>OX639993.1:41583776-42223776 GCA_951828415.1 Anomoia purmunda | reverse complement strand
CGCTACTTCTACTACTGAGCCTCTAGGAACTACAGTTGTTAAGATGCAGTTAAATAAAAATGATAACGGATCCTGCAAACCACAAAATTTTCTTCGATAACTTTTTCACTAGTTATGATCTGCTAAAAGATTTGAGGCTATTAGGGTATCGAGCTACAGGAACCATTCGTGAAAACCGCTCTAAGAAATGCCCATTGGTAAATGTAAAGGCGATGAAGAAAAAATCAAGAGGAGAGTTTGATTACAGATTTGATAAAAGAAATGCAGTGTTACTGGTTCGGTGGAAGGATCGGCGTTCATAGTAAAAAATTGTGGTGGGTATTATTCACATACATGATTGATATGGCCATATCAAATGCTTGGCGACTGCATGTACATTCGAGAGAAGATACGATGGACCAACTACTCTTTCGACGAACATAGCCAGATTCTATCTAAAGCAATCGCCCCAAAGACAGTCTGCTCGTCCTTCAACGTCTAATATAGAGGGATTGCAACTCGATGGCGCCGATCACGTACCTGAAAAACATCCAAAGCGGGTACGGTGTGTCATTTGTCATAATAGAAGCCGCTGGGGCTGTAAAAAATGAAAGAAACCCATGTGTATTGAAAAAGAGTGTTTTAAAAATTATCACTCTTAAGTGGCCACTGTACCAATTTGGGTACACCCTTTTAAAATGCTGAAATATTTTTTTCATATTTTTTTTCCGCACACATTTAAATGTATCACTTTTAATTATTAAATAAACAAATTTTCAAATAAATGTTTGTAGTTTTATTTTGGCCATTAATGGGTTAATGGTAAAATAGTGATATCTAAGTCGCTCAAAAACTAAGCGCAGGTGTATTTTGTTGTTGTAACAGCATAAAACATTCCCCATAAAAGTTTGGGGAATGCAGCTGAAGTCACAGTGCTTGTCCGGATATAAATCCGGGTGGTTCCGGTATCGTAGAACCGACTGTCGTGAGAACGCACTGTTCTTGCTTGGTAGCTGATGCAATACAAATGTCACCGTCGTAACGGTGAAAAAATCTACGCCGTGAAGAGCCTCGTGCGTGTACCTCTGAAAAGTTTGAGGTGCGTTCTTCTTCAATCGCACACAGGGCTAAAATGTTCACCTATAATTAAAGAGATCGACGTCTAAAAACGCTTGATGGCCAAGGAGTACGAGAGGGGACAAAATCTAAGAAATTTTGGTTTGAATTTCTGCTCAAATTTATTGAAAATAAACAAATAAATTTATTGAAACAAGGAGATAACTTTTTTAAAATTAATTTTTATGGAATTTTGTTAAAAAATATGCAATTGAAAAGAAATCTTCTCATTTGTATTTTAAAAGTCATATAAAGGATATTAATAAGGGAATCCTCTCATTTTTACTAGAATCTTTTTGAAGTTATTAATAAGTGAAACTTTTTATTTCTAAAAGAGCCTTTTTAAATTAAAATTTTGCTTTTAATGTTTCAACATGCATACATATGTGATTTGTGAATAATCTACTTTGTATTGTTTTTAGTTTAATATTATGAACAAGGTGGTGTTATAAATACAACTACAAAATTCCTATGTATTTTGTTTTTGCTTCTGCGTAAGAGTTGTCAAAATTTACATACACTTTGCTTTTGCTTTTACGGCTTTTGATAGCTCATATGCAAAAGCAAAAACAAAATAAATGTAGGGCAAGGTGTATCCATAGAAGGTGATAGCAAGATAAACAAGGCGAATCCGCTGTGTATTTTGTTTGTGTATTTTGCGAGTGAAATGTCAAAAACTGAATTCGCCCAGTTTGCTTATATATGGTTTGGTTTGTGTAAACAACCTAGCGAATTCAGAGAGAAGAACAAGCATTCAGCTCATAGGATGCTATCACCTTGTATGGATTCGCCTTGGTAACTACACCTTATATAAATTCGCCTTAATATGAATATTGTTCTTTGGATTTTTGTATTTTCAAAATAAAAATTTTTGATTTATATATTTATTTAATGTTCCAGAAGTTTGCAATGAATAAAGTTATATTCAATTGTTTTCAAAAACAAATGTCGATAGCGCCGATCTCTTTTTCTCTCGTTGTCTTTCTTCTGCGTTTATATCAAGGCACATTAACCAGGTAACAGTAACAGGGTTGATTTTTTGATTTTTTTCATTCGAAGTGGTTCATCAGCTATCAAAGTTTGTTTACATTTTATCATAACAAACTATTATTTGTTTTGATTATAGATGAAAATAAATTGTTTACGTACATATTACATATCCAAATTATATTTGCATATTCAGAAATGGGAAAATGTTTTCTTTGCAAGAAGTGGACGGGGAAAGGCTGTAACTTTTTTAAGGTTCCACAAGATCAGTGGAGAAGATCCAATTGGAACAGAGCATGTGGCGTGGAACTTCCTGTAAGCCTACGACACAATGTTTGCTATTTGCTGGTGGTGAATGGCAGTGCGTCCTCATGTTCGTAAATTCGACGGTATCACTTTCCAGCTTATACATGATAGCAGACGCTGGAAAGAAAAAACTACAACGTAACACACAAAAATTTGTTCAGCATATTTCTGCAACTAAGTTGATTTACCTTTCCACATATTTTCATCATTAGTTAACATGAAATATATGTACATATATAAATAGAAAGTCATACACCTCGTCCTGATCGATTATTAGCGCGCGACTCCATAACATTTTCGATTTGCTCATGTAATCCCACATTAGCTCAGCAATCCAATTTCCCAACTTGTGCCAATAAATGTATGTCCACAAATGACTGCCAAAAGAAGCACGAGCTCAGTATGAGCGTTACTGTAATATGTAAGTTGTTGATGCACAAGCTGCAAATTTATTCTTTTTATATTTATTTTTCACTTTTTTCGAACAATAGAACTACTTACTTATCTTCAATGTGCCTTGCTGGTGTGCGTTTTGTTTACTTATTGAATTGTCAAACACGCCAAATTTGGCATTTCTATATGGACGTTTGATGGGCCACTTGCAACAACAAAATATGTACATGGCAGGGTTGTATTTTTTCTAATGCTGTTACCTGGTTAATTTGCCATGGTTTATATTAAAAATACCAGTTGTGCAATAGCGATCCTCTCTGAACTTGTATTAATGTTCCAGAAATGGCACTACGCATAAATTGAACGCAAACATGTAAGTATGTAAAACCTACATAAGAATATAAAGATACTTAAACTTATTAAGTAAAGCTTGTATCTTTAAATAAATAAAAACTGTTTAAAAAATAGGTAATGTATATTTTCAGAAAATAATGTACTTCAAAAAATTTAGGTGGCAATAATTTAAAATTGATAAGATCTTCGGCTTATTAAAATTAAGAGAAGATTCTAATAAAAACCAAGATTCCCTTATTAATTTTGTTGAAAAGGTTTTCATCTTAGTTTTACAGATTATCTTTTTGATTTTTTGGAAAAGAAAAAATATACTATTGGGAAAAAATTAAAGAGACATCCGCTAAATAAGTCCAAGCTAGCTAATAATATTTGCAATAACACGACAAAATTGCATTGCTATCGAATGACTGCTTTTCGAGTTTATCTCCCAGAGATGTAAGCGTATCAATTTTTTCAGAAAATGTAATAAAAAAAAATTTGGTTTATCATAAAATATCCATCGGCATTCTTATTTTTTATATAGAAAATACAGTTGTATATGTTTTACTTATATTTTATTTTCCTTATACATATGTATATCGCTATATCTCGTTATTTAAACTTGCACAACTTTTTATTTTTTTTACTGCTTTGATCCGCCATCGCGTCGGCGCATCTAGAGTTTATTGAAATTTCTATTCGTAATGATCATATTATTGTAGAAATTCAACTATCTCCCCCTACACTCTTACTTACTCACAACCAGGGCCAATTTTATGGTGTGCTTAAGCTTTTTATGAGCGGATTTTTCGCTTGGCCGGGTTTTTGGTTTCTGTTCTTCTGCACTTAGTATGGCAGAGTGTTGAGTGATGTAGAAATGGATATCACATTCAGTGGGCACAAAAACAAAGAAGAAAAATGGATTAAAATATCACGTAAATATACATACATACATGTTTATATGTGTGTGCATTTTTGTATATATTTATTTATTTATGTGTGTATGTGTGTATGTTCATATGTATGTAGATACCCCACCACGTACTTATTGTTTTACACTTACCAAAGGTGTCGATTTGACTTGTTCTACTTCAGATTTCTATTAACGATAAACTTCAGTACTTACATGTTCAAGGGTGGTATTGAGTTAATTTGAAAATTATCAAATTGCAAATTACATAAAATAGTAAACTGATAAAAGGAAAGAAGGTGTGGTGAACTTCGATATAGCAGCTATAACTACTTGCGCCTTCAATATTGTTGCTTTTTGTAAATTTTCAGTTAAAATTCTCCTTAAAATATTACATCATTTGTTGATATATAAAAAGGAAGTCAAAGTAAACACATTATATAAAATATTAGCTATAACTTGTCTCTTCAAATTCTCAAATACATAAATATAGACTAAAGTTCATATTATAATATTGCAAAAATATTGGTTAACTTGATTGAAAACGAAACGAACTCTAGTATTAAAATCAGAGTCTTCCTTTACCTGGGATGCTATTTTCTTAAAAATTGTGTAAAGGAAGTATCACTAATCCCCGCATTATTTCGCAATTTTGTAATTTATAAAGCACAAAAATATTTAATTGATATCTAATTAAAAAAATTGTTACGAGAATAGTCAGCTTCAAATCCAAGTGAATAAATTATGAAATAAACGCATAAATTTTTCCTTATTTTTTAATTGATTCTTCTGTTAACCGTCAGCATTTCACAAGTTGTTGTTATACTACTCGGCACTTTTGCTTAAGTACGTTTTTGGTGAGAAATCTTTCAAGTGCGATCGTAATCTGAACAATTTGCTTTTGTGACCCGAGCAATTCGTAAGAAAAAAGTACTTACGCTGTGATGAAATAGAAGAAACTCAAAGTTGTTGAAGTTCGGAAACTGATTTTCATTTAAAAAATATTTAAAGTGGAGTGGAAGTAGAGGAAAAAGAAAACAAAAAAATCAAAAGAAGAATAATCTGATATGGTATATACTTATAAATTACCGTTTTATGGTTTTTGAACGATTTCAAAAGTTTTCATGGTGTAGCTTTATGAGGCTGTGTAGCAAAATTTCGGTGCAGTTCGTTAGAGTGCTTTTGAGGTATACAGTATTGTGCGTATCATAAGCAACAAAATAAAGTGGCCACATTTTCAAAAATGCTTCAAATTTCAAAAAAAATTTGTAAAATTTTCAAACTTTTTAATAAGAAATTTTGAAACTATTTGAGAATGCATTTAATTTTACTGTAGAACAGTGTGTAAGTTTTTGAAACCATTATTTGTATAGTTTAATGTTTATGCAATGAGCTATACTTTTATAAAAAATTATATAAACATAGGTGGCTAACTGTTTAATATTGAATTTTGTTGCTTATGATACGCATGTACTCAAGCTTTGTTCCAAGGTAATCAAATAAAATTTTTAAAGGAAATATTTTTCAGTAGGTGACATTCTTTTTTTTTAGATATTTCAATGCTCCTTAATTTGATAAAAAAAATTTTTAATTTGGATAACGTGTTTTTTATTATTAGAAAAGGACTTTTATTTTGGCCTGAAAAAATATTTGGCCAAGCTTAACTGTTATTACTGGGCTAAAAAATTAAAAGTCTGGGTTGTCGCATTATTTTATTCCAAATAAAATAAAAGTCCAAAGCGTAACTTCTTCTAAAGACTTTTATTATAAATGTTATAAAAGTCCGGCTACCTGATTTAAATTTTTAAATTGAAAGACTTCGAGCTTTTTTAAAGGACACATCCGGAAAAATAGGAAAGAGCGGTTCTTTAGGTAGAAAAAAATAACAAACCACAGATAACGAAGTCTTGTACTTTAAAATAGAGGACGGATCGTCGCCCATACCAAAATTTCGCCGATAAATTACAGAACTACTAAACAGATGAAATTATGAAACTACCCGAAAAGCTCGAAAAGGATACAGATAATATTTATAAGCCTAATACATTTACATTTATAGCATTGTGCTACAATTTTATGACAACTCAAACCAGTGCTTTGTTAATATTCTCTGAAGGTTTTTCTTCCCAGTTATAAATACACTCGATAGATTTGCAATTGCAGTATCGTTGTATGCCTTACTTCAAGAAGCTTCGCAAAAATCCAATTTGGAAAGTCTGTAAAGTTTTAAAATACTCTAGAGAATTATTCGCTATTCACTAAATGTCTCTAAAATGGAATAACAAATAGTCTCATGCAAAATTTAGATAACAGCTCTGTTAATTTGCAATGTTCATGCTAATGAAGGAGTGCATAAATAAATTATTAATAATAAATTTTTATTATTATTTTATTTTCAGTGGCATTTTACCTCATTTGTACGTATTTATAAAGATTCTATCTAACAATACCCTTAGTAAAATTTTCTGAACAATAATTTTCTATAACCGTTTTTGTCTACCAAATTTGTGTTTTGAAGGGGTTTTTTAAATAACGGTACTTTTAGGCAGTTAATAGGTTAAAATATTCTGCGAAAATATTTCCCACGAAATTCTATTTTAAGTTTGTTATTTGATTTATGTATTTTAAACATTTTTGCACTTTTTTGAAAACAACTTAGCCGTATAGGAATACCTTCAGAACTAATTATAAACAGTGCCCAATTTTTTCCCTGCCGTCAACTTAAAAATCGATAGAAAATTTAGATATACCTAACCACATAATTTCACTTATGTAAATAAAATTCCCTCCATTTCCAATGTTTTTGATTTATTTTATTTTTTTTTAATTACACTACTCGACAAAAAAAATCTCCAAGAATAAAATAGGCCTTTCCTAAAGTGAAATTTTCTCCTGATTCCGAATATGACTTTCATTTTCTTGTGGCAGATCTAGTTTCCGAGATATCGGAAAATATGAAAATTCCCATTTTTGCAGAACACTACTTCATATAGGTACGGCAAAAATTTGTATTTTTCATTTTTTCGTTTTAAACTGTTGAATTATGCATTATACTAATTCCCATAAAAATGTCTTACCTTCACCTCCCTCAAGTATCTTCAGTAGTTTGGCCACTATGCCAAAAAACGTTCAAAAAATGTTGAAAAAAAAACGAAATTTTTTACACAATTTCAGATTTAACCACTTTAAAATCGGAAAAATTCTATTGACGAAAAAAAGTTAGCCCTCCTATGTTGTAGGTAATTTAACTACGAAAATTTTAAGCATACCAGCACAACAATCGGACGTGCCATTGAAACTATAGCCCCGTTAACTTGCAAGCGTCTATCCTACAATTTTTTTATAGAGAAAATTTTTATTCAAACTAGGTTTTTATTTTTGTATAACGTTTTATTATAGACATATGTTTGTACGTTAAACTGTATTCAATTGAGTAATATGAGTATAAATCAGCAATTCAGTAAAAAACAACAACGACAACAACATTAAATACATACATATCTACATCTAAAAAAGTCAAATTGAGCGATTTTACCGTGGTGGTCAATAGTGAGGGACGTGGGTACTTCTAACTACCCGTTTATAATTTTCTGGGTTTGTCTCCCGTATTATTGTCCAGCAATAATCTCCCATCATTTCTTCATTCCAAAAACCTTGGTAACGCTTTTCAAAAATCATGAGGTCTTGGTGAAACCTTTCACCCTGTTCATCACTTTCAGCACCTAGGTTTGCGGGAAAATTATCCAAATGTGAATGCAAAAAATGCATTTTGAGGGACATGTTGCATTTCATAGCACTGTAGTTTTTCAACAAGGCTTTGACCATCTCTCTATAGTTGGGATCTTTGTTGTTGCCAAGAAACCCACTAACGACTTGCTTAAAGCTGTCCCAAGCCGCTGCTTCTACTGATGATAAATGATTCGCAAAATTTTCGTCTTTCAGCAACTTTCTAATTTGCGGACCAACAAATATACCTTCTTTTAATTTGGCTTGAGTTATTTTAGGGAAAATTTCGTTAGGTACTGGAAGGATGGCGCGTCCTTATTTAAAGCCTTTACAAAATTTTTCATTAATCCTAACTTGATGTGAAGTGCTGGCAAAATAACTCGTTCGGGATTTACTAAAGGCGGGTTTGCGATATTGAAGGCACCTGGTTCGTACTCAGCTCTTGGTGGCCAGTTTTCCTGAATATAATGGGTTTCTCTAGCACGGCTGTCCCAAAGACAGAGAAAACAGCAATATTTAGTGAAACCTCCTTGAAGTCCGAGAACTATAGCTACAACCTAGGATGTATTTCATATACTATTTATTTTAAACTGTACCACCGAAACTGCTTACCTTTAAGTCCGCACAAATTTTCCAATTAAATTGTTTATATTGAATGAGCTCAAGTAAATTTGATATGCTTAAATAAGTTTCTTTAGTATTCTCAGAATGTGCCACTGGTATTGACGGTAACGAATTTCCTTTATGGAGTAATGCTGCTTTTAAACTATGCTTTGAACTGTCTATAAACAAGCGCCAATCATCCACTTTATTTTCTAATTTTAGTGCTTCAAATAAACCTTGAACATCATTGCAGTAGCAAATATTTTCACTTTTAGTAAAAAAAGAAGAGAAAGTCTTGTGTCTATTTCGAAATTTGGAAGTACTTGTCGAAGGGCCCAGGCTGCCCCATTGCTGCAAACGAGATCCTAGAACTTCGCTATCAAATTTCGATAATTTCAAATCTCTGACCAAGTCATTAAGTTCGGCTTGTGAGACTCGATGTGGGATCTCTCCTTCTTGTCCACTTTCTGAATTATCTGCTTCGGAGTCACTTTCGCTTGAGGCTTCAAAACTTATAGGCGGTCTAGGTATGGGTAAGGTATGGTCATGTAGTTTTGGTTTTTTAGCTGATGCCACATTTGGATAACTTATTAATTTCCTCTTTTTTCTCGTTTTACCTTTAAGGTCTATCACGCAAAAATAGCACTGGTCGTGGTTAAAGGGTTCAGTCCACATCATTGGAACACCAAACTTCATGTTATGACCTTTACCCGATACCCATCTCATTAAAGTTAATCTACAGGAGGCGCAAATAAAATTAGGTGTCCAAGATTTATCGAGATTTTTTACACGGAAACCGAAATAATGAAAGTATGCATCTCTGACAGAATTAGTTATTTTCCGAGCTGAGTTTCCGAAAATATAATGTCCGCAAATAAAGCAAAAATCATCCGGATTATTTTTACATTTAAAATCTCTTTTGCAACAAGCCATTTCGTAAACACATCTACCGATATAGTATGTATAAATTTGCACTACAATTTGCAAAACAAAATTTACAACAAACAGTAGTGACAATTAAATACTTGATGTCTTTTTAAATTTATTAGACCCTAAGGTAGAGTGACCAAATGAAATGTCTCGCCAATTTTATCAGAGTAATACTAAAATTGTAGGATAGACGCTTGCAAGTTAACGGGGCTATAGTTTCAATGGCACGTCCGATTGTTGTGCTGGTATGCTTAAAATTTTCGTAGTTAAATTACCTACAACATAGGAGGGCTAACTTTTTTTCGTCAATAGAATTTTTCCGATTTTAAAGTGGTTAAATCTGAAATTGTGTAAAAAATTTCGTTTTTTTTTCAACATTTTTTGAACGTTTCTTGGCATAGTGGCCAAACTACTGAAGATACTTGAGAGAGGTGAAGGCAAGACATTTTTATGGGAATTAGTATAATGCATAATTCAACAGTTTAAAACGAAAAAATGAAAAATACAAATTTTTGCCGTACCTATATGAAGTAGTGTTCTGCAAAAATGGGAATTTTCATATTTTCGCCGATATCTCGGAAACTAGATCTGCCACAAGAAAATGGAAGTCATATTCGGAATCAGGAGAAAATTTCACTTTAGAAAAGGACTATTTTATTCTTGGAGACTAGAGTTGATCAAAATTTGTCGAGTAGTGTTATGAATTATGTACCATACGCCTTCACACAGCATCTTTCCGCCAATCGGCATTCGACATTAAACATAAAATGTCAGAGCTGCTTTTGAATTACGCGCTCAGGCACAGCAGCGACAACAGCGTGGCGGCGCATCCAATGTTTTTACTCCCGCTGGCAGTTACGATGCAAACATTTTGAAGTACCTACAAATCTACCATATACTAAATATATTTATGTATTTATGTAGATAGATATGACACAAGCATAAAGATATGCCGCTGCTTTGCCACAGTGACTTCAAAATTGTTGCCACAGCACAGCAACTATGGAAATGTAACTCTCAATGCGTTAGCTGCTCTACCCAGCTAAATCTTCTTCAATTTTCGCTACACTCCTCAGTGCAGTGCATTTTTTTTTTCATTGCATTATTTTTTTTTTTGCACCCTCCTTCATCGTCGTCATTTTCTTCTGTTAGCCCTTGTTGCATTGGTAGATAAACGTTGTTGCTGCTTGTCGCCTGCTGTTGCTATTTTCTTGTTTACTTTTTTTTTGCTGTTGTTGTTGCTATTTGTCAATGCATTTTTGCACGCAATTTCCGAAGAGCTAAAACAACTGCTGTTGGATGCAATGGATGCGCTTATATTATGTACAAAAAATATAGTTACATATTTACATGCATACCTTGCGGCGAAGGCATTGAGGTATTTACATACAAATATAACTTGCAATTTTCAATGCAAACTTGCCTATACATTATATGTTTTCTTCTGATCTATTGTATAATGAATGGGGTCCGGACATTCACGGTGTAGGTATGCCCTCAAGTTAGAGTTCTTAAAAGGTTGATACTAAACAGACGTTGCTGTCCTTTATACCGAATACTTTGTATGGGCTTTCGATTGCACAATAGTGTCGTCAAAAATTTATATTTTTCCAAATCGAATGCCTTTTTATAGCAAATAGATTGCCGTTTTATGGTGAATGCCCATTTTAACGCATTTGACACACGCAGCGGTAGTACTTTTGACCTTTCGAAGTCAACACACATTTGAAGAGAGCCATTTGAGGTTAAAAGTGCGTGTAAATTCAGCCAATTCGAATTTGGCGATGTTTTGGGTTTAAATGTTAAAAGGAAATTAATTAAAGTTGGAACCACAAGAAGCAGGTATGTTTTATGATTTAGGCAAAGAAAATAATGATAAAAAGTTCATTTTTAGCAAATTACAAGGTGATTAAGTTTCTTTCTTTCACGATCGCAATTCCCAAGCATTCGAATTTGCATTTAAACTTTTAACATCTGTGGTGCGCGCAGAACCAGGTCTTATAAGCAGATTATAGTTCGCTCAAAATATTACCTTTAAAAGCTTGTTTATAAACTTCCCCCCGTTTTTCTTTAAATATCATATGAAACGTAACTAATACTAAAAAGAATCGGGGGCCGCAAATAACGAGTATCTTCCAAATTTCAGCCCAAAAAAACACGCAGAAAGTAAATAAGGAATAAACAATGAGTATATATTGTAACAAGGACTATCTTCAGCAGGATTTTTATTTAATAATTTTTACGGTTCAATTTTAATTTTTTTACACAGTTTAATATTTTGCTTGAAAAATAATCGTTATTTTTGGAGCTTTATTTATTGCTTAAAAAATAACCGTTATTAATGATTTTTATTTATCGTTATCAAAGAAAAATTTAAAAATCAAGGAATAACGATTATTTTCCAAACAAAAAATATAACTCAAGATATAAGTTGTAGTAGTAGAGTAGTAGTAAATAGTAGTAGTAGTAGTAGTAGTAGTAATTAGTAGCAGCGTTATAAAAATAGTGGTAGTAATTTGAAGTGTCATAATAATAATAGTAATTAATAAAAATAGTAGTAGCAGTAGCATTAGTTAAAATAGTAGTAGTATTAATAAAAATAGTACTAGTAATTAGTAGTAGAGTTAATAAAAATAGTGGCAGAAATTATTAAAAAGCAGTGGAAGTAATTAAGTGTGCGTACGAAAACTCAGCTGTTACCCATATCAATAGTACACAGAGAAAAACGAACAAGTGGATGACAAATGAACTAAAAACTTTATGTGATAATAGGGATAAATTATATAGAAAATGGAAAGCAAGACCAAAAGACAAAAAAATAGAAACAGATTATAAGAAATTCAGAAATTATGTAAACAAAGAAGTACAGAGAACAAGAAATAATTACTACCAATCTAAATTTTCCGAACACAAGCACGATATAAGAAAAACTTGGCAGTTAATAAATGAGATTGTTGGTCGTAGGAAAATCAGTCCAGATGAACACATAATCCAAAGCTTTCAAAATGAAAGCATAAAAACTGTATGTGATAATTTTGCAACAACATTTAGCAAGGAAATAAAAAGTGTAATTCATAACTGCGATATTACGTCCATAAACATATCAGAATGTCAGATACCCAACTCAATATATATTACGGAAACCAGTGACACCGAGATATTGACAATCATACAAAGCCTTGACGAAAGTAAGGGTCCTGGATTTGACGGAATTCGACCAAAAGATCTTAGAATAATAGCGCCTGTTATAGCCCCTGTAATAGCAAATCTTGTCAACCTTAGTCTTACTCAGCGTACAGTACCTAAGTCATTAAAATTATCAGTCATAAAACCTATTTTCAAAACTGGAATCAAATCTGACCCACGGAATTATCGACCGATATCTATCCTCCCGGTTATTGGAAAAATTATGGAGGAAGTTATTGTCAGTCGGTTAACTAAATTTATAACAAAATATAAAATAATTGATCAAAGGCAATATGGATTTCAAAAATATAAGAACATCAATCAACTGCTGGGTAGATTCGCTGGCAAAATTAATGAAAACTTGGGGAAGAATTACCATACTTTAGCTATGTTTATTGACTTTAGTAAAGCATTTGACACACTATCGCACACAAAATGGCTGCAAGCGTTAGATAATGCCGGGATAAGAGGAGATTGTCTTAAATGGTTTGCAAGCTACCTAGAATTAAGGCAATTTAGAGTTAAAATACGAAGTGAATATAGTAATCACACAACAATGTTTTACGGAGTTTCTCAAGGGTCTAAATTAGGTCCACTTTTGTATATTATATATGCAAATAGTATGCTTAAAACACTTAATAACTGTGAAGTATTTGCTTACGCCGATGATACAGCAATTGTATTGCCACACAGAGACCTCCACACCGCAATAAATATAATGCAAAGGAAATTAGATTTAATAACTAAATGGTCGCACGATAATGGACTAGCAATAAATGCAACAAAGACGAAATTGATGCACATAAGACCACCGCATATTCACCGCTCTAAAATAAAACTAATATTTCATAACTACGATTGCCTTCATAAAAACCTGACACCCTGTGACTGTACCAAGGAAATAGACAAATATCTCGGTATTATACTTGACGAAAACTTTAAGTGGAATGCGCACATATCCAATCTTCAAAATAAACTTCGATCTACATCTTACTTTTTAAAACACTCGTAATAACTCGTAGCAATTATGATGTATTGTATCAAGCCTATTTAGCACTAACCGAGTCGTATCTAAGACATGGGATCACGGGATGGGGTTATTCGATACACTGTAGGAAACTACAACAAATCCAAAATTAGATTTTAAAAATACTAGCAAAGAAAAAAAATATATACACTCCGAATCTTCAGCTAAATAGGGCATTGAAGGTGCTTGACGTTAAGTCGATTTTTAAAATAACGGTTCTAAATGAGTTTTACGATGAAAATACTTTCAAGATACCGATTGTTCATAAACATGAAACACGAAGATGTCTAGAGAATAGGCTAGTAGTGCCAAAGTTTTTAAACAACTATACCAAAAATTCACTTTCAGTATTGCTCCCAACACTTTTTAATGTACTGCCAATAAATTTAACGAATCTACCAAACACATCCAAAAGAAAAAATTTAATTAAATATCATATCAAAAGCTTATTGTAATAAATTTCTAAACAATTATATAATTGAATGTTTAAAATTATGTAATATGTATGAAATTATTTAAAATTATTTAGAATTCAAGATTAATTTAAATTGAAATTATTAAGAATAAATGTTAATGTCAAATAATTATAAGCCTGCAGATAAGCATTGTTGCTTCGCGGGTTGCATTTTAGTATTTTAAGTCTTATTGTAAACGAATAACGAATAATAAATAATAATAATAATAATAATACTGCTGCTATTAATTTTACTTTTCTACTAATTACTACTACTATTTTTACTAATTCCTACTACTTTTGTTTACTAATGCTGCTATTAACTGCTGCTACTATTTCAACTAACTTCTACTTCAATTTTTACCAATGCTACTACTAATTACTGCTGCTATTTTTACTACTTTCAATATAATTGACATAATATTAGTATCATAACCAAAAGTATGCTATATACTATATCTATTAATTAGATCTTTATCAGGGCTAGTTATTTCAGCTACATTTAAAAAAAAACGTATGCGCTAATTTACTGTCATACCGTTTTCCACTACCTTCTATTTTTGCTGATCTACCATTAATCCAAGTTTTTGTCAAAACTCTGCTTGAATCCGCAGCTCATTGTAATCCAAATCTCATATAAACGAATTTTGTATACTTTCGTCGCCTTAGGCCCGCCCACTTGCGAGAAAGCAGGTTATCTGTTTAACTCAGAGTTTACCGATTCAATTCATAAATTTGCTTGCACAACTGAATATTAGACATCAACTCAAAATTAAAACCTTAAATATTTAACCTAGCAATTATTCAGGGTTAAATTTGTAATTTTGTGACATTCTATCATAAATAAATAAAAAATTAATTTTTTAAATATTTGTTTTTGAAATATACGAAAAAATTTGAAACGAATATAATTTTATGACGATATTGAGAAAGCCATTGAATACTTTGTTCCAAACCCTTTTACCGGATTTTTGCAAAGCGAAGCGGTCACTTCCGCGAAATTAGAGATCAAACATACCAGGAATTTCACTGTTGTACTAGAACCTCCAAAAATTATTTTGATTTTAAATTTAAAAAAAATCATGAAATTCAAAGAAAATGTCAAAAAAATAAAAGTACATAGCACGGGTTACTGTACTTATTTGATGCAAGAAAATGTCTCGGCCAAGGCGAATTCATACAAGGTGGTGTTATAAATACAACTACAAAATTCCTATGTATTTTGTTTTTGTTTCTGCGTAAGAGTTGTCAAAATTTAAATACATTTTGTTTTTGCTTTTACGGTTTTTGAAAGCTCATATGCAAAAGCAAAAACAAAATGCATGTAGGTGAATAAAAAAAATCAAATCAACTGCTCTTATGCCATCACCTTCTATAAATTCGCCTTGGTCTGGGCTATGAAATTACAAATATAACATTGAGTTACTTAGCTCTTTATTTATAAATTTAACTATGGATTTCTCGCAAGTGGGCCTTATTACACTTGTAAACTGAAAAAATATATAAACAAAATGAAAACAAATGCATTTTAAAAGTAAGCAATGTTGTAATATAAAAAATAATCTTGTACCAGACTGACTAAGATGGTAAAATGCATATTGGATCAGGTGTTGCGTTAAAATTTTATTTAAATATCAGCAATAATTTTAAATTTTTATGCTTTTGTAAAGCCTTGTAAAAATATTGAATATGTCAAAAGCAAAAATTGTTCAGGAAATCCATATTAAAACTTTTGCGCGCACTTCGAATGCGAAAAACAAATATAAGAAAGAAAATGTCGGTAGAGACACGATTTTCGATACGATACAACACCATGCCGATACTTTTTCCTTTCGACACCGATATGTTTTACTCGATACTTTTAAAACGATAAAATTGCTGAAATGTTAAAATTTTTAGAATAAAAAGTAAAAGGATCGACCAGAAATAATAATAATACCGGTATTTTGTGTATCGAAACTTTTTGATTCGATATTTATGGGTACCCGATTTTTTCAGAGCGATACTTTTCGGTAGATATTTTTTAGTGTTTAAAAAACAACTTTCGCCAATGTGGCATTAAAATCAAAATATAGCTAGCTAATTATTTTATTTGTGTAGTATGGAGGAGCTTTGTAGCTAGATCGAAACTGTCTTTCCTTTTTCAACTCTCACTTAGGATTTCAGCTTCCCACGCGCTCCATACATTCCAAGCCAAGATGACCACAGAGTTTGACTTCCGTTTCCGCTTGAATCGTGTATTTACACGTTAACCACAAAATTTGAAACCACCTCACCGCCACACCGTGCATGTTGCATCCACAACCTTGAAACCCCACAAGACTCAATGGGAACAATTCAAGTAATAACCAAAAATAAGGTCAATCCATTGGCACCCAATGATTGACAGTCAATGAAATCGACTTGTCAACAACGGCCACAGACAGTGGCAACTTGTTGGGCAACAACAAAAGCGCTGGCTACGTGTGTGGGCGTCCAACAATTGGAAGCTATGAATATCAATTTCGCGTCGCACTTGCAACAGCGTGGAAAACCGCAGAAGGAATTCAAAGAAAACGAAATCCTTAACAGCGAAAGCAGTGCAACGCGACAAGCGAGCGCCTGGCGCTATTTTCGCCCACACACGCATCGGCTGCAGTGACTGGCGCTTTTTAGAGAGTCATGCAATTGGCGTTGCAAGTTTCAAGTTGAAGCAAACCGCAACAAAAGTGAGGCGCAAGTATTTGCTGACTGACCGCATTTGAGGGGAGCTATCGACAAAGTTGAAAACGTTTGCCGCTTGTTGTTGGCGTTTTTTTTTTTTATGAATTTTTTTCTCTTGCTTTTGATGTCATTGTGCCACACTACACATTTGCTTCTTAATCGGTTAAATTAAGCGTAAGCGTATGAATGGATACAAATATGCCTCTCACGTCGTAGCGACTCCTCGGCTCGATTTGTTTTTTTCATATATTTTTTTAAGCTTTGCCACTTGACTGCCGCCGTACACAGCGCGTGTGTGAAGCGTCAAATGACAAAGCAACAGGCAGCTATCCATGGGCATATCGAATTTCATAATAAAAAAACATCAGCAGCATTGTTAATGCCACATTGATATGCAAACCGCAACACCCTCGCAATATTGCAACGTCTTCTTGTGTGGGTGTGGGTGCGTGTGAATTGGTAAGTGATAGCCATGTTGTTGTTGTTGTTGATGACATTAATGCTGAAAGCGACAGACAGATCGACTGGCGGCGAATTAAACGTGTGCCATGCGCAGAAGGATCAATGTCAATGAGGTTTCTTCTCAGTTGTAGTGGAATATTCTTCTTTTTTTTACAGCATGATTCGGCAAATTTCTTTCAAGAGAGACGATGAAATATTTTGACATTTTTGACAAAGTTTGTATGAGATATCTTGTACTCAAGACTGATAATTTGGGGATGTGTAAAATTTGAGTAATGCTGAATTTTCGAAACAATTTGCCGAACGTAATTTAATTTACCTATGTATATATTTGATAAATATTTAGCTATCTCAACAAAACTTGGTATACGCATTGCCCTAGACCCAAGGTATTTCGGTATCCACATCCACATAGCGGTGTAACCAGTAAAGATTATTTGCTAAAATTTCCTACAAAGGATTGGGTTTGGGAAAGAAATACCTTGGCGTGGGCGCCCACTTTAAAAGAAAAATATACATTTCCGAAACAACTAGACCAAACCCTCTGCCAACATTGATGCACATATTGCATTTGAAGCCAGTAAGCTAACTGTCAAGAATTATAAAAATCGGACAAATACCATGTTCAACTCTCAAATAACGGTAATTTTCAAAAATCAAAAAACGCGATATCTAATTAAGTAACTAATGAAAGCAATTCGCTCAAAATTTAATTTGTAGCCTGTGGTAGCATAAGCAAACAGGTATACATATTTATTTATTTAATTTCCAAAATTGTAAAAAGCGTACAAAACCCAAGCCTACCTCTCATATAACGGTAAAATACAAAACAAAAATCAAGAAAAGTCCGTTATTAATTTCACATTTGAAATTAAATCGAAATGTTAATGTCAAATAATTATAAACCTGCAGATAAGCATTGTTGCTTCGCGGGTTGCATTTTAGTATTTTAAGTCTTATTGTAAATGAATAACGAATAATAAATAATAAATAATAATAATAATAATAATTTGATAGACAAGATTGGGGTTGATTATGAAATGCATAGAATCATAAGTGTTGGAAACAGCCCACCTTAGAGCAAATTGGTATAACTCGGTATAACTTCTTTGTCAAATTCTACCACATTACGTACACTTTGCATTTATCATTAGAAATCACAATATCGAAAATTATTGGACTGAGACTAAAACCACGCTCACCTCGCATATATTTTGATATTTTGTGAAATGATTATGTAGTGTTATTTCTTATACCTTGAATTTACATTACATGGCAAAATACTTCTGAAATTCGAAAACTCAATTTTTTGAGAAAATTTGGCACATATAACGGTAATTTGCAACCAATGAAAATATTCAATATTTCACTAAATCATGTCGCAAATTCTTTCAAATGTTATACTAGAAAAGTCAACTTGCTTGATTTCAACAGCGATTTTCGTAATACAATTTTCTTATACCTTGATCTGAAAGAAATATATAAAAATATATAGTGTACATACATATATTAGGGAGGGGTAAATTGTATGGTGCTGAAGAAAAGTTCAAAGGATGATCGCGATTCTGTTAATATGGATCGTAGAAGTATTTTTGCCCAAGGAAACATACCTCAGCCAATTTGTCCGTCACATTGGAAGTAAACATTTTACTTTGGGTTTTAACACGATCGGTCAATCAAAAATAATATCTTAAAATATCCAATTTTATTGATAGATTAAGATGACTCAATTCACAAGGCATACCAAAATTAACAACATCGTGCGTGTGTAAGAAAAATGTTTCAAACTACTGTCACTTACAAAAACGCCCCCAGGTGACAGTCAAACATAAAAATTAAGCATGCATGTAATCCCTGTGACTTTCGTCCTATAAACATTTTACCCGCACTATCTAAAGTCTTTGAATCCCTAATGGCTGAACAAATTTATGGTAATTTAAAAAAATTTAGTTCACTATCACCGTCTCAGTCTGGCTTTAGAGTCAATCATAGCTGTTCCACGGCTGTTATTCAAATTTTGGATGACATAAGAATACCTTTTGACAAAAACCAACAGACGTTATTATACCTACTTGGCTATTCTAAGGCTTTTAACTTTGTGGACCATCGCATACTTTGCTCAAAATTAAAAAAACAAAAAAACTTTTTTGTTTTGGGGACTTTGCAGTATGTCTCATGAGAAGCTATTGTGTAGGTAGGACTCATCGTGTGAGAAATGGTAGACAATTCTCTAGCTAATGGGTGTGCCGCAAGGTTCTATCTTGGGACCGTTATTATTTCGCTTATTCATAAGTGATATTTTTAATACTTGTCAGCATGCACATATGCTGTCTGCCGGAAACTATTGAGCCAACAGATAGTTTATGTTCTAAGTTTAATGTTGATTTGTTATCCATCTCACTTTGGGCGTCTAAAAACCGTCTCGGTCTTAATAGTGGAAAGTTGTATGTCCTCCCCATATCTAAAAGTCGTATCAATCTTTCTGATATTTCACCACTATATATTGATGGAAAAAAGTCTTAAATGTGTCCCTAAGGTCACTCATCTTGGTTGTATTATCAATTCAAAAGTATTACTTGTGATGATCACATAAACTCCACCGAGAGCAAAGTGTATTATATCTTACGGATTTTAAGAATGTCGGCAAATTTTACTCCGCTTGAAATTAGGGCAAAGCTTGCCGTACAATGAATATTATCAATTATCTGCTATCCAGAACTAATCAATAGTTAATTGAGTTCCCAATCTGCGCACAAAATTGTTGTAGTTTTTAATCATGTAACACGGCGATGTGTTTGGGACTAGCGAGATTTTGCGATATTTCTGGCTGGAGATCGCGAATTTTTGGGGTGTGAAATTTCTGACTATCTAAAAGCCAGAAAGAAAATACATCTTATTTCGTCTTTTGCAAAATAAAGAACCTTGTTATCTATATAGTAAACGAAAGAATTTCCAAAGTCTGCACAAATCACTGACCTTATAGTGTCTAAATACAGGGGCGGATCTAGAAACGATTCTTAGGGAGGGTAATAATTGTATACCTCAAATAATAACCATATACGACCTAACTAAAACGTTTAATATATGATTACAAAACTCAACAGAAAATGTACGTTCCACATTAGTTGAAAAATAAATTTCCAAGTACACACGATTCTTACATCGAAAGGGATCAAAATCCAATGCATTCTGTAAAATCTTTTCAAACACATTATTTGACTACAATTCTAGATAAATTTATAATTTTTATTTCAGAGACATTTTTATACGAGTATGGCTTATTCCTGAATGATTCCAAAGCAAATTTCTGCATTCGATTTATCTCAAATACAATATTTTTACTGTATACAAGTAATCTATCAGACTTCGAGCTCTTGGGGGGTGAGGAGGGAAATGTCCACCATTTCCCCCTGCTGGATCCACCCCTGCTAAATATAATTATCTAACTTCTGCAATGCTATTCTTTGTCAACACTATTCGTATTTGGAATTCTATTCCAGCTTCTGTTGGCAGTAGTTTAAGCAAAAGCAACTTTAAGAATGTTCTTTATGCGTAGTTTCGTTAATCTATCCACAAATTTAATATAATTATCTATAGCATAATGATGAGTCTCGTTATCTATGTAAGCACAAATGTACTTGTAATCTAGTCATATATGAATACTGATTGTTTTATATGTTAAACTTAGTTTTAATATCTTTTCTTACTTTACTTTTACTTTAAAACTGTTGTACCATAAAAGATCATCTTAAATCTTATTGTGTCTACTAATACTTTTTATTAATAAATGAAATGAAATGAAAAAAACCCCGTATATATATTTTCAATAATTTTTTTTTGCACTTGAAATGCACTAAATAAATCGACTTTTTAGTATTTTTGAAAATAACTATTTAAAAAAAAATCCGCGGACTCGATATTCATTTTAGAGGTATGGAAAATTTTTAATTGACCCACCGTAATATATTTATATATATATATCGAATTTCATATGTCTACGTCAAATAGCTGGGAAGGCAAATATAAGGTATAAAATTTTCTCTTCCATGGGAGTGTCGTACCGCCCACTTTATATATGTATGTTTTATGTTGGGCACGGATGCATTTGGTCGCACCTACTGTAAAAATTTCATATAGATCGGTTGAGTACTTTTTACGCCTATAAAAGACTCACACTCAATTTTATATATAAGATTAGCTTTTTTGATTGCATACAACAAGTCATCTGTATTTTAAATAAAAACTTGCGATAGATATTTAAAGGATGCACTCCCTTGTTAACAAGAGAACATTTAATAAAAATAACGGATTAGATGCACAAGGAAATTAGGTGTTAAATCCTAAGCCCACTGTCACTAGTCGGGATACGGTAATTTTGTGCAATATAGGCTATGTATTTCATGTTAAATCTTCTTCAATAATTTCTCATAAAAAATATACTTCACTATATACACATATTGACATTGAAATAGGTATGTGATATTTAGTTTCGAAAATAGTTAGATTTTTATTATAATTATACAATTATTTCAACAAAAAGTAAGTCGTTTTCAAGTTTATACACTTTTGTTATTGAAAATATATTCATTATAGGATCTAAAACCTTTTCAAAATTTTGTAAGGCAACAAAAAACGAAAAATCATCCTATTTCAGGTGGACATTAAAATAGGTGTAAATTGCATAAAAATGAAATAGCAAGTAATTCACAGGAATCCTAAATATAATATAATTATATAACTAATATCCTGTATATCCACCATTATTTTATCAGTACTGCATCTATTATTCTGAGCATAGATGAGATGAGTTTCGGACATGTTTCTTCTAAGAGTACATTGCACCATGCTCTTTCAATATTTTCCCACAATCGAGTTTTTTTGCAACACTCTTGCTTTGAAACTTAACTCTTGAGTTCATTCCAAGGGTTCTCAAGTGGATTGAGATCAAGGGATTGACTAGGTCAAACAATAACTCGGACATTTTCTCCCCGGAACCAGCCTTTCACCGTTTTAGAGGAATACTTGTGGTCGTTATCTTGTTGAAACTTCCATAGAACTGGACTGTCTCCGTACCATGAAAAGCATACCCATAGGATTATATTTTCGCCGCCGTATTGAACCGTCTTCTTAGTAAACTTTATGTGAAAATCTTTACCTTGTGGTCTGCGCATTGTCCGTCCTATTTGCGTCGCTCCCGAACAAAATTATTTGTGTTTCATCGCTCCAGAGAATGTTACGCCAATTTCGTTCACCTTCTGCTCCGTGCCATGATGTTTCCTTTTTAAATTTGCACTTATCATTAGAGGAACTTTGCGAGCTATTCTACCAGGAAGATTTGCATTCGCTAAGCTCATCCCATGAGTTCTACTGGATATCATGTTACTAATTTCTCCTGCAACTGTCCTAGGCGATACCAAAAAATTTTTCTTCACCATTGACAAGAAGTAATTATCAGTTGTTATCTAACAGTTTCGGCGTTTTTAAAGCATTTGTCATGAAATTTTGTGCACGTCATGATTTGTCAGCAATAATATTGTAAGTTTTTCCTTTCTTACGCATATTTTGGACTAGCCTTTTGTCCTCAATGCGGCAATGAGTAGCACATCCTATCTAATTCGAAATATAATTATTTTTTTTGCACAAGTAACTTAGCATAACATTCAAACTTATCTTTCGGTTAGAATATGTGAGTTAAAATTTTATTTAAAAGCATACCCTTAATTTTCCCAGTTACTGATCCACCGGATTAACCGGATGGTTTTAAATTTCTTTTGAAAATTTGTTCAATTTTTTACTTAAATTCCACTTAAATTGCTCATTTTTTATTGGTCCACTTTAGTTAATAAGTTTCAAAGAGAAAAATCTAAGTACTTTACTCAAAATGCAAAAAAACCCCATAGTTCAATATAAAGATTATATTTTTCGATATACCGCATGCCCTCAGACAACATATCATTCGCTTTAATGTACGAACACTGTATAAAAACTACAGATTCCCCCATTCTTGTGGCTTGCGCAAAGCAAAATTCATCAAATTCTTTCAATATGGTGAAAGGGTATGAAAAGAATTTAAACGGAAACAAATTCACATTTTCGGTGTTGGCAAAATCAAACTTCCCACTCTTTCAGAGCTCCTTGTAATTGTGCGCGCCTGCCCGTCAATCTTCATCTGGGTTTTACAAGTTTTTTTATTTTTATTTTATCCCAAACACCTTTTTGACACTCTTCAATTTTTACAGCTCTTATGATGGCCGCCTGCCTTTTCGCAGCCTTCCATTTAATAATCGTTATTTGTGGTCATTAGTTTCGCAGCTTCCGTACTTTCTGTGCCTTTTGATTTTATCAATCAACATTTCTTTGCGATTACATTGGACCCAACAGGTTGCCCGACGCGCACTTTAGAAAATCATTTTTCAAACCATGATCAGCCAGGCACCTCAGCGCAGCTGTTACATTGAACTTGAAGAATATTCGCTTAACGTGTATACTTAGATGCAGTTGATAAATTTAAAAATCTGTTATTATGCAAATTTCGAACGCAACGCGATGTGAAAAACCAGTTTGTGGACGTAGGAAAAGGGTACGAGTAACAATTTTTCCATTCTCTCTCTACTCGCTTTAGGCGCGAAGACAAGTGACTTAATTTAAATTTACGCAGCTGATGATAACTTGTTCTAGTATAGTTGTTGTATTTTATGGTAAAATATTTTGCAGTTAAACTTTGACACTTACATCGTTTTGTACGTACATTAAGGCGATTAACCAAAAAATTAGCGGTTTTTCTATAGAAATTATAAAAATTATTATGCATTAAGATTTGCGTCAAAATATTTCGGAAAAATATTTAGGTTTTCGTGAACTGGACCGATTTGAAAATATCTCCAAAAATTAGTTATTATATAAATGAAAATAGATTTTAAAATATTTTTGTTCAATAAAAACCACTTGAGATGAAAAAACAGATTAAGTTTCAAAGGTCTTCATACAAAGTTTTAACAATAATAAGATTTGGATTTATTTGCCACGAAATAACAATACCTTTCCAATGTTAAGTCAAAATCGGTCAAGTTTTGGCTGAGTTATTCAAGTTTTCCTTAAATTAATATTCTACAAAAGAACAAAAACATTATTATGATACCTTAAAGATTTTTTTTATTTTTTTCTATACAGACGTTTTACGCTTACGCTGTTTTGTCTGCTTTATAACCTGAGGTTATTTTTTGAAAAAATATTTTCGGTCCTGCCGAACATTGTTAACGTAAAAAATTAACCCTTTATGATACTAGGAAGAAATCAAATTATTTTTAACGGAAATAATAATTAAAAACCAATTATTTCAAATTAGGTATTTATTTCTCTCAAAAAACTCTCTATTGCAGAAATACAACATTGCTATAGTGCTAACTAAATAAAGTTCATATTAAAAAATATGAGAACTAAACTAATTCTACATTTTTCACAGCTTGTTTGCGTAGAACCATTGCAATGAGGAAATCAGCAAAATTTTTCCCTCACTCATTTATCCATCCAAAATAGCCAGTGTCCCCAGTGGCCTAACTTCACATCCTTTGCTGGAACGTGTTGAGCTGGCCCTTTTTACTTTTTATTTTGAATGAGACACGGTTGATTTTCTGGTAGTTACATAACATCTCCTCTATAGCAACTCTGAATTCAGCAGAGCTGAGGGGTTTTACTGGTACTAACCTTTTTAGCAATTATTCTCTAACATAAAAGCCATGAATTACACATAGTGATGTCTAAGAAATGATAAAAAAAATTCGTACATACCAACTTTTTCTACGTAGTTTTATTTTGTTGTATCCCATAACAGAGACAGGTCGATGCCACCCATAAGCCGATTTTATTCTGCTATGACAAATCGGACGCTCAATAGAAACGTACTGCTTTCTCGACTAGTCCCATCTTTTTACTGCAAATGTGGGGTACTTTCCTGCAAAATTGGATGATAGAGCGACGAGTTTGTTATCTCTCCAAGCGACAGCAGCTAGGTCAACTCCATTTCAGTTACCGACTATATGACGTTCTGGGCGGTTCTTTTTTTAAGCTTTCTCAACAGCTGGCAGCTTGCAGTTGGGAATACGGTTTATAAGGTTGATAATATCCTCAGTAAACAGATAAGAAAATACCTCAAATGGAGTTGCAAACTATGACGATATAGTTGGTCGTCAGATAAACTGAAGCGTTCCGATTTCCATGTGATATTAGTCCTAGACCCAAGATGAGATGTAATTGGAGCTACTGCGGAACTAGGACAACCGTTGTAGTGCTAATGCTCTGAGTATTGGTCGTTGTATTTTCTAAGATGCTGGTATACTGAGCATCATTTTCTAAGTCCGGTTGTACCTCTAGGTCTTCATCAGAATATTTATGCGCATTCGGCTAGAAATTTTACGACGGATTGGCGACATCGTCACCGTCGGAAGGGTCAAGGCCATCGAGTTAGTAAAGTATGACAAATATAACTGAAAAACCCCATTACGGTCATTTTACCTCTTACAGTCAAATCCGTCAATTACTTATCAATCATAGATTGTTGGTTTATAGTACGAAAATTTTCACGGTTTTAACTATCTAAATATAGGAGTTTTAAGGTAAAACCTCTTATCTCAACAATCTGAGAGCTTTAAGTTATATTGGCCCGATCTTGATAATTTTCAGTGGACGCTTTTCAATCTTTCAATAAGTGCCAAATTTCGTGGTCTTAGCTGCTTTGTTGTTGAAATTATAATGGAAAACGTCATATCGGAACAATCAATTGGAACTATAGCGGTCGGTTCTTACAACTGGAAGATACATTTTAGAAATGGTTCTGCCTTCCAAGCTTCAATAAGATGCCGCTAAAACTGACGGTCTAGTTACCATTCAAACAGACTGACGTGCATGACTACATTGATCCAGCTCATGATCCTGATCATTTTCATTTACTTGGGTAAGGTCTATCTCTTCTTCTACTTGTTCTAACAAACATCGAACCATAGTAATAATACCATTTCATCTTCATGAAAGCGATGACAACTAAATTTTTATAGATATTTGCAAATTGGTCCAGCTCACGTAAGTATCAATATTTTTGCGAAGAATTTTCGTTGATGTCTTGAAATATCATAAATTTTATAACTCCGACGGGAAATCAGTACATGTTCAGTATCTGCTTATACATAAATTTGACGTATATGCTGACAGCAAACGAATCTAAGAAATGTTAGGTTGGGTTGTGTTAAAGGGACTGTACTCGTGAAGAGTTGGCACAGGGGTATTTGTGATGAAGGAGAAAGGATTTCTCCACAGTTTATAGTGACGCAAAGCCTAAATTATCCAGCTCTTCAAAGAAATAATCCCCCAGAAATCTGAAGAGCACTTTACATAGTGCTGGAAACTGGCACAGGAAGTGCTTAATAGACTCTACCTCTTCTCCATACCCACAGCTCCTACAGAAATCGCTATGCCGGCCCCCAAATCTGGCGCATGTGTGGCTGATGGGGGGCTTAACATTCGATTTAAATGTCGTTCATTGACCGCCAAAGGAAACACATTATCCCGCATGGGTTCAGAATGGTAAACCAGCTGTTAACAGCTGTTATGAGCCTTTCCGTAACTTAGAGACCAGGAATCTCTAGGGGAGCTATATGCTTGAGCCGGATTTTCTTCGTCTAGCATCAGCTTTTCTTCTCGCACACTCGTCCCCTTTCTGATTTCCCGTGGCCCCACTATGCCTCAGGGCCAAGTTTCGTTCGTCGTTGTCGACGTTGGGGCCTTAATCGTCCCTTGACTGTCTAAACATTGGTGTAATTTGAAGAAGCAAGGTCCATGATGCCTGCCAATTTTTTTTCGTAGGTCCTTAAAGCTATGCCAGATTTCCAGTCGCTTGAGGTGATCAGATTTATTTATCACATGTTCTGCGGCAACGTATTTCTGACAGAGCATGGCAGCGGCTTTGGAAATCTTGCCCCACCTATTTTGTGCCCACGTATTTTGTTGGAGTTATTTTTTCAATAGAATGCTGCAGCACGCCTTATATCTGGTTTTTATTAGAAAAAAGCGAAAACTTGACATATTTGGATTTGTCAAAAATTTTACCTAATAAAAACCAGGCATAGCAGCGTGGTTATTTCTCAAATTGGGCCAGTCGATTGACCACCGAGATCGTTCCATTTAACGCCTCTAGGGATTACGTGAGGTCATTGGTTTATGCAAACAGACCGCAAACTGGGTACTCTCTGATACAGGCAATTTTCATGGCGGCAGTTATGAGGGACAGTTTTGTTAAATGGGGCACAATATTTGAACACTGCCACCTTTATGAAGTAAAACTTTTTTTCGGAAAAAATATTTCTGGACCATTTCAGAACCTTTCAGTAGTTTAGGACTGGTTCACCACCACAACAACTACTACTCCTCCTTCTACTACTACTACAACTACTAATTACTACTACATACATATTTTTACTAATGCTACTAGTAATTACTACCACTATTTTTTCTATTTCTCCTACTAATTACTACCAGACTTTTCACTAATTTTACTACTATTTGTACAAATTCTTTTATTAATTTCTACCACTGTGCTAACTAATGCTACAAAAAATTACTACCGTTATATTTATTAATTTCTACTACTATTTTAACTAAATCTACTACTAATTACTATTACTATTTTCACTAATGCTGCTATTAATTCCTACCACTACTTTTTAATAAATTTTACCACTATTTTTACCAATGCTACTACAAATTACTACCACTAATTACTTTATTATCTCTTTTACTAATTACTACCGTTATTTTTACTGATGCCACCACAAATTACCACCATTACTTTTGCAAATTTCCAATACTATTTCCACTAATTACTACCATTATTTTTACTAATTTCTACCACTAATTATTCCATTACTTTTACTAATTACTACCGCTATTACTAATTACTACCGCTATTACTGATGCCACCGCAAATTACTACCATTATTTGTACTTATTTCTACCACTAATTACTACCCTATTTTTACTAACTTTTACCACCATTTTGGTACCACTATTTTGTACTCATTTCTATCAGTATTTTTACTAATTTTTACTACTATTATTACTAACTACTACTACTAACTACTACATGTCCAAAGTACTTCTTTCTGTTTCTGTTACTGATATACTGAATTCTGTTCCTGTCGCTAACAGCATGTCAAATGTCGCTGTCAAAAATGTACAGAATTCTGTTCCTGTTTCTGTCCCCGTTCTTTGTGACACCACGCCTTTTTTATTGCTTCATCTGCGCCGACTTGTTGGTTAGCACACATGTCGCACCCAATCCCCGAGCAAAATACGACCAAAGTGTTTTTATTAGTTAATCATATATTATTCTTCTCTAGTTCAGCTTTGAAATTCTTAAATTCAATTTCGCTTCCTGTTTCGATATAGCACATTTCCCCATACGACTCGAAGCCTACGTTGCACTGAGTTGCAAATCAAATATTGGTTTACCCAGAAATCAACTCAAACAGAAATTTATTGCCTCTGAATTTTATTAAAAGATAAACGTTGCGGCTAATGAAATAGTTGAATGCGAAAGAAAAGGAATGCAATCAACATTTTTGGGGATTAATTCACAACAACGATTGATTTCGTTGCCGATGCCCTCAGTTATTGGTTGCAGCATCACAAACAAAATTAATAAAGTTAACACTGAAGTAGCGGAACGATGAAAAAATAAATAAAAAAACATAATTTTAGATTAATGAATAGAAAGGAAAGCGCATAGTATGTCAAGAATAGTTCAACTAACCAAAAAAGCGCTTTAGTGATAAAACAGTAAAATAATCAAACTTTGCTTCACCTTCTCTCGCTCACTCAGCTGACTCTTCCGAACAACAAAGAAGTTGTAGAAAAAATCGATACAAAATCAATCAGTTTTTAACCTTCGCGTATGAACTCCAACTACAAACAACAAACATTGCGACGTGGCCAAAATCGGCTCATATCAGCAGCAACAACGAATACACTGCACAATATGGCCTTCGGGGTCAAGCAAACGAATACTTAGACGCCGGCCGCGTCGCTCTCTACGTTCGTACGCGCGAGCAATGAGCGCGCAGCCGGCGCTGAAGATGTTCTCATAGAGATCGCGAAATGAAGATCTCAATGAAGAAGCGTGCACCGACACGACGGCCACAAATAAGCCAACAGCAATCGAAGCCAATGGAAGCTTCAATACCAAAGCAAATAAAAAACAACTAAATCGAGGTGGACCTAGGCACAAATGCGGCGGAGGGTTGTAAGTAGATAAGACGAGGAGTACGTGTACTAAGCGACTGTGTGGAATTCGTGGCTGTGCGCAAATAAATTCAATCTAAATTGTAAGTTTGTTTACCGGACAGCAGGCACACTTGCCACAACAACAACAACTAAACATCGCTAAAGCTCACTACCCAACCAGCTAACCAAGCGCTGAACGCGCTTAACTTTTACTGCAAAAATAATCCGATACCTTTAAAGCGTTTGCAGATCAGTAAATTAATCGCTGACCAGCCGTCTAGCTGGCTACGAATTGGCATCGCTTGAATTGGAGATTCACGCCTGACTGGCTGTCCGGACGTCTTCTACCTAGCGCGTACACAGTGAAGATTCTATGCGCGGATACACTCTTTGACCGTCCGAGCGAGCGGAGAAACCGATGGCGCGTCCAATAGCAACCGATCGACGTCAATCGCGCGCCAAGCGGCTGGTACATTTTACATGCTTGAACGGAATGGCGACGTGAGTGAGGGGGAATTTGAAAAGGTATTGAATTTCTAACTAGTTGCAATGGGCCTTGGTGTATTCTTTATTAGTTTTTAGAGCTGCGTAGACCAATTTGCTCGCCGTCGTTTGATTTGCTTTCTTATTTCTCTTCTATTTTTCTTGTCTACCTACTTAATGTCGAATTTCTTTTTCAGCTAATTTTGTTGCGCCTGTTTGGCGCGAATGAGATTGATCTATCGTAACTTCCACTTCGAAATATTTACGTTTAGGTGATTTCAATGTATACACAAGTCAAACAGTGAAACGTTTTCGAATTTTTACTAACATTATAGAAGAAATTACACAGAATAATAAATGAACGGCAAGAGATTGCTAATTACAGCTAGCTAACCGAAAATCTTAGCATGGCTATTTTAATTTCAGCTATGCTTCCGTATTTACTTAGTCAACTCAATTTGTTCTTTTTTAACCCAGGTTTTCATTAAAACAAATCGTCACATTACAATGTAAACAACCAAAATGTTGGCATATTTCGATTTGACGCAAATACAAAAATTTCGAAATGACATGTTCGTGTGAAATTTCTTTGTAAAAAATTTTACCTAATGGAAACCAGCCATTGGATTAATTCGACAGGTTGTCGGAAATTTTATAAAAGAGATTTCGCCAAAAATATACTGTTGCCTCAATATGTCATCCAATTTCCGTCTCTAAATATGATAATAATAAGGGGTAACTGAAATAATTAACGTAACAAATCGTAAAACCATAATTGACAGGCGTTGGCTCAGTCATCTGGAAATGGTTTTTGATTCGTGGCCTTAGGAGGTAAATTTATAGCAACTGTATCAAGATACCGGGCTAGTCGCCATGCCGAGGATGGCCTGCCCCAATTCACGAACGGATACCGCTGGGCTTAAGCCGCATCCAGTGTATAACTGAGACATTACCCAGGTTATGGCAAATCTCTACCCAGGTATATGTGGGAGCATAAAAACTTACCATAATAGAAATAACTATAAAAAAATAAAAGAACGATCCTCTCAAAGTATTGGAAGACCACTAGCCCAAACGACGAAGTACCAAGGGATAAACAAGGGCCAATGGGAAAACCGAGCCCAGGAGCACACGATTGGAGCAAATACAAACTGGCACTTAGGTGATTCTCAGGAGACCATCCCGGTGTACTCCTGTCACCAATGGATCCCAACCGAGTAACTAAATTACAGTCACGATGAAGGTTGAAGCTGATGAGCCGGCCCCTTGTGGTCTGCCTCCAACAGCCACAGCATTCACTGGGTAAGATCAGGAAACAGATCTGGCAACAGCTAGTTGCCAACAAGGGAAGTTGGGAAAGAGAATCTTACACAGGAACGCCTGATCTGTGTGACAAGTCAGTCGGTGACAAAGTAGGGAAAAAGGAGCGGGAGTAGATTGGCCGAGTGCTGTACTACCCATTTTTTCTTGGCCCATGTTGGCTTGAGTAATACTGCATACCACAAATAAAATAAAAAATACCAAAGTCCCGTATGTTGCTATTTTCCTCCCTTGAATGTTCTTCTGGGGTGTTAATGAAAGCAAGAGCCTAGGTATTTAAAGCTCAACCTGGCATAGGCAGGGCAACTGAGTGGAAAATGAAAAGATGATTCCACCTCGTCATTGTCCAGACAGCTGTGGCAAAAAGAGTCAGAGACTAATTCAGCCTAACCGCATGAATTCCTATCGAACAATGTCCAGTCAGAACTCCAACGAGATGTCTGGGTACCGGATCGCCTTTAAACACCTACAGTCCTCCACCGACTACAGACTCTTTCCAATTCTGCACGTCGCGGTATTTCCCCAGCGCTCGCCTAGCCGGCATAGAGCCCGTAGGCACCCAGAGGAGCAATAACATCAAGGGTGCCCTGTCGAGCGAGCTCATCAGCCATGCAGTCGCTATGGCCCCCCGTCCGATTGAAAGTATTCAAAGGAGTGAGCGTGAAGTCTGGCACTCCTCAACCAGTTTGACCTGACTAATAAAGACCCTAAGACATTGATTGCAGCCTCGCTATCAAAGTATCAAGGCTATCAGTTCATGGCGATGCTAGAGATGAAAAACGGAACCGACCAGTTCGAACTGAGAGAGGATTTGGTAGGTATTTGGTTAAGGAAATGAAAAGGATGTGCCGGCAATACACCACAGTGGACAGTCTGGAATTAAGTGGGCGCCAATAAAAGTAGCACGGCCATCTTAGCAGAATGGGAAGCATATACGTGCGATCTCCCGGAATGCCAGGGGTTCAAACCTCGGCCTTTTTTCTAACAGCTGTCGCTCCTCCGTAGGCAATGCCAAACCTCCAAGTGTATTTCTGTAAAGAAAAAACTTCTCACAAAAATCATATGCCAGTCAGAGTCGTCGCAAAACTGTAAGTCCTTCATTTTGTGGTACAACATTGAATGTAAAAGCTAAACTATTACTATAGTATTTGGTAAATTTCATAATTCTTGAGTAGATTATACTTAGTACTCAAGTTTAAAAAGAAACTATTTGTTTTGCTTTTTATCGCACTTGTGCTTGGTTTTATTAAGTTTTATTTGAATAATTTTTAATATTTTTTTAGAGTGACCAATCATGGCGTAATAAGAATTCACCCATAATTAAAAAACGTGCCTAGATTATTATTATCATTATCAATACCATTATTATCGTCATTATAATAACCATTATGAACCTCTTTCTTTTTTTAGTCCCTTAGGAAAGCAGAACAAGCTCATTGTGATTATCAAAATTTCTAATATTTTGTCAAATTGGTCCGATAGGCCGTCTAATCTTGACTTGAAGCGATAAGACTTGAGGAACGGTGAGAAGGAAGGAGAAGGCGTGTAGAGAAAAAATACCTTGAAGCATTGTGTTTATTGTAAAATGACGGGAGTTTCCTTTAATTTTCAAGAAACATACATAGTATCGAATACTACTATTATACATGGAATACCGCTCAAAAAATTTTACGGTGATATTGTTATGAACGACAATTATTCAGCATTTTTTTTTTGAGTTTCCTGCGCTTTAGATATTGCGTCTTCCCAAGACAACTGAAGAGCTCTTAAGAGTTTCGCATTTCTATATGTGGCTACATCTGCTCGACATTCGCCGATGGTAACTGACGGAAAATATTCGATCTATGCATTTCCTGGCTAGACAGTTCAAAGTTATATAGCTCAATTCGTTCCGTTGATGAATTTCAAATGCAATCAAATGGCATCTAATTCCACCCAGTTTACTACATTTCTCTGCCCACTGTTAGCTCCATGTCGTCGTGCAGTTAATGGCCATAGCGCCTCTTTTACCCACTAACTGGCAAAGTTTAACCACTGGATATCGCGAGTAGTTGCCCAGCACCTAAACACTAAATGCGCCATTGGAAGCGGTAATTTGTTATCGCGATGATTTATGAACCGCATTTAGTGGGTGGAAACCAAATAGAAACCAAAATAGCACAACAAAATAAAGCATAGATGAAAAACAACAACAACAAAAAACTTGCAATAACCAACAAATGCTACACACACACACACACAATACTCATAGAATTATAAAATTATAGTAAACAATATTAAATAGCGAACATCAAACCACCGTAGCCTCGATATTTGTGCAAACAACAATGAAAGTAGTTTAGCTAATCGTAACTAGAAAAGGCTGACTCAGTAAAATACCAAGCAATGTTCAACTCTTCACTGTCTGTCCACCTCAGCTCAGTCCAACTCATATAGCCCGTCTGCACATCTGCCCGCCTGCCCGCCATGCTCAGACAATGCAGTTGTAGAAAATCAAAAATCAACCAAGCGCATAAAAAACGCTCGCAGCAGCCTCCTTTTCTTTATTTTCCATTTAGCGCACAGTGATGTAGGCGTTGGTGATCGAGTAGTGGTAGTAGTTGAAGCTGAAGATCTATGTGTGTGTGTGGGTACATACTTAGGGTTACAATTGAGGTAGTTGTCTAGGCGCTATAACCAACTACAACCAACAACACTTCCACATCCACTGCCAAGCGGCATATTGATGGATTTGTAGTGAAGAATTCAATCCATTCACAGCCTGGCATCGCACCTTTTAGAAAACAACCAGAGCAGTTAGACAGCCCGCTGCGGTCGTCCTACTTGAGCAGCAAGCAAGATCTATACACCACGATCGGCGATCGCCGCAATGGTGTCTGTTGTGTCTATCTATTTGTCTACTTGGCGCTTAGCTGCATTTAAAGTTTGGTTATAAGAAATGGGATTTTGTTTTTTTTCTGTTATTTTATGCCACAATTGTGGCGGCGTATTTCCGCATTTCCCGTAAACTTCACCGTACTGGCATTCGTACAACAAACAACTCATTCGAGCCGATCAAGTGATCGCGTAGTCGACTTGCCGCAGGCAAAAACAAATAGTAATAATAATAATACCAATAATCGTAATAACATTTGTAATGACCAGGTAATGGTAGTATTCACGCTGTATTCGTAGTTAGTTATGGGTTGTAGTTTAGCCATTGATCGCGTTGATCTTCTCGCATCCTGCAGCTATGTGTGAGCGCATGCACACATACATACACACACGTCTACAAATACAATTCGAGTAGTGGGAGGACAATGTAAATTTCCTTCCTAGGTTAACTTCTTTTATTTTTATTTTTTCTACTAAGATTTTTCGATTTTTTCGCTAATGTGGTTGGTTGCACTCCGAATATTAATGAAGATTTCATACTTCGTGGGCATTGCTGTCAGTCCTTGTATGAATTAATGAGGAAGACTTTATTAACCATTGATGTATTGAAAAAGTATATTCAAGATTCCATATATAAATATTGTCACTTTTATGTCAGTTTAGTAAAACGTTGAATTTCCAATACTCGTAAACCCAGTGGTACTCGCTTTAATAAGCGATAAATTCAACGATGTTCCAACTTATAGAATTCGTTGGTCTAAACTGGGTTAGATCACCGTAATAACAGTCCTTGGACGAGTGAACCCCAAGTTTCTCTGGTACGTAGAACTGGCTGTTTCGGGTCTTAACTGCAACCATCCTTCTGAGAGAACCGCCCTAGTAGCACTAGATTTATTAAAAGCTTTCGTACACCGCAAGCCACGCAATGCAGACATAGAGACATCTCCTAATGCCCTATGCCCTAAGTGTTAAAGAAGGGAACCGTTAGATAGTTAACAACTGTAACTAAAAGCTTGCTCAACCGCCAGACGAATCGTCATTGTTCCATAAGATGGCGATTATTCGATAATGCTAAACGGAAATATAATTGATGGCCTGTGTTCGAAAGTAAACTGTTATTTTTCTGACCTTACACCCTTTTTCACTGAAACTTGACTTCCTCCGTCACTCAGTCATCGACGACTTTACTCAAAACATGAAGGAAGAAGTTCAAGTTGGATATAAAATCCACGTCAGCGGTACCCTAACCCAAATCTTGGGGATTAACATTCGTCTCAGCACCTACAACCAAAATCATCTCCAAAGTAAAGAAAGTTCCTGAGTTGCTATTCGTTAGCAATTGAGATCAAGACAAAGGAACGTTAATGGCAAAAACAATACAGTTGACTAGTGAAACAACAATTGACAAGGTTACTGACGGTATGGTTCCAATGTCGCTAGAGCCCCACACACACGCTATACGGCCTGCATTCTCCCAGTAAGGATGTAAGCAGTTCCTCATTGGCAGCCATCTCCCGGGTAACCGAAATGGGCACCTGCTCGTCAACTCCCAGGCATGTCAGATGACATCTTCTTAAACAAACGGACGAGATCTTAACATACCAAGAGAAACCGTCACCACTTTCTCAATCCTTATTATGTGAATGGTGATACTATAGGCAAACCACCATCAATTGCTTACGGGGAGGTGGTCTTTAAAAGCCGAGTGCAAATCGTTTGCAAATATTGGAAATTTCTAATTGAAATTTTTTGGAAAATCTTTGAGATATTTACAAGTAAATTTGGATCAAAATGCTATCAAAAGATTTTAATTGGGAATTGCATTCTTCAGAAATCGATTTTTAAATCGCAAGTTCAAAGAAACCAAAAATGTATGTACACGCTAAATATATGAAAAGAAGATAAAGAAAAAATAACAACGTAACCGAAGGTAGTTTTTATTATAAAATGAACGGCGAATTGCAGTCCAATGAAATCAACTGATAATGTGTTTTAATAATAACTTTTACTAACGTGAAATTTTTACAAATAACATAAACCACTTGTGACGTTGTCTGCGGCAGACTGACCAATTTTGCTCTAATTTAGATGTTTTTTTTTTAAATTCTCGTGAGAGTAACTAATCTACTTTAATAAAATTATATATTTTCATGCCTAGATGTTTTGTACAAGTGCGTTTTTCGGTTTTCTCTTAATTTGAATTATTTTAATTGTAGTAATCTAACTGAGTCGTAGTCTAAATGATGAAATAAATAATTACATAAATAATAACTTGCCGCAAAAACTAATACAGTATTTTTCAATTTCAATTTAAAACTCCTGAGGATATTTAACATATGACGACAATGGGTTGTATTTTGCCATTGCCACTAGCGACGACAATGGAAATAAAGGCACTGGCCCCATGAAGACCTGCTTTACTATCTTATTGATTTGTTTTAGTTTACTTTACTTTAAAAGCTTCGATAACATTTGGGCAGCTTTAAATGATGTCAATGTAACTAGTTCTGAATCTGCAAACTCAAAGTTTGTACATCTTTATCTGTTCATAAGAAAACTTAATGAATACAATTTCTAAAATTTTATATTATTTCCAAGGAATGAAAATTAAAAAACATAATTGTGAATTCACAAGTTTTTGAATTAAAATCAAATATACTCTTTATTGCAAACATTTGGAAGATTTTTGACATTGACAAAAATAGTTTTACAAAATTTGTGATTTTTCGTACGAGCCGTGGGAAGCAACGAACACAACATCTTGTCAAAGCCAATAAAGCGCTGTCAAATATAGTTTTGCGCTATTCGAAATTTTGAAGCGCCTCAAGCGTTTGAAGAAAGGGCGTAATTTGGCCAACTTTCATACATTTTAGTTCAGTTGTATTCATTTTTGACAATTCTGAAAGCAAAACCAACAAATCAAGCGCGTATTGGCCTAGCCACCTTAAGTCTATCGGGCGAATGTGGTCGTGTGCGCATTCGCATTTGTATGAGTTCGTCTATTGTATCTATTTCTCGCCGCGAACATTCACGATGCTAGATTCGGTGCTCGTCGGTATTGTGAACTTAGTATTACATTTGCGAATCAGTTTGAAATATTATGACATCGGTGCGAATTTGGGAAAGGAAATGTTCCAACAAATAATACTAAGTGTATGAAACTTCAAAAAATTATTAAAAATTTTTCAATTGAAACTAACATGGCGAATATATATAGGGTGGTATCGATTGGTCAACAATAAAATTCACTGTTTTTTTTTTTTTGCTTTCATGGTATTGAGTTCTTAAAGCCGCGGTAGCTAAATTAATATATTATCCATGTAATTTGACATTTCAAGGCGTGAGGGGAAATCCTTCACCTGTTCATTCAACTCCGTCTTATATGAAACTACCTTATTTTTGTATCATGCAGCAAACCAAGGCGAATTCATGCAAGGTGGTGTTACAAGAATCTAATTATTTTTTTTTATTATTTGTTTCATTGTTGGGAATATCAAATTAAAATATTTTATTTATTTTCTCATGATTTTCATGTTCATGTGAACCAAATTTGTCGTACTTTCTGATTGAATTATTCAAATGAATTTGACAGTCGAAAAAAAAATTGTTTTTCATTAGTTGAGTGTATTTTTATATTACCTGTTTGTTTTTCTTGAGAGCTTGATACCAAGGCGAATTCATACAAGGTGGTGTTATAAATACAACTACAAAATTCCTATGTATTTTGTTTTTGTTTCTGCGTAAGAGTTGTCAAAGTTTAAATACATTTTGTTTTTGCTTTTACGGCTTTTGAAAGCTCATACGCAAAAGCAAAAACAAAATACATGGAGGTGAATAAAAAAAAATCAAGTCAGCTGCTCTTATGCCATCACCTTCTATAAATTCGCCTTGCTAGATACTAAGCTTTACGGGGACAAATAATTCTAATTCGATAGCTGATGGCTTTTCATTAATCCCTCATTAATAAGCGGTATTCTGGGGCAAGCGCTGTTAAGTGAAGATAGTGCTTAACATAACTATATGACAGGGATTTTTTGACAATTTCGACCACTTATTTTCTACTTACTATTTTTTTTTTTTTTTTGATACAGTGCATTATACAACAAAAACTGTAAAAATTGAATCTTCAAACTTTGTGCAAATTTTATTAATATTCAAAAAATGTTCAAAAATATTGCATTCGTTTTATTCAGAATTTTTAAAATAACTTTATTTAGTTTTATTTCCCATTCAGTCTTATTTATAAAAATCTCGTGTCACGGTGTATGTGGTCGAACTCCTCCGAAACGGCTCTACGGATTTTTATGAAATTTTATATGTATATTAGATAGGTATGAGAATAGGCCGTAAAGTATATTTTATGCTTGAAGAGAGTTGCCATCTACTTGAAAAGTCGAATTTAATTAAATTAAGCACAAGTGGAGAAAAGGTGCATGGCAAACTTTTGTGAGGCTTGCCACTTGGTTGAAAAATCTAATTTAATTGAATTGAAATAGCTAAAACCCATTGGTTTCGCTGGCACCACTTTTGTCAACTTTTTTAAAAATCAACATTAATTTAACAAGGTGCATAAAAAGCAAATTTATATTATATTTCCTAAAAAATTTAATTGGTTTTTGAAATTTTTTTCGCTAAGGGTTGGATTTTTTGTTCTATACAAAAAAAAATCGACTATTCGTTATATTGAGAAAAGAGTATCAAAAATTAGAGCTACCTCTTCAAACTTGCAATTGGTTACACTAAAATGGGCTATAAAACTGTATACCCAGAATAGTTCTTAGAAATTCTGATAAACAATTTTGATGACTTTTTTTAATTTTATTAAAATGCGCACAAAATTCACAATATAGATTTTTATTATATAAAGAGCTCTATTTTTTTTAAATTGACTAAAAATTAATTTAAAATAAAATAAGTCTCGAAACTTTCAATAAATGCCTGTCTTATAGTTATGATAAGCGCTATAGTCACTTCGCAAAATTCAATGGTCAGACACCGAATGCGATTCTGTCACGAAACCCCCGTCATAAAACCCCTCATAACAACCATCTTCAGTGCTTGGAATTTTAGAACACAAGAGGATTACCACATCCTGATTAAAGCGATAAGTATAATAAAAAGTCGGAAGAATTGCCCCAGTATTTGTATTTTATTTTCTCGAAATTAATCTATAGTCTTCTTGATGTTGAAAACGAAAATGCACTCATCTTGTTTGAAAAAAATTATTTGCCGCCTTTTTAAAAAGCCACCAGTTAGGGGCAACACCAGTCGACGCTGCCATCATTAGCTGATAAGAGTCGACATTTACGGGCAGTTAAGTAGCCAGCTAAAAGTTTGCCAATTTATGTGTCGAAGTAAGTGTCTAAGGTACCAAGTAGCTTGCAGACTTAAGCGCGGAAATGTTGCTACACATTAAATTTTACATATATCTAGATACTCGTACACTGCGCTCATCATTAAGCGCAAAGTCTTGCGAGAATTTTTAATGCTGATTGCCCAAAACATATTACCACACTCGCATTTGTGATGAGTTCACATAGATATTTATTTTTGAAAAATATCATTTTTATGAAAATTTTAATTTTCTTACACTAAACTAGCTCCTATCATCCAACTAACTTTTTCTACTTGTATTTGCTTTAATATCTGTTTTAATTAAAGTAAACTTTAAGTTCGTATGTATGTAAATATTTTAGCATTATTATTAAACAGAATTAAATACATAAAATTATAATGAGAGCGCGCCGCAACTGGAGCGAACCGCGACGCCGAATAGTCGACGAACAGCGCGATGACTCGCAGCGATCTAGAAGATATTTTTTTTTTTTATTATTATTTTTGTATAATGCGCTTGCGCGCTGTCTGCTAAGTGCAAGCGCCTCTCCCTCCAATGGCTGCATGCAGCGTAAAACAAAAAAGGCTAAAACATACCGGCATACATTCTTGTTTAAATGAAAAGCAAAAAAAAAACAATCAGAATAGGTATGAGTATAAGAAATAAGAAAAAAAGGGCAGAAATTAAATCACATAATGAATAAAGTCATATTTCATAAATGATTTATTGAATGGGAGAAAAGCTGGCCGAAAACAATCAAGCAAACACACAACATGCGAATGTAAATATGTGTGCATCTATATACATACATATATATATATATATATATGTGTGTGTGTGTGTGTGTGTGTGTGCGCGCAACCAGACAGCGCACTCCTAGCCAGTCCCTCCCGGTCGGCGGCTACTCCACCAGCCGTTAACTCGCTGCACCACTCCACCACTCCACCACGTGAGCTGTTCGATGTTTTTGCATTCGCTGTTGTTTTTTTTGTTGTTGCATTTTACCTTATTAAGTGCATTTATGAAATGCTTTTCTCTTCTTCTCTTTTTTATTATATTTCTTTTTTTTTTTATTTCATTTCATTTCATTCTTTCTTAACAACTTAACTGCTTGGCTTATTTATTTTCCGTTGCAAATCTGAACGAACGTTTTACACCAGTCACCCGTTCGAGGGTGGGGAGTTGGCGCTGTAGGGTGTGGTGGCGATTAGCATATCAGTGCACGCACGTAAGCGATGGCAGCTTAAAGAGTTGGGGTATGGGCGCTGAGATGCCGCGAGGAAAGGGGTTATTAAAAATATGTTGAATGAAGAGTGATTTTGAGTTAAACATTTTGAACATTTTAATTAAACAATGTTTTTTTTTGTCAATGGACTGTCTTCTTGACTCCAGTTTCTTTTTCCCCTTTTCCATGTATAGGACATGGAATTACATTGTTCAATCCAAAAGATTCAGGTCTACCCCCAGCTTCTTCTTTTTTTTTGGAGAACTTAAATGGAAAGAAATGACTGCCGGTTTCGTTTCCAATCCACACAAAATTACTAATTGATTTTATTTAATCAACGGCAAAAAAATTATGTCGATTAGACATTCAAAATGGATAAAATTTAATGTCGCGCCGCGATTAAAAATTTCACCAAAGAGGTGAAGACGTTAGCGGAAATCAACCAAAGAATTTCTTTGGGAAGATAACACTATGCAACACACCCAAAATGGATTAGTATTTTCTGAAAGTACAACTATCTTAGAGTGAGACTACTGATGGGCTTGTAAAAGTTAGCTCGATTTTTATTTTATGGCCCACTAACGTTTTCTTGTCTTGTCCATCAAGTGGTATCTTAGTTACCTTATATCTGTTATCACTACAGCTTTATCCTACGATTAGCTTCAATTCGTTTCCAGTAAATTACTAGCAGTAGAATAGGCTAACAGCGGGCATAACTTTTCTGGCTCAGGGACGAAGTTCCTTGGAATACGAGTAGACTACTGTTCCTACAACACATTCCATCTTTAATCGTGCGGTGTAGATATAGATGTCTTCCTTATCGGTAGTTTGCCGCCTTCTAAATTCCCTTCTGGCTGGAAGCTACAGAAGTCATTTAAGCCAAAATCCAGACTTGTTACCATATAGCTCGAGTTTTTATTTTCTATCTGAACTAGGCTTACGATATTCATTTTCCACAGCCCTAACTCGCTGACTCTTACTGCTGAGTAGATCTCAATTACCTTTAGGTATAGATCAATCATATTGAGGACTACAAAGGATTCATTGCTTCTGTGGTGTATTGTAGAATTTCAGTGTCCCCGTTATCTCCGAACATGCCGCTCTTTGTATGCTACCCAGTATACTGACAGTGTAAAAATAATAATAATAATTTGGCGCTTACATCATAGCTTGATATTTGGCCGAACTTTTGCAACAATTTGTGAGGATCGCCTTGTTGTTATAACTCAAATTGAGGGGCCTACAGTTTTATACCGACTCCAAATGGCAAATGATTTTTGTGAAAAGTTTTTTCGTGACATCTTCATCTATCTATCATTTGCGATGTTATTTGTATTACGATGAATGTGTTGTAGTTATTGTTGTTGGCTCTAACACATATATTTAATCCTAACAATAAGCGTAATTTATTGCGCTCGAGGACAGGTCTTTATTAGGGAATAATATGAGAAATCAAAGTACTAGAAGTGATAGCTGCTCTTTCGGAGATCACCACATCTCCTCATCAGACTTCTTTCTTTCTAGACTTTACCAAGGTTTGAACCATCGTGCACGGAGTTGCTAGGCGAGCACGCAACCACTCAGCCACGCTAACCGTTAGAATATCGCTTGCTTTCAATGCAATACATACCATAAAATAACAAAAGAGATTTGTCATAACCAACAACACAACAACACACTCATTGGTAGAATACCGTAAAAGGGGGAAAATCACTAACAGTTGATATGTCCGCTTTAGATCACTGGCAGCGTACTTGCCAGCAAGTTGGGCAAAGTCTAGAAAGAAGTCTGATGAGATGTGGAGATCTCCAAAATAACAGCTATATTTTCTACCGCTCCTGACTGTTGTTGCCTTTTTCCCTATACTTTCCTAATAAAAACTGGCTTTTAGCTTAAAAATTGTTGTTGATAAAAAAAACTTGCATAAAACGTGGTCTGGGCATTAAATAAAAGAAATCCATTTTATCGCACAGAGGAACCGTTTTATGCTCATTATTGATTCCAGTTTTGTATTAACCCGGCGTTCGAGACGTGGGGTCTATCAAACCCCAGCATTAGATTTCCATTACTTAAGCATCATAACCTCACACTAATCGCTGACAGCGACTCAGTAGCTTTCAGTGATACTTTATTCTGTATCCAACTCTCCTTACAGCAATACAGCATTAGTTTTTTGTTGTCCAGTCGGAGCTTGTAACAAAAATTCACCGTCGCATACCGAGTTGAATTTAACTTAATCTCAGAAAATCATTATGACTACAAAGAATTTTATCAGCTGATTTTAAAAAACTTTACGCAACAGCAATTGACAAATCAACGGCGAGGGCATCTATCGCGAGAATTGCTGTTGCTAAATTACTAACTGGCCAGTTCATACGATGGTCGGTGAGCTCGACAATCAACTCTTAGCCGCAAGTGACGTTTACAATATAATTATAATTTAACGATTACACAATAGGTTTAGCTTTACAATTTGTGGTGTTCGTCTTGAGGTTGTACCACAAATTAAGGTACCTATAGTTTTACGCCGACTCCGAACGGCTGCTGGTGATTTTTATGAGAAGTTTTTTCATAGCAGAAATAACCTCGGAGATTTGCCATTGTATAAAGAGGTTTTATTTTAAATTCCGCGCCATGTTTTAACTTTCAATACAGAACCTGACAGTAAAATATGCATTTTGGAACAAACTCTTGACTTTTGGAAAAACAAAAATTTCTCAGCGATAAGGCTCGTTTCCATCTCTCTTGGTGTGCAGAAATTGAGGCTTCGGAAAACTAATAGAAATAGTCGACCAATCACTTCATTCACAACGTGAGGCATTGGGCGTGTAGAGTCTTTGGGCCATATTGTTTTTTTTTTAGAAATAAAGCTGTTGCGGCTCTTTCAGTGAATTAAATGCATTATAAGACTATATTGAATATTTTTTTTTTTGTATGAACTTGATAATATGGATGTGGACAAATTTTATTTATAGCAGGACGATGCAACATCCCACACATCCGACGAAGCAAAGCTCTATGGCGCGAAAAAATTTTTGAACGTGTGATTTCTGGAAATGGACAGTTCATTTCGCTCTTTGAAATCATGCGATTTAACCCCATTATCGTTTTTTGTTTGGGGAACATTAACGATAAAGATTAGACAAATGTTCATGCATCGCTTTACATAAGTTTTCTAAGGAAACATAAGACCTGTTATCTCGAGATGGAACCACAATAATATGAAAATTCGGTGAACAATTTCATCAAAATAATTTCATAAAAATCTAAAAGAAAAGCCGAGGTAGGCATTTGGTAGAAATTATTTTTATTATTAACCTCTGAAGTTTGTAGAAAAAATAACCACACTCGAAAAGAGTTGTCTGGATTGAAGATAAACAGCTGTCAAAAGTAAGAAAATTGAGAATGAATTGGCGCTAAACAAATGTTTGCTGCTTTGAAAATGGATTTTATTTTATGTAGGCTTTTATTAATTTTGAGGCAACAATTTGAGGCACTTCAAAATGAAGAAGATTCTTCTTTGATAGAGAGATTGGCTTTTTTTGAGTGAAATTTTCATAAAAGACCTGCGTTTTCAAATTTTTAACATGAAACTTTCTATTGAAAGACCTGATAGAATGTAAACGGGAGAGGTACTAAATTCTGCTTTTCAAAATTCTTTTGGATGAAAATTCTGAAAAAATCAAAAAAAAAATTCTGTCCAGCCTAAATTCTTTTGGTTCAATATTTTGTATTTAAAATTCTGTATGATCAAAATGATGGAGAACTGAAATTCTGTATATTAAAATTCTGGAATCAAAATTATTTTCGATCAAAATGCTGTAAAAATATAACCAAATAAGCAGATAACCTGATAAGCACGCTTACCTGAATAGCACATTTATTTTATGAATAATGGAATTCCGATTTTATAGAATCAATGGTATATATACATACGACAATTAAAGAAAAATTCAAAAATTCATTCAAAACAAAAGTTATTACTTTATAATGGCGAAACAATTATTATATTATTAAATTTTTAGCAATTCGCTTTAGAAAAGAAACATGCCTTAATATAAGCCTTTTTTTTGTTATTCTTTTAATTCTGTTGTTTGCTTTTACAGCCTTCTTCGTTTGACTAATTTTGTGACCATTTTGAAATTTCTGAAGCTATAAATACATACAAACATATGTACATTTGCTTTATGTAAATCTGTTTTGATAATATAGGAAACCATATGGGTCAAGACAAGTCATGTATTGGCAGTATTTTGTTTTGCAAAACTCTGTATTGAAAAACCGGAAGAGCATATGGATAAATAAAAAAAGTGTGTTTTGCAAAACAAAATACTGCCAATACATAATTTTGATTTACAGAATTTAAAATTACAGTGTTCCGCAATACAGAATTTTAACAGTACAGAATTTTGAATTACAGATTTTTGAATACAGAATATTGAATACAGAATTTTAAATACAGAATTTTGAACCAAAATCATATTGTACCCAACCCAATGTAAACCTCTATTTCAATTTGAGAAAAATATTTGATAACAAATTGGGAAATTCAATTTTATCAAACATTTGCAATTATGTTCGCTGGGTACGTATTACGAATGGAAATACCAGGACTACTTCCCAAAAATCACGGGATTTTCGACAAAATTTGAATTCATTTTCTTGACGATTCCAATGTTTTCCTCAGATTTTTTTTAGAAATGCTTTAGACCACTAAATTATAGTGTAATAAGGAATAAGCTAGAAGTTGCTACAATTTACCATTGAATTAAAATTTGTTTGTTTTGCGGACGGTTTTGCCCATTTCAACATGCAAAAAAGTAAGTAATACAAAGTCCGAAAATTTTTTGTACATTAATGGAAATTTTTTTGAATTTTTCTAGATTTTGATTAAAGTTTGCAATTTGGTGTTTTATCGTTTTTGTTTAACAAGGAAGAGTTTTGTAATAAAAATCTTATTTAACATGAGGCACTTTGTGAAAATTAAAACTGTATGGGGTATCCAATTTTGAGCCTGATTCACTGTAGGTAATAATTTATTAACTAATATAAATATTCTTGCGTTGTTGTTTTTTTTTTTTTAAATATAAAAAGCGTTATATGCCAATATATATGACTCTGTTGAATAAGTTAAATAGTCTTACTTGATTTTTATTGTGACATAAGTTAATATACATATGTATTTCAAAGTCTACCACTTTCCGCTTATGCCACATAAATCGTAGTTGATTAAAAAACATATGAATTTATTGTATTTTAAACTAAAAATACAAATGTTTTTTTTTAAGTTTGCCACGAGCTATTTTGTCAACCTTAAGTTTCATTATCAATATTAATCACAATAAATAAAAAAATTATTTAAACCCCATTTATTTGTATTATTTGTATAATGAACTTCTAAATGCTGGTATTAATACTCGAAAAAATTACTATCCCTAGTATATGTAGGTATGTACATATGTAAGAGTAGGTATGTACATATATTTATTTCCGGACTTGCAATATTTCACCCTACTCCCTTTTCATGACAAAAAGCAACTAACAAAGCTCACCGACAAGACCAAGCTACGCCAATGCTTTGCCTCAACTACATATAATTCATATTATTTTGACTGCACAATAATGCAAGAACTGCAACAATAACAATAACAAAAACAATAATCATAGCAACTAGCAAATGCACTCAAAATGCATAGAACAATGTAAAATGCAAATGAAACATGTTTTTCTGCACCTTCTTACGTTTTTTTTTACTTAGCCAATTTGAAGTAAATATTTCGCTGAGATATGTATGGAGAGTGGCAAGAACAAGTGGTGTTTAAATTAAATACATATTTTTTTTCTTTTGTACTTTCCACTCTTACAACTGTAATTGGAATTCACAATACTCGCAAAGCAAGCAACGGCAAAGTGGCACAGAAAAATAAAATTTTTAATTAAAAAAAAAACAAAAAAAATTGCAAAAAAAAAATAAATGCAATTTAGTGTTGTTATTGTTGTTGGGCTGCGCTGTGCAACGACTTGGGCGAGCATTAGGCGAAAACTCAAACTCAAGCATTCAGTCGGCTAAGGAGGCAATCAGTCAAAAGTATGAAGGCATATGTGTGTGTGTGTATCCGTAGCCAACCAAATGAATGAAATGTATCCGGCAGTGGCTGGCAGCAAAGGCGGCAGCGGTATTAACACCAACTAACAGCGCAGCGACACAGACCACACCACGCCACACCACGCCATGCCAGGGCACACAAAAAGTCGGTAGCCAATCGACCGACCGCAGGCAGAACATAGACACTGCCAACGGCAACAGCAACTGCAGTGCACGTAAATAGCATTTGGGCGTCCTAGCCATGGCCGCCGTCGTTGCAGCCATTCAACAACCATTGGCAATTATAATTAATAAGCAATTTAATTGCATGATTATCTTAAAAGCCGCCTTCGGTTTCCCTCACAGCGAAAAAGTAAAAAAAATAATGTGTATACAATAAAAACTATATAATAAATATACAGAAGAAATAAATAAATAGATAAAAACTGCAAAAGACACTTAAAATATTTGGATCCCGATTCTAATTCATATCTCGGTGTCCAACTGAGCGATATAATCTAACTGTCTGATTTGCTTCGCCGATGCTTTATCTGCTCGTTGTGAATAGGTCTAGGCTGAACAGACGACAGTCCGTTCGGGTGGCAAACATTCGACCATCTAAGTAGTGGCGCAAAAAATCGTAGCGATAAGTTTCCACTCAACGCCCTCTTATTTACTTAATTGGCACTATAATCGCTTAAGCGATTTTGGCTGAACTTCTCATACAATTTGAGGTGTGCGTCTTGATCTTGTAACACAAATTGAGGGACCTACAGTTTTACGCCGACTCCGAATGGCGAATGTTTTTGTTTTTCTTTTTGTGAGAACTTTTTTCATTACAGAAATACACTCGGAGGTTTGCCATTGCCTGGCGAGGGGTGACCGCTATTAGAAAAAACTTTTCTATAATTTTTGATGTAACTTGGCCCGTCGCTCTAAAGCTTCTCTAATCGCATAGTCTGAAGCATCATTCGTATTTTCTGGAAGCACGTCTGCCCAGAGAGCGCGGTGTACTCTCACCTCTACTTATATTGTGGTATTTGATAGTGAACTCCTTTTTAACTCAAATGCAAGAACTAGCGTCACGTATCTAGGTATCTCCGGTGCTAAGAATTAAGTCTTGCCGAGGAAGTGAAATATCTGGGTATAACCTTTGATAGAAAAATTACTTGAAAATGACTTGTCGAACGCAGGTAAGTCGAGCATTGAAAATTTTTGAACAGTGTCGAAGAAACTCTTGTAAGACCCGGGGTCTAAGACCAGATGTGGTAATTTGCATATACACAGCTCTAATCAGACCATTCAGCAACTGTTCTGCTGTAGTATGGTGGGCTAGAGCCATAGCTTCTGCGCTAAACAGGCTTTAGCGGAGCGTGTGTATAGGCATTACGGGCGCCATGCGCACTACGTTTTACTGGACGATTTGTCGACCACATTTTTTTTTTGGATTGTGGCAAAAAGATCGGCGTTTGAGACACAGAGAATTGTTTTGAAGGCTGTCAGATCAATACCCATTATTTTTGGCCCCAAATGACAAACTAAAACCAAGGTTATCCTTTGGTAAAAAATTTGTCATAAAATTTCTCACAAGAGAACATTGGAGACATCTATGTACTCTCTACTCTCTTGGCACGTTCGGTAAAAACTATTTACACTGACGGCCTCAAGCCATAAAATGGAAATGGAGTTGGTTGTCACCTAGATGGCGATTTCAGATAGCTTAGTTACAAAAGCAAAGGTTTTCCAACCGGAGGTATTTGCTATACTGGACTGGTGGCGTGTATGCCAAATTAGAGTCTGCAGTGGCAGCCAAACTGTGATGAAGTCCTTGGAAATCGGTCGTGTCTCATAAAAATTTTACACGAAACTGAGTTGAAGCTCAGGCTGCTGCAAAATGGAATAAGCTCGAGCTCATGTGGTTACCGGGAAAATGTGGTGTTGAAGATAACGAAATGGCAGACTAATTGGATAACAACAAGTCTTTGGAGTACACCATTGGACCGCAGCCAATTATAGGGCCAAGCATGGCAGGTGCGGTCAGGTGCATCAGAGAGCTCATGAACAAGACACATGAGGGCCGCCGTTGGTGCACTGTCGATACCTGCAAAGCACCAAGTGCTTCCTTAAACCCCCAGACAGGGGGTGGCGAAATTTCTTCTTAGACAGGGAAAGAAGGAGTCATAAGCCTTGGTTGGGTTGATTACAGGCTACAATCTATGGGGACAGCATATAGTCACCATAGGTATCATCGATGATCATATGTACGCATACTGTCTGGAGAATTATAATAGGACAGAACATTTCCTCTGCATCTGTCCTGCTTTTGCTTGGCTGAGATGGAACATATTTGGATCAGATTTATTGATAATGTAAAAGAGTCTAGAAGATTTTGTGGATGATAAATTTGGTAATATTCCAACCTTTTTCCCTATCTTTATTCTCTTAATGCTTCCCAAACCTTAAATGCAATGGGAAACTGTGCCTGAGTGTTTGAAAAACCCGGCCTCGGATATCTTGCCATTCCATACTAAATTTAAAATTTCCCAGTACTACTTCAAGCATTCACTTAAAAACAAATATAAAAAAAATCCAGTTTTTATTAAATCTCATGATATTTCCGCAGTTATGACAGGAATGTTGCTTACTCTAGCAAATAACACTGTGCTACAAAAAAAAATGTAGTACACGTTTCAAGTGACGTAGTGCAGATATGGTTGGTCCCGAAAACATTTAATAAATACGGTCCGCCCCACGGATCACAAGCAATGTTTTCTCCGTGGTTGTTATTTTCAAGATCTATCATACCGAAGATGTCGCCATATCGTGAAATTTCTTATTTAGAAATAAATATCCTAACTAAAGATTTGGATCAGTGAATCCTCTTTCTCTTTCTTCGCAGTTGGCTGAACTTCAAAAATATTTACACTTTAGAAATTGCATTGAACTTGCAAAAATTAATAAAAAAATACCAAAAACTTTTTATTATGGGTGCACCCATTGACCTTTGCAAAGCCAAATGCTCGAAAATACAAAAGCTCAGCTTTTTGACAGTAAATAAAAAATTTTTGGGAGCAAGAAGTTTTCCAAACACATTTTTGTGATGTACTCGACCAGTAGTGCGATTCACTAACTTTAAACGATTCGACAATCGCAATTTTTGTCGACAATATTTGTCGTTTGCAGTAGCGATTGTGAGTTTCACTATCTTTTTATTAAAGAAACTTAACAACTGTCTCGTTGTATTTATTCAAAGTACTAAGGAATGGGATCTTGGTCAAACTAAATGTCAAAATGGGGTGAAAACACACAAAATATGAGCGCCTTTTTATTATATTTGATTAAATGAAACAGAATTCTTGTTTATTTCAAACTACAAATATTAATTATTAATTATATATTTTTAAATTTTGCATTGTAGTGGAATTCCGGACTCTTCTCTAAGTGATTTGGTAGAATAGTCATCTACTCGACTCTATGGAATGTCCGGAATCACCTGCCATGGTTTTCAAAATTTCAAAATTCGCTCCATTATCAATTCAGTTGTACTCCGCGGTATTTAGGTTTTATATTAAAAAATTTTAATTAGGATCATTTACCTATGTATTAAAAATAAATTATATTTCTATTGTTATACTTGAATTCTTAATAAAAGTTTGGTTTTAATATTTGCACATTAATTGTATGGTAGCTATGGTGGTTGGCATAAGCCTCCTCGTGATGCTTTGGCGCCAAACTTGAGACATGAGTACAATCGACGGCTCCAATAGTTCCTCCCACAAAAGGTGACGACGCTGAAGCAAATATATCTTTAGCAGTTTAACGCTCCACTAGGGGCATAGGGAACCTGCCAAGTTGAGAAATTAGGTCATCAACCAAGTCTGGATATTCTGAAATTCAGTTGCGTTCAAATTAAAGGGATAGTAAACTTCGACCTACTGTTGGAGCGCTTACTTCTTCGTCACCTCGTAATAAATCATATGCCAAGTATTCAAATGACATTATTTAATGTTCCTTTTTTAGTTTCAAGAAAACAAATCACCGGTTTTTAAATTATATTTTATTAAAGTTAAAATCACCGGGTTTTCTTTTCTCGATTTAGTTAGCAACATCAAATCTGTTGTCGTTTAGTTTTCGATAATCGACTAGCAAACGACAACAGCTGATTCGGCGAAAAATGGCAGCTGAATAGCAAAATCGTTAAAATTTTTGTCAAGATAAGTTAACCATTCGAATATCGTTAAAATAAGTTAGTCAATTGCAATACAAATCAACGGCCATAGTGAAAATCACTTGAAAAGTGGAGAATCACTGTAGCACCGTGTTATAAGCAACCCCTCTACTATTCATCGCCGAATACAATAATTATGTTGTATTAGTAATTTAGTTTCAGTTTTTTAAAAAGTTTCCATTTGGCTTTTACTTATATATTTTCTACATACATATGTGCTGTGTCTAACATCTCGAATAAGTGGCGCCAAAGACGCTGTTTGAAAATACTCGCACCTTTTGCTTTTGTAATATTCTGTTAGTGCTTTTAATTTGTGCGACTTATTTTTTTTTATTATTGTTGTCATTTAATTTACAGGACAACACTGGGGACAGAAAACATGACTGCTTGCTTTTTTTAAAATATGTACGTATGTATGTAAATTTGTAAGAGCGTATGTGGGCCTGTATCCTACGGCTTATTTAATTTCATGTTTTGTGTACAAAGAATTTATTTTATATTTTTTCAAAAAGCACGCAGAAAACTACTACACTAAAAAGCTTACATACATCTGTAAATATGTATGTATATATATATATATATATATATATAGATTTGCCGCAAGGAAGGGCTTAAACACTGGCACTCGGATCATTTGGCGCGACAGGAACACTGCCGTCTGATGTACATAATTCATGAGCGGCACAGCACCAGCTACACGCTGTCTGACAAATTTCACAGCAGGTCGGCGAAACAAAAATAAGAAGAAGCAGCAGCAGCAGCAGCAGCACACAGCAAGGAAACACAACAAGAGATGAGAAGAAATTTGGATAAATAAAAATGAGTACATTCACATAATACGTGCATACATAAATACCTGTGAGCATTTGACAAATCGGCTTATATTGACATATCTAGATTTTTTCAGTGTCGTAGATTTTTATTTATAGCCAAAAGTGTCAAATTTTTTCGTTTTTTTAGACATTTTTTGGCCTAAAACTGACTCTAACAGTTAGAAAATCTATTTCATTTAAAATTTAGAACGTTTTTAGAATTACAGTGTTGGTAAAAGTTGAGATGAAGTCAACCTATGTGCGCAAACTCAAGAAACCCCTTCAGCGCCCTCTATCTCAGAAGCTAGAGTTGATAAAAAATTTGGGTGTAATTTTCAGAATTAATGAACTCATATAAAATATGATATTATATCAAATGTACACCATAAAAATTTTAATTTTAAACTTTGTAAAAATTTTAGGAAAATTTAACAAACTTGAAAAAACTACTATCAAAATTTAATTATCTTTCCAAAATTTTTTGAGGCTTGATAAAAATTTCATTTTTCAAATGTTTGAAATCAGGTTGCCACCTATTTAAAGGCAATTTAAGTTAACTTACATATTAATAAAAAAATTTACTAGAAGAGTGCCAAGCTTCAAGTTTTAGGAAGGATTAATTTCAAAAAAATGTTTGTAGAAGGCTGCCATCTGTTTAAAAAATTATAGGTCGAATCAAATATTGAAATGTTGGTAACGAACTAGTCGGTTTTAAAAAAAAATGTATATTGAAAGTAAATTTGGAGGTGGATGGTTACCACATATTGAAAAGGACACATTTTTGAAGAGATTGCCATCTTTTAAAACCCGTTGATCCAAATTAATTGATAAGGTAACGGAAATTCTACCTATTATACTGGTGGCAAACGAAAAATGTGTTAGGAAGCTCCATTCGATAAATATATTTGAAAAGCATTGCCACCTACATATTTAAAAAATTTTAATTAAATAAATTCATAACTATTTCCTTCGAAAAATTGAGCGCACTACATACGTAAAACGTTAAAAGACTTATTGCACATTTCATTATTATTCTATGTACTGTTTATGAACTATCGATACTTCGATTATGAACGATACATTGATGTTTTTTCGGTATTTTAGTTTTATTTGTGAATGAAGAACCCCGGTAGTTTATTATGAATTTTGAAATTATGAACCTGATCACTAAATACTCAATAGTTTAAGATTACGAATTATTTACTTTTCTTGAACGCGTGCATTCGCTTATTGGCTTAAGGCAACACTGGTCCATAATGAACGTGGGTAATAATAATAATTTGCTTGTGTTATCACCAACAAAGAGTTCTAAGCCAGACATGAATCGAAGCGAGCACTTGCAAAGCAACCTAAAATCTAAGGCTTTAATCGCTGTTACAAGTTAAAATGCTACAGCAGGTGTTTTTGAAACTGCCCAGGTATTCGAGATGTTTTCCAAAGCGCTTATAACTGTTGGTTGTAGATTAGGATAGGTTAGGTTAGAGCGGCTGCAACCATGCAAGTCCACGGATTCGCACGTAGGCTGACAAAGCCCGTTGTGATACTGCTGGCGAGGATCATACGTTTTCTTCTTCCCTCCCTTGGAAGGTGAACCACCGTGTGCATCTTACGTAGCACAGAAGCTCGGGAATGCTAGTCGAGCTCAGGTCGGCCAAGCAGCTTAGAAAATACCCATTTAGGCATTGGTTTCGAGTCTTGGATTGGGCGGGACAGGAATAGATATAGTGTTCGATGCTGTCCACTTCCTCTTCGTCCCTGCAGCTGCGGCAGAAATCGTTTGTTATGCATCCCAATCTCTACCCGTGTGTGCCCATAACACTTTGCCCGGTTATTACCTCAACCATTAGTCTGAGTGAAGGTCGATCCAGGCGAATCAGCGCTTTGGATCGCTTTATGTCAACCTCCACTGTTGGTTGTAAGTGGAGATAAATTTTGACTGATTCGTCACGTTTCACCCATCGCGTTGCACAGGATTGTTTCAATTTAGTCTTTGAATCACATTGAAGGTTTTCGTTTTTAGAAATTTCGCCTTGCAGTGCGAGCAAACATTTGGAATTATGGATGTATTGAAAAAAGTGTCCGCACTTTGGATTATGCATAGGGAGTTTCTCACTAGAGATGACCAAATTGTAACTATGAGGTGCACAATGGAATACATAGCAAGTTTCTATTTTGCCTAGATCTAAGCTTGTGCTCTGAGAAATTCTCCATTCATTGCACTTGCACTGTCGTAACATTGACCGATAAAGTACTTACGGTCTATCGCCGAAGATTCCAGAAATGCTAAGATGGCATTTGATAATACTTTACAAATAAACTGGGAAGTCGGAAGAAAACTCAAAAATTCTTCACAAATGGCATTGGTGACATTTTTTAAACCAATGATCTTGGAAGCCTTGGGATTTGTTGATCTTATCGATGAGCTGTTTTAATATGAAGTCATAGTAAATGACTATAAATTCCTTACTGGTGTACATCGTATTTTTGGAGGAATTCTCTAATTGATTTAGAATTGAGGATTTCAGTTATTAGTTTTGGTTTCACGAAGAGTCGTATATCGTACGTGTTCGTTGAGTGCGTTCCAGTCGTAGATGGATGAAAAGGCGAGGAAACGTTTAGTTTTGAAAATGCTGCAGATTTAGGCGGATGTAGAAAAGAGTTTCTGATTGAGATGTGATTGCAAGTTTGCAAGTGAATGTAAGACGAGGGAATTTTTTGCTGCGAAACTGGCGCAAGTTCGGCGTTCAACCGTTGATTAATAACCAATAACCCAAAAAAGAGTAATGGAGTGAAGTTGCGAAAAAAATAAATTTAAACAATAAACCTCAGAGAAAAAATCCATAATGGAAACTTTATAATGTTATTACCTACGAGATATCTGATGATGATGATGAACCCCCCTGCGCACGAATCTGCAGACAACTAAATAGATCCAAAATTTCATAGCGCTTTTTACTTAGGTTAATATTTTACTTTAGGGTTGTGTTATGTAAGAAAATGTAAACAAAAATAAAATACGACATAACGATGGGGTTGTGATCCCATATTCAAAAATTTTGACAAGTAATTTTTTTTATTTAATTTTTTTTTTCTTTTTTGTAATAAAAATATAGTTCATTCTGCAACAAATATCGGTTAAATTCAAGTTTCAAACTTTTTTCAAATGGTGGAAAAAATTTCACAACCGTTATAACCGTCTACAGACGGTCTGTTGTCTCATTGGGAAATGTGTAGAAAAAAAAATTGTTTGCTGCTTTCACATATCTATATATTTTATAAAGTACCGTACGCCAACGCCGATGTAGGAATTAATACGTTTTGGCATGTGCTTTGGAATTTTTCGCTATTGAAAAAATAATTTATGTTATCTGCTTTTGATAACATTTATTGATAACCGTCTCTAGACGGTTATAACGGAATACGTCAAATATATGATTTTATTGGCTTTTTACTTATATTCATTTTTTTCACGCTTATTTCGCTTCTATATGGATATTTCTAATAAAGAAATGGATAAGAAATGTAGTGATCACGTTAATATTGTGAAATCTCCGGAAGATAAGCGCCGAAAATGCAATCTTTCCAAAATGACAGATACTGAAATAGAGAAGATAATGCTAGAAAGTGGTGATGAGCTCATTAGCGATGACTTCGACAGCGATGACTTCGACAGCGATGATTCTTGTGCCGACCCTGACTTTCGTGTCGAAAACCACATCAAATGTGGAGACCAGACAGATTTGGCGATTTCCCAACGCGTACGGGAAATGCGTACGGGAAATAGCACGTCTTTGTGTGGACAAACAGATGTGTGCAACGAAAATGAAGCACCATCTCCGGCAATACATGCCTAACAAATCACAAAAATGGGGCATAAAACTTTTCGTGTTATCTGATTCGTTTGGGTACTCTTATCGATTTGAGATCTATAACGGTGCAGGTGACAATACAATTCAACCAGGAGCTCCGGATCTGGGTGCCACCTCAAATGTTGTTGTACGCCTTACACACACTGTTCTAGAATTTCAAAATTGTATAATTTATTTCGACAATTTTTACACATCATTACCCCTCCTTGTCTACCTTCGAGGTAAAGGAATTTACAGTCTTGGTACAATCCGTTCTAATCGAATTTCCAACTGTAAATTACCAACAGAGAAAGACGAAGAATTCAAAAGAGCGAAAAGAGGTTACTGTGCGGAATATACTGGTGCAGCTTATGGCGTAGAGGTATCAACAGTTTTATAGAAGGATAACAGAGCTGTTCGATTGGCGTCGAGCTACGTGAGGGCTAAACCGTTTTTGACAAACAATCCTTCAACACAACCATCAAAAGCAGCACGCTATGATCGAAAAGAGAAACAATATATTGATGTTGATTGTGCCCAAATCATAAAAGAGTACAACAGTCACATGGGGGTTGTTGACCTTATGGACGGACTGATAGGCAGATATCATATTCGTTTGAAGACGCGGGATGCAATGACGCGTTTGTTCTATCACTTTATCGACATGACAGTGACAAATGCATATATTTTACATCGTCGTACACACCCCGACGAAACTATAAAATTACCTCAGTTTCGTGAAGAAATAGCATCTAGATTATGCAAATATAAACCTACACGTACAGTTGGAAGGCGATCAGGCAGTACAGCAGCAGGAACGTCTGAAAGGGGAATAAAGTGTTTGAGACCATCCAACGATGTCAAATATGATAATGTTGGTCATGTTCCAGGTATGCACGACAAATCTGGGAAAAAACGTTGCAAGCATTTCAAAAAATCTGATACACAAATACTTATATTGCATGAAATGCAACCTGAATCTATGTCTGGCACCCCATAAAAACTGTTTCCAGGACTTTCATCGCCATAGATGAGCACTCATTTACATTAAGTTTATTAACCTGTATTTACCCTTACATTTTTTACCTGAATTATTCATAATTTCTTTTCAAATAAAGCATCCCCTACTGTATATGAAACCAATATAAAAATTCTATTATTTTGCCTTAAACCGTTATAACCGTCCAGAAACGGCCAATTTATTTTCTCACCTTGCGCACAAATTCTTAAAGGTAAATCAACTTTGACTTCAGATTCGTGTTCAGAACGTCTAAATTATTGTGTTTTGAATTTTCTGTACAGATTAACTCATTTTTAAAGAAAAACGGTTAGAGGGTTAAATTTTGGTGTAACTAAGTGCAAGTTACAAGTGATTTACCGTTGATTTTTGCCAATTTTTCCCCCAGCTGCTCTTCCGAAAATTCGTCCATGTTTTGGATTTTTTGTTACATGGAATAAATCGAGGAAATCTGTCAGAAAAAATTTTATAATAAAATTTAATGGGCTGTAAGATTGCATATCCAAATTTAAAAAGATATATGTAATTAAAAATTTAAAAATGTAATATAAAATTTGTTGAATTTTATTTGTACTGATTTTATTTTAAGTGAATTATTTATAACTTTGTTTATAAAATTAACCTATTTTGAATATAAACTACACCTTCTTATCAATAAAATTTGATTGCACTAAACAACTGATTTTTTTTAAATCCATCCAATAATGCAACTTTTCGATATTTGCAACCACTCTTGGGTCAATTTGGCTGCGTTTTTAGATATTCCATTGTAATTGTATTTAGTTTTCATTTAAATGTTTGTTGGTAAGAAAAAAACATTAAATAATGTATACTATTAATGTATGTATGTATGTAATTACTTTTAATTCATTTCAATCATTAGTGAGGAACTCGAACTGCATTTAGTTCCGACTTTTTCATAATAGAGTTTTCCCCGCTTAAAATCTCTACACATAGTACACACGTGCTTACAAATTAAATGCATAAATATTTACTGGATCGTTTGTCGTATTTGCCAAAATGTAAATTCCAAGTGGCAACACGTAAATTTCCATTTGCTTGTCACCTCATTTCCCATATTTAGTTTGAGTTCCGCTTATGGTTGCGGGTGGACTACTTTACATTGGACACATATGTACATATCTACTTTGCCTATGTATCATATAGCACGTATCTACATATGAACCTATGTATGTATGTTTCTTTCTATGTGATTTTTATGTTTTTTTTTGGTGTCCGCGAAATTCATAAATGCTACGTTAAAATGGTGAAACATGAATCGGCATTATTTTTGCTTACAACGGTAATGATGGCAATTAATTATCGTTTGTCAGGCGGGCTGTCAGCTTTTTCAATTCGCTGTTTTAATAATTTAAAAATTTACATGTTTGTGGGCTTTAACATGACATATTCCAAGTTTTTAATGCTTTAAGAAAAAAAGAAAATGCAACTAACTATTAAAAATGTATTAAATCAACGCATAAATAAGTATGTGTCTAAATTACATTGCTGAGGGAAAAAGGTTTGTAATTAGCTCCCCTAGGTTTCACGCCAACTTTGAGGGAACTTTAACACGTTATAAATTCCCGGAACAAGTGCAGTATAGCGGCAGGTGAGATAAAAAAAATTTAAATTGGGCGCCCTTTTTGCTTATTTTGTTTCTGCTCATTCAGAACTAAATCTGTACCGCACTAGTCCCAAACCAGTTCAAAACTACTCTCGTATAAATAAAATACCAGTCCTGGCCTAATTCCAAACCAATCCCGAAGTAGTTTCAAACTAGTCCCATAATATTACGAAACCAATCCTGAATTTCTCTCGAAATGATCCTGAACCTATTCCGAACATATCCCGAATCAGTCACGAACCAGTTTTCAGTTAGTGCATTCCTGAATTAGTCCTCTACTGTGACCAAAGTCACGATAAACTAGTCTCGAGCTTGTCCCGAAATTATCATGTACTCATCCAGAACTGCTCCCGAAATAGTCCCAAAATTGACCCGAAGTGGGTCAGAACTAGTCCCGGAATGGTGTAGGTTGCCATTGGTCAATGTCCTGTGAGTACTGCCACGAGTCCCACGATATTTATGTCTACTCTTCGCCAGAAAAGTTTTTGCCCTCTTTAGGTCGTATTCAGACCTTGTTATTTTTGCAGTTCAATTTATAACCTGACGCTGTACGCTATTGTTGAGTAGATTGCTGAACGTGGTGGGGCAGGAATCAGCATCTCAATTGAGGTTGCAACTGAACCCTCTCTGGCTTACTTAGCGACTGCCTCGATACCTGCTAGGTGCCATTCCCAAGAACCGAAATTAAGCTGAGAGCAGGTTGCTGATTCCATTCAGTACAATCCTGCGTTGCTTAATCAGCTTCCGTTTGGTTGTTTAAGATGCCAGAGCCAATGTGGTCCCGGCTATCTAAGAATAATCTTAAAAATTACAAAGACAGTTACGCTCTAAAGCGCGACCGCATTCAGCGATAGCAGCAACTTCTGTGTGCGTCTTAATACAAAGGGCCTATACTCTTACGCCAACTCCGAGCGACCGATGAATTTTGTGAGAATGAACTCGGAGAATTGTCAGTGCCTGCCGAGGGGTCTTCTATAATTTTTGATGTTACTTGCCTCCGTCGAGATTTGAACTCGAGATACTGCGTATTAATCAAACACACGCAACTCTCGGCGGTGGCGATCGCCGACCGTTGATTCCACCTGACTACGCTATAAACCATGCCAAACTCTAGTTTTGTTTAAATGACTGTCAGCTCTTGAACTTTTTTGGGTTGTTCCTCAACACTTATATGACAGTTTTCCGATTGTCTAGCCATTGGGAGAGAAATTAACCTCGAAAGCAGTGCATCTTCTTCAAGCTTTCAATAAGATAAGCTGGTCCAACAATATTTACTGAGCAAAAACCCCAGACATTCTGCCAGTCACGAGTGATATGTCATAAAATCTGCACTGAAAAATTTGACTCTAAATAAATTACCCGATATATTTTAAACCATTTCCAGATTTCAAATCCCCTCATTTTATACGCTATGAAAAATCCACAGAAATCAAAAAAATATTCGTGTCAATAAGCAGTTAAAGCTTTTTCCCCCTCCCGCTCGCTATCTCCCTCTCTTTCTCTCTCTCTCTCCGACATGGTGGAAATGGTAATTTCCTGCATTCAAATGATAAATATTTACTCATTGTTGTTGCTATTGTTAATTTTGCACATTAAACTAAAGATGGTAGTCAGCGATTGCGCAGACCAACTGGCTGGAGCTGAATGGTTGGGTGAGACACTCTAGGCAACTGGGCGACTGGGCGATTGAATCACTTGCGCGCGTCGAATGCATTGGGCATACATACTCGGTGTTAATGGCGATGTTGTTGTTGTTGTTTTTTTTTTTTTTTTTATTTGTGTGGCATCAGTAGCGACGGTGGGTGATATTTAAAAGTAAAATCATGTTTGCCAAAGTGTCATCAAAATGGCTGTTTGAATGGCGGCAAAAACGATTGAATTGAGTGTGCGCGCTATGAAAGGGAAGGGAAGGAAGGTGGATGGATGGATGGTGGTGGGTAGCAGAGTAGAGCAGTGTTTGGTTGATGGCTGGCTGGCTGCCTACCCGGCACTGTTGGTGATGGGAGTGTTGGGCGCTACAGGCCGGCATTACTCACGCTGCCAGCGCATGCAACTCTACTGTTGACAATGGCAGCGATAGCGTTAATGAAGGCGCAGCAAAAAAAACACAACAAAAATAACCAACAGCCGGCTATATAGTAATTGTGGCGACAATAACATCAGAAAAATGGCTGTGGAAAAATCATTGCAAAAATATATGCACCCACTACATGGTATGTGTGGGCGGGGGAAAACAACGAAAAGATTTACTATATAAAAAATGTCATTTCAGTGGGAACAGAATAACTGCAGCGAATATGTCGCAAATTAAAAGCCTCTACTATTAACGGTAATGACATGTTTTGCTGACCACTTTTTTTTTTTGTTTTTTTTTTTTAGTTTTGTTTGCAAGCAGCTATATTTTTGTGCTTTAATTTGCCAGCGCTTTTAAATTTTATTTAGCTTGTTTTTCTGCACATTGTTTTTTTTTTTCTTTTTGTTTGTCGTTTAAATTTTCGAATATTCTCTGCTCGTATGAATTGTGTATCCTTAGCGGAGACTATTTACTATGTGCTAATGTAAATATTTGAACCTTATGTTGCATGTTACTGACTGTGATCATTTTCATGCAATTAAAATATGAAGCTAACGTAATTTATATTATGACAAAAGTTATGGCTATAAATATTGATATGTCATCGTTAAAAATGCAACAGAGCCTTAATGGCTCGTTTTTAAATACAGATTTTACAAATATATGACTAAAGGAAATTATGAAATTGCAACTTTAAAACTTTTTGGGATTTCGTCATTTACTATTTTTTACCATGAACTGAAAATAACTGTTCTGTAAAAAAAATGTAATTGAAATAAGTACAGTAGAGTCTAAATTTGGGTGCAGCCGAACTTTAAATACGCGGCCCGTGTTTGTATTTGAAAATGCGGCTTGCAATCAAACCGGTCAATACTCTTCATTTTGAAAACTTAAATAACTTTTATTTATGATGAAAATAATTTTTTGGTCTCCAGGTAAATAGGTACTGTGTTTTAGTTGTCGAACTCAAGGTCGGGTTGAATGAAACAACCGTTTAATTATTCTAAATTTTATGCATCAATATTTCGAACTCAATTTGAGGTAATCTTCAGGAACACTTGACTGTGCCTGTTAGAACAGGTCAAAATATCGACAAATAAAAATTAGAATAACTAAACAGTGGTTTTATAAAACCCGGCCTTGAGCTCGAAAACTAAAAGAAAGTAATTTTTATTTATTTTATGTAATAAAAGCAAAGTTTTTTAAATTTCGATTTTTTTGTGTTTTTCTCTTTCTCATTAAACTGGAAAAATCGAAACAAGCCAAATAACTGTAGTTGTTTAGCTCAGAAAGAATTAAAAATCCCAAACACAAATTACCAACTGTCTAGGTTGCTAAAAAAAAGATGGTAGAAAACGCTTTGAACTATTTAAGAAAAATTGATCTAATCCAAGGAAAAAACGACCACGCAAAATATCACCACAAACAGAGATGGAAAACCCGTACGAATGTTAAAAATTTACATACGCTCGACTTCCTCCGATGTTAACCGTGAATATCAAAAGTACTCGCAGTTCCGATATCTGTATCAGACAGATATTTTTTGAGAAAAGTATCCAATTAGTTACGTAATGAATAGTTTCTTTCAGTATTCTTACTAAAAATCATATAGCTTTCGTTCAAATTCCAAAGGCTGCTTGGACTTTTTTCAATATATAAATATAACATAAAACTTTATACAATTTTTGAATTGATAAAATTTTACAAATGTTCGGTAAAGTTCGGGTTTTTTTTTGCCGAAGCCGAACCCACAAATCTACACCGCTTCTACTAGCTGTTAGATGTGTTTTGAGTAGATACCTAAACATTTTCCATACGAGATTTCAATGAACTGTGTTTTAAGCGAGAAATATATATTTTTCACCACCATTTTAAATAATATTTAAATCTAAAAAAAAACTGATGGTGGAACTAATTTTTCTCAATTGGCTCAAATGAGGAAAAGGTTTCGCTATTAACCCTCCATTACTAACCTTAGGGTCGAATCGACCCAGACACGCAAACTTTTTAAATTAACAAAAAATAAAGAATATTTTTTAACGCAAGATATATGTGTAATCTAAATTTGTACATATTTAAACGTTTATAAACAATAAGAATAAGAAACATGTAAAATATTATGCATAAAAAATTGTTTTACAAAATAGCCTGGGTCGATTAGACCCATAGTTAGCAATAGTGTAATAAATTAAATTAGTGTAATAAATTAATTAAAATAAATTAGTCATTCCAATTTTTCTTTTTAACATTTTACTTTTATATTTCAGGTTTCAAATGCACTTTATTTGAAGTCAATATCTTTAAAACTTATAATTTTATGCGGAATCTGGCTGGATAACTTTTTTTTTCTCTTTTTTAGCTATGTTGTAATGAATACAAACTTAATTTCAATTTAAATATCTAAATTAATTTTTTAACACATCCTTTTATAAATTTAACAATAAAATACTACAATATACTAAAAGACGTATACGTTTTAGCAATTTATAAGTTTAAACGATTTTAATAGATAATACAAATGAGGGTCGATAAGACCCATGGTTAGTAACCATGCGACATGATTTGAGGTTAGTAATGCAGGGTTAAAGTTTAATGTGAGCAAGTGACCTTAGCATATACCAAACATATATTTGGTTTACTAAAACGAAGTGATTTCTAGTTCGATCTAGATTTTCTTATATATTTATATCATCACATCATATGATCACATCATCACATGAGCACATCATCACATGATCACATCATGTGATCCCATCATGAGTATTTTTGTTATTCATGGGTTTGCCATCTATTAGAATCGTTGTTGGAATTTGCTGAAAATCATTAGAACATAAATTAACTTTATACTTCTGCTTTAAAAGAGGTTTTGAAATTAATACTACATGCATCATATCATCACATCACATGATTCGATCGTATCATCCCATCATGCATATACAATATTTGATATTTAATCAATCAAAACCCGTCATCATGTGACGCATATGATAGGAACATATGAGCCGCTAAACATTGCACATTTAAACGGTAGTTCTTTAACTTTTCGTTTTTGCCTACCTAGATTAATTCAAATGACGATGATGTTCGCTTTTGAAGTTTGTAGGCTTGAAATGAATATTTGATCTCATCATATCGCATGATTCCATTGTATGATCTCATCATGCATTTGCTATTTATGAGTTCTATAACGGTGAGAATCGATTAAATAACCATGTTTTTCCAATAATTACACTACATATTAGAAAATATTAAATAAAGTAATTATCGTTTTGATAACACCATACAAATGATGATTTCATATGATGGGGTCATATCGAGCGCTGAGCTTTATACATACATACATAGATTGTGGGTTTGTTAACTTTTCGTTCTGGGGTATTTTATTAAAATAAGAAATATTTTCGCGTTTGAAGTAGAAATTAATATCTGATCTCAACATATAATCACATCGCATGATTTCATCATATGATACTGTCTGATGTTCTTTCTCAAACAAGTACAATAGGGCCGTTTCCTTGGAACCTAGTTGCAAAAGAACACTAGGAAGGATAACAATATGCATGTAAAACAAATGATATCCCACCTGGGATGTAGTGTTGGGAAGTGAAAAAATATTAAATTGATCATGTCACACACATTTTGGAGATCATGTGATGGGATGACTTCACTCGCCGAATGTCATGCATTGACACATTTGTTCAACTGATGCGATTATTTTTTTTTTATTTACTGAACTATACCTAGATCCACTCAAGTAAGACATATTTCGGGTTTATAAAGAGTTTGATTATTAATCGCATCATATACTCCCATCACATCGCAAGTATGCATTGTGTGATGTCATCATTCACCTATTAGTCATGAGACCGAGAATCCATATTTCCCTATTAGAAAATATTAAATAAAAAAATTTATCGCCAAACGCTCACGTCGCACATTGGCACGTTTAGTTCTGCATGTCACTGTACTATAATACCACCAAAAATTTGATGTTTTTAATCGTAATGGCCTCGGTTGGCCGTCCCGGGGGCGGTTCATTATCAATTGATTCTTTGACGGTGGAATGTGAAGAAGAAGAATGCCCCTGTACTCAGTAGCCAGTTTCCGCAGATGTCTTCCCCTCTTTTGTCAAAAAATGAAGCCCATTTAGATTCTCAATTTTATCAAACAAACAACTGACCACATGATGATTTTTTAGATAATTTACAATGTTTCTTACTTTAAGTATTTTTTTTTTTTTATTTTTTTATAAAACTTTATTTTGTAATATTATAAAATGCATACAAATTAAAATTTCAAACTTTGTCTACAATTTATAAAAACTCAAAAAAACTTGAGTCAAAATTTAAAACTCTTTATTTTGAATTTTCATAAAACTTTTAGGCATGCAGTTTTTCACTTCATTTAATTTTACCCTAATAATAAATAAATCAAAAGTGGCTCAAAATTCTAGTTGATTTTTAACCATTTTTTGAAGTTTTAATCTTACGTACTTTTTGCCACCAAACCAAAATACCTAAATTGTCGAAAGTTAGCCAAATTTTCTATCCTCCAGAGACTTGCATATTTTATGTATAATATTTACCAGAATTGAGTTGGCTACAAAACTGCATGCAAACAAGTTTTATAAAAATTCGGATTAAGAAATTGATGAAACTATATTAATTTTTATTCATATGTCTTTTTTTGTAGAACAAGCCATATTTTTTTAAAAGGATAACGAAGAAATACATCATGAAAAAAATTGCGAACATTCTAAAAATAAATCACCATGTAATCGGCAGTCTGAATTTATTCCATGATATCTTTTTAAATTTCAGTACTTTAATTGCACTCAAGATGTATATTTTCGTCAAATCCAATTTGGGTAGGCCAGCAATTTTTTGATCAAAAAGAGTACATATAAAATTCCAACATAAAAAATTCTTCAACTTGTCTCGCTAATAATATTGATATAAAAATGTATACACTTCATATGCAATGATCTCCGGCGCCATAGTGACAGCTATATATGTACCTCTAAAATGTCAATTCCATTTCAATAACTCTCCACTCTCTATCTATCTATCTCGTTCCTTCATTTACCACATTTCGAAGATCAATAATGATTGCCGCCTGACAAATGAAATAGGCGAACTGACAAAGAATAATAATTTCTGTTAAGCTATAGTTATAGTTGTAGTTGTTGTTTGTTTTTGTTGTTTTCCCCAGATCACAGCTGTGCTAACCGCAAAACAACTGCAACAATAATTTCTTGCTTTGAACTTGTCATAATTTTTATATTCCACTTATTATCTGTTGTTGCTTTTTTTTTTTGTTTTTGCCTTTTCCTCAATATGACGAAGATTGACATTTCGGCTAGAAGACAATGAGCCGGCCTTTCTTTGTCAATGAAGCGACACGACAGACGAACAAACGAACAAACGAACGCTTGCTGTGAGAGCTGAGACAAGAAGTGTCTGCCGCAAACAATTAAATATCAAAATTAAGGCTTGAATGCAACGGAAAGAAAATATAATTAGGTTAATAAAAAAAAAACACAAACACACACACCATTGCTTTGGAATCAAAGATACGACGTGCAGACATCCTAGAATTTCAGTTTATTCTTGTTAATCCCATAATTAGTAGGTGTCACATGCAATACTTGATGGTAGTAGCTTGGATTTTGATTGAGCGGAAGGCGATGATGTTGTTGATGATGATGATGATGATAATGATGATGATGATGATTATGACGATTGCATGCAATTTCAACATGCTTCTTTTGCAGTGCATTGATATTTATCTTGTTTTTTCATGAGTACTTAATTAACTAAATTAATAATGATAATCTGTAATCGATGCTCTGATCAAGATTTGATTTCATTCTATTTTTTATTTTGAAAAAATTTGACTTCTTGAGATATTCTATGAAATTGTTTTATGCTGAATGGGAGGAGATTCGGATACAAATCCCATAAGTTGAATAAATTGATGGTTAAATAACATAAGCAACCGACCGGCAATCGCCATAGCATAATGTGTGCACGCTATTTGCGGTAGGTCACGGCTTTATAAAAAATAATTACATACAGTGTAATCCATTTATAATGGACTCGCTTAAGATGGAAACTCTGTTATTATGTACCTCTTTGTCAAGTCCCAGTTCAAACATATGTAAAAAACTCGGTTAAAATAGACTCGGTTATAATGGTCTCCGGTTATAATAGACAATAAAATCGGATTTTGTCCATTATAACCGAAGCTTTCAAAATCAAATTTCAAAACAAAGTTGGCAATCAGTTGGCAATAAGCAAAATTTTGTACTTCCCCGAATTCGATCAAGAGACGCAATCAGTCTCTGCAGCAGAAAATGTTCATTTTTTCTTGGAAATAAGTCAAAGAAGGCAAACAACTTCTGCGGTGGGCTGAAAGTGACGTTCGTTGGCTTTTCATTGAGAGTTGTTAATTTTAAGAAAAATGTCGGAAAAAAATAAAAAGCGAGCATTTACATTGCATGAAAAATATACAATAATATGCGAAATTGAAGGAGGAACTTCTCAAGCTGACATTTGCTTGAACAAAAACCTAAAAAAGCAGACTGTTTCGAACATATGGATTAATCGGGAAAAAATTAAAAATGATTGGAAAGTCAACGACAAGAGAAAAAAAATGAGATTTGCGACACATCCTCAAGTTGATGAATTACTGTTTAAATGGTTTCAGCAGAAAAGGGCCAATAATTTTCCAGTAAGTGGTCCAATGCTAATGATGAAAGCCAATGAGTTCGGAGAAGCTGTCGGTGCTAATTTTAAATGCAGTTCCGGATGGCTGGACAGATTTAAAAAGAGGCGTAATGTTTGCTTCGGCAAAATTTGTGGTGAATCGGCTTCTGTGGACCAAAGTGTTACAAATGACTGGCTATTACAAACTTGGCCTACAATAAGTAACAATTATTCCATGGACAACATTTTTAACGCGGACGAAACGGGAATTTTCTATAAGATGCTGCCTGACAAAACACATAAGATCAAAGGTGAAACATGCAGTGGTGGAAAAATGTCTAAAGAAAGAATAACTGCCATGATTTGTGCTAATGCATCGGGCACGGTAAAACGGAAATTATTGGTATTGGTAAGTTTTAAATACAATTTAATACAATCAGCTGTTTCTGAACAATGTCTGCTTTCAGGAAAATATAACAACCCCAGATGCGTTAAAAACTGTAAAACGTTGCCGGTAGATTACTGTGCTAACAACAAATCCTGGATGACTTCTCAGACCTTTACTGACTATTTAAAGAAATGGGATTGTGAACTTATAAAAGCCAAGACTACAATTTTGCTATTAGTAGATAACTGCCCTGCTCATCCTCAAGTTCATCTTCACAACATTAAACTACATTTTCTTCCGCCTAATACTACATCGGTTCTTCAGCCTATGCATCAAAGCGTCATTAATAGCTTGAAACAATCTTATTGAAAGCAGCTTCTGATGAAAATTCTGGACCTTCCTGAAGAAGCAAACCCGACAAAAGCTGTGAGTCTTTTAGATGCTGTCAATATGTTAAGTGTTGCATGGGAAAGTGTCTCTAAGGAAACCATAAGAAACTGTTTTCGACATGCTGGTCTGGTAAAAGACATTCCTGATGGATTAGATTTCGACCCAGAGGACGATGAACCTTTAAGCAAACTTATCGAAATTAATAACGTAATGGTTTCAAGCAAGTTTGATGAATATTCAAGGATTGACGAGAATATTATAGCCACAGAAGAACACTCAGACAATGACTTAATTCAAGACTTTCTGCACGAGCTGCTTGAAGAAGACTCCGGTGATGAAGATTTAGCACAGCCCGAAACTATAATAAAAATAGAAGACGCTATGAATTATTCTAGGAAACTGAAGCTATATTTTCAACAAAAAGAGAATAGTTCAGATGCAATCAATTTGCTCAATAAAGTCGAAATCAAACTACAAAAAGATTTTGCCAATAAGGCATTCACCCAAAAGAAAATCACTGACTGTTTTAAAAAGACTTAATTAAACTCATTATTTTCTTAATTTTATATTTTTATGCATAAACTTTATTGCTTTAATAAAAAAACACATTGAATTTACTTTTTGAGTTAAAAATTTTATATTCTGATTAGATGGACACTCGGTTATAATGGACAATTTGACATGGTCCCGTGGAGTCCATTATAACCGGATTGCACTGTATATTTTTAATGTTTTAGTCATTTTTATTGAAAAAATAACTTTTATGATACTTTATTATGTATAAAGAAAGAATATTGAAATATTTTGAAAAAAATTGATTTAAAAAGAAAATTTTATTTATTGTAGGGTTTATTATTGTAAATAATTATTAAATATCTGATTATCTAGATTTTATAAGAGTTAATAAATTACAAAAGTTATTGTGTTGAAAATAAATAAATTATAAGAAATGAAGTGGTATTCGTTTATAAAGGTATCTAGTTTTTTAGAAATAAATTTAATTTACAAATTTTAAATTTTTTATTTATTTATTTAAATAAAAAACTTATTAATTTGAATATTTTAAGGGATAAGCTTTAATAAAATTATTAAAAATTAATAATAGTTGAATATAAATGTATGTGTAGAATTAGCAATCATTTATAATTTTTTTATAAATTATTTTATTATTTATATTATTTATTATATTTTAATTGCTTTTTAAAATAATTTTTTCAAATTAAATAAGAAAATAAATAATGATAAAATTAGTATATTTAATTGTTTATATAATTTAATATGACAAGTTTATATAAAGAATTCGGCAAATTTTTATATAGTCGCTGGTTAACAAAAACATGTATTTTTGAACTTTATAAAAAGTCTGACCTGCTCACTGTATAAATATAAATGGCCGCATTATTCCAACTGTGCAATGATAGCATAATTATTAGTATTTTAATTGGAGGCTGGAAATGATGGTTGACCGAAATATAACCTGTTTCACTTAAAATTATAATAGAATTTTATATTTAAAAAGCTAAAATTTTATTAAAAGACGAGAAGGCGCTATAAATCTTTATTTTTTATATTATAAATTTTTATTTGGATATATTTTAGAATTAATTTTTAAAATATTTAGTTAGGGTGCTATTAAAATTTGGTTAACTTTTAATTTTATTAAAACATTAATTTATGATTTTTTGATCCGTTAATAACGATTATAAGATTAAGTTACTTAAAGGATAAAAACGTATTTTTTTTAGAGAGTTCATATCGATAAAAAAGTTTGCGACCTCGATGTTGGATTAAGATAATTTTTAGGTGTAGGCGCTTAAATGCTAAGTCTGTTCGACTTTTAAATTTTTATATGATCTGCGTAAGTCAGGTTGGTTTCTAGCTTTAATTTATTAAAATTTTAAGGACAAAAGGATCAAATATTCAAATATTTTTTTTTTTTATTGAATTTCAATAATTAATTTACAATATTTTGGAAGATTAGTGCAATAAATTTAGAATATATTTATGGGGCAAGTAGCATCAAAAGTTATGGAAAGGCAGGCAATGGCAAAACTTCGAGTATATTTCCAAAATGAAAAAAAAATTCTCCCGACGTTAAACTGTAGGTCGCTCAATTTGTGTTAAAACATCAAGATGCACTCCACAAATTGTAGGAGAAATTCGGCCAAATATCAAGCTATGGTGTACGTGTCAAATTTTTATTATTATCATTATTATAAATCGATGTTCAATTTCAGCTAATGAACGGATTGTTAAGTTATATATAAAGCTATTATCTTCTTTATAGAATACTAAATAATTTCTAATAACTGCTACTTTGTATCAGTTTTCATAATTTTCATAAAACAAATTGGCGGCTGCCGTAGCTGAGTGTATAACATGTGCATTAGGTTGAAGTAAAATGATTCGAAAAATTTGTATACCAAATTTTGAAATTTACATAAGTCGTACAAAAACCACGCTCACCTCTTATATGACGATCAAATACAAAAATAAAAAAAAATCCGGTATTTATTAACTAAACAAAGCAGTTCACATTTGGTATGCAAAATTGGGTTTGAGAATCAAATATATATGGAATCAAAAATTTTGGAAATAAGTATGGCATTGTACGCCTTAGAGCAAGTAGGTAGTATATCTCCGAAACATCTTTGTCAAATTCTACCACATTACGTACAATTTGCTTTTCTAGTCAGAAAGCACAATTTCGAAAATTAGAGACCTCAAACTAAAACCCCGCTCAGCTCTCTTATAACGGAAATTTACACCAAATCAATATATTGAATATTTTATTATATCATCTCGCGAATTCGTGTAAATTTAGTTTAATGAGTTCAATTAGAGAAGGAAATAATTAAGAAATCAAAATTTTGGAAAATAGGTTGAAATTGCGTTAAAATCATACTAATTTCCTTTTATTGTTATTTAAATCAATAAAGAAATTTTTTATTTAGATTTTAAATAGGAATTTTATTACTGTAATTTAAGGTTTACAATATTCTTTATACCTTGATCTAAAAGAAATTTGTATATTTAGAAAATTAAATAACTACAATAGAATAGAAAATTAAATACTCCAATAGTTTGAATAGTTTGAAGACATGGTGAATAGTAGTTTCGTCTTAAAAGGGGACAGGGGTCCGCATGTTTCCTCAACAATTAATATATAGCTAAACTAACTTTAGACGCCTATAAAGGACTTGCATTCATTTTTTTACTTATATATAAGATTAACTTTTTTGATTGCATAGAAGAGATAATGTTTATTTAAAGTAAAAACTTGCGCTTGGTATTTAACGTTCGGTTGCGCCTGAACTTAGACTCTTCCTTACTTATTTAAATTTGTTTTTCTTCTACTTTATTATATTTCGTTTTATTTTTTATTTTTTTGCTTATTTTCTTTTAATATGGTTTATGTTGTTTAATTTTATTTCCTTTTATATTTCTTCTATTTTAAACTAGTTCGTACTTTTTTGTTTTAATTTTTTTTTTAATTTCGCTTTTTTCTTTTTTATTTTTATTTTCTTAATCTTGTTTGAGTCATATTTATTTTGTTTTGTTTAATTTCATTTAATTTTTATAATTTTTTTTTATAAATTATTTTATTGTTTTATCTAACTTGTTCCCATGGAGCAAATTTTGTGTACTAAATGTGATGGATGACTTCAGAATATTTTTAACAACTTAACACGAACATAAAACTACACTTACTTAATTTCTTTTCATGTATGCTTAATTTATTTTGTTTAACTTGATTTTATTTAAGTTATTTTCTTTTATTTTATTTATTTTCTTTTACTTTATTTTAAACTACCAAAATCAAAAAAACATCACCTTGATGCCGGTGAAAAAATAAAATTTTATTCAAAATAAAAATGTTGTTTTTGTGGTTAGTGAGTTCAAATAGACAAACAAACGGACAGACAAACACATATTCTAATAATGCTCCAAATCTATTCTTTAACATTCCCTGCATTACCTTCAGTCAGTTTTTCTAAGAAAATTTTCACTACCTTTGTACAGTTTTATTAAAAAACAAATTATTTTTTTTTTTTTTTTGTAATTTATTTTATATCATTTTATGTTATTTATATTTTATTTATTTTATCCCATTCCTAATTATTCTCTTTTATTTTATTTTATTACTCTTTAATTTAATTGACTTTATATTGACTTCGCTGTTATATATTTTACATTTTTTAATTTTTTTTGCCTTCACTTACTTTCATAATACTTTACCTTTTCTATTTTATTTATTTTATTTTCATTTGCTTTACTTTTTTATTTTATTCATTTCTGTATAAGCATTTTATTTTTCAATTGCTTTAGTTCCAATAGTTTCATTTAATTTAAATCAATTTAACTGGATTTAGTACAACTGGTTTCATACCAAATTGATATAGATTCATGCAAATTTAACTCAGTTTAATCTAATTTAATTCAACTTAATTTGACTTAAACGGTCTGCATTTGAATTAGCTTAATTTAATGCAACTCACTGAATTTTAAATTAGTTTCGATTCAAATGAATGGAGTTACCCTAGTTTAATTCAGTTTGATTTAATTTAATGGTTTATAATTTTATTTAATTCAATGACTTACTTAAACTGCATACATATGTATGTATGTAGTTATGTACATATCTACATGTCAATTTAATTCAACTTAGTTTAATCTCATTTAATTCTAATTTAAATTTTGCATTAATTTAATTGGCTTTTGATTTTTCCATTAAATATTTCCTTTGTTTAATCTTTAACTGATTTATTAGCTCATAATTTTGACTCATCTTATTGTAAGACATATGTATTTCTTTTAACTCACCCTCATGCTCTCTCTCACTCCCTATTTTTGTTGTTTTCGCTCAAATTGAGTTAAACTTTCTATACTAACTTTACTATTTTACAGATCCTTTACTAACACATTTTTGGCCAACTCAAATGCTCAACGTCAAACCACCACTGGAATTCTAGCCAACTCAGCTGATCGCCCAGCTCAAATTCCATTTAGAACACACTCAATTCCAGTACACTTCCATGCACTCAATGAAAAAAAAAATACTCCAATTGGAATTATTAAAAGAAACCTGCATTCCAATGTGTTTCGTTTCACATTCTAATACTGCCGAGAAATGGCGTGGGATAAACGGAACAGCGCCATATTGGATACTTGGTGCGAATGAGCACGAGAGACAGAGAGGGAGGAGAGAGAGAGCGGGCAGTGAAAATGGTTGTCGTTGTATTGTAAGTGAATAGAGTGGATGCAGATGTGTAAAGGATAGGGGCGGAGTCTTCAGTGCGTACTTAGGAGGCAGCCAAATTCTGTTAAGGCGGAAAAATTGTCAACAGTGGTTTTAGTTTTATATTCTTTTAGTTTGTCAGCGAATGAAATGGATTTTGTTTTGTGGTTTTTTGCCATCAGAATAAAAACAAAAATATGCTACCAAAAGTTATATTTAATATGTGTTTTGTGCCAGCGCAGAAGAATTTCCAGCCATAAAATAATAGAAATTACCAGATATCCAAAACTGGCATCGACTGCAATATTGCAAACAGTCATATTTTCCCCGCCTTTTTGAAATAAATATAAATTAATAAATTTTTTAATTGTTGCTTGTTGTTTATTTTTAATTAATTTTTTGTTTACTTTGCTAGCTAAAAAATAAATGCTTGAATGTTGATGATAAATATACTCAGTTTATTATAGATGTATGTATGTATGTATGTATGTACATATATAGTATATATGTATCTATGTACATAAGTATGTACCTTTGTTTATAAGTAGATATTTCAATGACGCAAATGTAATTTCACTCAACAATCGACAGCAAAATCGTCAATGACAAAAGTGGAAGTGGCATTCAAAAACAGCAAGAGTAGTGAAAAAAAAACATACACAAAACCTAAATAACAAACAAATGTAAATTGTTATTAATTTTCAACTTCACGTTGAATATGTGGTTAGTTGTGTTTATAATGTTGTTAATGTTTTGATTATACGAAAAACTTTAGTGTCTATGTATGTATGTACATATGTGTGTACGTGTGTAAGAAAACAATTAATTTTTTTTGTTTTTTTTTTTATTTTTATTTTTGTTTTTATTTTTTTGATTTTTAATTACGGCTTACATTCATGTGTACACGCATACATATGTACATACCTAGTACATATCAACGCCATTAAAGTATTTGGCTAGACTGAAGCAATCGGAGCGGGAAGAAGTTTACAGTCGGCACATTGCAGGTAGTAGACGAAAAAGTCACACTGCGTAGTAAAAATGTAATTATGTGAACCGTTAATTTGTGACATTAACTTTATAAAAATTATGGGAAATATTTTTTCACTTGCATTTTTTTGAAACATTGGTGCTATTCATCATGCCAGGCTTGTAAATTCATTAGTCTAAAAAAATTTAACGTATATTTTGTTTTCATAAAACTAACGAACTACTATACTAGCAAGTAATAAACTACTACGCCGCGATCTGCTGTCTGAAATTATTTTAGTTTGTAAGTTGCTAGTTACTGCGATGTAAAGTCCGATATTCGAAACAGGCTTTCAATTAAACTGAATTATCTGAGGAATATTTTGCCATACTATCGAAACTTAACAAAAATGTTTTCACAAGACCCGTTTCTTTGTACCCGAGTAGCAAAAGAACACTCCACCTCGGATAAAATTTCCTTTAGTTGCAAAAGCAATCTTTCATGATGCTGGGAAAATAGAAACGAATTAGGTTTTAAACTGAAATTTCCCAAGCATTTTCTTAGGGCTAATTCACAATACCGCAGTTTTTTCACTTCCCAACACTACATCTCAGGTCGAATATCTGTTTACCGAGTTTGTTCAACTCCACATTATTCCGAGTTAGTGTTGTTGCTTTACATGCTATTTCTTATCCTACCTAGTGTCATTTTGCAACTAGGTTACAAGAAAGTTAAACGTTTAATCGAAATTCCAACTAATGAACTATCGCAGTAACAGATCCGGTGTGAATACCGGGTTTGCTTTTATATGTTTAAGTTATATTAATTTTTATACATAGTTTTATTTTGCGCTTAAAACATTCAAGTTATTTTTGACTTTTATATTTTGCTTAGCTACGCTACGCGTAGAAGGATTAAAGCAGCACACTCCTTGTAGCAAGAGCCTCCTACTTATATAAAATAAAAAATAACTTTCTTGAGTTATATTTTTTGCTCAAAAAATAAAACTTAATTAGTATGGTTTTTTTACGCAAATTAAGTTTTATTTTCGAGGCCGACATTATTTTACGTGTTAATGCTGGTTCTCAGACAAACAAAGTCCTCTACTTTACTAAAACTGTAACTGACGCGAATGCGCAGGCTGTTTATTTGATGACAGGAGGTAACGGCACAGTTGTTGAAGCCACTGATGTTAATATCATCGGCAAACCCCAGTAGATGCACGCTCTTATAAAATATGGTGCCTGGCCGATTTACTTCTGCTGATCAAAATATATTTTCCAACATAATTTTCAAGAAGTCACAAGAAAGAGGATCATCCTGTCTGAAACCTCGTTTGGTATCCAACGGCTCGAAGAGGTCTTTCCCAATTGTGACGGAGCTGGTGGTGTTGCTCAGTGCCGTTTGACAAAGCCATATATGTATATATGTGCTATCGAAAGCGGATTTGAAGTCGACAAAAAGATGGTGTGTGTCTATTCTTCTTTCTCGGGTATTTTCCAAGATTTGGTGTATCGTGAATATTTGGTCGATGGTAGATTTCCCAGCTCTAAAGCCACACTGATAAGGTCCAATCAGTTCGTTCACGCTCGACAGAACCTTATAAGCTATGCTAAGAAGATTGGCGAAAATTGCAGGATCCCCTTTTTGTGGATTGGGCAGAGTACACTTAAATTCCAATCAGCAGACATTCGTTTGTCCGACCGTAATTTGTTAAAGGCCGCAGTCCATCAGCACCAGCGGCCTTATTGTTCTTTAGCCGCGCTATTGCCGTTCGAATTTTGTCCAGGTTGGATAACGGTACTTTGACTCCGTCTTCATTGATTGGAGGTTCGGATTTATCATCTTCGATGTTTTCCGCGCCACTACCATAGATGTCGGCCATTAGATCGCCGTTTTTATTCTTACAGGAAATTGTCCCGGTCTAGAAATCTCCCCGCCGAACCTTCTGATAAAATTTCCGGGCGTTTTTCCCAATCGGCTAGCATCTCCAGCTTCTCTCTTATTTTTTCGAAAAAGGCGCCTCATTTCCCTCTTCAACTCCCGATATCTCTTCCGCAAAGCTCGCGTTTCACCCGATCGCAGCGTGGCCCTGTAGGCAGTATCTTTCTCCTTAATGGCAGCGCGGCCAGTCGCTTTTTCGGGCTCGCTGAAAACCAATGACCTCTTCAGTGGCGTTACGTAATTAACGATATCTTTATTGAACATTGCTCTCAGAGAGCTGGAGTGCAAGTCCAGTGACGAAACGGTCAGCTATCTGCTGTGATTGCAGCTTTTGGACGTCGAGCTTTCCTCGTGTCACTGAGCGTGCACTTTTTGCTGCACAGAAGCGCGTACGAATCTTGGCTGCGACAAGATAATGATGATCCGAGTCGATGGTAGCCCCTCGTCTACCACAACATGATCAATTCGAGTTTTTCGTGCTACATACTATCATGTTTCGGGCCCCGGCAAAGTCGATCAGCCTCAGTCCGTTAGCGGATGTTTCATCGTGTAGGCTGAGTTTACCGACTGTGGGACCAAAGATCCCTTCCCTTTCCACCTTGGCATTGAAATCGCCTATCACGAGTTTTATATCGTGACGGGGACATCGTTCATAGGCGCGCTCAAGATGCATGAAGAAGAAGTGATATTTGGTCCCATCGTCATGCGGATTCCGGCGAAACGTTCATCCACTGAAGTGAACGACAGTACCTGGCGGCGCAATCTCCTTCCCAGCATCGGTCTTACCACTTTATGTGTGATCGTTATCAGAATAGGGGGTCTAATCCGAAATGTTGAAATTTTCTAAACTACTATATTATATATGCATAAATACATAACCTTTAATATTAGCATTAAAAGTGCTTGAAACCCGATTAATTTCTTTTATATCCTAATGCTATCAAGTTGATTTCATATTTTCCACATTTCCCCCCCCCCAAAAACCTATTTATTTCTCCCACTCAGTTTTAGTTTTTATTGCGCTTTCATTTATTAAATTTCAACGGTAATGTAGAAGCAGCAAAATGTTCTAAAAACGTTTTTATAATTTCCAAATTTAATACATACATATGTATACTATATGTAGCTTGGGAATATTTCGGAATTAGTTCTGGATCATATGAGGAGAAGTTCTGCTATTATTTTTACTAATGCTCCTACTAACTTCACTTTAACTGATTTCTACATATATTTTGACTAATGGTACTACTTATTATTACTACTATTTTGACTATGTCCAGCTCACGTAAATATTAATATTGTTTCGAAATTTTTTTATTGGTGTCTTAAAATATAATGCATTTTTATAATTCCGATAGAAAAACAGTACCAATTTTTTTGTATGGAGAGTGATATACCCTAATATATATATATATATATACATAGATAGCACTTAAAGAAATCACGCCAATTATACTTTTCAATTTTTTAGGCCATACGAGTAAGAGCTTTGCAAATGATGCAAAAGTTGCGTTCATCTTCATATTTTGAATCGCCATTAATGCCGAAGATTTTTTAGGGCGTCCGCGCTTCGTTGGTAATGCCTTTTCTGCCTTTTCTGCCTTGTTCTTCTTTTTCTCTTTATTCTGTAAATCTTTTGCTTTCTTTTCGTCAGATTTTCGGCGTAAATTGGCCACATTAACTTCCGAAGTCAAAATGGCGCTATCCATAGATTTTCGACCTCGATTAGATTTCTTTATCGGAGTGTTGTGTTTCATAGGACCTACCTCCAGCAACATATGCTGAATTGGGGCAGCTGTTGTGTTTGGTATCATCGATGTGCTTGTGATCGTTGATGTACTGGCTATTCCCAAATCAATGGCATCGGCACTGACAGAGTTCTGATTTTCCCTCATCAAATCAGTTGCTTCGTAATCTTGAGCAGAGAACACATTTGGATTGAAAGGCTGAATACCTGTCGCACGGAATCCGGATCTGATATTCTTGGGTGTAGCACTTGCTTCTAGACATTTGTCAGTGATAGGCGCTATATGTCTCAGCTCCAATGTTCTACCAATATTATTCTTCAGCCAAACTTGGCACTGGTTATGAAACATTTTCTTAAATGGGCCGAACACGCTGACATCAAGAGGTTGCATGCAGTCTGTGTGAGCAGTGTGGGGGAATAGAAAGCAACAGTGAATCCATCAAAAATATTAAAATTATCATTAAACGTTTTGGTTGTGTACAAAAACTCTATATTAGGCTATAAAATACAATTTTATATTCCTAGTTGACGATGTCTCATAACCCCCCAATAGCTATATTTTAAATATGGCTACTGCTTTACGGACGCATTGAATATTTATGTAAAATTTGTTCCGTTTGTCAAAAGGCTACTCACCAAGGAATTTTTCGGATGTATGCACTCTTGCAAATAGCTTGTAAAACAAAGTGAAAAGACAGCAAACACGAACGGTCTACAAAACTTTCGATCACAAAATTGGAGTCGCGAATTGGGAAGACACAAAGAATCGGCATGAGCGGAAGATTTGTGATGTGGATATGAAGATTGGAAACAAGAAAGAAGTTTCACAGTCAGCTGGTATATGTCTCGCTTTTTAGTTCAGGGCTGTAAGCGCAGGTCACGATCTCCCCTACTACTTAATACAAAAAATTATATAAAATTTAAAAAACATTTTTGCTATTGCACTGTTCATCGGTTTGGCGAGGCGATTATTTTTTTGCATTTAAATTCATAAGTATCTATCTAATTAATGTGCTGCCTAAATATTTAATCACACATGCATATAATATGCACCGGCCCAACGTATGTACGTGCATACGTCTGTATGTATGTGTGTGTGTGTGTATGTATGTATGTATGTATGTGCCTCTAAGTGCCCTTCATATCAAATATAATATGTAATTTTCCTCTTGCTGAGACCTCTACATTTACAACAAAACTTGTAATTTTCCCGATGAGAGATTTTCTATGTGAAGGTTAACGCAATAAACTGCAATTGTTACAATGGCATATTATAGTAATATTGTATGCAATAACAACAACAATTTCAATACATAAGCCTACAAACAATAGCAACAGCAGCAATTGCAATTGTCGACGTCGACGATATTGCCAACGTAAATTGTCATTTGTTAGCTGTACTTAATTTCCGTCATATTCCGTCTATTCAACTTTACGATTATTACACGTACAGCGGGTGCGTGTTTTTTTTTTTTGTTTTTGTTTTGTTTGTTTTTGTTATGGCAACCTCTTGGTATATTAGCATTGTATTTTTTTATTATGATTGTAATTTTTTGATTCTTTGATTTTGACATTGAAAATCGTTGTTTTATTGAGGCGTTGAAGCATTGCAGACAATGGAAAGTGCAATATGGGGCTGTATGTTGTTACTCATAAATACTTAGATTCGTATAAACGTAGGTTCAAGTATGTATGTGTGACCGCCATGTCTATTTGACTGTGTCGCTATTTTAGCTAAACTTTACCGGAAGATATCAAATCAAGTGCGTGCACAGAGCTAAAACGAAGAGCGAGTGGGGAGCAGATTGAAGAAATTTTCGCTATAAAATCTTTTTAATTTTATTTTGAATTTCTTCTCAAATTTATAGAAAAGGAGATTACTCATTGTTTATTCATTTTTATTGAATTTTGTTCCCTTATTTGTATATATAAAAATGGAATAAAGTAAATTAAGAAGGAGCCCCCTCATTTTCACTAGAATCTTTTTGAATTTATTAATACGGGAAACTTTGCATTTTAAAAGAGCCCTGTTAATTTAAATTATGCCAACTTTTCATAAATGATATATTGTAAATATTTCGCAAAATGATATATTGTAAATATTTCGCAAAATGAAATATTTATTGTCTCAATCAATGTCAATGAGAAATTTTAAGCGAATATAGTGTTGATTTTCATTTTGTGAATAATCTACTTTATATTTTTTTAGTTTAATATTATGAATATTATGTTCTTTGGATTTCTGTATTTTCTAATTTTTTTTTTTTTTTTTTTTGTATACTTTTATTTGCAATCTATCTTTACGACAATAAGCAAATGGTATAATTTTTTAATCTTAACCTAAGTACTTAACAGGAATGGTTTAGTCTCCACTGAGACTAACCATTATATGTGTATGCTATTTTATGTTAGGATCTTTTATACTATTTATCTGGTAAATCTAATATATGGACTCGTTTCAGTCTTCGTGTACTTTGACTATTATCTAGGAGATTTATGGCTAAAGTATTACAATGTTTGTCGAGTCGAATAACATACTATTGCTATATTTTATTATCTCTTCTTTAACATAAGGTATATTGAGGTCTTTATGTATTTCCTCATTTTTAACAAACCAAGGAGAACCTGTTATGAGTCTTAATGTTTTTGACTGATAGCGTTGAACTATTTCCACATTGGAGTGACTTGCCGTTCCCCAGAGTTGTAATGCATAAGTCCAAACCGGTTTAAGGATAGCTTTATAGATTCTTACTTTATTTTCTAGGCTTAGTTGTAATTTTTTTCTAAAAAGCCAATACAACTTTTTTGTTTTTTGGTTCAGTTGCTTCACTTTGGCATTTATATGCCGTCTCCAGGTCAACCTCCTATCGAGGTGTACATCAAGATATTTCACTGTCGTATTTTGTGGTATTTGAGTCCCACAAAGATTAACAGGAGGACAGTCTCCTCTTCTAAGAGTGAAAGTTACATGCGTAGATTTTTGGGGGTTAACTCTAATTTTCCATTTGTGCAACCATTTCTCTATTTCATTAAGCTCTTTCTGTATACTCAGTGACGCGTCTCCTGGTGTCAGAGATGTTGCAATTATAGCTGTATCGTCAGCATACGTGGCAATGTTTACATCTGCCATCACGGGCAAATCAGCAGTGAATATTGTATACAATACAGAGCCCAGCACGCTGCCCTGCGGCACACCAGCATTTATGGAGTATATATTAGATGTTACGCCTTGATTTACAACATAAAATTTCCGGTTGGTTAAATATGATTTTTGTAATAAGTAGTATGGAGCCGGAAGTATTTTCTTAATTTTATATAATATTCTCTTATGCCAGACTCGATCAAAAGCTTGCTGTATGTCTAGGAAAACTGCTGTGCAGTACTTTTTACTTTCCAGAGCCTCTGTAATATGATTGATAATTCGGTGACATTGCTCTACTGTTCCATGACCTCTTCGAAACCCGAACTGGTGTTCCGGTATTATATTGTTCTTCTCCAGTACTGGCAACATTCTTCTCAGAAGTATTCTTTCAAATACTTTGGAGAATGTTACCAGCAAACTTATAGGTCGGTATGATGACGTGATGTTTTCAGGTTTATTGGGCTTCTGTATCATGATAACTTCTGCGCATTTCCACTGCGTTGGGTAATGGTCTAGTCTTAGCATTGCGTGCATATACGCGTTAATAGTTGAATACACTTTTGGGGCAGGGTTTTTAAAGTTTTTCCATCTAATTTTTCATATCCTGGTGATTTTTTGCTATTAGTGTTTTTAATCTCTAGTTCTACATCTATTGTGCTAATATGGCTTATTGGAAGACTCATTTGGCATGGAGCATCTAAGAAGTTTGAAATTTCTTCATCGATTCTATCACCATCAGGATTAGGTTGGAACACTGTATAGAGGTGTTGCGCAAATGCCTCCACTTTGTCTTCATTTGTCCGGCACCAAACTCCATTGTTGTCTTTAATAGCCACATTTCTTTTAGTAAGTCGCTTTAGATATCGCGTAACTCTCCAATTGCCATTTTTTTCTCAAAGCTCGTTTATGTTTTATTAGTCGTTTAATTTCTGCCGAAATAAATTCACTACTTCTTGTCTTTTCTTTTGGAGGTGGAGTAAAGTTAAGTCCAACTTCATGTATCTTGTTGGTCAACGTTTCAAACTTTTCAGATGCCCTTCCTGACAGCTAGCATCTCAAGCTCATCGCACTCACCTCGTATTTCGGTCTATCTGTCTCTCCTTTCTCAGCCACCGTCAGCGTTCAAATACACCTCGTGTTGCGCCCGATCAGTGACGGATCTAGGGTAGAGAGCGGCCTCCCGAGGCTAAGAGACGACCGATGGCAAGTGCTGCATCTTGTCTCGTGGCCACGATTTTAGAAGCCGGGATCTCGGAGCATTTCCAGAGCTGTTATTACTTTGTCAAGTTGAGAAATTAAAGTACATATATACCGCTCCTGCGTTGGTACTCCACCTAGTATCAGACTGACGTTTGATCGTGATTTTGACATGTTGTTTCAGGTCATTCAATCTATGAGTCGATTTTGAGAAGAAGGTATATATTCATTCGACTGCTCCAAATAATATAATTGCCATAGTAGTAATATGAGCTGCATGAACTCTCACCAAATTGAGTGAACGATTATTACATGGAATGGACGTTGCCAATATGTACCGATTCAAAATTCTTTGCCGAACACCAGTAATTGTAGCTTGATTATCGTAAGCTTGGCCTCTGCATCATTTTCAAGCTTACTCAGGATTTCATTTGGCATTCCGTCTGCATCTTTTATTTTGAGAGGGATGAAATCAATAAATGAGTCCTTGACCTCAACAGAACTCCTTTTAACTTCAACGTATCTAATGATCTGACCCTTTGTTCTTCATGACTAGAATCCGAAGTTGTATCAAAAGAAATGGTGTAGTGAACCGCATCTCTCACTGCGGAAATGATGGATTTTCTAACTTTGTTTCCTAATTCATGTCATTCTGAGTCTTGAGATAAAAATATGATAAATGCCTCTTATTAGCAGAAATTGATTCCACGCGAGCTTTCATCACATAATCAAATTGATTCAGATATTTTATAAGAGCGAGGAAATTTCCTGGATTCAAATATTCAGAAATGAATTCTCCCTGTCCTCTGAATACCAAATTCTGTTGTGCACGTGTTGGTATTGTGGCAATAATAACTCGAGATACTTTAGTTTCGTTCCAAATCTTACCTTGAAAACGATCGTCGAGAAGTCTTCCCTTCTTCAAAGAGCGTTCCATTCGAGATATCAACAAGTAAATAAAGACAATAAACGTTCAATGACTTTTATATTTACCTGATATTTCCGTGACATTTATCACACGAATAGAACTCGCAATCTCTCCAAGAAACGAAGTTTGTTATGTCATTTGGAGCGAGGCACGTATTGGCTATAGATCCCTTCCTTTCCCACTCAGGCATTGCAGTCGTCAAGTACAACTTTTATATCGACATGGGGCAGTGCTCGTAGAAAAAATCTTTGATCATATCGTCCTTTTTCCGTAGGGGCATCGACACATATCTCTAAGATGTCCACCGGAGTGAACAACCGGCTACCAAGTCTCTCTCCCGCTACAAATCCAACACCGAACTTACGCTCATGTGTATAGCAGCTGTGGTAGGCAACGCAAGGTCCTATGGTTTTCTTACCTCTCCCCGTCCATATCATTTTCCTGATGGCTGTGATTTCAGCCATTACTCTCATGAGGACATCAGTCATCCCTGCAGCGGCACCTTCGCCATTAAAGTTTCGGACATACCCAGGTCAACGTTATCGTCATCAAAAAAGGGAGATCTCGTCCGAGGCTTGTTGATATTCTACATTGGCTTTAGTTTTTTACATGGCGGGTCCCAAGCCCAGCGCACAATACCAGTTACTGGTTTGCTCCAAGTCAGATGTCCGCTCGCAGCCGCACCTGTGGAGTTGAAGTTACCCCTCATAAACCGAAGTTCGAGAGCTACCCAGTGGAATGGACAGGAATGGAATAGAGGTTGGTTGGAAATCCGGAATCGAGTTTCGAAACACTCAGGCATAGTTGTCCATTGCACTGGGCCTTGGAGGGATGAAGGGAATGACAGAAAGGGGGAGGAATACCGAAAAAGTTGGGGATAACCTTCATTTATCCGCGACAAATCCTCCAGATTCCTTTATGAAATCGAGAACACTCTCGAGCGGTAGAGTATGAACGTATTCCATTCTCAATATGCCTGACTCTAAAATTCAACATCCCAGCGTAGGAAAAGCAGGACAGATACAGATAGTATGCTCTATGAAAATCCTCTTCATCCAGACAAGATGTGCACATCGGGTCATCGATGATGGCAATGTGTCGTCCTCATGGATGCTTGGGTGAATTACGCGGAAGTCGTGAGCACAAGAATAAATAAAAGTCTTCAATAACTGATATTTTTAATTTATAAAATTAAAATCATAATAAGTAAAATAAAAATCAGAAAATAACTGTTATTTGAGATTTATAAATAATAAAAGTCTTCAATAACTGTTTTTTATTTTTGAGTTATAAAATAAAAATCATAAATAACTGTTATTTTTGCTAAAAAAAAAATAGAAATTAAAAAAAAATTAATAAGTAAAATCAAAATCATGGAAATAATTGGTATTTTAGATTTATAAAATAAAAGTCAAAAATATCTGTAATTTTTTTTTTACGTTTTTCATAGAAATTGCAACAAAAAAAATTATTTTAAAATTTGATTCTCGGTGATATAACAAATTTATTGGTATATTACACCTGTTTGTAGAATTTTTCTTTTATAGTGAATTTTTTAATGATTGCTTTCATAAATAACTGTTATTTTCTGTACCTGGTGTATACAAAATTTAAGAGCAAAAGGATTAAATTCGATAGTTTAAAAAATATTTCTTATTATTTCACTTGATTCGACATACAATTGAAGTGTGAAGGGAAATGGTACGGATAAAATTTTACGCAATAATGCATTTCAATACGAAAGATTTTCTGAAAGCGAGATATCACAAATTACAATAGTTTTTAGTACTTTATATTCGAGATTTGCTTTTCTACAGATCCCAAGACGGCATTTTAACTTTATGGGCTGGTCTACGTTGAAGATTTAAATTTTATCTATGAATTTTTTTTTATGTAATCAAATCCCTCACCTTTTCTTCTATCACTACGCTTACTCCTGCTACTATTTTAACTTATGCCGCTACTAATTATTACTATTCTTATTAATAATTTCTACTGCTATTTTTACTAATTATACTACTAATTACTACTACCACCTTTACTAATTTCTACTACAATTTTTGACTGATAGTACTACTTATTAATAGTATTTTGACTATGTTGTACTACTATTTTTACTTGTGTTAGTGCTATTTTTACTACTATTTTTAATAATGCTACTACTAATTACGACTACTATTTTTACATCTTTCTCCAATATTTTTACTAATTTCTAGTATTATTTTTACTAATTCTACCACTAACTTCTCCTACTATTTTTACTATATTCTACTACTTTTTTTATTCCAACTATTAATTACTACTATTTTTTTACTAACTATTTTTACTCTTTTTACCAATGCTCCTACCAATTACTACTGCTATTTTGATTAATGCTATTACCATTTTTACTAATTTCTACTACTATTTTCACTTATGCTAAAACTAAAAAACTAACTAACTAACTTAGGTGCACGCGTGTTTTTTTCTTAGTATCGAGTTTCGATACGAGTCTTTTTTTTCGATGCCCACTCAGTACCAAAATGACTTAGTATCGTACAAGAAGTATCGAGGATGCATTTGTATTTGTATTTACTTGCATCTTTTCATCCCTAGTTGGCGATTTAGAGGAATTTGATGAATTGCTCTGAATTGCTTTTCGAACACGTAGAGGAAAGCAGCGAGTACAATGTGTTACCACCACCAATGACAACGCAACCTTAAATTCAACATTTGATTGCAGAGAGGCTGAAACCAACATCCATTATTACCAAGTGCTAGTTATCCGAATATTTCACTTTCTTGTAGAGACACAACTACAAGTCTGCGCTTAATATGAATTGTGAGATTAGTTTCATTTCGTGACTGCGATTTCAAATCATTTAAGAAATTCTGTTGTCCTAACACTTTTTCTGAGTAGAGCAGACGTGGTGAGTGACAAAATGTCACATAAACGTACACACGTGCATAGTGTATATGTACATATGTATGTAAGTTTATATGGGATCGTATGGGGGCATCGCACTGTGGGCAGAAAGCGAAGAAAGGTTGCCTAAGAATGTCGATAAAATCTGAAAGCAGGGGTGTATTTATTAATTACATAATATATGTTTGTGATGGATGACCACAACAACCATAAAAACTTTTCTAACAATAATAAGTATAAAAAAATATAATTATCTTCTATATATATAAAAATGAAATGCCCCACGTATGTTACCTCATCACTTGAGAACGGCTTAACCGATTTTCTTCATTTAAATTTTATTTGGTTTCCTTCGGACTGTAGATGGTTTGTAAAAAATAAAAATTGTAAATGGTGTTGCCAGACCTCTAAAAAATAAAAAAATAAAACTTCTTTGGTTGGACTACAATATGACCGTTTTTTTATTTTTGGACAGTGTTACCATTTATAAAAAAATAAAAATTAATATAAAAAGTGGTGAGAGAGTTGCCATCTTTTTCAATTAATCTAATAGGTTAAATCAAGATATGCAATGCGGGTATCAAATGAAAGAGCTTTAAAAAACTAACATTTCGAGAATAAATTTATTAGTGTTGCCACCTGTTTAAAAACTTAAATTCAATTCAATTTTAAGTCAAGTAAAATATTGCAATTTGAAATGAAAGAGGTTTAAGAAGTCTCTAAACTAAAGGTAGTTATTGTATTCTATCTGTTGTTCATACATAATGTATTTAAAAATCCACTAATCACTTCGCAGCTTACCTAAACACTTGAAAGTAGTCTACATACGAGTATATCTTCTTCTTCTTATATATATAAAAATGAAATGCCCCACGTATGTTACCTCATCACTTGAGAACGGCTTAACCGATTTTCTTCATTTAAATTTTATTTGGTTTCCTTCGGACTGTAGATGGTTTGTAAAAAATAAAAATTGTAAATGGTGTTGCCAGACCTCTAAAAAATAAAAAAATAAAACTTCTTTGGTTGGACTACAATATGACCGTTTTTTTATTTTTGGACAGTGTTACCATTTATAAAAAAATAAAAATTAATATAAAAAGTGGTGAGAGAGTTGCCATCTTTTTCAATTAATCTAATAGGTTAAATCAAGATATGCAATGCGGGTATCAAATGAAAGAGCTTTAAAAAACTAACATTTCGAGAATAAATTTATTAGTGTTGCCACCTGTTTAAAAACTTAAATTCAATTCAATTTTAAGTCAAGTAAAATATTGCAATTTGAAATGAAAGAGGTTTAAGAAGTCTCTAAACTAAAGGTAGTTATTGTATTCTATCTGTTGTTCATACATAATGTATTTAAAAATCCACTAATCACTTCGCAGCTTACCTAAACACTTGAAAGTAGTCTACATACGAGTATATCTTAATATATAAAAATCACGTGTCACGTTGTTTGATTTCGATGGACTCCTAAACTACTGAACCGATTTTAATGAAATTTTTAACACTGTGTGCAGTTTGGTCCAACTTGAAAGATAGGATAGTTTATAACTCTCCTTATAGTCGCATTATTTATTTATTGCAAATTATTTGTTTATTATTAGCAAAGAGCTATCCACCAGTTGGTGGCGCTAACAGCGGTATGAGTAAGTGCGCTACAGTAGATGGCGCTACAGTTATTATGATTCTAGCAGCTGGCGGTGTTTTATCAATTTCAACAGTAAATGTTCATGGATTTAGGCTGTCATAACAAAAGCTGCCACTTGTTAAAAACATTAAATGAAAATGCGTTGTTTGAAGTTTATATTATTTGTGGTAAAGTTATACGAGTCTATGACTTCCAATATTCCAAATTTAAGAAAAAATCACATACAATCCGTGAAATAAATAAAGTTATGTGTGTATGGTCAGACAAATAAGCAATGCTGCCACTCTTTTCCAGTAAATCTTCCTCGAATTTGGGAGATTTCAGAGGAATTTAGGAAATTGCAGAGTTGGTTTCTGCATGTATTTCCTAAATTCAAAAAAAAATTTCATTTAGTTGCATTTAGGTATAGAATTTTGTATGGCTAAATGTACATTTGGAGTTAAATTTAGAGCTATACTAGCTGACCCAGCGAACTTCGTCCCGCCCAATTTTTATTTGAAATAGTTAAAACGCTTTTTGAACTTAAATATTTTTGGCGAAGTTCGTTCTTTGTTTTGTTGTGTAGCGTGTAAACAAATAAAGAAGATGGCTCTCCAACACGCTAACATGCCACATACATACCTACATATGTATGTACATATGAAACTGTAAAATTTTGAACTTAAACGATAAATCGGTTTGAATCATTCGAATTCTCAGAATGAACATTTCCTCACTTTTAGATTTGCGGTGTTGTAGTAAACTATTCACTACAGTGAAATTATTTTTTATGAATAAAGACGGAAACCTTATATATCTGGTATAAAAATCCACGGGATTGAGATTTGAACTTGAGGTCAAAATTTTTAAAATTATAGATGAAAATTTTCGTAGAGTTGATAATAAACACAAATTTTCATAAAATAGTTCATTTTTGATTTTATATTCAAGTTTTTAACAAATAAGTTAATTACAAAATTGTTAGTTGATAACATGTAACATTTAATTTTATAATCTTAGGATAGATAATTCTTAATTTTTAATAGTAGTATTTATTTTTTTGAATTATAAACATTTTGATTTAACTTAGCACTAATCGGTACACAATATTTTTGGTTAACCTGTCTCGAGCTAAGACAAATAGATTTGATGGTTTTCCCACACATGAGCATGCAACATATAATTGCCCATGGGAAAAACATGGATTATCCAAATCTAACCCACAAATGGACATTGTTTGGCCTTGAGACTTATTTATGGACATGGCAAAAGCTAAACGAATAGGAAACTGTAGTCTTCTGAATGGTATTGTAGATTCTGACGGTGTCATTGGAATACGGGGCAACAGGACCACTTCTCCTTTAAACTTTCCAGCCAAAATGGTTGCTTCAAGAATATTCCCTGTTAACTTTTTGATGACCAAACGTGTACCGTTGCATAACCGAGGTGGATTCAAATTACGCAGAAGAATAATAATTGAACCAATCTTCAACCGAAAAATATGTGGTGGCCGGAATGCCGGAATGTATATCTAGAGAGTTTAAAAATTCAGTTGGAAAATTTACACTTTCATTTTCATCAACAACAGTATCGATTGATTTAAAAGACATCAGATCGCCTGGCAACAAATGTTGTATCTGGAAGCTAATTTCGGCAACATCAACATTTTTGGCTGCCAAAATAGCCCGCCCACTGAGCCAGTTATGATCTAAATAATTATTTTGTATATCCGGGAAAATACTTTCAATTAATTCAATTTTTGTGTGAACAACAGTGCAGAAATTGTCTGGCAGTTGGTTGCCGTTCTATTGTACCGTTCCCAATATCTAGCAATTGTTCCGAAAATATATGTATGTGCTAATGGATCATTTAGTAAATGTACGCGCATGTTTATAGTCAATCGAAGTGTTTTAACATTTCTCCATAAAAATGATTGTTTTAAACATGCGTTAATCTCATCGGCGAAAGTAGAGCGAGGTATGACCGGCAACGTCTGTCGGAAATCACCAGATAGCAATATGACAGCACCTCCAAAAAGTTTATCATTGCCGTTCAAATCTTGCATAGTTCGGTGCAATGCCTCGAGTGAATATTTGTGAGCCATTGTGCACTCATCCCAAATAATGATTGAACTTCTTTGCAACACTGCAGCTATTGCGCTATTTTTTTTTATGTTACATATTGCGTTTGGGTTGCTATGAATTTGTAATGGCAACTTGAATGCTGAATGTGCCGTTCGCCCACCATCTAGCATAGTAGCAGTCGTGTTATTCTTCTGCGTAATTTGAATCCACCTCGGTTATGCAACGGTACACGTTTGGTCATCAAAAAGTTAACAGGGAATATTCTTGAAGCAACCATTTTGGCTGGAAAGTTTAAAGGAGAAGTGGTCCTGTTGCCCCGTATTCCAATGACACCGTCAGAATCTACAATACCATTCAGAAGACTACAGTTTCCTATTCGTTTAGCTTTTGCCATGTCCATAAATAAGTCTCAAGGCCAAACAATGTCCATTTGTGGGTTAGATTTGGATAATCCATGTTTTTCCCATGGGCAATTATATGTTGCATGCTCATGTGTGGGAAAACCATCAAATCTATTTGTCTTAGCTCGAGACAGGTTAACCAAAAATATTGTGTACCGATTAGTGCTAAGTTAAATCAAAATGTTTATAATTCAAAAAAATAAATACTACTATTAAAAATTAAGAATTATCTATCCTAAGATTATAAAATTAAATGTTACATGTTATCAACTAACAATTTTGTAATTAACTTATTTGTTAAAAACTTGAATATAAAATCAAAAATGAACTATTTTATGAAAATTTGTGTTTATTATCAACTCTACGAAAATTTTCATCTATAATTTTAAAAATTTTGACCTCAAGTTCAAATCTCAATCCCGTGGATTTTTATACCAGATATATAAGGTTTCCGTCTTTATTCATAAAAAATAATTTCACTGTAGTGAATAGTTTACTACAACACAGCGAATCTAAAAGTGAGGAAATGTTCATTCTGAGAATTCGAATGATTCAAACCGATTTATCGTTTAAGTTCAAAATTTTACAGTTTCATATGTACATACATATGTAGGTATGTATGTGGCATGTTAGCGTGTTGGAGAGCCATCTTCTTTATTTGTTTACACGCTACACAACAAAACAAAGAACGAACTTCGCCAAAAATATTTAAGTTCAAAAAGCGTTTTAACTATTTCAAATAAAAATTGGGCGGGACGAAGTTCGCCGGGTCAGCTAGTATTATAATAGAAATAACTAACAAGAACCACACATTCATGTAATAGCGGCAGACTGTCGTTCTTGAAATTGTGTTGGCAAAAATAGGAGGTAGTGAGTACGATCCCTGGAAGAAGCCTAATGAGGAGAGGTTGGTGATCTCCGAAATAGCTATAACTTGTACCATTGTTGTTTTTTCTAATATTTTCCCCATTAAAATGGCCTTGAGCTCACAAAAATCATTGTTTGATATTTTCTTTTTTCTTGTTTTGGTTTTCCGGATTTTTTTTTTTTTTTGTTGGGTCACCATATAATATGGGCACACAGTTAACCCTGGCTCACTAATGTTAGTAGTTTCGACGTGGATTAGCTGTAGGGTATGTATGTGTTTGTAAAAGTAAGGTAGTCGTTACGACTAACATTGGGTTTAGTGCAACTTTTTTTAGCGAATAATATGGCTGCACATAGAATATCTTACGATGAAATTGAGAGGATTTTGGATCTTTCCGATGATGAAGAAGATGATTTCAGTGCTTCCGAAAGCGAGTACGTACCAAGTCCTTCCGAAGAAATGACGCAGGGAAGTTCGTCAGATGAAGCAGTAGATAGTGACGGTTATGAAAGCAGTGAACACAATCTGGAAAGCAGCGATGAAGAAAGCGGTAATAGTCCTACTCAACCGACTCACAAAAATATTATACATATCTTTTTCAAAAAACATTTTACGTGGGAAGAATAAACACAAATGGGCGACAAGTAAAAACTGGCGCAGCTATGTTCTGCTACGATAACAAGCTAACACTGCTTTCGTACATGGCAAAACCTAACAAGATTGTGTACTTATTGTCTTCTTGTGATGAAGAAGGGACAATTAATCCACCAAGTAATAAGCCAAATTTGGTCGAGTTTTATAATAAAACAAAGGGTGGCGTTGACACTCTTGACCAGATGTGCAGTGTTATGTCGTGCTCACGAAAAACAAAGAGATGGCCAATGTGCCTATTTTTTGGTATATTAAATATTGCATTTGTTAACAGCTATGTATGTTATCTACACGCACAATATGATAAGCGAAAAGAAAAAACCCCTTTCTCGTCGTGATTTCATGAAGCAACTTCATTCATCTCTAGTCACACCATGCATGGAAGAGCGCTTGAGGACTCCTACTCTTAAGTCATGTGTACGCGAAAACATACAAAATATTTTATCGACACAAGTCGAGGAAACTAACACCGAGAATGCTGCTCCAAAAAAAAAAACAACAAAAGAAAAATTTGCGCCTTCTGTCCATATCAAAAACACCGCCTGACGAAGACAGTATGCACAAAATGCGGAAAAAGTACCTGTGGTGAGCACAAAGTTGAGCTTTGTGCCTTCTGTGCAAAATAATGATTTAAAAGTTTTTTTCTAGTTTAGTTACTTAAAGTAATGCTTTAATTTTAAAAGGGTAGAAAGCCTTTTATGCTTTTAAGTTATGTTCTATTTTTTTTTAATTTTTTGTTAGTACCATATGAGACTACTAAAACTGAATAAGAGTAGCGAGTAATTTTATACGAAAATTAATCAAAAATAAACTAAATATGAATGATTTTTTATTTTTATCAACAAAAAACTGTAGTATTTTCTTCTTTTGATATCTTTTATAATATTTAATGAAGAACCGGTTCCATAGAATCGATTTTTAGGGCACATTAGTCGAATCGACTAACATTGGTTATAACTCATAAAAAATATAATTGGTTAAGCAGGGTTAAGAACGTAAGATTTTATGTTTTGATACAGTCTCAAATAACTGGGATGAATATGTGACTATAGTTTTCTTTAAACGGTTAAAACAAGTTTGTTCATAATTCATATTTATTTTTAAACCAACCCCAGAACTTAATGAATTCCCTATAAATGAACACCTGGCGTACGCAGATCATAATCTTAAAGCATCGTTATTCAAGACTATTGCATTCTTACTGACGTTAAATGTTCAAGAGTAATATGAATTTTGACAGTTTGAGAAATTCTAGCACTTTCCAAGGCTTTATGGAGCTCGCTAAGGTTTTTATCAAAATCACTAATGTCCCATTATTTTGCAGAAAAGCATGTTTTCAAGATTTTGTTCGTGGTTCTAACAGGAATGTCCCTACAACCTCATAAATTTCAGGATTCTGCAATTTGTCTGCTCCTATTCATTTGACAACAGTAAATCCATCGATCTTTGCCATCCCAAAGATGATTAAACCCTTTGGAAGATATGTAGTCCAGCAGTAATGCACTTTTCAATCTTCTAAATTTAAAATAGTATTCTTTTTGATATTTGTATTTCTTTAAAATTTCTTCGCCACTATTCGGATTTTTCTCATCAATCATTTCATCTAAGCTTCTCAATCTACTTAATGTAATAAAACAACAAGGGCCAAGAGATGAGTTTCCGTCGGCATATGTTCACCATTAGCAAGTTGAACAAGTTTTAAATCTGAAGCAAATTTGATAGGTATATCACTTAGTTTGGTTAATTGAAATAAGGTTTTTAAATTTTTATAGGTCTCTTTAATCCGAGGAGCTATGCAATAATATGAAACGTGAAGTAATATGAAAGATCCCTACGTTCGCAAATATCATTTGCTTTTTTTCTTCTTCTTTGGTTGAAATTTAGATGGCAATTCAAAAAAAAATCTTTGCCTCCATCTGCCATTAGTTTTATATTTGTTTCTTCTATAAGCTCAATGGTCCATTTCTCAAAGCCAAAGACAAGAAGTTCTGTCGCACTGACATATACGACTGGTCATTTTTAAATTCCTTCCATTTTCGTATCAAACTCAAAATACCATCTTTTCAAACGCGTTCCATCATATTTGATTTTCCATATATGTATATGTATTGGTTGTAGTTGTCGTGCATTATAAATATATACTAGTATCGCCCAATAATTCTTGCGGTAGAAAAAAATTTAAATTTTTACATTGATTTGATTAGTTTTAGTTATGTTAAAAAGGGAAAGAGATTTGTAGGAGATTTTGTTTCGTATAAATTTATTCTAATGATCGAGAAATATGCCTCTTCTCTTTCGCAAATATCGATCTTAGGCGCAGTTGAGATTTCAATTCAAACGAATTTTCGACCTAATATATCAAAAAATACACCCCTGCCTTCATTTTTTGTTGGCATTTTTATGCAACCTATGTTCGCTTCCTGCCCACCGCGGAAAAACGATTTAAGCCCACAGATGAGAATATGGATGAATTTGATAACCGAGTGAGAATGTTTTTCGTGGACTTTAAGTCTCGTTGGACACGATCACACAGAGTCGAAGAGCGTTTTTTCAGAACAAATCGTAGTTGGTTAGATTCGGGCATTGCTTTTATTAGCTGCCAACGAGATAAGCGTGGTCGGAAAGAGACATCCTTTGAGTTATCTGATCAACGCACTAAATATAAAAAAAACTAAAGACCTACGGGAAAAAACTCCACTTTCCATGTTAGCTTTCGCTACACAGATAAATTCAAGGGCTTCTAAATATATACAAAGTTTTCACGAGTCAAAAGTAACGAAAATGTGTAATGAAGAAGCATTAGTTGTGTTGATTGAAGCTCAGTTAACTCGTCATCAGTACAATGTTGTTAAAAAATCCGCTTCAAAAATATTTCCTTCATACACTGGTGTTCAATCTGCAAAGAAGCAATGTTATCCTAGAACTGAGAGCATTCATATTTTCGAAAACTTAGCAGTAGTAAACTTGGAAGCCCTGCTTAAGCACACTGTTGAACGATTATTATTACTTCAAAATGAAGTTATTGTCACTCTAGATAAAAGTAAGTTGTCTAAATTATGCTTGTATACGAAGTGGGGCTTTGATGGTAGTTCAGGTCATAGTTTGTATAAACAAGCTTTCCATGGAGCAGAAGCAAGCGATTCATCGGTTTTTATGACTTCCATTGTTCCAGTTAAATTGGTTTGTGAGGAAAAAATAATATGGCAAAATCCCCGACCCTCTTCCACCAGATTTTGCAGACCTTTGAGAATGTCGTTTGAAAAAGAGTCCGCAAGAGTTTCAGTAGCAGAAAAAAATAGAGTAGATGAGGGGATAGGGGATCTTTCTTGCTCTATTGTACCGTATGGCGATAACTTTATAGAAGTGAGACACACTTTAATTTTATCAATGGTAGACGGAAAAGTTTGCAATGCCTTAACGGAAACATCTTCTACCCAAAGTGCTACTTGTGTGGCGGAATGAGTAGAGAATTTAATTTAATTGACAAAATTATCGAAAAGAAGGTAAAAATAGAAAATTTACAATTTGGACTATCTACATTACACGAATGGATAAGGTTTTTGTAATGTCTTCTTCACTTGTCGTATAAATTACCAATAAAGAAATGGCAAGCCAGATCAGAAAGTGATAAAAAAGTCGTGAATGAAAATAAAAATCGACTAATAAAGGAGTTTAGAGAAAAAGCTGGATTAATCATTGATCAACCAAAACCTGGTTGTGGAAATAGTAATGATGGAAATACAGCCAGACGTTTCTTCCAAAATGCAGAACTATCTGCAAGTATAACGAAAGTTGACTTGGATCTGATAAAAAGAATGCATACATTATTAGTGGTTAACGTCTTCGGGATATGAAATAGATATAGAGAAGTTTCGTGATTTTGCACAAAATACTGCCCGATACTTTGTACAATGTTATCCCTGGTATAACATGACTCCAACTTTACATAAGTTCTTTATCCACGGACCGGAAATTATAGCACACGCTTTGCTTCCAATCGGCCAACTATCAGAGGAAGCGCAGGAAGCTCGAAATAAAGATTTTAAAAGATACAGGGAGCATTTTTCTCGCAAAAGTAGTCGAACAAAATGTAATGAGGATATATTAAAGAGATGTTTAGTTACTTCAGATCCACTGATTTCAAGTAAAACAAAATTACCTGCAAAAAAATCTAAGAGCTTGCCGCAAACGGCTTTGGAACTTTTGAAATCAGCTCCTCCAGCAAATCCTGATGATGATGATAATGATGAATCTGATAGTACAGATACTGATGATTATAGTAGTAGTGACAGTGATGGTTATTAATTTGTTATTCATGATGCTTAAAACTGTAGCAATAATGTATAATCATGTAAATATGAGAATAGGAACATAAAATTCAGTTTATTTGCTCTTTGGTAATACTATGTAAACCTTCGTAAAAAAAAAATGTCCCACTAAGCTGTTTTCGGACTTGACTTTTTTTTAGTAAACACGATGCAAATAATATAAGTTAATCCAAATTTGTTCAATGAAATGCACGTGTGAATTGATCTACAGTTTCAGTGTCAAATACCCCACTGTGCACCGTGATAGAATAATACACTTCTTCTTTTGTCTTTTGCTTTTATAATAGATAACTACTTTTCTGCCACTCATCAAGTAATAACTTTTTATTTTATTTACTTAACCTAGTGAATATACAAACGTACATATATGTAAAGATATGCATGTATAATACAAACCTAGGTACATACATATGTTCTGTAATATTATGTGTGCAAAGTATCGGAAGGAAAAATAAAAGTAGTCGGAAAACAATGTGTGGGATCTTCACACGAACGCCATAATTTCAGTTGTTTTGTTTTTTTTTCTTACTAAAACAATACTAAACAAATTGAGGACAATTTGTGCTCGCCGTATAGTTGAATTGATATGCGGTTAGTTAGTTTTGATATTTACCACATGGTAAGTATATATGTAGATGTGTGATTGCATATGTATGTACATAGGTATTATTTCCCTACACATACGTAATTATTTAATTTCGAAAATTGCCACTGTTTAGTTTAATAATTTATCTAATTGAGTGAGTAGATGACCAAAATGCAATAACTCTATTATTAGATTTAGAAAAAAAACTTATAACTTAGCTGTGAATATATTACAGAGTGAAAGTTTTTCTCATAACAAAGATATTCGCATGGAAATTTTTTACACAATCATATTAAGAAGAAGAAGAAGAAGACGACGAAAACACAGTTTAATTGCGCCATAATTGATACATTTTTTAGGCTTTTTAATCGCTTAAATTACATTTGGATTTCCAAAGTTGACATTTTTCAGTTGACAAACCCGCGCATACGACTTTTCTAATCGAATCCTGAGGTTCTACCCCAGGCTTTTTTAAATTAAATTCTTTTATTTGCGAGGTTGTACCTTGTAAAGCAATATTTGAATTAGAAAAATTCATTATAGCTTTTTACGAAATCGACAATTTTATGCCAAATGAAATTAACAGAAGTCAGACAAAAGTTGTTCAACTTAGCAAGGCTTTTTTCAGTGACCGTAGCGGTTACAGTTTGTTTATTGAAAAAATCCTGATTTAATCGTTATTTTGTGATTTTTTCGATGACATTTTATCGATAATTTGTGATTTTTATTATTTCGATGAAAAAAATTGTTTCTCTGGGATTTAATTTTTTCCGATCATATTTCATCGATGTTTTGTGATTTTTCGGACAAAAATAATTGTTATCTTTGGAAAATTTTCGATCGTAAATAAAAATAAAAATCGCAAGCTATCGGTCAAATATGATCAGATGAATAACGGTTTTTAAAAAAAAAAAATATCGATCAAAGAAAATAATAAAATAAAAATGAGAAAATAATGATTATGCATTGATTTAAAACAATTTACAAATAAAAATAAGGTCAGATTTGCATAGCCTATGACCTACAGACTAGATCGATATATTCGAGTTTTGTTTTGAAATAATTCTTTCCAATAATTTTTTTTATCCAAAGAAGTCAAAATACCGATTATTTTCGGTCCCTGATTTTTCTACCAAATTTCGGTTTTGATTAGTTTTATTACAGGTGCATATGAAAATTATCCATTTGTTTGTTAAAATATATTAAAAAAAAATCAATGCAAATATAAGCAAACAAAAATTATACCTTTGTAAATGCTGACTTTAACACTTTTGTCAGACTTCTGGAAAACAAAATTTGCGAATATTTGCCACTTTTTACGCGACCTTGATTTCAATGACCAAAAGTCCTTTGCCAGTTTTTTAGCACTAACAAAACAATGACACACTTTTAGGTTAACGCAAACTTTTTTACGCTTATATCTAAGGCATAATTGCAAGGATAATTAAATGCGTACTTACGAATACCACCGTCATCGGTGTGCATTTTAAGGCGTTTTTGAGGTTAGATTTGGTTTGGGTCTATAAAGGGTTAAAATTAAAGCCCTTGGCAACACCTTCTAATTTTTTCCAAAATAAAAAATGAGCTTTATCACTGTAAGCCGTAGCCGTAGTCTACTTCGCCTTGCACCGCTTTTTGCTGTTTGCTGTTGCTTTATAGATAGGTTATAAATTCTAAGACTGTATTGCCCGGTTTCACCTCGTTACTGTGGCTTTTGTTGGCGGCAGTGACACAGGATCGATTTTATGCTCCAACGAAGTTGGGTAGTCGATTTCGGTTACGATTTTGTAGTCACCGTACACACGACTCGCGAGTTAGTTTACAAATACGGTAGCTATACTGAGACTTAAATGGTCCGGTACTTACGACGGGATCATACGAGACAGTTCTTGCACTACTTATGAACTCTCACCTCATCAATTCGTTCTAACACATCCATTTACCGGAAACTTGCACCAGCTTGTGATGGCTGAAATCGACAACACTTTGAGTAGCATGTGCTAATCTCCCGTTTACTCTCATGCGGCCACGTTTGACAGTTATTGGGTTTAAAGAAGGCTGCTGTTCTTATAAGAGACGTCGTTTTGCACCCTTCAGCTTTCACAAAGGAGAAAAATGCCACCGAAATGTCTTCACATTCGGGAAAATGAAGTAGTCGTGGGCTCTGAGCGTGGCCTACGACTGGGTGATTCACAGAGACATTCCGTATTAAGACTGGGCGGCCAGATCTTAAGACGATACAGAGTTGGAAATATTTTTTAAGATTTGGGACGCACGAATCATAAGATTTTCCTACGTAGCTTCTTCTTTCACTGTGACAGAAAGAACTTCACCATCATCCTGCCAGGTATTTTCAGCAATCATTTGTCTGTTTTGCAAGTCCCTGATGCACCTGAGTGAGGTCTGTCAAATACCAGCAATTAGCCAATTCGTCATCCAGTTCGTTACTTTGAACACCACTGTTTCCCCCATTATCTCAAGCTTATTGCATTTTGCAACAGTCGGTACTTAGTTTGTTGGACAAGCAGAGGTACCAACGGTCTCCAAGGTCTTTAGTGCCACTTGGCTGTCACTCTCTGGTGGTGGCATGCACGCGACGATTCACCAATTATCCAGTCCGCTTTAGCATAGCAAATATATCCGTTTGGAACCCCGTTGCCGTTTTACCTAAGGCAGAAAAGCATCTGAAATCGCCATCCAGGTGCCAACCAGCTCCAGTCTCGTTTTCTTATATGAAATCTTACGGTATATTTTCTACCAAAAGAGACTCTCGGTATCAGTTTGTCATTTGGGCTCAAAAACATAAGGTATTACTTTGCCAATCTTCCGCACAACTTTGATCAGCAAGGGATTTCTTTCCAAGGCCATCCATCCATACCTCTGTTTGCTAAGAACAGATTGATCCCTTTTTGTGTTCTGGTGGAGACAAATGTTAGTATTTTACCTATGTTCTGTTCTGAGTTGTAAAATGTTTGCTTTTTATTGAAACGGGTGAAATGAAGTCGCATCTTCAAACTTGAAAAATAGTTAAAATTAAATATAGAACAAAAAGTAGTCATTGGTGGCAATATATCGTGAGGTTATAATTACGAAAAGGGTTGTGTATATCAAAATATACTGGACGAATTGAAAACCTTCACATTTTTAAGGCGGTTAAAAAAAACAAAATTTTTAAGTTGAGTTAAGCTATTTCCACCCATGGAAAAAATGCTGTCTAAACATTTTTATGATTTAATATCTCATTTCTAAAAGTTCAACGAGTTGAATCAGGCGATAATGAAAAAATAACGTTTCGAATGATTATAAACTTAACTAGCATTAGACGGTTCAAATCTAAAAAAATATAATAAGAAAACACTCACTTGAGTTAAAAAGTTATAGACTTTCCAAAAAAGGCCAAAAAGATTTTTAGTAAAATAGTCTTTACAACTCGTTGAAAAAGTTGCTTAGATTTTGCACATTAATTAAAATTCTCTTTAAATTTAAATCTTTAAATTTTCTTCTCATCCAATGCCAATCAATTTTTGATTGACATTTTGATTTGATATCTGCTTATTAGGTTTTTGGGTTTCTCTAATTCTTATTTCGCACTTTTTTCCCCCACCCCTGTCTTCCGCCGTTCTCTTTCTTAACTTACATCCTCGTTGTGCTTCACCGCCGACCGGATGTATTTTTGAATGATTAACGGAAAGCCACAATCAGTGTCAAATTTTAATATTTAACAAATTAATTGGTTTTCCCTTTTGCGTTATTAATATAATTGGAATTTTTTTTTTTTGTATTTTTGCCGCCGAGTTCAATCAAGTCATAATGTTAGCTAAGAAAAAATATTATATGTATAGTCAAAGTCATTGAAATTTTGAGGTAGTACTACAATCATTCACAAGAAAAGAGCAACCAAATTCGCAAGAGTAGTGATGTTCCGATATCACTCGATGCTACTAGATTTCATTTAAAATTATCGGATGATACTTCTTGGTACTTTCTCCTGTTTAAATTCTAACTTCTCTTCAGTTTGGTTTTTTAATAAAATATGCCAAATTTTATATGTAACAAAGTTATGATTCAATGCACGATTGAATAATTATCGTAACATCTTATCATACATAAGTTTGCTTATTTTTCACTGTCTAGTGCAGCTTTCCACTCTAAAATAGAGTTGCTATCAAGAGGAATTGCTAAAAAAGGAGAATCTTCGTCCATATCTTCATTCATACGAGTTTCATTAATTTTGCTACGAGTAAATACTTGTACAATGTTCTCGATATAAGTATATTTCGTTATATGGGTTACTTTAGAAGAAAATTCTTAAAGGGAGTTGCCACCTGTTTTAAATGTTAACTAAACAATGGATGAATTCAGATATTGCAATATGGGTATCAAACGAAAGAGGTTTTATGAATTTGCCAAATTTTTTGAATGAGGGTTGCCACCTATTTGTATGAATTTTAAGTAAGATCAAAAAATAAATATGTCTTTTTAAAAAATTAATTAAAATTATAATAAGTTGAATACAATATTGAAATATGGGTCTCAAGCGCAAGAGCTTTAAAAAAGCTTTACATTCAAAACTCCTTTCGAGGGAGTTGCCACTTACTTAAAAGAGTATGTTTAATCTAGTAGAAAAATGAAATCTTTGAAGATTTGCGTCAGCCAGAGAGATCTAAGATTATATTTTAGGCAAGTTTTTCATGCAAATTTAAATAACTCAGCCGATAACTTAACCCATTAGAATTTATGTATGCCCCGTGTATATAGAATAGTGTGTCGAAGAAATATTACCTTAATTGATTTATAATTTATAATACTAATTAATTTTCAATTAAGAGCTGATTAATCAACTAACTAAGTTGCATATTAAAAGATCTAACTATGCTCATGCAATCTTACTACGCCAAAATAATGCTCGCATAGAAATTTAAAAAAAAGATAAATCTTGAGAACTTTTTCAATAATTTTTTACCACGCTCTCGGACTATCCTGACCAGGTTGTAAAAACAATATTTCATTCAAATTTCAAACTTTCTAATCAAAATTTTCAGAAAATTTTCGGATATGTAAACTTGTAGCCCTTTCAATTCTAGTATCTATAATAAAGTGCAATTTTCCAGCTTTTATTGCTCATTGTTTTTTTTTATCATTTCTTTCCTGATGTTTTTAGCCATTTTCTTTCATATAAAAAAATTTTGTTCATGCGTTATATGGAAAAAAATTCCCAACGCTGACAGAAAAAAAATATCAAAAATCAATGAGATATCGTCTTCTATGGTTTTTAATACAGTATGAGATATAATTTGATTTAAAAAAAGGAACAAAAAATTCTTAGCATAAAAATATGTCGGTTAATGTAAAAAAAGTTAATATACCAAGACTTTTTTCCGGCACTGTATATTGAAACAATTTTCCGTCACCCCTTGTCAAATTTGGCATTGTGCCATCTTTGTCCGAGAAATGAAGTTGGCACATCGCCGAAACCGAGTGACTAGGCTTCTCCCTTTAAATGTGAGAAAATATGTATGGCTTTGTAATTTTCAACGGGAAATACTGAATATTTTTTTCAGAACCCATATTATCCGATAGGTGTTGTCGGGTTTTATGGGTTTTAATAATTCGATTAAAAGGCGTTAACAATTTTTATGAATTACTTTATTTCTTTCCTCTATAAAACTACCTTCATTCAACTTCGAATTAATAGACATATTCGTCAATTTTTTTTTGGAAAAAAATGGCATTGGAATGAAATTAGGTTGATTGGGGACAGAAGAATCAAACCCCTCGGAATAAACAGATTCGGATTACAATAAATAGTAAGCAATACTAAGCATTGGCGTAAATATCAAAAAAAAAAATATTTCAAGTGTAAAAACGCTAGAAATAAGGCACGAAGCTTTAACTAAAATTTGGAGGTTAGGCCACAAAAATATACCCTTGAAATTCTAATCGGATTACGCTGTACTTAAGGAAATCGGTTTCGCTTTCAGCAATTTTTAGACATGTGGGAATGAATTCATTAAAAAATTAAAACAAATTGTTTATTGGTTTTTCTCTACACATTTTTAGAACATAGTGAAATCGGAACGTATGGGCCTGGAAGCGAGCGAGAGCAAAGCGAAGTACCTCCTGTCTTCCAAAAAACAGTCAGCGCACTCGCGTCTTGGCTCCCGCTTCACTGTTGACAGTTACAGATTTGACAAAGTAGAGGAGTTTGTTTATCTTGGAATCAGCATTAACACCTACAATAATGTCAGCCTTGAAATCCAACATAGGATCTCTCTTGTCAACAAGTGCTACTTTGGGCTGAGTAGGCAAATGAGCAGCAAAGCTCTCCCTCGACGTATTAAATACCCTCTATTTAAGTATCGGGTCTTGCAATAGGAACGCTACAAAAGGTTTTTTATATAAACCAAAAACGGTTTGGGATATGAATTAAATTCTTTATTCCTGTGAAAGTACATTCGATGCCATATGAATGGAATTCGATTTCTTTTGCATGGGTACCACGGGCACGCTTGCAGAAGTCCAGACGCTGAACCCAATTTTCGACGGTTTTCAAGCATAAATCGGCCGATAGTGCTGCAATTTCACGTTCGATATTCGTACGAAGTTCATCAATCGTCGCTGGCTTGTTGGCATTGACCATTGACTTGACGTAGCCTCACAGGAAATAGTCTAACGGCGTCAAATCGCATGACCGAGGCGGCCATTTCGTGAGATAAAACGTTCACCAAACTTGGTTGTTAATAAATCGATTGTGACATTCGCTGTGCGGCTTGTGGCGCCGTCCTGTTGGAACTACATATTGGCGAAGTCCATATCATCCAATTCGGGCCAAAAATATTCGGTTATCATTGAGCGGTAGCGATTCCTATTCACAGTAAAGTGCCGGTCTTGATCATAACGGAAGAAGTACGTCCCAATGACGCCGCGGGCTCATAAACCGCGCCAAACGCGTGGATTGCTGTCTGCCCAATAACGCATATTTTACTTATTGACGAAGCCATTCAGCCAGTAATGACGACGACCATAAATTGCACGTAGCGCTCTTAAAGTTGAGGCCATTGACTCCGAATTTCGGTAGTAAATTTTAATAATTTCGACTCGTAGTTGGATCGTATATCTTTCCATGATGAAATGTCAAACCTTACTGAAGAGAAATGTCAAAAGAGCGGGAAAAAATATGGCGTCGTTTGCTGTCACTATCGGTCTACTTTTGTAGCGTACCTATTGCAAGACCCTTTATCTCATCACGGCCGAGCTACTGTATAACACAGCAGCATGGACGATGTCAATATCGGCTGAGATGGTCCGTGGAGTGTTCGAGAGAAATATTGTCCTTAATTACGTTTTTGCCACCGCGAACACCGCAGACGATGGAGCGATGAGCTGTCTAAGCAAATTAAAATCCAGCGGCTACGTTGGCTTGGACGTGTAGTGTGAATTGCCGAAAACGCGCCAGCCCTGAAAATATTCGACGCCGTATCCGCTGGTGGTGGCAGCAACCAGGTGGACAAGGACTTGGCAGATGACGCGCTATGGTGAAATCACCAAAATCACCTTGGCGTTTATAGCGCCAATTAAGAAGAAGTAGAAAAGAAATCGCAGAAAAACTGCACCCTTTGGCTGCAGTTTGAATCGATAAGATGGAGTTGTATTCGAAAATCTTATTCTTTTAGTGTAGCAATACGAAAAAAACTATGAATTGTACAAAACCTGAGATTGCAGGAGTTATAACTATAAACCCCAATACAGACGTCACTCGCCGCTATTGCATTTCCTACACACCGATTTGGCAATTATCAGACGTAACGCATTTATTGCTAGTATATTTTACATATGTACATACTTATAGTATATGAATATTTTTTTTGTCACAATAAATTGTTCGTATAACAACCGGTAAATACAACTCTCTCGTGGGGACTCCTCAATTGGCATGCAATCTAATTGGTATATTTAACATAATAACACAAATATGGGTAGTTATGTGACGACGATGATGATTTGAAAATGGGGATCCAAAATGCAAAAGCCCTACTCAACAGCAGACAACACTCCGCCGCGCCGCCCCCTTTTTTCCCCCGCTCGCCAACAACACAACTCAATTCAACTGCATTTGCGCGGTACTAGACATTTACTTAGATACAACCCTGTCGGAAATAGAAATACTTTAAAAGGAATTTAGAAAGTACTTTTTCACCAACTACATGTGGTTGAGATTCTTTATTTTTTATTGTAAGCAACAAGCCTTATTAAATTAGTAAGACAATTATCTGACTCTGCTTTGGTTTCAACGAGTTTTAAATATATAATAAAATGTTTTTTTTCCAGCTGCAATAAAATATGTGTATTTCAAATTGTTTCAGATGCCGTTTCCTAAACTATTCTAGTTACCAATACTTCCAAACCTGTCCGTTTCCAATTTTTTTTTAAAATAATTTAATATGTCTACTTTATAGTAACTCTAAAATTTTTATTTTTTCGTTTAAACAAAAACACATTTTAATTTCAATTCAGTATACAAATTAAAAATAATTACACTCATTTCTGTTCGGTAAGCATTGACAAATTATCATGGAAAGAATGACGCCGCAGCAACGTTTCCAAATTGTGGAAATTTACTTTAAAAATCATTGTTCTGTTCGCCAAACTTCGTGAAATTTATGGTCCACATAATCGAGCATCAGATCAGCTTATTCGTCGAATTGTTGATAAATTTCGCACAACATTTACTCTACTCGATGAAAAACCAACAACAAGACAAAGAACTGTACGTACAGAAGGGAAAATATATGTAGGTGCTGTAAGTGATAGTGTTGGAGAAGATCCGAATTTGTCTATTCGCCGCCGTGCTCAACAAGTTGGACTTTGTCCATCCACAATATAGAAAATTTTGCGCAAAGATCTTGGTCTAAACCCATACAAGATCCAACTGGTTTAAAGACTGAAGCCGCATGACCATAACAAGCGTCGATTGTTTGCTAAATGGTGCCTGAATCAGTTGGAAATTGATCCATTGTTTTATTGAAAAATTGTGTTTAGTGATGAAGCTCATTTTTGGCTAAACGGATATGTGAACAAACAAAATTGCCGTATATGGAGTGAGAATAATTCTCATGAAACTCTCGAGACACCATTGCATTGTGAAAAATTCACCGTATGGTGTGGTTTACATGCTGGAGGCATCATTGGTCCTTACTTCTTTAAAAATGAGGCCGGGGCGAATGTTACTGTCAATGGTGATCGTTACAGATCAATGATTACAGATTATTTGTTTACAAATTTCCATAACATCGACCTACAAGAACTTTGGTTCCAACAAAACGGTGCCACGTCCATACTGTCACTGGAACTATCGATTTGTTGAAAGAGCAATTTGGCGATCACATTTTGTCAAAAAATGGTACAGTGAATTTGGCCTCCAAGATCATGCGACTTAGCCCCATTGGATTATTTTCTTTGGGGTTATGTAAAGTCTCTGGTTTACGCTGAGAAACCAGCAACAATTGAAGCTTTGGAAGCCAACATAACTCGTGTTATTAACGAAATACGCCTACAGTTGCTCCAAAAAGTGGTTCAAAATTGGACTTATCGTATCCGATTCACCACAGCTAGTCGTGGCGCACATATGCCAGAAATCGTTTTTAAATATTAAATGTCATGAAAATATCTTTCAAATAAAAAAAATTGGCATCATGCTTCATTTTTTATGTGTTTTATTTCAATTTAAAGTTCTATTAGTCTAAAAGAAAAAAACACCCTTTAGAAATTAGTAAAAACTGTAGTAGTAGAATTATTAGAAATAATGGTAGAAACTAGTAAAAATAGCAGTAGAAATTAGGAATATTAGTAATTAGTAGTAGCATTCGTAAAAATAGTAGTAGCAGTAGTAGTCTTTAAAATCGAAATTCATAAAACAGTTTCATTTCGACTCTGCATTTTGTAAACCAAATATATTTAGGTAGTATTTATCTACGAGATAATAATTAATATAACTAATTACATATAATTTATTGGAAATATATTTTAGAACAGAAAAATTTGACTATTGCACACAGCTACATACATAAAGCATTTGCTTGGAGCAAGTTAGATTAACATAATTAATTTTATATGCATTTGTTTCAAGACAGTTGACTTCCAACTCTACTTTTTAAATTGGTAAATTTTTTAGACGGTCTGTTTTTTCCGACAGGAATTACTAAACATATATGTATGTTTGTCTGTATGTTGTAGGAGTTGACTTAGCGTGCGGCAGTTGTCGCTTGAAGGTAGCGTGTCTCAACAGCAGCAGTAACGGCAGCAACGGCAACGGCAGGCAGTAACTGATGGAATAGCCGGAGCGCGTTAGTGCGTGCTTGGTGAGCTTATTGCTGAAATGTGTCTTGTTGTTATTGCTGTTCATGAACTTTCAATTTCGATAGCATTGAAGCGGAAATGAACGAATATGGGTTACACAAGCTGCTGTATGTTTATACATCTATCGAGGTGTTGACCTCTTTCATGACCGACCGACAAAGATATTATATTTTACTTTATTATAATTTTATTAAAAAAAAAACTGGCCATCTATCATACATTTGTACCTCAAGGAAAAATTGGAAAAGTCTATAGCTCCTTCCTAGTTATCTTAAAAAAAACAATCAACAAACACAGAAGTCTAGAAGTTGGAAAATGGCAAGCGCGCATTTCAACAAAATCAATACCATCAGCGCAACAAATGCAATAGAAGCTGAATCATCACATTTGCACTCCTCGCTGCATTCCTGGACATCGACGTACTCGTGTTAGGCGCAAGCGTGCTTCGTAACATGTTTAGGATCTATTATCTGAAGATGCCAGTTGAAAACCTAATATACTAAGAATAGTAATCAAGCTTCGTACCCACCTCAGAATCTACTAAATTCGGTGCAGTCTTTACAATACAACTCCTTCTTCTTCTTATTATACACTAGAACCATTTGTCAGACATTTGCGAAGTTTCTTCAGTTATTTACTTGTACATCAAGTGTAGAGACGTTCCTCTCCATGTGGTCCTTCCTTTGTGTTCGCAGACGCCCTTGCTTTTATTGTCCACCTATGGGTATCGAATCGGAGGATATTTTCACGTTTGTTACGTTTGACTGAGTCCATGTCGTGACAGAGGTCATACAGTTCATTATTACATATTTTTTGGTACCTAAAAGGGTCATAGATCTTACGTAGATTAGTTCTATTAAAGGCCTACAAAGCCTTCTTCTTAACATCATCCACCCTTCTGCGCCGTATGTGAAATACGGAAAGTGATGTGTGTCCCAGTACGCGAAGACTCTTTGTGTCTTGCCTGGGGGTATTTAGTATTATCATAGGCCACCGGTAGACAAACCTCCTTTTCTAAGGTGGAGAACACTGTACTGACGGCTCTGGCGTTGAGGTCAACGATGTCAATATCATCTGAATATGACAGCAGCAACATGCTCTTGGTACACATAGTGCCGCTGCGATTCAGATTGACAGAACGTATGACACTTACCAGCATCAAATTGATTAAGTCACACGAGAGTGAGTCGCGCTGCCTAAAACCCTGTTTGATCTGGAACGGTACGGACAAGTCCTTTCCAATCTGGGTAGAGCAAAAAGTTGTGCACTACATAACTGTATGAGTTTTGCAGGAATCCAAAATTCAGACATGGCTTTGTAGAGGCATCTTCTCTTCGTGCTACCAAAAGGAGGTCTAAAGTCGACGAAAATGTGGTGTGTATATATTAGTTTATCTATGGCCTTTTCGAGGATTTGGTGTACTACAGTCTTTCACACAGTATCGTCGAAGGGAACTTATGGTTTAAGGCGCTAAGAAGGCTTATCACACGACAATTGGCGCATATAGCAGGATCTATTTTCTTCTCCAGCTCTTCGCCTACGGCTCCGAATAGCTGATCCGGTATAACGTCGGCTCCAACTGTCTTGTTGTTTTTGAGCCGCTTGATTGGTGTTCTCACCTCGTCTTGGTCGACTGTAAGGACGTAGATTTCAACCCTATACATTGTTATGGGTTCTTCTTAATAAACGCGCCAGTGTTGGATTTCAATAGTTTTGATAAGTGCTCCCTTCATATCTCGAGTATACTGTAGACTTCTGTTATCCTATTCTCATCTTTGTCCTTTCAGGAACTAAGCCCGATCTTGAAACTATTTGATTGCTGACTTAATTTCTGATACAAATTTTCTGGTTGTCTTCCTGCCTGCTACCATCTCAAGCCCTTCGCGCTCACGTTTTTCTGCATCTCATTTCTCACTCTTCAAAATACGCCTCTGCTCCCTACTCTTCTCCCGGTATCACTTAACAGTTGCTCGCGTAATAATAGGCTGCAGAGTAGCTTTATTCACTGCGTATTTCTCTGAAGGAGATGGAGTCCCACTGCTCACTCGTATCAAGGCGATGATTAGTCGCTTATTTAAGCGGGATTGAGAGTCGAGGGTGAAATTCCTCAGTTGTTCGTTGTGATTACAGCTTTGCCGAAAAGCGCATAGTCTTAGCTGCGATAAGGTATTCATCCGAGTCGATGTTAGCTCCTCAGATAGAGCGGTGTAGAGTGACACCCACAGGGTTTTGTGGATGTTTCGATGCTGATGTCTGGTACTACGATCGGAGCGTGCGCACAAATTAACCTAATGTTATTTGACTTAGCGTTGATGCAAATTATGGGAATTCGTTACTGATGGAGGTGAACCTAGAGACAAGGTGACGAATGCCCCAGGTGCATATCTCTAAATCATAGTCTTTATTCCGTATGCGAGGGCAATTTTCCGGGGTCGTTTCACTGGCCCTTTCATTGGATATCTTTTTTTAAGTGGCGAGTCACTAGCCCAGCGCACAAGAATTGCTGGGAGAGTTTCAACAAAGTGACACACATTCATATAGCGAGCTGCTTGCTAAAAGAGCGACGTTCACAGATTGATTATCGCATCTGGAACATGGGATGCTCTCGCTGCTCCGAGTACACGAACGGTGACGTAAGACTCGGGATTTAGCATTGACACTCAACTGTAACTGCATACCCAGAAGGGCGACCACATCCATTGCAATCCATTGCATTTCAACTCTGTCAGCATAATTTTGGAAATTAACGCTCAAATTTGCAGGATAAAGAAATTTGTGATATAAGAAAATTTGGAAAATCGATTATCTTATATATATAAAGCTCGTGTTACGGTGTTTGTGGTCGAGCTCCTCCGAAACGGCTCAACCGATTTTTATGAGGTATGAGAAAAGGTCTTAAAGTATATTTTATGCTTGGGATAGGGTTGCTACATGTTTGAAAAGTCACATTTAATTAAAATATACATAAGTTATTTGAAATATAATAATATGGGTGGCTCGCAGAGAAGGTTCATATCTTCGGTTGCCACTAGTTTAAAATGTTTACTTTAATAAATTATACACAAATTACACATATTTTGGAGAGGAATGCCACCTGTTTGAAACGTAAAATTTTATATCAAATATTAAAATATGTGTGTGAAGTGTTTCATTTCGCTGAGGAGAGCTTTATAGCTAGCTATATTTGGAAGGGTTGCCACCAGCTTGAATTTAATTAAATTTTACATAAGTTATGTATACAAAATATTCAAATATGGTTTTCGAAAGATTCGTGTCAGCGAGGCAAAGGTTAAAACATATATTTTAGAGAGGGATGCCACCTGCTTGAAAAGTCGAATTTAATTAAATTATACACAAGTCATATGTACGGTATATACCGGGGTCAAACCATTTGTTTCGCTAGGAGAAAGTTTATAGGTATATTTTGAAGAGGATTGCCACCTTTTTGAAAATTTAAATTTATTGAATTATGCAAAAGGATATAAAATATTAAATTATCAAACTGTTCGTCTCAACGTGGACAAAGGGAATACCTATATTTTTGAGAGGGTTGCCACCTGTTACATAGGACAAAAACCAAAATGATTTTTTTTGTTATATATGCAATGGGCAATTAATAACTAAATTGGCAGGACAACGACTGTCGGGGTTGTCTAGTATTTAAATAAATAAGAGTCGTCTAAGACGCCAAAATGAAGACCGTTATATTAACTGGTTTTATTACATACAACAATTATTAGATATAAAATGTGTAGGAGATTTAAAGTTCGGTTTCACATGAACTTAGGTTCTTCTTTATATTTTCATATTATGCTTTCCACGCTAAGTTTGTGGGATCCAACTGCTGATTTTTTAACTGCCGCCTAATATGCTATGCACAACTCACTCATCCATGGCTGTGAAGAGTCATAAGTTTTTTGTTTTTCTTTGCCAAAATGTCGCCTCGCCAAGTTAACGCATTCCTTTTTTAATACTAAATATATGTCCACATTCCATTTGCTTGTACTACACGTATCACAATTGCTCATCCTCCCTCCAAATGCTGCTGTTGTCCGGCGTGCATCTTCTCCTAATGACAAGCCCCAGCTGTGTATCTTTGGTGCACGTAAGCTGATCAAACTGGCACTGGCGCTGGCGCTGAGGTATCCTTTCGCCGGGCTGAACCTTCGTCAACGGCAACATGTGCCGGTCGCTTACCGCCAGCCACCAGCCGCCAGTCGGGCGCACACAACACAGCCGGTGAGTCAGTTGTCATTTTATGTTTTTGGTTTATTTTTGTATCTGCTGCTACTTACTCCTTTAATTTTGGTTGTTTTGTTTGGTCTGCTGGTGGTGGTGCTGCTGCTGCAGCTCCTCCTCAACTTGTTGCCACTGCTGTGCTAACAACAGTTGCTATATGTTTTGCTGTTGATTGTTGTTGTCATTCACTGCTTACCGTTCTACTGCTATTGTCTTGCAAACATTCTTATTGTTTTGTTTTCCTTTTTTCTGGTTGCTTGCAAGCCAACATTTGTGTGTCTCTTTTGTTGCTGCCCCCCATCGTGTCAGTTATTCGATCGGTTATTAATTTTTCTGGCTACTCAACAACGAAAACCAAACCTACAACGAAACAAATACGCGAAATGGTCGCGTTTGTTTCCCAAGCAGCATCTACGTTTTGTTGTTGTTGGTCTGCTGAGTGCTCACCGGCTGCTGTTTGACCGCTTGGTGTCTGCTCAAATTGCTGCTATTTATGTCGGCGACTACCGAATAACTTTGCTCGAATGTCAGCCATTTACCCGCTAGCCACACCGGCACCCACCGTAACAGCCATCACTTGGTGCTACCGAATCTACTACTAAGAGTCGCCACCACCACCACCACCACTATAGTTCCACCATCCGGGGCAGCACCATTGGATACTCGTGCACTAAGCGATTCAACAAGCTTTGTTTGCTTACAAGCAGCGGTGCGCAGAAATAACAGCAATAACTAATAAATAACAAAAACAACAAAGTGGTGAAAAAAGAATATTTCTGTTAAATGCTGAAATCAATATGTACTTCAATAAATTGTTCAAAGATGTTCATTAAAATGAAATTTTGCTAACAGCACGGGAACGGATTTATTGGCAATGCAAGAAAATAGGCGCTGGGAAAATAATCTAAATAAATGGTCAAAATATATCACAATGAAATCCACAGCCAGTTGTGTTAAACTATAATAAAGTTTGTGGGAGTTGGTGTGAGAGTCGAACGGTGAAGTTTTTAGCTGCTTTTGCGATTGCAGCTTACCGACGTCGAGCTTTCTGGTGGTATTTAGACGCACGACCGCCGTAGCCGAGTGTGTATCGGGTGCGCGCTTTATTCGGTGAGCCCAGGATTCAAATCCTGTTCGGGGCAAGTAACATCAAGTATTATATAGAAAAAGTGTTTTCTAATAGCGGTCGTCCCTCGACAGGTAATGACAGACTCTCCGAGAGAATTTCTGCTATGAAAAATTTCTCACGAAATGCATATGTATGCCGTTCGGAGTCGGCGTAAAACTGCAGGTTCCTCAATTTGTGTTACAGTATCAAGACGCACACCACAAATTGTAGGAGAAGTTTTTGTCAAACAACAAACAATGATGTAAGCGACAAATTATTATTTATTACTATTATTAGGACGCACATCCTTTGCTGCACAGAGGCGTGTGCTCATCTTGGCTGCGACAAGATAATGATCCGAGCCGATGTTTGGTCCTCGAACTGAACGTACGTCTAATATACTGAAGGCATGATTTCCGTCAATCGCAATATGATCGATTTAGTTTCGCGTTTTTCGATCCAGAGATAACCACATGGCTTGCTGAAACCTGGTGCTACAGACTACCATGTTTCTTCCACCGTAAAAGTCGGCCAGTCTCAGTCCGTTAGCGGAGGTTTCATTATGGATACTGAATTTTCTAACAGTCACCAGGCACGATTTTGGTATCATGATGAGAGCAGCGGTCTTAAGCTCTTCGCGCTTCCACTGGAGTGAACAGCTGCAGTAAACGTCACCAGGTTCAATGGCTTTCACAACTCCCAATTAAGAGTTCGGATATTCCAGGTGCATTCCCCCCTCAAATCATAGTCCTTAATACGTTACCAGTGCTCGTCATCAAAAAGAGGGTATCTCGTCCGAGGTATATTACAATCGTTCATTGGAAGCGGATCCCAAGCCCAACTAGATATTGGGGCATTTGTTTTCTTTTAAGGACACATTAATATAGCGAACCGCTTGCTTTAAGTCAGTTATTCGAATAAAAATCCCAAATATTATATTCACTATGGCACACTTTTGCCAGAATATATAAAAGTTGCCGCAGAGTTTTCTTACCGCTAACGAAAGTTGTCTTACCAGTGCAGTGTTAGAGAAAGATAGACAAAATACATTATCATATACCATAATTAAACCTGCGTGAACTGTTAGGGTACAAAGCATGAGGCAAAAATGTTATAACTTTAAATTTTATAAATAAATTTTATTTTTCAGATAGGTGGGAACTCTTTTAAACAAACATTGTCAAATTTCTATAATAAACTCAATAACATACATTTAATATTTATAACGTAATACCGTACTTATATATTTAAATAAATTTTATTTTTTAGATAGCTGGCAACTCTATCAAATAAAAATTGTAAAATTTGTAAATGTATATTTATTAATATTTATTTTGGCTTATTTATTTTAATATCAAACAATAATTTTATGAACTCAAGCCCAGTTTTTAATAGGGAGAAAGAAGACAAACTAGGGGGCGTGAGTTCGATTCTCTTGCAGGAATTCTGATGAGGAGATGTGGTGATCTCCGAAATAGCTATAACTTTTACCATTGCTTTTCTCTATATTTCTTACTATTAAAAACTGGCATTGAGCTCATACAATTATTGTTTGCTGGTAAAATGTGTATAATAAAATAAATATCTTTCTCAAAGAACTCCCACAACTCTTTCGAACAAGAGCTGTCGATTTTTTATAAGAAAGGTGGGCAACTCTCGTTAATGATGAAAGTGTTCTTAAGTATCTTCCTCAAATACATAGCTTCCATTTAATATTTATAACGTAATACCTTACTTATATATTTAAATAAATTTTCGTTTTCAGATAACTGGCAACTCTATCAAAAAAAATTGTCGAATTTCACAGGAACCCTTCTTTGATTTCGATGAAGCTATCCTGAAGACTTCAACAAAATCGGTTAAGAGGTTTTATAGTCTATATGCAGGATATATACGTACATCAATGTTTATACTATATACTTTTGTATAGATTGAGGCTAGGAGCGTGCAAGTACGAGTCCACACGAAAGCTGATTGCTCGAAGTAAAAGCTCTCATAAATCCCGTAACGAAATGCGTAGACATTCGAGTCCTATGTCTAGTTTGGTATTCTATTACCAGATTGTGACGAAATTCGCAAATTAATAGCCGACTCCTGCAGAATATGATCTGAAAGCATATGAGTACTATTTTGAAAATAATAAAAATTTACAGCTGCATTTATTACAGATATAATTAAGCAAGAATTTATTCGGAATTGATGTAAAAACTTGATACCACCGGCGCTACACTACAACATTTGTCTCAATTGTTAAGTAACTGGCATTCAATCATGATGAATAAATATGATGGACAGGGCAACGTTGAGGGCCGAAATTTGCTCATTCCAATGCGGTAAATGCCAAAAAGGAAATAAATATAAATAATTGAATGATTGATCTATAAATGTGGTTTTTGAAGTTTAATTATTGCACCCTGTAATTATGTTGAAACAATGAATTCAAACTTTACACATACTTACAATACATACTTGCATACTTGCATACATATGTATAACACACGCTTCCCTCTAGGAAAAGGAAACATGCCTCCATGTACGCTGTAGAGTTTACAAAGAAGCATGGCAACATTTCCTATAATTGGGCATTTAATTTTGTTTTTAACATACGATATTATTAGTGAGAAACTTTCCTCTTCACTGTCCATCGGATGCATGGGGAAACTTTCTTCCTCACTGCCTATTGAATACACGGGCCAAAAGCTTAAGTTCTTATGAAGATTTTTGCATATGTACTTCATGAAATGCCAGGTAGGGACCCTTCCAAAGAGGACCCAAGTTATCGCAGAACAATCGTGCATATGTAGTTCTATCTGACGAAAGCATATCAGCGTTAGTTGATAAAATGAGGAAAATTTTAGTTACAATTCAAAAGTTTCACATTAAATTTAACATTATAGTACCAGTAGGTACTAATTTCCAAAACAAAAAAAACAAGTTCTTCATTAAACTTCCTCAAGCTTTCCTTAAGAAGTGTAGTGGAAATAATCTCTATTTCAAACTTCTGATTTTTTTCCATAAACAACGAAGAGGAATATTTACACACTTTTTCCAGAGGGAACCTTTCCATATTTTCCTTGATGGTTACTACTAAATTTTTAAGAAAGCGTATTGCACAAAACTACAAAATTCAACTAAATTTAAATGAGTTCACAAGACATTTGGCTGTCGATCTATCTATGGGCATACATTGTCGTACATATGTAGCTAATGATCGCAACAGGCCGAAAGCGTTTCTGAGCTACACACACACATAGCTGCTCAACGAAGAACATTACATTCCCGCCCATCATCATCATCTCACTTCTGTTGTTGCTATTGTCGTTTTTGTTGTAGTTGCTGTTGTTGTCGACATTAATTCGCAGAATTGCGCGCATAAGCGTTCATTTAAACGCTTTTCGTTGGCGGCAAAAGAAAGAAATGAAATACGCCGGCGGCGCTAAGTGCAGTGATCTTCTACAAAATATAAATGGCAGAGTCCCATTCAACAGCCAAACTTATTCTCTTGATGCAGCTGGTCATCTGGTCATTTGCTACGACATTGAGCAGCAAATGCTGATTATACTATATACTTTTGTGTGTGTGTGTGTGTGTGTGGATGTGTGACTGCACGCTGCGCTCCTGCTGTCAATCAAAATGATTTATGTCACTTCCCACCGTATATCATCGCCGCAATTTATCTTTGTTACTTCATCTGCAACGCGTATCATACATTGATATTTTTATACACACACATACTCCTCTTTATACATATGTATTCTCAAAAGCCCGTACATAAATGTTCTGTCAGACGGTACAATGAAAGCGCTTGCAGAAAGTGTGCAAGTAAAAAATTCCTCATGCGATCACAAAAAATTGCTTTCTGAACTTTCCGAAATCAATTTAATCCCCAAGACTTGCATCGTGTGGCTGCAAACAAAACGCTTTCCAAAAAGTGCAGAAAGTATTCAAAATAAAACTCGCAACCATGTTAGCTTAAGTGTTGAAATGAATATGTTGAGCTCTTTTGACCTGTATTAATTTGTTGCATCTACATGATTAAAATACATACATATATATTGGTATAATATTGGTATCCAGCTATACAATCTTCTAAAGGCCCAGACACACTACAATACAAATTACTTATTTGCACCCAAATTACTTCGCATAAACCAAGTGCGTCCACACTTGTTATTCCTCTTTTATCTTAACAACTGTATAGTTACCAAGCAACCCAGTTCTTTGATCGAAGCAAAAAGTACGAGGGATTTTATACATTTTTTATGTAAATATTTAAATTTTATTGTGATGTCTTTTTTTGATTATACGATCACAAAAAAAAGCTTTAAGAGGCAGTCAAAGGAATAGTTGAGTGAAAAGCTAGTATTTCAAAATACGCCGATTATGGTAGAACACATTTTTCGATTATTATCGATTCAAGTTAGAGCCGACTTTGTTCGTAATTTTATTCTGGATTTATGATAAAACATCTTACTTTATTGACAGGTTTTAAAAAGCGAGATACTAAGCTTCATCGTAATTTGCACATAAATTAAAAGCAAGCCTTAACTACGAGCTTTAAGTTAATCTAATATGTCTAATATTGTGGTATGATTTGTATCAAAGTTTCTTTAGTTTTAATAACAAATTTGTATTTCTCAATTTTAGCTTCTAAACCTCTCTTAGAACACTCGGAATTCAAAAATTTTTTTAATTGTGTTTTACTATGCCAAGAAAAAATACTATCAAAAAGTGCTTTCGCTTTCGACGTGTGCCCAGACTAAAGGTACTTCTAGAAGTCATCATTTTGGAAAATAAAAAGTATTTTTTTGAAATACTTTCCTAGCATCATGTAGCTGCTCTTGAAATTAATTTCAACAACTGTGTACTTTATGAAATCACTTTTATTGCATCGTCTGACAGTTGGTTAAGTCAGCGCCTGTGTGTGATCTTCACATTGCGGTAGTGTTCGCACTTTACATACATACACACCGATATGACCACTCGTACTGCCGTTTGTTTTACTTGCTATCCATCTACCCCCTTTAAACTGGCGGCTTCCTTTTGTTATTCACCCGCCGTAATCTCACTTTTGTTAATTTGTTTTCTCTAATTTAAAATTTTCTTAATTTGTGTGCAACTTTTCTCTCGAGTATTTACCGAATTCGGGAGGTAGAGGTTATCAATTCCAATAAGAATTAATTCAGCTACATATCGGTTTTTCTTTTTCATGGCACTCATTTCTTTGCTTGAATTAATGGCAGTTTAGGTAACAGACCAGATACTCGAACAGAACTCACTTGGAGGCTACAAGAACCGTTCCAAAATCCGCAATATCTGCGCCCAAATGTCCCACTTTGAATCGAGCTAATTCTTTTAATGAAACAATACCCCCAATATCGTTCGAACGAATTATCAACAAGATATCTGGAAATGCTTAAACGATTATAGTTGTTCTTCCTTTTTTCGATTTCAATAGGAATCAGTTAGCGGAGCTTTAAAAATGACAGCGGCATTAAAATTCTCTAGTGCCCCATAAATATTTACATGAAAAGTGGCGTGTTTTCCCTCAAATGAGTCTTAATAAGCTCAATGTTCCTCGTTCGACGAGTGGAAACCAAAGAGAACACAGTCGCTCTAGACTATTCCAAATTTTTTGAATACACGGAGCCTAGAACGAATTTCTTATTTACATTTGAGTCTTTCAATCTTGCCACTGGCCCTTTTTTCGCGGACTCGTCTGCTTCCTCATTTCCTGGAACACCTTTGTGCCCTCGAATACACTACGGATTGAAGCTGTGCTAATGAAGATTTCAAATTTCTGTGGTATTACTGAAAACGTTTCTAATTAATCGCAGCGGATTAAAAGCGATGTCACATAAAAAGCTTTGGCTTTGCGTGACATTTGTAGCTTTGTCCGGGAAACCTCGTATGTATGTCTTCATATTAGTTGTCAAAGCGAAACTGTCAATTAAAGCGAAGCAAGGATTCTATCTAGCTTAGCCTGATGTGGTTTTGATAGCACTTGACTGATTACAGCTAAGTCGAATTTTGAAGGAGAGAGAGATTTTTTCGCGCTAACCAACTACGCTCTCATGTCGACACGTCGATTGCGTGATATCGAAAACCATAAGCTTCCCTTAAGGAGAGTTATCAGTAGTGTCAAAAGTTGATTTTCGTCTAAGCCAAGGCCAATTCATATAAAGTGGTGCTATAAGTACAACTACAAAATTCCCATGTATGTTGTTTTTACTTTAGCGCAAGAGTTGTTAAAATTTACATATGTACATTTTATTTTTGCTTTTATGGCATTTGAAAGCTCATACGCAAAAGCAAAAAACAAAATAAATGTAGGTGAATAAAAAAATTCAAATAGGCTGCTAAAGTAACTACACCTTATATGAGTTCGCCTTGGTCTAAGCGAATTATTTCAAATAGTTCTTCATTTTCAGTTTTTACACCAAATATAGAAACTTGATAAATTTATGATTTCTACATTAGATATCTAATCATGAACTAAATAAGTAAATTTTGACGATGCTCTAAAATGGCATTTCTGATACTGCAGAGGCGCCAAGAGCAATAGTGCATTGTAGTGCCGCAATGGAATCAAACAAAATTGGTTACTTTTTTCATCAAAAAGGGTTTAATACATATGTATATGTATTTATGTATGTACATCTTTCTAGCGAGTGGTTGTCATCAATTTTGGTTTATCGACGGCCAAGTGCCTCCAGCTTTGTTTAAAGCTGGCGGCCTCTTTGTTGGTAACTGAGTGGGCGAGGAGGTTGTGGTGGTGAGTGATCTGAACGCCATTAATTGTCATTTAGATTTTTCTCTGGAAACTCTCTTTGTTCGATTGTTTTTTTTTTCTTTGCTGCAAAAATATTGCGCCAGTATTGTTGTTACTTAGTTAGAATGGGAATATTTAGAGCTCTACTCTATTATGATAAATATGTGAATCAGTTGTGAAGATAAGTGAGACCTTAAATGGTTTACTTATTGACCAGGTAAAAATATTTCGAAAAATAAAAATGAAATAATAATTCCTTATACTAAATTTAGCTAAGCATATTAACATAGTCGATTTAGTTTTCCAGTGAGTAATCGAATTTTCTGTTCACACATCACATACTAAGGTCCACTTGCGATAAAGCAGGTTATCTATTTAACTCAGAGTTTACCGATTAAATTGCTAAGTTTGATTGCGCAGTAGGTTAGGAAAGCATTGACTTAGAGATAAAAAAAAAAACGCATTTAACACAGCAGTTATTGCGTTTAAATTTTTAATTTTTAAACTGCAAAAAGCTATGGTCTTCTCATCAGAATTATATAAATTATCATGCCTTAAGACTTTTCCCAAAATATTTCGCAAAATATTTAAAATTACGTTAGCTGAATCGGTTTGAAAATGTATCCAAACATGGAGTTTCTTATAAAATAAAGTAAAACTAGCTTCCTTTTTTCATATTTAAAAAAAAAATACTTGAGACGATAACACAATGTTAGCTTGAAAGGTCTACTTAAAAATATTTAAAAATTATCGGAATTTAAAATCAACGGAATTATAATAATGAGATTTGCGAAAAATAATTGGGGACGTGAAAGATGAGAAAATATATATAAATATAATAAATCGGTCAAGAGTTATTGAAGGTTTTCCTAAACCAATTTTGCCAGAAAGGAAAAAAACTACATTGTTATGAATCCGTTGGATAAACTTTTAAATATTTTTCTGCAAAAATTTTAAGCTTAAGCTATTTTATGATCTGAAGTGGCTTTTGTGAAACAATCGGAGATAATTTCAAATCGGTCCAGCTTGGCTGACCGTTGACTGACAGATGATCGATGAAAAATGTCCTAGAGGCCGCTCAATCTCTATGAACGACGTTCGAAAAGGTTATATAATATCGCAGTTGAATAAAGAAAGGATATTGACTTTGATTTCCTACTCCCTCGAATGGCTCGAACTGAAATCACCAAAATTCCACCCACCTTCAGAAAATAAATATAACAGTTTCTTCCATGGCAATTTATTGGTGAGTGCAAGGTATTTCATATTTTTTATTGATAAATATATTTATTTAAGAAAGTGTGTGGATCAATGTGATGAATGAGTTTTAACAAAACAGCCGGTTTAATTAGCATATTAGTAAAAATTATTTCGAAGCCGCCTTCTAGGCACGACAGAACGTATCTTTATGAACACGCGGACGAGATCCGAACGTACACGGCACAACCGCTGGATCCGACAGCGTACAGACAGGCCATAAACAGCATTCACCTAGAGATAATCCCCCATTTCCCCTGCCGGATCCGCCCCTGGTAGTAGACTTAACTCCTACCTATCCTAAATAAACAACGACATTCCCAACATATATCCTGCAAGTGGAAATTGTCATTCATCTATTCACATTCCTCTCAAGCCTAAGCATCTAACACTCCTCTCTCTTTCGTTCAGCCCCGCCGAAACAGCTCATGAACTGCGCCTCCCCTCTGCAATATTTATTAAATTGATTTATATATTTTATTCGAAGTAATAAATTTCTGTAAATACATTAATACAAAACGCGTTACTATCAACCTTCTTTCCTACCACCATTTCACAAAAGACGTTGAAATTATTACCCGCTTTTTATTTCCTTCTCAAATGCAACCTTAGTAACAGTATTAAAAAGTTAACGAAATACAAGTAGGCAACACAGCTTCACTATTCAATATTTGATTTAATTTTATTTTCCCTGACATTTCTTTGTCTGATTGAATGAAATCTTAAATTTAATTTTTTTCTTATTTATAATATTCGACGTTTGCAAGAATGAAAAAAAAATGTTTTTAGTACATCGTGGGACGTATGTATCTACATATGTATGTATAAGGTGGCTGGAATATTTACTTCGTCCTACTGACACTTTACAAAAAAGTTAATAAAAAGCTCAATTGTAGGTTTTAATTTGATTGTGTTGTGCTCTTGTCCAATCTCAATATCATCCGATTATGAGTGTGTCATTTCGTCACGGGTTCGAATCCCGGCTGGTGCTAATTACATCAAAAATTAAAGAAAAAGCATTTTTCTAATAGCGGTCGCCTCCGGAGTGTATTTTTTTAACTTCAAAGAACTTCCCTTAGTTCCTTTGGGGGCTCCAATTTTTCGGAATCGAAATGGATTGGTATAAAATGGAATCAAACTTTAGAGTATGCGCAACATTCATCGAAAAATTCCATATTGTCAGACATCACAAATAATATTCGAACTTAATATTTTGTTTTAATGGCATTTATTATTCGCTTTATATTCGTTCTAGCCTTAGTAAATGTTTGAAAAATATTATAAAAATACATTGGTGCTGTTAAATTAATGCGTTTAGTGGAAATTTTTTATTTTAATCGAAGTTGGCAACCCTTACGATAGTACTTCATTAATTAATTTGAAGCGAAACCAAGGAAATTAGGAAGGTTTTACAATGTAATTTTCTTTAAAGGGCAAACTTGCTTGGAGTCCAGCTTTCGCAATAGATATAAATCTGTCGCCGCGAATGGGGGTCAGGCGAAATTTGTTGCTTGCTTTAATTATGTGAATTTTCATACATATATGGCGATGTGTTTTATTTTTAACCGACATTCGCCGGTATTGTGTTTCAGAAATAAGCGCCATTTCATTCTTATTGTTCTTTCTTTTGATAGCTGCTCTTCTTTAATCCGCATAGCAAGGCCAATTCATGTAAGGTGAAGTTGATCAAGCAGCTGATTGAATTCGCTTAATGAACGTTAAGTCAAAACGATGTGTTTGTTGTAAGTCATACTGTCATTGTGCGTGTATTTTGTTTGTGTACATTTTTCTTTTTGTACTTATAACACTACCTCATATGAATTCGCCTTGCCGCATAGTTTTTTTTGTTTGTGTAGGGAATCCTTTTATCAGGCCAATATTAACGCCCGTAAAATGGGTATACGTGAAAACTATTTTTGGAACTTAATAAAGCATGACCACGACAATATTGAGAATTTTTTATTTGAAAGTTCAAACAATCTCAGCCCTTTCAGCATAGACAAAAAGCGAAAACCATAAGCATTATGAAATAAAATATATCCTTTACAAACGTGTGATTATTGTGTTATTTATTTTCTATTTAATTGAACTAAGTCAGAGCAAGGCGTGGCCGGGTTCTGCTAGAAAAAATAAAGGGCCAAAGTCAAGAATCGTAGCTTCAGTAGATTCAGTATACGAATATTTACGTAAAACTATATTTTTTACATTAAATGGGCAGCGAGAACTGCACATCAAAAAAGCAAATACCCTATATTTTAGGCCGGCTTAAATAAGTAGATAGATATGAACCTATGGTAAGTATTAAAACTCACAAAAGCAAATTTATGCTATAGTTCAACTGTGTGTACAATATATGTATGTATTTGTATAGTATGTACTTAAGTATATGTGTGTATAAACATATGATTATTTCGTTGTTTAATTTCTTATTATTGCTAATCATAATTGTGCTTGTGGTTATTGTTATTGTTGTTGTTGTTGTGACTGCATCGCGTGCACTTGATTGAAATCTGTAGTAGGCATATCACCAACGCCACCGAAGCGCCAAAAAAAAAACCAAAAATAAATAAATAATAATGGAAAATGGAAAATGCAAATGGTGGCAATAAAAGCGATAAACCAGCCAAACATTTACTGTTATTTATATTTTGAAGGAATCGCGGTGCATACCAAAATATGCAGGGTGGTCCAAGAATAAGTTTGAGTCTCATGAATTGCATAGCCCCTATCACCATACTGGACTTCTAAAAAAATTAAGTAAATCATTTAGCGATTCAATGAGGCCAAATCGTCATTACCAGTAAGGGCACGTAAGAGCACCATACCTTTGCTGATTTCAAAGCCACTTTTGACCGCACAAAATAAAGTTGATTATATAGGGTTTTTCAATTGGGACGCTACAAAAGTAGACCGATAGTGACAGCAAACGACCCCATATTTTTCCCCGCTCTTTTGACATTTTTCTTCAGTGAGGTTTACCATTTCATCATGAAAAGATATACGATCCAACAACGAGTCGAAATTTTTAAAATTTACTACCGAAATTCGGAGTCAATGGCCTCAACTTTAAGAGCGCTACGTCCAATTTATGGTCGTCGTCATTTCTGGCTGAAGGGCTTCGTCAATAAGCAAAATATGCGTTATTGGACAGGCAGCAATCCACACGTACTCCATGTGTCAACATTCCATCCCGAAAAAATTACGGTTTGGTGCGGTTTATGGGCCCGCGAAGTCATTGGGACGCACTTCTTCCGTTATGATTAAGACCGGCACGTTACTGTGAATGGGAATCGCTACCGCTCAATGATAACCGAATATTTTTGGCCCGAATTGGATGATATGAACTTGAACAATATGTGGTTCCAACAGGACGGCGCCACAAGCCACAAGCCACACAGCGAATGTCACAATCGATTTATTGAAAACCAAGTTTGGTGAACGTTTTATCTCACGAAATGGCCCAGTCAATTGGCCGCCTCGGTCGTGCGATTTGACGCCGTTAGACTATTTTCTGTGGAGCTTCGTCAAGTCAATGGTCTATGCCAACAAGCCAGCGACGATTGATGAACTTCGTACGACTATCGAACGTGAAATTGCAGGAGTATCGGCCGATTTATGCTTGAAAACCGTCGAAAATTGTGTTCAGCGTCTGGACTTCTGCAAGCGTGCCCGTGGTGCCCATGCAAAAGAAATGGAGTTCCATACATAATGGCGTCGAATTTACTTTCACCGGAATAAAGAATTTAATTCATATCCCAATCCGTTTTTGTTTTATTTAAAAAAACTTTTGTAGCGTTTCTATTGAAAACCCCTGTATTACACGTTTTTGTTCTACAGACCACAATGGCCCTTTTGGCCATCTCATCTTCCAACTCGTTCCCTTCGACAAGATTACGCCTTCCGCGGACCGTTAGTTCCATTTTTGTCGATTTAACAGTATCCACCCATTCGCTGTCGAAATAAAAGTATTTTTACACAAACAATGCTAACAAAATTTTCAATCGTTCTGTCGTTTGTTTGCCCGCCTTTGCATGTGTCCGAGATAAAGATTTTTGGATCTTTACGTCTTTACGAAGACGCATATCGCAGACGATGGAACAATGAGCTGTATGTGGCCAAACACTCCTAAACCTCTTTCGGTTTCTTGTAGCTTTAATTGAATTAAATTATTTTTAACATTTGGCAACCCTCTTGAAAAATATTTCTATAACAAAGCTTCCTTAAACCTCTTTCGTTAGGAACCAGTTATGTTAAATTAAAAGAACTTTAATTAAATTAACTTTCGAAACAAGGTGGTGGCCCTCTTCGAATATTTTTTGTACCAACACTGTCGCATTTTGCTTATAAATATAATTTAATATACATAAATGTAATATATAATTTAATTATATTTTGAGATTGCTTCCTTTGAAATCCATACCGTTCTTCGTTTGAGACCCTCATCGCAATATTTGATTATTTTAATAATTTTAATTAATTCTTTAAACAATCAGCAACCTTCTACAAACTTCACTTTTAAACTACTTTCTTAAACCTTGCAGTTTGACCTATTGTAACATCTTTTGTTTAAAATATTTTGAAAATGAGGCCTTCGTTTGATACCCATACTGTAATTTTTTATGTCACTGATTACTTTAATGGAATTTAAGTTTTTAAAAAGGTGGCAACTCCCTTTAAAACCCACTTATATGGGAACTCATACAGCGGACTATATATAAGTACATATACATATTTGTCAAATCTTATTCAAGTCCGTCCAGTCGTCATTTAGAATTATTTGATTGAATTGAACTGAAAAATGAAATGTGTGCCTAGAGCGCCACCTGTTGAGAATTTTTCCAGTTTTCTTTTTTCCCAAACCTTTGCCAAGCAATTACGAACAAAACCGCAGAAGGTAGCATCCCGTTTGGTCCAGTGCTTTTCCAGTTTTAAGCATCCGAACAAACGACGATTCATTTATATCTATCATATATAAAAAAAATCTCGTGTTACGGTATTTGTGGTCGAAGTTCTCCGAAGAGGCTCGACCGATTTTTATGAAATTTTGTATATATATATATATATTTGATAGGTATGAAAATAGGCCATAAAGTATATTTTATGCTTTGGACAGGGTAGCCACATGTTTGAAAATTCAAATTTAATTAAATTATGCAAAAGTTATATGAAATATCAAAATATGGGTGTCAAACAGTTCGCCTCAGCCTACAAGTATATAAAATATTAAAATATGGGTATCAAACGGTTTCTCTTGCTGAGGAGAAACTTTATAGATAGCTGGATTTGGAAGAGAGTTGCCGCCTGCTTGAAAAGTCGAATTTAATTAAATTATACACAAATTTGAAGAAATTGTACAATATGGATATCAGACCGTTCGTTTTGCTAGGAAAAAGTGTATAGGTATATTTAGAAGGGGGGTGCCACCTGTTTTAAAAGTCAAATTGAATTAAATTATACATAAGGATATAAAATATGGGAATATGGTTGTCACACTGTTCCTCTCGGCGAGGGCAAGATTTATACCTATATTTTTCAGAGGGTTGCCACCTATTTGTTAAGTATAAATAAATAAAGGCTGCACACTGTTTTCTACTATGTTCTGTATATATACATAGGTATATAGATTGACTTTTCCACTTGCTATATTGTATCAAAAACTATAAATATTTACTTATTTTATATACAGAAGTAATCTAATTAAATCTGTGTTTTTTTCGGTATGGATTATATTTATTAAAATGGTTTCCTCTTTGCGCGCCATTCGTATGTCTATTACATCCTAGGCATAATTTTTCCAAACTTTCGCAGTGGAGTGAGGAGACAAGTTATGTGCTTGGTTTTTACTTTTTCCGTGCCGTTCTCCTAGTTGTTTGTTTTCTACTTTTGGTGTTTAATACCGAAAGATATTTATGTGCATATATATTGTATATATACCTTTATATGTAAGTACTAGAATATGTATGTATTTATTGTGCTTGTGAAATTATGCATTTGCTTATTATCACAATTTACCAATCAAAAAACAAACGCCGCCACCAAAGTTGCGCTGAAACCGCTTATTATGGCCGCCATGCCGGAGAGTGTACACAATGACCGCTATAATAACAGCAACAACAACAACAACAACAGCAATAAAAACCATCATAATAATGTGAACAATATTATGGGGAAAAAATGAAAAAAATTATTCTGTAAAAGAACCTTCAGCACTTCACATTTCCACGAATTATGGGCACAGCAACGGTTTCGCCCAGTCCAATCGTAATGGCAGCCATAGCCGCAATTTGTTTAGTACACCGGTATACGCAGTACATAGAAAAAAACCTCAACAATAACAAACCAAAACCCCAAAAAAAAAGAAATAAAAACAAAAAGACGGAGTCACCAACCACTGACGGCCGCTGGTGTGTAGAAGGAATCGATAATAATTGATTTGATTGATGGTATGGCGGTTGATGGCACAATTGCTTTGCTGTTTCTTGTTGCTGTCGCCGGTCCTACTGCTGCTGCTGCTCCTACTGCTGCTGTTGGCTGTGTTTTGTTGGAAAAGGGAAAGCAGCATCACAGACGCTATTTTCAAGTACCTTTGTATGTGTGTGTGTGTGTGTGCATCTGTGGTAAAAATACGTCGATTATTATTGGCATTTCGGTTATGTCCAGGTAGCGCTGTGTTTCAACATCAGACAGGTATTGAATACCTTCAGTCATTCAACACTAATTTTGAGACCAATTATAGGATTTGATTGCAGCACTGCCGCTACTCTGGTAAGCGCTGTTTTCTTTTTCATCCGCTGTTGCAAGCCAAGCAAGCTTCTGTTTTTGTTGTAGCACTAACTGCTGGCCTCTCCTCCGCTAGTAATCATCATTATTGGCAGCTAGGCGCATAAAAAATGGCGGCAACCGCATTGTAAATTCCTTTTGGAAGTAGCTCGCAAGGTTCTTCTGGCGGAAACTAAGTACTTAGTTGCAGAGGATGAGGGAAACCTTAAATAAAATGCAACGGGCTCTCTGAACTTGCACTGGCATTGGACGCGAAAGTGCATATCCAAAAATTTTCTCAAAATTCTGATTAAAAGGTTAGAGATTTTGATAAAAATTTGTGGAATTTTATTAAAATTCACACAAAATTGAAGGTGCGGATTTGTACGATTTTTATTATACTAAAAGTCGATTAGAAATTAAATAAATGTCGAAACATGTCAATAAGTGCCTGTCGCATAGTTATGAAAAGCACTAAATTCGATTATAGCAAGCGATTGTCGTGATTAATTTCTCCTCTCGATAGTTTAAGTCTGTCTTCAGTTTATCAATCGAACGTAATTATGTGAAAAGTTCATTATAAATATATAAAGTTAGAAAATTTAAGACAAATTTATTGTTAAGGTTATGCCACATAAAAAGCGTGCTTCGCTTTGCGTGTCAGGTTCGCTTTGACAACAAAGTGGAATACATAGAATTATACGAAGTTTCGCATAAGCAACACTGACTAAACGACGCTAAAATTCTGCCAAGCTGTTTTTTAATATTTACTCAAATTCGCTCAGCAACAGACGCTACACTCAAATGTTGCAAATTTCACGCAAAAGCTGTTTAAATGATCTTCACTTTAAGGATTTATTAATTAACTAATTAAGGTTTTCCTCGGGCGGACTTACAAACTTTACAAACTTCTTAATCTTTTTCTATCTTAGGTAGAGAACGACCGAACTTCGGCTTCGGCCACCAAAGTTCGCTTGATTGGTTTCGGTTCGGCTGCGGTCAAAAAAGGGCTGAGTTTTGGTAGAACAATTGTCAGTTTTCATTCATTTAAAAATTTTATAAAGTTTAAGTTTTACTATGCTCCTCTTTGGAAAAAAGTCAAAGCAACCATTCTGATTTACAATACTGAAATAAATTATTCATTAAACAACGAATTGGGTAGTTTTTTAACGAACATTTTTGAATTTAAAACCCACATTTTACACCAGTTTTTTTACTTTTTTATAAGGTGGCAACCTTCTTCAAAAATATTTTCGAAATTAAGCTCTCTTAAACCGTTTAGTTTTACATCCATATAAAAAGTCTCATCAAAGTTATTAATTTAATTTAATTTATCTTTAAACAGGTGGCAACCTGCTTTCAAAACATTTTGGGAATGGACCTTTATTTAATCTCCTTCGTTTGGCATCTATATTGCAATTATTGATTTCACTCACTAATTTAATTTAATTGAGCCTTTTGAGCTGGTTAATTTAACTGAACATAACTTTTTAAACAGATGGCAACTGTCTAAAAAAAAAAATTTAAATAATTCTTATTTTTTATTATGCTAAAGATTACTAGATATGCTATAAAAGTAAAGCAAAATCAAGTTAGAGAGCAAGCAAGCATTGGCAAATAATTTTACGTTTTTCTATTGGCTTAGTGTCGTGGCCGGAGATGTTTAGTAAAGAAAAGAATTAGCTAGAAGAACATTCCGTCAACAAGAGAAAAATAATATAAATTTTAAAATTCAATTAATCATCCCTTTCAGTAGCAAAAGTATTAAACAAAATAAAAAAATTATGAGTGTTTGCGATTCGTTATTAATTCGCTCGTTTCTTTTCTTTTGCATTATTTTTTTGTAGTAGCTGGTTTTGTTTTGATACTCATGACCGACGAGATGGTTCATTTGCGGGTTTGGAGGGTTTTGGGGGCCCAGCAGCATCGAAGATCTTTTACCAAGGTATAGAAATATATTGTCTTGCTACAAAAAATTTTGACTATGTTAAATACATAAATGAACATTTCTGTTAGTGGAAACCATTAAAAATTAAGCACCCTACTGGAGATAGATACTTTACATAATTCTGTATCTTTTTCTCTTTCTTGTGTAGAGAGAATTGACCTTTAGTGAGGATGATAGTTTAATTGGTAATTCTAATAATGGTAGCACTATTGAGCTTTTGGAATTGGTCGGTAATTATGACCTTCTATTACATGACAATTTGGAGAAGGTGAAGAAACCTCTAACAAATATGAAACGTCTCCAAGTTCAATATTTGTCGCCTGAAATACAAAATAAATTTATCGTATGCTGTGCAAGTGAAGTTATTCGTCTGATAGAAAAAATACTCAATTATTAGATGCACAAGTATTGCCCCAATTGAGTAGACTGTGGGATTTTATTTGACAGGGCCTCCGGAAAATGGGAGGTCCAAGAACGATTTTCGGAGTTTGTGGATTGCAACGTCAAAACTGACAAAGCTATCGCTGAATTGATTTGTAGCACTCAACAAAAGCATATAAGCAAATAATAGAAATTTGAAAGCATGCGACAAACACGGTGGTCGCCTCATTCGCAACTCACACTCCCTGATTGCTAAAGGCAATTGAGAAATTCAAGCTTCTGAAGCTGAGTCCAGAAACAATAACTTATATGCAGATATGCCAACGGATCCTCCTAGCAATCATTTGGTTCAAAATTTTATCGCATTCAGCCATCGAAATCTTGTTGTGTAAGCTGTACGTGAAAGCAGAGAACACACGGAGCCTGATTGATGAATTCAAAGAATGTAGGAATCAATGTGCATCAATGGTTCAAAAATGTAAGATCGTAGCTAGGAGCGGTCGCCGTAGCCGAGTGTGTAGCGTGTGCGCGCTTCATTCGGTGGGTTCTGGGTTCGAATCCTGCCCAGGGCAAGTAACATCAAAAGTTATAGAAAAAGTGTTTTCTAATAACGGTCGCTACTCGGCAGGCAATGACAAACCTCCAAGTGTAATTCTGCCATCAAAAAACAAAAACTTCTCACAAAATACATTCGCTGTTCGGAGTCGGCATAAAACATCGAGACGCACACCACAAATTGTACGAGAAGTTCGGCCAAAATCGCTTAAGCAGTTTTCTAAAACCTCCAAAACGGATTTTTCTGAAATTTTGTATATATTTTTTTGGTAGGTATGAGAATAGGTCGTAAAGTATATTTTGTGCCTGAGAGAGGGTTGCCACCTGTTTTAAAAGTCAAATTCAATTAAAATGCACACAAGTTTATGAAATATCAAAATATGGTAGTCAAACGGATCGCCTCGCTAAGTAAGTTCATAGTTAACTTATTTAATATTTCCATTAAAATTACATCAAACTAATTATTGATAAAAACGAAGATTTTACAACACAGAAAATCTCTATTGAAAATTAAGTGGTTTGAGCGCACAAAGGTAAAAAAGAGTGCTAGGTATTTTTTATGAAGAATATTATACATTAATTGTTTACTATGCAAAAAAAAGTGTATTTCAATATTGCATAAGTTCCGACGATATAGTTATAGTTCATAGTTGACCAAATTCTGGAGTCAAATGTCCCACCATTTCGCAATGATTTGCGCCTAAAGATGTTTCACTTAGAACGCTATTTACTCTTTTATTGTACTCTTACATTCAACTAATCGAAATATTTATTTTAAAAATTATTTTGGGACAAGCATAAGTTATTCGAAATATAATAATTGATAAGAGATTCACAGCTATGTATACGATTGCTCATTAAATATTCCTTTTACACAAATTCCCTTGCCAATGTGCATACAAAAATATTTACTTGCTTTGATCCCTACCATGTTTTCCCCTCACGAACATTAATACTTCGTATCACGGAAATTTGCATATTCATCCTGTCAACCGGCTACACCTCAATGCCATTTGCCATTACACTTTGAAATCCAATTGTGCCTACCTTCAGAGCATAGCCAGAGGAGCACGAGCGTGTAGCGCTGCCAAGATCAATCGTGGAAATGGATGAAATGACTCAGCTGAAAGGAACGAATCGCAATGAGAAAAAAATTTACATCTTCCTTGACCTCAAACGTGTCGCCTTCTACAGCGGCAAACGGCAAATGGCAAGCGACTACTAAGTGTCGCGCAAACGAGCTAGTGGCAAGCAGAGAACAAGTGTACCCCTAACTGATCGTGCAAATTAAATTAATCGGCAACAAAATCACAAGTCAAGTGTCAGTGTATATGCAAAATTTAATTTACAAAATACGAATGCAAAGAGAAGTGCTACGAAAAATAACAAGAAAGGAATTTATGTAGTTTTAAAATATGCGCTATGGGTATAATTTTTGAGGGTCACGGCACAGCATCGGCGGTGAGCGCAAAGAAATGGAGATTTACAGTTAACTGGGTCTAGTGAGGGAACAGTGTTGTGATTTTCATTTGTTTCGATCAAAAGTTATGCTTTCATTTCCAACCATTACATTTATTAATCAATAAATAATACGTTTATTTTATAATAATTTTCAGGTCATCCTCATAGAGTAGAGAATAAAGAGCACAAATGATAAATGACCTAAGCTTGTATCTAGAACCGCAAGAAATAGCTGAAGAACAAACAATTGAATAGATGGCTACATTGTCGACTACAACAACAAAGCACCTGTTATTAAGATAAGACAAACCCTAAATTTAACTATCAATATTCCATGAGAGAGAGACTTATAGAAATTAGTTTTAAAAAGCTTCCAAACAGTCTTCATTAAGTTAGGTTGGTTTAGAGCGAGCAACGAAATGTCAACAACCTTGAAAAACAGAATCCCGAAAGACATAATCCGACCAAATCCCAAGACGGCTGAATCCAGACAAAAAATCCCAACAAAGTTAACCAATACTTCAAAAAAATCATGATTCCTTATTGGGCTGCCGATCCCAAAAACACCATAACCCATTAAAAGTATAGAACGAATTTAATTATTTTTGTTGATATTTAGAATAGTCGGGATTTTGTATTGTCTAGTCTGTACTATATCTTGCCAGGGTTTTAAAAGTCGCGATTATGGAGTGCAGAGGCGGCGGAAGACGTGGGTACGGTGGGTAATACTACGCACCTGAAATTTCCAATAGTGGGTTATTAACCACCTGAAAATTCGAGCAGAAAAAAAGTTCATTTAGAGTTTGAAAGATTTCGACCAATCAGGGCATTATAACTAAGTCAGACCGGTAGTCAGGTTCGATGGAATAATTATTTCCATGTTTTACTTATGAACAATAAACTTATTATACGAAGAACAATAGGCTCTTTTCCCGAAACCCGTTCACCTTCTTAATTATATCGACGACCCATTTCCTTCACCTGGTATTCTCTTCCTACCAACAGAACTACCTACCAGGGCTTAGGACGTTTCGCCGTACCTGATGGAGGGAGTGCCTCCAATTTTATGGCATTTAGTATTTTAACACAACTGCGGGTACATGGACCATTCTGTCGTTACAATTTTGCACCACTTTTTCCAGCATAGCCGGCCTTAACCGCCCCAATAACGTACCGAATGTTGCTTTACGACTTGCAAACCACACCAAACGGTAACTTTTTGTGGTTGCAAGGAAGCCTGAAGAGTATTTTCAGGATTGTTTATTCCGGTTCCAAATACCATGCGTCACAATCCACGCAATTGAGGAAAGTCTCTGATTTTTATTGGCCTGGGAGTGGCCAGAGCGATTATTCTGCAAGCAATTCAAAGAACTCATGACTTCCGGGTGATTTTTCTCAAGTGTCCTCGGAACACCCTTTTAGGAACGAGCTATAAAGTGAGAAGCCGAATCTCGAGGGGGCATTCTCTGACGTTTTCGGTTTAAGAATTCATCAGGGGTTTGATAGCGTCTACTATCCAGAAGGGGTGGCAGTGAGCGGACGTCTGACTTGGAGCAAGCGACTCGTTATATAAACGTGTCCAAACCTAAAAGTGTTCAAGAAACTAGTTGTCCGCTGGGTGTGGTAGCCGCCAGGTAAAAACAGCTTCCAATGGAAATACCCAACAAGTCACGGATGGTGAACTCCTACTCCTGTTTTGATGACGGGCGCGGCAAACGTGATAAGCGATATGCATACATAATTTGAGTACAAACACCTGGAAGACCCAGTCTGTTAATTGAGAAGGTGCTTCTGCCCGGCTAGTTGATGTCCTCATAAAAACAAAGGCTGACATCACCTACATCCAAGAGAAGCGATGGCTGGCACAGGGAATGAAGATCATCAGACCTTGCCTCATGGAACTGTCGTTCACGTCAGTGAACGAACGTCTCACTGCAATCTGCATTAAAGCGAGATTTTTAACATTTTGCTAATTTGCGGGCACGCCCCCATAACGTAATTAAAGTAGGAAGCGAAAGGATCTTTGGTTCCACAGTCGGAAAATTCAGCCGACACAAAGAGTAATCCACTAACGGCGTGACGTTGATCGACTTCGAATTATGGTAGTATGTACCAGGCTCTAGCAGAAGAAAATGCATCATGCTAACCGAAAAGAACGCCTGAAAATTCTATCAGAATTCAAGTTACAAAAGGTTTCAAGACCCGGGGGTTGCTTAATGGTGGTGGCTCGAAAATCGGTTGAGATGATGATCTCGAACCTTCAATTAATAATGACGGAGCCTAGGTCCAGTTGCCCGTCTTGGACGAAACGCGAATGACAAGAACAACAAAGCCGCTGGCGTTGACGGCTGCCAGTTGAGCTACTATTCACATTCGGCGGCGAAGAGCTGGTTGGGTGTAGGCGAACACGTGCTTGCTGATTGGAACTTAAGTGTACTCAGCCCTATCCTCAAGGATGATTCTGCAATATGCGTCAACTACCACGGAATCAATCTTTAACATATGTATATCGATCGTCCTGTGAGAAAGACTGAAGCGACTGAACCAGCGACTAGGTATTCACGACACAATGTAAAATGACTTTGAGCAACACACCAGCTCCGTCAGAAACGGCAAGTACATACTTCTCATAGCCATTTGACATCAAATGAGATTTCAGTTAGGGTGACTCCCTCTCTAATGGAAACGATAATTCCAGTTGCGGAATTAAAACGGTCAGCCACCATCTCTTATCAGGGTGTGCAAGTGCTGGGGTATGCCGATGACATTGATATCATTGGCCTCTACATCCGTGCCGTTAGTTCTGCCTTTTCCATTCTGGATAAAGAAGCGAAATAGCTAAATATTTTAAGCATACATTTTTCTGCACTCTCTCTCATTAATTCTTTTTAAATTCGCAGTCTTCAAGCAAAATGAATTAGAATGGTATCTTCTAAATTGTACATAACGGCGGAGATTATCTAAATGGCTCATTTGAAGAACCAATAAGATAATTTTGTACTAAACAAAATGATGTGTACATTTTAGTCTCTCGCGGCAGCACTGTTGAGGACCATATTGCAGATTAAAGCGATTTTGTATTTGTTCACTTTTTGTACTTTGTTTTTTTTTCGGCGAAATTAATCTTCATTCGAAAATCGACAGGATGAAGGTGGACCGTTGTTTTGCGCTCCGCTCATCAGCAATCGCTCATTCAACTATGCCACGTACATAGCGTATCTATGGATGTACATATTTAGCTGCTGGGAATCATTTCGCTACAACGAAAAATTAGCGCACATGATTGACAGCTTAAATGGGATTTTAATGGTGTGTTGCCACAATCAGCCAGTGTGGGGATGCCGACTGACATTGGCTAGAGGCGCCCGATTGCCCCAATCGAAGGCTGATGGTTGATGATTGCTCTGAAGCTGCAAATGATATGGTTGAAGCGTTGGGTTCTCTTTTCTCTTAACTTCATCAAGTAAGTAAATGACCCTGAAAAAATGAAAGTAAATGTAAGAAAAGAAACTGAAATAAAATAAGCAATGCAAAGTGCAAAATACAAAATACAAAATGCAAAAAGGAGCAATCATCAAGAAGGAAAGCTTTGGTATAGCAAATTATGAGGAATAAGACGAAAAAATCAAATAAGTGGTAAATTGATGCGAAATTGAAGTTTTGATGGCGATCTTGTCAAAAACAAAATGTAATTTTGTAGCGATTGCCGCTTTCGAGTTAAGTTGATGCTTGTCGGTCACAGAGGAGTGAGTTTTCATGGTGGTTTCGAGTTTAATTCGAGCACTCAAAAAAAAAAAATTATCTGCGCTTAAGAAATATTCGCTATTTTTGGAAAAAAAATCTTTATATGTAAGTTAATATTAATTTTGAAGAAATCTTTACTCAATCGAGTGGAAATATCGCAATTTTAGGAAAAATGTGTAATGTTCCTTTCACTGCATGTACATAGAAATAAAAAAAGTATTTCGGCCTGTAAGATCGATGCATTTTCAAAGGAATGATTTGCCTGCACTATAGTATGATCCATTTTTATAGCTAAGCGCACAAATGTCCATGTTATTGTAACTTTGTTAATATAACGGTTGTTTGATTATTTAGTTTTCTTTATTTACTTTTAATTATTTTTTATAAAGTATTTTTCGAAAAGTTAAAAACTTTTAAATCCAAGTTTCTAACTTTGTACGAAATTTATAAATAATTTTACAAATTTTACTCAAAATTTCAAACTTTAATCAAATTTCAAAAAAATTGGATATAAACGATCATACGAAAGAATGTGCGGAACAAAATTATAAAAACTCGACGGTCATTTTCATATCTTGAATAAAATTTCCTGATTGCTTTTTTTTTTTGTTGTATGAACGAAGAGAAGTCCTTCCTCTCCTCTACCACCACGCGGATACCGTGTTGAATATTTTCATTGCTGTTCATTTTCTTCCATACGTACAAGATGACCTAGCCAACGTTGTCACTGTAGTTATAAAACTCAAAAAAAAAGGTTCAAAAATCTTTCGGAGAATCTTTCTCTCGAACAATCCAAGAGCCATCTCAACTAATGCGGTTTAATTCCGCAGTTCAAATTATCTTTCCCAAAGTAATGTCTGAAACCTCGTTTGGTATCAAACGGATTGGAAAGGTCCTTCTCAATTCTGGCTCGTGACGAAACCCTCGTCCATCGGAGTGAACGACAGTACTTGGCGACGAAGTCCCTCTCTCACCAAAAATCCAACATCGAACTTGCGCTCCTTTCCATCGCAGCTGTAGAAGACGTCGCAAGGTCCAGTGGCTTTCTTACCTTGCCCCGTCCATTTCATTTTTTTGGATGGCGGTAATGTCAGCCCTTGCTCTTACGAGGACATCAACCAGCCGAGCAGCGCCACCTTCCCCATTAAGGGTGGGGACATTCCAGATGCATGCCCTCAACTCATAGTCCTTAACACCTGGTGTGCGGTCATCATCATAACAGGGAGATATCGTCCGAGGCTTGTTGAAATTTTTCATTGGCTTTAGTTTTTTACGTGGCGTGTTCCAAATCAGGGCACAACCAGATACTGTTTTTATTTTTTATTTTTTATATAGCGAGCCGCTTGTTCCAAGACAGACGTCCGCTTGCAGCCGCACCTGCTGGTGAACAGAAGCTGCTGACTTTGGTGGGCCCTCAAACCGAATATGTCGGAGTGCCCCACTAAAGCTCCCTCTCTTTCTGCCGTGACCAATATCTCGCATATGGGTTGCTCACGTCGCCCAGAGTGCACGAACGTGGACGTAAGAGTCGGGATTGAGTATAGTCACTCAACTGTAACTGCATACCCAATCGGTTCTTTTCGTTACTGTTCGGTACTTTTCGAGTCTGTGAGATATAGGAAAACGCAATAGATGTTGTTCTGCCTATATTTATTTACTAATTGCTCTCTCCATATGTAGCCAGAAATCGTATTTCAGTTTCTCTCACATAAAACTTGTGTATATTTAATTAAATGTGGCTTTTCAAATAGGTGGCTAGCCTCTCAAAAATATAGGTATGAACCTTGAGCTCGCCGAAACGAACCGTTTGGCGCTCATATTAATATTTTATATACTTGTGTATAATTTAGTTTAATTTGACTCTGCAAGAAGATATCGAAACTTTCTTTAGTTGCGACTTCCAAGTAACTGTATCGATACCTGCATTATCCCTATTTACATGTTGATTTGAATTAGGGTAGGCAGTTGTTTTAGTGGCATAATCACTGCAGATGGATTGCATTTTGATTTTTGGGATCAAAACTCAGCACAAAGTCTCCGAATGTAAAGATGCCGTAAAGACCTGAACCAACATACCCGCGATGGTAATTGGAATATTTGTCTTGCATGGAAATTCTAATGGTCCTCAGATTGTTTCTTATGTTTCAGAGAATAAAAGGTTAACATATTTACTTCAAAATAATGTAAAACTTGCATAGCCGACTGATAACCATTTTTTCCAACCCTCTTTCTTGTATATCATTCCTCATTTGCCAGCCGATTGTGTATTCCAAGAGCCCACACTCCACTCTACTCCACTCCACACGCCACACACCATAAATTCTATATTCTGAATTGCTTTATTTGATCGAAACACTTTGGCGCGTTGACGCAGTGGCGCGCACCATAAACGCTACGTACGCATTTGTTGAATTGAGTTGCAGAAGTGCATTGTTGCACGCAACAATCGAATGCACCAACGACAAACGACTGAAAAGTACCTGCGCGAAATAGGCGGCTAGCCACCCCAATTGCCATCTCTTTGCCAGCCACCTCCGCTCACATGCGCGACATGCACAATGCTCAGGCAGCAGGCGAAGGAGACGGGTTGAGGCGACTCGAATCTGCGTTGCATGGGCGGCAGTAGCAGCAGCAGTAACAGCAGTAACGACTGACGTCACACACCCGCCCATTGTGACGCAGCAGACAAAGTTATGCGACGCAGCAACGTTTGCTAACCGGCAATGTCAGCGGGTGGTGGCAGAGCCAAACGGGTAAAATTCCCACTTCATGGCGTTTGGCATATCACTTATGGAAGTATTTTGCGAGCAATTTAGATTTGTACGGCATTGGCTTTGGTGGAGAAGCGGATGGGTGGGTGCGTGGTGTTTCTATTTTTGTTGTTGTTTTTGGCGTCATCATTGTTGTGTGTTTGTTTTGCGTTTCATGCGTGCGCGTGTCATCGAGTTGGTATAAAATGACAGTTGCGATTTAATGGTAGTGGCTTCGTTTACGCTGAAATCGCTTACAAATTAATAACGAACTGCCACAACAAAAAATTTACAACAACCCAGCGACGGGCAACAGTAAATATTGTGCAACAAAAAGTAATGATTGCAAATATGCGCACTGACGTGTAGCCATACAAACAAACAAACATCCATCCATGTAAGCCATATTTGAGGCAGGCTAATAGCCAGTTAGGTGAACAGTCAGTCGAACCTTCCTGCCACATTTTCGCCCCAATATCTATGTACTTAGTGGAGTCCTGCGCTGCGCTGCGCCAAATGCCAACTGCCACACCGTCGCTTGTCTAAGCAATTTGCGACACTTACGACAGCGAAACGCCAGAACGACCAATGTCCGTCCGCTTGCCTTTGCCTACCTTCGGCTGCGCTTAGCGCCCATAATGATAATGACAGCAATCGCTGACATTTGCAAGAATGACGCGGCCAGTTGCAGTAGCTATTACTTGTTGTTGTTATTGCTTATGAAAATTGCAATGTCGTTGACAATCGAACGCGACATTGGCTACTACGCTGTGCGTATATTTGTGTGCCTTGATTGGCTGTTTGTTGTTGTGTGAATTTTATCGCCTTAATGGCTTGTCAATGTTTGACACTTTAATTTATTCATAGCCACTTAACGGTATCGAACTTTCAGTACCCATCAGCACTGAGCCATTATTACATATAATCTTTTTGGTTTTGTCCAGTTGACAATTGTTGGGGCGGCGGCAACGGAATTGGGGTGATATTCGTATTGATTTCTGAGTGTTGGTGGAAGTTGATTCATGCGAATAATTTTTGTTTGCGGTTGTGTGGAAAGTGTTTAATGGTTTGAAGGGGCAGATTGGTATTTTGTTGATGTTTTTTTCTATTGTACAGGGTCTTCGAAGTTCGATTTTCTTTTAATTTAAATTAAACACATATTTTGAATGAAAATTCATTATCATGTCTGACTTCCCTACTACTTTACACTTCTCACCAACGGCATTTACTATATAGAGCAGATTGACCACTACCAAAATTTCGAAAGGAACCTAGTCCATCTATGGCCAGCCAAAAATTATAGGCCTGCCAAGTAGGTCAAGAAGATAAGTATTGAGACTGATAGCCACGATCACGGAACACTATCCGATTGGTGCAACACACACCGGTGTCGAAGTATTAATCACGAGGATAATATAGAGACCGTTCTTCAAAAATCTATGTGAGTATCCTGCCATGGTACTACAACTCTACAATGAATAACATCAGTAGTTTTTCTGCAAGAAAAGCATTGCCCGATCAAAAAGTGGAGGGCGAGTAAATTATACAAGTTGTCAAGAAAAATTAATTTTAGAATTTATACTTTGAATTTGAAATATTTAAAAGAGTATAAGGACAATATCATCTATGTAAAATAATAGAATTCTTGAACGCTGTTTTCAATTAGTCAGGCTACTCACCAAGATGCAAAGATCTAGTATGATCTGTATAAGTCGGGCGCTCAGAACCACGCCAAATGAGGCCTTGAACGATATTTTAGACCCCCTTCCTTTAGATTTGGCTGGACAACAAATGGCAGCGATGACTGCTTTGCGACTAAGAGAGACATCCCAGTGGCATCCTGAAAGCCAAGCGCACTCTTGTATTTTGGACAAGCTCTGCTCTATTCCGAGCAGCACGGATCGGTGTGCTCAGAAATCGGTTTCTGAAAGTAACTTTATTACACGAATTCCAAGCAGGGGGGAGTGGAAACTTGAGTATCATACTCCACCTGATAGAATTGTCATCCATACAGATGGCTCGAAACTCCTATTACTGGCCTAAGTGAGCCGCCGCAGTCAGCAGCCACTCCAACCTAAACCTAACTTTAAGTATTTTTTAGTAATTTGTGCTGGATGCTCCTTTGATAATGATTTGTTGAAGTCATCGAGGCATTGAGTTCATTAACTTTTTTTGGGTCGGCTTTCCAATAAGGAACCATTGCCTGTTTTAGCCAAAGTACTGGTAATTTTTTAATGAAATTCGCAGGGGGTGTTGGGGAGATGCTCACTGACCGGTTTTAATAACATTTTGCGCACATATATTTATATTTTTTAAGATATTTGTTCTTAAAATTTCTTGGCTTACTTCACAATATTTTCATATATGCACTGCACTATTGAAGTTTATTCTTACTAATACATGCAATTTAATGCTTTTATAACTTCATTCACATATATTTTTTTACAAAATGTGTAAAAATTAATTAATTTAACTCAATTTTCTAAATCTATTGCTTTCTCCTACAATCGTAAACACACAATGGCTAAAAGATGGCCGCCATACTTCATTACTGGTGATACCAGATCCTTCAAAATTGAAATACTCTTTTTTACTGTAAAACATGTTGGGATGCGTAATGAAATTGAATTTTGTAAATTCCAAACGTTCATTTATTAATAAATTACGATTGGAATATACACTTCTTGTAAAAATACAGAAAGGTGTCCTACGCAAAAATACTGTGGATGGCGTAGCCGAAGTTGGACCGGCCAGGGTTATTTTCTTAAAGCGCGGCCGAAGGCCGCCCACGCGGAAAGGTGTTCTACGCAAAAATACTGTGGATGGCGTAGCCGAAGTTGGACCGGCCAGGGTTATTTTTTTAAAGCGCGGCCGAAGGCCGCCCACGCGGAAAGGTGTTCTACGCAAAAATACTGTGGATGGCGTAGCCGAAGTTGGACCGGCCAGGGTTATTTTTTTAAAGCGCGGCCGAAGGCCGCCCACGCGGAAAGGTGTTCTACGCAAAAATACTGTGGATGGCGTAGCCGAAGTTGGACCGGCCAGGGTTATTTTTGTAAAGCGCGGCCGAAGGCCGCCCACGCGGAAAGGTGTTCTACGCAAAAATACTGTGGATGGCGTAGCCGAAGTTGGACCGGCCAGGGTTATTTTTGTAAAGCGCGGCCGAAGGCCGCCCACGCGGAAAGGTGTCTACCCGGCGAATTTTGCCGATACCGTGGTTGAGTTTTTTTGGCGTAAATCAATTTTAAAAAAACGCGAAGACCCTTTCGTAAAACTGCTAGAGGCAATAAAATATACCTATAAGCCTTTGTGTTTTTGTTTTATTTCGTTTTTTTGTTTTCAGAGGTTTTTTTTTAAGATTTTGTTTAGCAACATATGGCAACATCGAAATTTCAGTTCAGCTGATGTACAAAGGAAAAAGTGAGGTTAAATTTGACCATTTTTTCAACTTTAACAACAAATAACTTACAACCTAGAAGCCTCCGGTAGACGGGATTTTCAGATTTAGTATCTGGAGGACCCCCTCTACCCCCCTATAAAACCCTTTTTTTTCAAAGCGTGGTTCCTTATTGGAAAATTTTCCCCTTTTTTTAAAACATTTTGGTCAACTCAGTTTTAATCGTACTTCTAGTGCTGCCATTTTCAAAAACCGCTTCAGAAAGTATAGTCCAACCGGCTTTTATAGGTTTTAGGTATAAGCTGCAGGCGGCCCATTCTAAAGTCGATGGTTGACCAGCTAAGAAGCTTTCAACTTATGCTTCATAAACCTAGGTTCTACTCGCAGCTCTTCAAAAACGAAAAATATTGTACTAGACAGAAAAGTTAAAAGTTAAAACGTTCCTTAAAGCCAACATCATCCCGATAACCAAAAAAAGTTGTTCGATGTATCTGAAACTTTCCAGGTGTAAAAATAGATGAATAGAAACCGGTTCCTAAAGGTACGGTACAGATCGGAAAAGAATCAACCATGATATTAGTATAATTTCCCTATACTGACCATTTCGCCCCCCGTGGATCGGTACGTTGTCATGAAGCGAGAAGGTTTGATGTAGCAAGAAAGCTTAGTGATCGTTCATTAATGGTGGTATGCGATCCTTAAAATCCATCAGTAAAACTCCTACGGAATCTGCTCTGTTTATTTTTTGTCGCGTTAAGCTCACAACACACGACACACCATCGATTCTCTTTTTGACAGAGGATCATGATAAAGATCGATAGTTTTATCCCCAGACGAAACTTCGTTTAGTCGGTCTTCACAAAGAGATAACAAATGAGTACAGTACTTTACTCGTTATTGGTTTTGAAGAGCAGAAAGAATTTGTGCCCCCAACTAACAAAATGTTCTTCTAGGACTCTAAGCACTTTTGTTTTTGCAAGTCCAATCATAACTGCTAATTTTTTTTAGTTTTTAGTCGACTATCTTAAAGTTTTATCTACTGTCTACGCTGGAATTCGTTTACGATGGAATTAGATGTACCAGAATGCTCGTAGACAGCATTCTTTTTGATTTCCGCCGGCGTCTTTCCCTCTTTTGTCAAAAATTTAAGCAGCTACTCAATTTTAGGTATTTCGAATTCTTTATCGATAGTCTGTTATGTCATATCTTTGTAAAGAAATACAATAGTTTAATATTTTTTGTGGTAAGTAAGCAATGAAAATTCCAGTAATTTATACATACATATATAAATGTCTGTATTCTGTAAGCTGTTCTAGTCACTAATTGAGACCATTCGGTGGTGGAATTGATCTTGAGACTTGGTATTCGGTATTCAGCAAGCGGTTTGAAGTATCTAGCCTCAAAATAAAGTCACTAATTTGTCAGCTAGTTCCGAGCAGGCACATAACGAAAAAACTTGAGGATAATATACTTTATATCTGCTACTTGGTTGTTAGACATGTTTTGCTTATTTCGGTGAAAAAACAGCATTTTCAAGAAAATTAACTTAATTCATTCAAGAAAATTAACTTAATAAGAAAGAACTATTTGTTTACATTTGCTTACCTTCATCTGTCAATTTGATCGAAAGGGCATATGTATGTTGTTGATAGTTCTAATTTTTACACATATTTTAAATAATCGGTTGTCATAAAATGCAGTAATAAGAATATATGAACGATTAATTTCAATGTGAATTTTACGAAAACCATATTGTTTTAATCTTTAAAGAGCAATAATGCTGTGGACAAAGAAATGATATGTATATTGTGTATATTGTGTGCTATCGAAGAACACACTTTCATTGAAGTTGATTGTGCGTCTCTAGCTGAATATACGACGGCCGCCGTAGCCGAGTGTGTAGCGTTTACGCTACTATTCCTAATACAAACCTGGCCACTAGCTCTATAAATTATACAGACGATTCATAAAAAATAAGACCAAATATTAAAATAATTATAATAAAGGATGAGCAAACCTAAAAAGCATAACTACATGCCGATCAAAAAAGCTTATAGATTTGTAAAAACAAACAATACCGACCACCCTGTTAAGCACAAAGTGCCGAAAAGGTCACACTTAATAGCGGTATGGTTGGAGACAGGAATAGTGAGAAAAACAAACAATTTTCACACAGTTAGCGTGGCTGAGTGGTTGCGTGCTCGCCTAGCAATCCCGTGTACCATGGTTCGAAGCCAGGTAATGTCTAGAAAGAAAAAAGTCTGATGAGGAGATGTGGTGATCTCCGAAATAACAGCTATCACTTCTACCACTTTGAAAAATTGTTGTTTTCTCATATTATTCCTAATACAAACCTGACCACAAGCTCTATAAATTATACAGATGTACGCGCTTCATTCGGTGGCTTTCGGGTTCGAATCCTTGCCGGTGCGAGTAAAATCAAAAATTATAGAAAAGTTTTTTCTAATAGCAGTCGCCCCTCGGCAGGCAATGGCAAACCTCCGAATGTATTTCTGCTATGAAAAAAATATTTAACCGTTCCGACTCAGCATTGAACTGTAGATCCCTCAGTTTGTATTACAACATCAAGACGCACACCACAAATTGTAGGAGAAGTTATAGCTCCAATTTAATAAGAAGTTAAGCTGAATATGCCATCAGTTAATAGTCTCAACTGCTTTGCACCATAGTATTTGGTGAAATTTTTTGAGACCATTGGTAACTGAATCAAAATTGTCTCAAGTCACAAACAATTTTTCTAATTCTCTAAAGACTTAAATTTAGTAGTTAGTGATTAGAGTGAATTACAGAATACTGACATAAAGGTTTCTTGTAAAATTTGGGTAGGCCCGACATTTTTCAACTTTACTAGGTATCCATGTTTGTTATAGACTAACTAGCTATAGAATATCAAGCGTGCCGCTACGCTTAATTTATAATAAAATATTACTTCTTTATCTTCAATATTTCGATAAAATATACCCTACGTTGTATTCTCAAGTCAACAGTTAAGGTACAATGAAAATCCATTCGGTAGTTTCAGAGATTAGTGAATACAAATATGCAAACCTAAATAAAAAATTTTGTACATGATCCAAAGGCATTCCCTGCAACACCTTTGGTCATTATTTTTAAGAAATTTTCAATGTACAGACACGACTTCTCTAAAGATATCTTTAATACACTGTTTGTTCGTATCCTAACTCCAATGAAAATTTAAAAAAAATAACAACCCAATTTACTGTGTAATTACGTATTGTATATTTTCGAAAATTTCTAGTCCTAACTGCGACTTAAGTAGCTCAAAAGTTTAATATGTGCCATTTTTCATGTCAATTAGCAGAAATTTGCATTCAAAAAGAATACTCCAAACATACTTAATAAAAACCAATAATTTACATAACATTAAATTTCTTTTCGCCGCTACAGCAACACAGCAAATCAATCACCACTCAGCCGCGTGTTCCCATTCGCTGCTTATCGGCTGCATAAATGCACAACTTAGCGATTATTATCCAAATCGCTTACACGGACCACTTGCCGGCGCGCACACACAAGTTCCACTGGAAATTCCAATCAAAAAAACAAAAAACAAAAAAACACCCCCCTCCCCCCAGTAGCCACAAATGCAAATCTCTGCAGTGGAAAGAAAGGAAATGTGCTCGAAGCAGCGACGCTCTGTGCAATCAAATGCAAAAAGCACTGCATTCACTCTCACTGCTCGCATGTTGGCGATAAAGCGACGCGACGGCGCAGTGCGATTTGCGATGCGACTCTTGGCGGCAAACGAAGTGCAAATGCAGCGCTTGCACGCACATTTGTGCAACACGCTCTTTATACGAGACTGCCAAGCTGCCGGGCTGCCGGGCTGAAAGACTGCCAGGTTGACTGGTTGACTGGTTGACTGGGTTACTTCGCAACTGGCCGCAACGCTTGCATGTCTTCGCTATCGGCAGTGAAATCTGTGGCCCAGAAGGGTGTGGCTATTGGCTACCACAAACACCAACACCAACACATACGTACCACATACATATGTATATGTATACACATCTATCCAAGTGTGCAAGTGCGCAGGTGTGTGCGTGTGTGTGTGTGGAAAAACAATCACAGCACAATGGTTACTTACAGTAACAATAAAAACAATGTACCATTATAACCGCAGGGCGTGTCGGCCAACAGTGGCTAAAATTGCTTGGCTGCCGTTGCGCTTCGGGCTGTTGTTAGTGGCGGTGGTGGTGGTGGAAGTCAACAAAATAGAAAAGTGGAAGTAGAAGTAGAAGTGGAAGTGGAAGTGATTGCGATAGTGCACTGAATGCGGCAAAGATTATGGCGGCCGTTGTCTGTGTGTTGGTGTTTTTTGGTGGGATGGCATTTTTCGTTTTTATTTTTTCCCCCGCTTAGGCTTTGCGCATTGCGACACCCAAAATATGCGTCGTTCGAGAATATTATAGACTACACAGAGCGAAAATACCACCTAAAATGCCCTATAAATCAGAACAGAACTTAACGGATTTCTCTATGATCTTTTTTCCAAGAAGAAGCCCTCCTTTTTATGTCTGGGTTTGACTTTTTTAATAAAATCAAGAAGATAATCTGCAAAGCTAAGAGATGAAAACTTTCCAATGTAGTTAAAAAAGTGACCAATAGAGTTAAGATGAAAAACTTTTCAATAAAATCTAGTAGATAACCTGTGAAATTAAGATGAAAACCTTTTCAAAAAAATTAAGAAGGCAATTTTAGTTTTCATTAGAATCTCCTTTTAATTTTAATACAGCGGAGATCGTATCAATTTAAAATTATTGGCACCTACATTTTCTAATTTTTTGTTTTTAATTTAAGTTCTTTTGTATTATTATAAAAGGTTTTATTTATTTGTTTATTAGATATAAGAACAATTAAAATAAGTATTTTTAATAATTAGTGTTGCCAAATTATGCGTATAAGTAGTATGACACTTGCGATTTCTGGAACATTAATACAAGTTTAGAAAGATAAAGATATTCACATATTTTACAAAACATTTATTCATAAATCATATTATATTTCTAAAATGATAGTTTATTTTTAAAATTTTTGTAGCTTTATTCATTGTAAACTTCTGGGACAATAAATAAGTAAATCAGAAATTTCCATTTTGAAAATACAAAAAAAAATAATGATTAAACTTAAAACAATATAAAGTAGATTATTCACAACGTCCATATGTACATATGAATGTTAAGACGTTAAAAGCAAAATCTGAATCAAAACGAGCTCTTTTAAAATTAACAAGCTTTTCTTATTAATAAATTAAAAAGATTCTAGTAAAACTGAGAGGACCTCTTTATTAATTTCCTCTATATGATTTTTAACATCAAAACGAGGGGTTGTCTTCTAACAATTGCATATTTTTGAACAAAGTTCCATAAAAATTAATAAACAAGAAGTTACCTCCTTATTTCCAGCCGTTTAAATTTTCAAGAAGTTCAAGAAGAAATTGAAACCAGTATTAAGAAGATTTTCTAGTGATAATTTCTTCGACTATTCCTCCTTTCGCACTCCTTTGCCGGCAAACTACAACTTTTTAGCTCTGTGTAGAATTAAAATTCAAAGGGAACGAAAGTACAGTGGTCGTCCAATATAACGAATGACTGCCTATTTAATGAACGAACGCCTCTTTCAAATACATTGATTTTTCTAACTATAGAGCAGTTGAAAAAATAATTTTAATTACTAAAAAAAAAATATGTTGTTTATTCTTTAACAAAAATTACGAAAATCAAGGTTACAAGCTTTCTAGAAAATTAATAACAATTTGGCAAATTCATAAAAACTGTCATTTACCATTTTAACAGGGAAATCTGAATTTGTAGAAAATTTTCTGGTATGCAGTTTTATGTTCATTTAATTTTGTGCATTAAATATATGGAAAAAGGCGCAACGCCGTCAGCATACAAAATTATCGAAACTCAGCCGAAATTTTCACCCACTTGAGACTTATATTTTTATTATGATAAAATTTAATTGGCTACCACACTTTATACTTGAAAATTTTTTCTTTTCGTTATATGCAGGGTAGCATCATAGCAAAAAACAAATGGCAAAATACAACGCGATTTTTAAACAAGTTAAAACTTGAATTTTACTACACTAAAATTAAAAATTAAATAACTAATAATTCATTAGATAAAAACTAATTGCAGAAATTTGTCAATACTTAAGACCCTGTCGTATAGTTATGAAAAGCGCTATATGAGTCTAAAATGTCACCGAAATTTAATTTTTTAAACAAATAGTTTTTAAAGAAAAATTATGTATTATAAAACCAATCTCCTTTTCTCAACGATAATGAGGAAATCATAGAATGCATATGTTAGATCCATTGGCGTTTGCAAGGGGGGATTTTAAAAATATGAAAAAAATAGACTCATTACCATATCATTATCGGATCTGCTTTAAAAGTTGTGGAGTGAATGCTAGTTTGTTAGAAAAACAATTTTAAGAAAATCGATGGGTACATGTTTTTTTGAAAATCTACATTTTGTATTAATAATTTTGATATGTTATAGAAATACGTTCTTAAAATTTTTTTCAACATTATATTATTTATAATTTCAAAAAAAAAATGGTCCAAATCGATACATTTTTTGCAAAGTTAAGGGCATTTAAAAAACAAGAAAGTTGTTCAACAAAAATCGATATCCCGAAAAGGCTGAAGAAAATAAATTTAAAAAAATTACATAAAAATTATAAATATGAAAAAAATCGGGGTAGCAATAGTCAAATGGTGTCCGATTTTGCGCGGAATGCCCCCATATACTGGAAAAAATATTTTTAAATGTGTTAATAGATATATTTAAATCGAATTTTCAGTATTTATTGGTGATATATCTTTAGACGCTAAGTTTTACAATATAATTATTATATTAATTTTTTTTGTTCTTTAACTTTTGGTATGATATTTATTTCGAAAGTAAAACAACAATGCACTAATGTGTAAGCCTACAAATACTTTGATTAACATTTTACACAAATTTAAAGATTGCGATGATGCAAATAGCCAACGAATTAAATTGTATGTATTAAAAAAACTTGAGGGAACTTGAAAAAATTTACACAAGTACCACAAGGGTTCCTCACCAAAAAAAAATTGCTGGGTTTTTCCCGCAGTTATAAAATTTATTATATTATATTTTTGACCTCCGCGAAAATATTTCGACATATATCAAAATTTACGTCTGCTGGATCGATTTGAAAAACTCTCCAAAAATTAAGTTTTTCTTAAATAAAAATAGTTCTCTAAATATTAAAAAAAAAATTACTTCAGATATTAAAACAGTTTAAGCTTAAAAGTTCAGCCTCAAACAAATTTAAAAATTGTATCAAATAATTCACAATCATGAAATTTGCGAAACCAAATTCTATGCTTTTATTTGCAACGAAATAAAAAGTGTAAGAAAATACCTTTCCAATTATATATTACTAGTCCAAATCGGTCAAGTCTTAGATGAGTTATTCAAGTCTTTTCAACCGAATGTTTAAATATTTTTAAGCAAAACTTTTATTCTTTTATTTCAAATCGGATCAGCTCAACTAAATCTTAATAATATTGCGAAATATTTTGGCTGACGGTTTAGAATATAATAGATTTTTTAACTCCGACAAGAAAACTGTACCGCTTTTATTTATACATATATGGGGTTTGCTGCACCCTAATGTGCATATTCTTCAAAAAATAAGTACGCCACTACACGTATTGTTTCCCAAAATGTTTCCCTTAAAAATAAGTAATTACTAAAATAGGTTCAGTACTTTGAGAGCCAATCTTTACAAACGTAATCCTATTTTTATATTATAATTATATTATAATTATTTAATAAATACATAGCTAAAACTTATAGTAAGCTGTCAAATAATTCGTGGTTTCTATTTTCCCGCCTGGAGCGAAAACAATAGAATCAAATCAGGTTGTAAGTACGGTGCTTAGAGATATCTCGGCACCAGCGGCGACCTATCCGACCAATTTTCAAATAAAATATTTATACCTACATATATGGCTAATATGTATTTTGCATTTGAATCAAATCGGACGTAGATATGGTCTTTAGAGATATATCTAGTCTAGCGCGTATCGGAATTTGTTTTTTATACATAAGAAGAAGAAGAAGAAACAAAAATCAATTCTTTAGAACAGAATTTAAGAACCGCAGTTTAGTTTGTTGTGTTTCGTTGTAAGTCTAATTATTTTTTCGGTAGCGATACTCGTAGCAACCGATTTGGAAAGAAGTCATTCCATAATAACAATCGAAGGGACATTTACAGCAGGTAACAAGTCAATTCCGTTTTAGGTATCGAGTAAATAGCCACTTTGATAATTGTTAATATTATTAGGTGGTCAGAGCGGCAATTTTTGATTACTATCGGTAAATAAAGTGGTCAATTTAAGCCGAACTATAATAAACGATTATAACCGTTTCTCTATTACTCATGTCATACTGTCCAAAGAGGAAATACATAAAAAATTCTCCAGAAACTTCGACCAAAAATATATAACGCTTGTGTAAATATTAAACTTTTTATTCAGGCAATTACCCGACTTGTCCGATAGTTATGTTTGAGAATATTGTTGGCAATTTTTTGCTAGCTGGGCAGGTACATAGCACAAAGCTAATTTATTGGCTTTTGTTGCAGTACAGGAAATATTTCTATCTTCAACGCCACACAGCGAGTTTCAGTCTGCGATACATCTGCATGTAGCAGCACCGATGTTGAGGTTAGAAAACCCACATAAAAATAGCAAAACATTTTACACAACTAAGCCGATTTAAGGACTCTCAAACAATTGGCAAAAATAAATAATTTTCCCGACATAATCTCTAAATTACCTCAGTCGGCGTCTAATGAAACTCTCACAAAGTCGTTGACTCTAAGCGTCGCAACACCTGCTAGCCTCCTTTTGACATCATCTCGCCATATGAAAACAATTTATCCTGCGGCTTAGTTTTCTTCTCAAATGAAAGTCAATTGCCGCCTAAATGGATTATCCTTTCTTCCACTTGAGCCACTTTGGCCACAATGGCTCAGCCACCTGTGCGTGTCAATCAAGGGATTTTGTTTTAGAAGGCAGCGGTAAATGGCAAAAGGTTGCGTAATTTTTTTGGTACAAAGTAGGCACGGAAACTGGGCGGGAATTTCAAAAAAGTTAGAATACGTAGAATTTTAAATTTGGTTTAACTGACCGGAATCGATTGATTTGAATTGAATAGAACTCAAGATTTGCCACAATAAAATGTATCCGAGAGTATCGTAATATAAATTTTGAAAATATCTTTTTTTGTCTTTGAGAAATCATGGGTTGTCAAATAGGATTTTCGGGGTAGGAACAATGACAACCTATCTGAAAATAAAAGTATGTTATATGGCCTCTACACTTAACAAAAACAATTTTAGGATTAAAGAAAAACAGCTTCGAAAAGAACGAAAAGTAGGATTGATTTGGCGCTAGAGAAGAATTTACTACTTTTTGATAAAAGAGATTTTATTTTTTATATATTTTGCATTTGGAAGAAATCTGGCGATAGCGGCCAGAAAATATCGCGATTAGAAGAAAAAGTTATAGAATATTAAGCACTTCAAAATAATGAAAGAGTTTGCTCAATCCGGGGATTTCCAAGTCCTTACCTATTCTGACTTAAGATTCAAGGTTAGCGCGTCAAAAAACTTCAAAAAAAAACAGTATTGGTTTCTGGTTAGAAAATGTAATTAAATTGGGTTATTTTTCAAATTAATAAGTTGACACAAATATTGCAATATTGAATTATGGAAAATATAAAGTTAATAAATTGAAATAAATATTGCAATATGGAAATTTCTAAAATATTTTTAAATATAAATTAATTAATAAAATAATGAAGTATTGCAATAACGGTATAAATTGAATGTACTTTATTTTCAAAATATATTTTTGAAGAGGGTTGGGAGTTTGTAAACTAAACTTATTAACTAGTTCGAAGTTTTGATAAAAAGTTGTTGAAGTTTATTGAAATTTTGCAAAAAGTTTGAAAATTGATTTTATATAAACATAATTTATTAATCAACTAAAGTTAAATTTCAAAACTATTATTGAAGCGGTTTGCCTGTCTTTAGAAAAATTAAATGCAAAGCAACTTTATTAGGAAATATATTACTTTTCCTTTTTCCATTTTTTTTATTTGTTGTGATCTTGTGACTTAAAAACGATACATATACATTAGACCGTATCGAAAAAAAGTTCGCTGTACAATCCCTGATCTGAAGTATTTTTAAAGCGGAATTTCGAAAAAATGCCTTCCCACCCTAGGGATCTTTCAAATTATTCTTCATATCCTCGGTATTTAGAATCGAATCGAAAAGTATGATACCTCATTATTTTCATATCCAGAAGATGTTTTTTTGTTCCGCAAGTTTATTAATCTCAGGTACTCCATTTATATAAAATATTAGAAAAATTTACAAATATCATAACCTGTACAAAAGTTGCCGATGTTCTTGGAATTCATAAGGCTTCGAACAGTCTCGTCGTTGGGTTGCGTTCAATGTGTAAATTCGGAAAGGACGTATTCAAGAGCTAGGAAAGGACTAATAAAAAATCCTTATGTATTTTGTTTTTGCTTTTCAGGTGCTGTAATGGAATGTCAAAACCTACTATATGTTTGTTGTAATTCTCATCGCATCTGAGTGTCAGTTTGCGTATAATTTGTAAGTGTACATTTTCATTGTTGTACGCTGAACATCACCTGGCATGAATTCGCCTTGTGTAAGGTGAGTAAAAAAAATCAAATGGGTTGCTATAGCAACATCATCTTATATGAATTCGCCTTAATCACTGAGTTGATTAAAATAATCATATATATGATAGTCGATATAACGGTTTCTTTTTAAAACTTCAAACAATTAAAAACATTTTTGTAGTTTATTATGGGTTTATTGAAAAGAGCCAACAATTCCCATTATTTATGCCTCGGCTGGCTTTGCAGTTCTCCCAGACCTCGGTGCCGAATTATGCCTCTATCTCACGAATGGCATGCCAATATCCGCTTTAAGCGCTTAGATCGTTAATAAAAGTCACAAAGTCTAATGGCGTCAATGGCAGCTCCGAGTTGGTTGATTGCCATCGCCCAAATTGGCTGATAACACGATTTCTAAACTTGACGCGCGAAATAACGATTTTGGCATGGGTTGTGTAGCATTTTTGTTAACCAAGAACATATAATTCTTCCCATATGCATACATATGTATATGAACATATGTATATCAAAAGATTGTAGGTCTTTGCAATACAAAGTTTTTATTTCAAGTGAAACCAAGAAACCAAAGCGAATCCATACAAGGTGGTGTTATAAATACAACTACAAAATTCCTATGTATATTGTTTTTGTTTCTGCGTAAGAGTTGTCAAAATTTAAATACATTTTGTTTTTGCTTTTACGGCTTTTGCATTTAGCTCATACGAAAACCAAAAACAAAATACATGTAGCTGAATACAAAAAATCAAATCAGCTGCTCTTATGTCATCATCTTCTATAAATTCGCCTTGGAAGAAACTGAAAATCTCTGAAGTACAAGTTTTCAACTTTACAAAAGAAAACTTCGATCGTTTTAACAAAGATCAAATTTTTAATGTAATTGACAACAGTGCCACTTTTTATAAATATTTCAATTCGATTTTTTCTTATTATTGTTCCTTTCTAATTTAGTGATCTAATTTAGTTCCTTTTTCTAATTTAGTGACGGCAACCCATCGATTTTTTTGTTTTTGCAAGAAGCTATAGAGCACAGAATTACTAATAAAAACACAAGGAAATTCTAGACCTTTTCGAGATTATCATGATTGTTTCGTAATAAAGTTAGACAGTTTTTGCAGGTCGAAAACATGTACATACATACTTTCAAATTGTTTTCACAGAATATGACGAATGAGTCGTAAACAACAAGTTTTCGTTATCGTGTGGGCTTGGTATTATATATTAAATGTTTACTAGAAGGGTTCTTGTTCACTCCGCGGTGATATAATACCGACTTTCTGTCACTATTTGGAGCAAGAAAGAGTGGTCACCGCCTAATTGGCATATGATCTATCTAAACAAAGGTCAAAGAGCAATTATAAAAAGGAGCATATGTAAAACGCAATTGAAACAATTGAACACTATTTATTAGCCAAGGTCAAATGAAGACAGATGAAATATAAGACTCAGAGGAATTCTTCTAGATTGCGTGCTAACTTTTTCACTCAAATTTATAACGACCACCTGAACGAAATACCACGCAAATTTTTACAATTTTCCCAGCGCAAACAAAACAAAAGAAAAGGAGCCAACTCAAAACAAAAAAAAATAAACAAATGGTCAATAAACCAGTTGCTATTTGTAGCGCCATTTGACATTTGATAGACAACCGACAGCTGCTGCTGCCACAAACGCCAGGAGCGCCACATGCTCGCGTACTTGGCGTTTTACGAGTATGTACTACCTACGTACATTTGGCATATGTATATGTATTATCGATTGCTCGATCAATCGATCGTTCAAACGTGCAAGCGCTGTGGCATCGTGTCGAATACGAAAGCAATTGAACGGTTGGCTGATCATACGATCGTGTGATCTCTTGATCCCAAAGTACGACTAACGTTTGATGCCATGCATTTGTTTTTGTTCACCGATTGATTTGCTTGCTTGATTGGTCGCAGTTGAAGCTATGCAATTGGTAAGCAGCGTCGGCAGGTACATATGTATTAGATTCTCATATAAATGCAGTAATTCGTACCAGCAACAACAACAACAACAACAACGCAAGGTGATCAACATCGATCGCGCAACGATTCGCTTCTTCAACTTTTACGGCGGGCAGCCGGCAGCAATTTGTGGCATTGGAGAAAAAAATTGCCACTGCAATTGGTTGTGGCAATCGGCGATTTGGTGATTTGACGATTTGACGATGTGCGCGCGGTGGGGTTTTGCGGTGATTGGGCTATTCGTCGTTGGCAATTGACACATTGATTGCATTTAATAAGACCGATTGATCGCTTAAGTGTTGCCGCCCATTTAGCGTGCACGGCAGCAACAGCTAACTATTTGTATGCATTTTTGTTTTTAGATAACTACCTGTTTATCGGAAATTGTTGGAAAATGCAAAGTGCATATTGCCGACAAATTGCAACAGCAGCAATTGCACCTGGTAACGATAGTTAGTTGTTGTTTTTCTTTTTTACACACATTGGCGTTTCACATTTTGCGCTGGGAGCAATGATCAGCTATTTTTGCATTTTGGACTTTAATTTAATTTTGTAAAATTACTAGGTGATTGATTTTAGCTTCCTGTGATTTTGAAGTTTGATATCCAATTGGATAAGGAAAATATTATTAAATATTATTAACAGATACGCTTGGAATTTGCAAGCACTTTATTGTCTACTAGCAAATACTCGGCGTACTTTGTTAAGCATCAAAAAGTACAACTTATTAAATCTTATGTATTTGGGGATTGAAATAATTTATTTTAAAAAAAATTTTGCGGCGTTTCCACCGATATTATACAATTTATTATGTTTTAAGATTTCCGCTAAAATATTTCGAAAAACATTAAGATTCACGTGAACAGGATAGATTATAAAATTTCTACAAAAATAGTGCTTTGTGTTAAACAATTTACTATTTTTTTTTACTTTTTCAAAAAACCACAGTGGCAGCTTAAAAGGTTAGCTTAAAAAATATTTAACAATCTGTTAATGGTATCACGAGAAGTGCGAGAAAATACCTTTCCAATGATACATTATAAATTAAAATCTGTCAAGTTTTAGCTCAGTTATTCAAGTTTTTTTCATACCAATCTTCCAAACAGGTCAAGGACTGCATCAAAAAGTTTATTATTACGATTCCGTTGAGCTATTATGCTTGAACTGTTTTATGATCTGAAGTGATTTTTAATTTAAACTTATTTATAAAAACCCCCAAAAAATGGAAGTAATTTCAAGTCGGGCCACCTCACCTAAATCTCAATATTATTGCGAAGCTGGTTGGTTGGAGTGTTGCAAAGGAAAAACCTAGGACTCAATTAGTGCTTAGAGCGCCATTTTTATACGCTGATTCTTCTGAAACCTGCTTTTCTCCTGATGATATTTCTAATTTTTAAACCTTCAGGATTAGTGGTTGAATCTACTGATGTTTTCCATTGTGCAACTAGAAATAGTCTTCAAGTCGCTCACCAGGAAGAATCGTAGTGTCTGCTGTCTACTACGAGCCAGAGCCGCAGACTCATCGCATCGCATTTGCTTGTCAGCACCCTGCAAGCCTTCTCAATGTCCAACATCTCCACTTGGAAGACGCTGGCAAAGTCAGGTAACCGTAACGACTGAGAGACGTCTAGCTTCTCTGAGAACACCCACGCACCCACTAAGCAGTCCATTTTGAACCCATCGGTGTGGATGGCAGTGGCGCCCTCCTCGGCCACTCTCTCTCTAATCCAGTGCCGTCTTGAAGGAAACTTTAACTTAAGGTTTTGCTTGAAAGCAAGCGATGGAGGCGCGTAGTCAGTTTGTTCCTCTATTTCTAAGAGCCTAACTTCTTGATGTTAGATTGCTGGCCCAGTGACAGTCACCATACTATCGCACCATAGGTTAGTATTGGCCTTATCACGGCCGTGTACATATACAGGACAAGCGTTGGTTTTAATTCCCAATTTCTAATGAAGATCCGTTTGCATGTATAATAGGCTATATAAGCCTTCTCCGTGCGCTTGTCGATGTTTGTCTTCCAGCTGGTATTTCGCCTCGGAGGACAATGTAAAAATCGTTCTGTTAAGAGAAGGGAGCCTGCAATGTGCTATTTTAGTTTTCTTGGTAAACAGCATCAGCCCTGTCTTGCTCCGGTTGACACTGAGTCCGCTTTTTGAGACTCATGTGTATAACCGTTACAGAGCTCCCTCAAGAATTTCACTGATCGCCGAGGGGAACGGACCTGATACTGCCACCGCTACATTATCTGCGTATACTATTACCTTTACTCCACTTTTCTTGAGCTCCAGTAGAATATCGTTCGTGGGTTAGTATTGCTGGGCACTTATAATTTATATAAGGGTGAGAAGTATTTGTAACGCCCGTTGTGTAACGTCCAAAGCTTTATTTTTTGATTTGAAGTAGTAAAAATAGTGGTGGAATAATTTCATTTTATGTCATATTATCCGATGTACTTATATGTAGACTGACGCTGCCGCACCAAACTCTTGAATCTGTATATGTAATTTTTTTTTTGTTTTCATAAGTTTAGAAATCAAGACAATGTATAGAATAAAAAGGATAATTGTGGTACATTTACTACGCCAAACTATACACATGGCAAAAAAAATGATTAATTTAATCTTGAAACCATAATTTTAATCAATCAATTTGCGTTTAAAGATAATATTTTATAATTATTCAAAAATGAGTTTACCACGAAAATTTAGTTCAACAATATCGCCCGTGATATTGTGTAAGATGATATGATGTAAATGGTGTGATGTGATGTCAAGTGGTGTGATACGAAGCGATGTGATGTCTTATGAAGTGATGTGAATTGATATGAAGTGGTGTGATTTGATGTGGGATAAATGCGGCGTATTCTTCATGTATTAGCTTGGAGAGCCGATGAACTTGATACAGCTTTTTTAGATAAGCCCTGCTATTATCGGCTTCATTCCCTAACCGAATAGATAAGTTTGACATGATATAATATCATGTGATAGAAATAAGTAGAGTAATCGTTGGGAATAATTAATTGTAAAAGGAATGAAGAACTAAATAAGAAAATTAATTAAACTTTCAAGTTTCTTCAAAATTAATTCAAATGAACTTACTGATATTAAATCTTGTTGGAATCGATTGGAAGCGATAAAAGCAATGCATACTTTAAAAGCGCCCATATTGCTTATGTGTCACATCGCATCATGTCAACCATGCCTTAAAAAGAAAAAAATTCTATGAACGCTAGATCTTATCACTTTCACGGAAACAAGATTTGCTTAACACATTCACAGATTGCTTGTGATATTGGGGATTATCGATTAGATACAATATTTATACTCGGATTTCAGTTAAGGGGTTTTATTGAATTTTTGCTAAAACAGAGTATTGGTATAAGCTAAAAAAAAGCTAAATCTAAAAATAACTTTTATTTTGAGAATCTGCCCTCTTTTTTAAGTTATTTTACCTTTGTTACCTATTCACGTCGAAACGGCTAGACATTAGATAAAATTTTACAAAATATTACAATATGGATGTATAAAAAAAGATTAAAATAGATTACTTTCAAAAATGTGTTATATAGGGTTGCCACCTTTGTGAAAAGTTAAATATAAATTAATTTATAAAATACAACGCTAGTGTGAAACAAAAGAGGTTTTTATGAACAGAGCTGCCACATGTTGAAAAGGGCTAATACAATTTGCTTAACTCAAATGCTAACATATTGGTAGCAAACAATAAAGAGATAGATAAGAAAATACTAATTTCGAAAATATTTTTGAATAGAGTTGCCAACTGTTTAAAAAATTCAATTCAATTGAAATAGTAATATCAATGAAATACAAATGATTGTATAATTTGGGTGCCAAATGCCTTGGGAGCTTAAGGAAATTTAGTTTGGAAAATATGTATGCTAGGATAGGATTGCCACCTGTTTAAAAAGGTGTGTTAATTTCAATTAATAATTTAATTGGAGTATTAAAATATTAGTGTGACATGTTAGAAGTATTTACGAAAAGAGTTTTGAAAGACTTGTCGCTTGTTTTAGTTTTGTAAATATTTTTAAAAAGTGTTGCCAATGCATTAAAAATTATATCCAAATGAATTATGAAATTCATATGAATATTATTGGCTATATAACTGAAGAGATGGCGTAACTTGTATGTATTCCATCGTTCCAATATATTCCGAACACACGTTGGAAAGTTACTGTCATTGTACGTCTTTTCAGTATATGTCATTCATTCATTTGAAGCGTAAACAACAGTAATTTTTTTTCAGTCAAATATGTCGAACTTTGTGCTTGAAAAAATGTTTTTCCGGGGAGTTCTTCTTCATTACTTTAATATGAAGAAAACTGCAGCCGAAAGTCATCGTATTTTGGTGGAAGTTTATGGTGAACATGCTCTAGCTGAGCGAACGACCCAAAAGTGGTTTGCACGATTTAAAAGTGGTGATTTTGGCTTGGAAGACGTTGAACGTCCTGGGCAGCCAAAAAAGTTTGAAGATGAAGAACTAGAAGCATTACTCGATGAAGATTGTTGCCAAATGCAGGAAGAGCTTGCAGAATCTTGGGTTACACATGAACTCAAGCCGAGAGATGCCAAAAAAGGAAGTCATTTTTGCATCGGATTGTTACTGGTGATGAAAAATGGATACATTACGACAACCGCAAGCGCAAAAAATCATATGTGAAATTCAGCCAACCAGCCAAATCAACGGCTAAGCCGAATATCCATGGCGCGAAAGTAATGCTCTATATTTGGTGGGATCTGTAGGGTGTGCTGTATTATGAGCTGCTAAAAGCGGCTGACACCATCAATGGAGAACGCTACCGAACACAATTAATTTGTTTGAAGAGATCAGTAGGCAATAATTTTCCACCATGACAACGCTCGGCCCCGTGTTGCTATTCCGGTTAAGAACTATTTGAAAAACAGCGGATGGGAAGTTTTACCCCACTCGCCTTATAGCCCAGACCTTGCCCCTTCTTGGCTTCATTCATTCTTGGCTGCCAAGCCGGCACAGTTCTTTTGGGATGGGATCCACAAATTGCCAGAAAGATGGGAAAAAGCCATAGCTTCAGATGGGCAATACTTTAAATAATACTATTGTACATGTTTTTCTTAAATGAACGTTCAAATTTTGGAAAGCTATAGACCCAATACCAACATGCAATTAATAAGTTAACTTAAATATAACAATATAAATGTGAAGCGAAAGGGGTGTATATGAAAATATTTTAAAATAGGGTTGCCAGTTAATTAAATTGTTTAATTAAATTTAACTATGAAGTTAACTGAAATGCTGGATTGGTGTTGCCAACTGTTTGAGAAATACAATTCAAATGAATTGATAAATTGAATGAAATATTTCAATATTGATGTAAATCGAAAAGCTATAGGAAGCTTAGTTCCGAAAATTTTTTTTAACAGGGTTGCCGGCGGTTTGAAAAACTGAATACACAGTAATTTCTTGTACTTTTCCTATGAAGTTTCAGTCCTTCTGCGCGTAGTCTCACCCAGTTTCCTCACATGATCCTCTAGTAGAGTTGCAGATTCGTCGCTTTGAGAAAAGCTCTCCCAAACACATTGTAAATAAATACTGGCTGATTCCGATGGTGTGTGTTTTTTTTAATATTTACAAAGGTATGTACACATTTATGTATGTACTCACCCATTGGCGGTATTTACCAAAGCGCATTCGAAAGGTCGAATTTGAAATGCAGTTATGTTTGCAATTCCGCTTGCAACATAAGAACATTGGAAATTCTTACAAGCAATTGAGTTGCAATTATAATTTTTTATAACATATGAAGGATAATGCGAAGCGTGTTAGGGGAGCGATAATATGTAGCAATAAGTTGCACCTTGCAACAAGTGCAATTTGAGCCAATTGATAGCGGCATCAAATGGCCAATACAACCAGACACTTCCACGCTGAGTTGCAAGTAGGCGAAAAGTCATTAACTAAAAAAACAAAGAAATAACTGGTTCTTCACAGACATATTACCGCGCACCGATAACCCACATACATACATACATACATCTGCGTTTGCTCTAATCGAGTTTTCAAATAATTCGAATAAACGCCAACTCGTTGTATGGAGGTAAATGCGTGGCGCAGGAGAAAAAAACATAAATGTCAAGTGCATTTGCAACCCCAACAAAGTAAGTAGATTTTCCGCATTAATTCATATATGTATGGCAAAAGTGTGGAGGAAACTAAACTATGTAGTTCAGTGCAAAATGCAGCTGCACCTCTGACTCGCCGTTGTGGCGCATTTGGTAGCAGTCGTAATGCAGGAATTGTTGCATAATGCGAAAATCGCACACGACAATGTCCTGTGTCCACAGCTCGCCGCGCGTATTTTCGTATTTTCCACAACTCATCCACAACTCACCTTGGACGTGCTCATCGTTAACGCAGGCAAGGATTCGCTTAACGCAAGGATAATAATCATAATTACTTTATGTCTTATCGTTGTCGAAATGGAGCGCGCAAAACAGAGAAATTATTTATTTGTATTCTGTGCATGGAAACAAATATACATATGTATGTGTGTATCTGTGTTGTGTATGTATTCATGCGAATTTAGAATTTTTAATCAGCCTGAAAGTCGTGGTGATAATTGGGCGAAAGGTTGTAAGGAGTTGGTCTGGCTGATAAAAAAAAAAACACCCTGTTTTGCAAAACAAAACAAAAATAATGCATGAGGAAATTGCAATGCGCATGTGCAGAAATATAATATGTACATAGGTAGTATGTTTGCAAATATAATTGTGAATGCATAATTGGATATGAAAATGTTGATAAATGTGCGACGCATTTGTGGAATTCCTAAGTATTGTACGCACATTTGTGAGCACATACAGATCTAAACTTGATGGTGTAACTAAGAAGCGAAAAGGCTAATAAACGAAAACGGGGGTTGTTCATTGGACATGGTGAGTTGTAAAAAATAGGAATGATAATAAATAATGAGGATATCATTTTGTGATAAAAATTGTTTTCTGTGTTGTTTTTTTGTTTTTTTTTTTACAGCCTATAATTGAACTTAAAAAGCATGCAGCCTTTCCAAAAAAAACAGGGACTTGGAATATCTGGAACTACTTCCAAATACTCATTTCCTAAGCAATCCAGACTCGATGGGGCCCGGCTTTCGGTAACCAACCTGCTGTCGCTTCGCTCCTGCGGATCTGCGGGCCCTTCAAACAACCTGGGTTTGACGGTATAATAGCCACGGAGCTTCAAAAGACTAAAGATGAACTGCCGAACGGCTCCATTCCCGAGAACTGGAAACAGGTAATTGTAGTATTTATACCGAAGTCGGCGCCTACATTATTCTTAAGGACTTCAGGCCAATCAGTATTTCGGCGTTTATCTTGAAAAGGCTTGAAAAACTGGTTCACCTTCTCATAAGAATTGGGATACCGTGGAAGAGATTGTCGCTATCGCAGCACGTCTACTGTAAGAGAAAATCGGTGGAATCCATCATGCACACGCTCATGAAGTCCATAGAAGAAACTAGGCACCTTCCTTGAAATCAGCAGGACATTTAACAGCGCGTTACACGGGGCTATAGTGGAGTCTCTAAACAGCCTAAGAGTCAAAATCGTTCATTGGCACAGTGCCAAAGGGACCCTCTCACCGCTTCTTTGAGTTCTTGTGGACAATAACCTGCTGTTCAGATTGGAGCGGAAGGCTACCAGGTTATTACGTATGCGGATGGTTTGGCGCTGATTTTCAGAGGAAGGTTATTGGGTACCTTATGTGAGCTCTCGCAAGGATATCTTGGTGCTGAAAGTCATATTGAATGTAATCCAATAGATAATGCGGGAAAAGGTCTGGGAGCTAAAGAGGTTGTCAGGCTGCGGTATAGTGCACATAAAATTAACTCGGACTGTTTCGACTTCATCCCGATCTCAACGAGCCATTGCGTAAGGGAGCATAATAACTCCGATACCCAAGAGCCAATTAGAGCTTTGACTAAATCACGATGGCTAAGTATTGTCTGACTTCTCTTTCGAGAGCTTCGGAGAATTTCTTCGCCATAATATTCTGGGTACTGTGGCACACGGGGGGATATCAATCGCAGAGAATTTCATAGCAGATAAGCTAGCTAAGACAATATACACTTGAAAGGGGCTCCTTAAGCAAGAGGCTTTTCGGGGTTTCTTTGGCCACCTGTTGGGTGCTTCTGAACGAATGGTCTTCCAATCAGCTCGGTTAGCGGTGGGCAGCTTCTAGTTATGTAGTTATCAAAACCACAGCTCACATTAATTACGGGGCATCAGCACTAACCCCTATTGCGGCAGCTATTTGGAGTGATGATTCTCTCCACTTTTTACTCAGCTGTCCTCCCTTCGCGAGACTAAGACTAAAAGTTCATATTTAGCTGTAATTTTAGCAGAAATATATCCTTTGATTGTAATTTAAATTAATTAAGTTAAATCCAAATATGGTATTTTTTATATCTATGTATGTATGTGTATAAAATTTAATTCCTGTTCGTTAGTGATCCCATAACTCACGAACAGTTTAACGTATTTTTTATATTTGATTTCTTTGGTTTCTTTCTATCTGTAGAAGGTTTGTAGAAAAAACTGGATAAATCGGCAAATATTGAAAAAACTGGAATTTCACAAACGTAATAATTGTAGTTCACCGAGAGTATTTATATAAATTTTGAACAGAAAAAACCATTATTATTTAAGGTTGTGACCTTTCGAAAAAATTAAAATAAAAATCATTTTATATATATTATATTTTACTGAGAATGTATGAAAAAATTTAGAATAGAAAAAATTTTGGATAAGGTTTCCACCTTTCGGAAAAATTATAAAAGGTATTTAACTAAAGTATCTAGGTATACGGCACGACGGCATGGATATAAAACGAAACGAAAAATGAATAAGAGTGACATAAGTGAATCACCTTGATGACTTATGTATAATTTTTGTTGAACTATTGAAGGAATTAGAAATGGTTCTTCTCAGCAAAGAGAAGATGTATAGCTATATTTTGAAGAAGCTTGCCATCTGTTCGAAAAGTCGAATTAAATTCTTTAAACAAGTTAGTACACATGAGAGGCTCAGAAATTCGTTTTCTGGTTTTTTTTCAACGGAAATATCTCATAAGTGGTTAAAGGAATAATTAATCTGAAATTTTTTTTGCAAAACTTCAGAATATGCACTTTAATTTGGTATAACATTTGTCAAAGTGCAGTAAGCAGTTTTCGATGAAGTAGGTACTTACAAAAATAGAATTGTATGTGATCAGAAAATTTTTTTATTCTACCACTTTGTATTGTTGTGTAAACGCCGTCTTTTGCATTCTCTCTTTCCCTACGTTACATCTTTCGTTTCAGCTATGTAACGAAATCAGCTTTAGAAATTTTACTTTCCATTCGCCTAAGAAGTTTCACTTCAAAATGTAAAAAAAAATAGACTTGCCCCATTTTCAAAATAAAGGGATTATTTATTTGAATGCCAAATAAGTGTTTCTGTAAAAAGCTATTGAAGCGGACTGAAAATGTGTTATGAATTGAACTAAGATTTCTGAATTAAAATGCATGGGTCAGCCACATTTCTCTACTAAGTGTTTATAAATTTTTTCTAAATTATAAAGTAAAATTAAAATAATTATTACTGTTTTTAAGAGCCAAGTGGGAGATCAGCTAATAAAATTAGAGCAAGGCAGAAACCTCTTTATCTAAATTTTGTGTGAATTTTATTATATTTTATGTGAAATTCCACTTTAATCGTCACAGATTTGTATGTGAAAACCTGTATGGAAATTTTCCGAAGAATAATTCTGCAGAACATTTTAATCCTCTAACGAGTTTACAAATTGGTTTTCCGAAGTAAGGGTTAAAACGACACTCTTTGGTGGAAGCTAATGGGTTAAAAAGTTTTACAAAAATTATTCACGTGTAACTTTACTCTATAACATATATTTTAACCATTTTGTTCAATTTTCTGAAAATTTCAATAGTGCATTAAAAAAATTCGAGCTAGCTGCTGCAAATACATCGAGTTCTTTGTAACTGGATACTTTCAGCAAATATTGATAAACTCCGACTCAAGTTAAGTTTCCATAAGAGAATCACAAATCTTAAAAGAAATCAAAACAATAAAATGTAACAAAATTAAGTCCCTTCTGAAATGATTCTAATAACATTTTTAATGGAATTTTTCTGAGGAGTAAATTATTTTTTAATAAAGTATCATTAGCTTGTAAGTATTCCTTAACTTCTCAGTAATTATGATTGTAATTACAACCAAAAAAAATTTCTGGATTGAAGAAACGGCTATCAGATGAAGGAAAACTAGGAATAAAATTTCGCTTAAGAAATAATTACTAATTTTGGAGATAAGAGGCTTCATTTTACATCGATTTTTATCGATATTTGAGGAAAAAACTACTTAACCCTCTCATGCCCGAATTAAAATGGGCGTGGCTAAAATTTTTTTGAGTGTACATATAAGCTAGAGTTGACCTCAATATCAACTGACAAAAATTTCAATGTCCTAGGTGTCCTGGTTCAAGAGCTACAGGATGTTGCGTATATGCAACATTGGGCAATGGTGTTATATATTTAAAGTCAAGTTGATTTTTTTTCAAATACCGTTTATTTATATTTATGTATGATAGGACACTAAACAATTTTTTTGGGGATTGGAGCACAAGTGCACATTACATTTGCTGCATTTACAGCCTGGAACCCCAGTGCGCATACTCTACATCTTCCTCTTGTTCCCCATTCCGGCCAATGACTATAACCCTCAAGTCGTAGTGATTTTGCTGGATCTGCAACATAAGCTCTTTTATAGGGGTTTGATTCAGAGCCCATAGAAGGAGCTGGTGATGATGGAGCTGGTGGTGATGGAGCTGGTGGTGATGGAGCTGGTGATGATGGGGATGAGTTCATTGTCAAAGGGAGTGACGATGGACGACCTCTCTTTTTGGCGACAACTGTAGTTTGACTTGCGTTCAAAAGCTCGGAAGCAACATCCAATTGGAAATTTATGAGCGGCATATGCTTCAATTCGCCGTCTGTATGCGTGATGTCTCTGCGGTACAACAACCTGGACGAGGTATTGTTATAAACTTCTTCTCCTGCATAATGTGAAACTAATTGTTCGCTCTTATTATCATACCAACGACAAGCAATCAAGTTGTGCGTTGCTTCATATTTGAAATCGCTTGATCCTCGTCCTGGTTTTTGAAGGTCTTTCTCACTGATTATAGCACAATTTTTCAATCGGTTGCTTCTAATTGTACCAACGGCCAATATGCCTTTTTCTTTCAGAGTAATCATCAAGCTTATTGACGAAAACCAATTGGCAAGAAACAGTTGGAAACTTTGGTTTACTGGCAAATTGGATGATAAAAATAGCACGATATCTGATGAAATTCCCAAGCCATAAGTCTTGCACGTCCCTTCTCCAATGTACAGATTAAAATCATATATAATCCCAGATACACCAGCTGTCGTAAACATTTTGAAACCCCACAAAGTTTCTTCAGCCGAATCATCCCAATCAAAGTTGGCAAATTTTTCATTCTCAGCTTGAGTCAGACCTTTTGGGCGCATCTTAGAATGTGCATACAAAAAAGTTTTATTTTTCGAAAATTACCACAATAGACCAATGTTGCATATACGCAACACGACATTTACAAAATTATTACAGGCAAACTGAATAATATTTTCATGCGGGGTTTTTTTTAAATACTCACTTACCTTTCTTTATTTAGTTGTTGAACTTGGTTTTAGGATGAAGTTATTATTTTATTGTTTTTTTAACACTTTTTTAAAACCACGTTTTTTTGCACAATGAATTTGTCAACTACGTTCTCGGGAGAATAGATACTAACTGAACGCGTGTGCAGCTGACTACCGAACAATTAGATGTAAGCTCACTCAACACATGCAGCTATATTTCTGCGAAAGGTTCAAAACAAAAAATTTAAAATAACGGTAGTTAGAGGCTCATAAATACAATGTTGCGTATATGCAACATCGGGCATGAGAGGGTTAAAAATGAAGTGGAATTTTTATTATAAATATTGATTTTATCGACCCAACTTTCATTTAAAACATTTCAGATGTTTATGAAGTAAAAATGTTTTTTGGAGTTGAAGAAATTTGGTATTTTTTACAAGATTTTGTTGTTATAAAACGAATTTATATACAAAACCTATTTGTATTGCGAAATTCTTCTAATTTCTGAGCCAAAATATGTTCGAGAAAAATGTTAGCCCAAAGCAAATTTTATTATTCTCATGGAAAAATTACAATGGGAAAACTTTCTGAAGAGTTAACTTAGTGCATTTATGTAAATTTGTATATGCGTGGTTTCCTCGATAGCTATGCAAAAATTCAAATACAAAATTTGTAAATTCAAATTTGCATTGAGATCAAGGCGTTACGAAAAATAAAGGCATAAATTACAGCCAACGCCGTCGTTAGTTATACAAAGAAATTACATGAATTGTAGCCTTAAGCGGCCACTTATTCAAATGTACTTGTACTTAAAAGCATTTTATGCATAATCTTAAAAACATTGCTACATATGTACGTGCATATAGATATGTAAGTTCATAAATGTTTGCATGTGTGTATAGATTTATTCACGTCGAAAATGACGCGACATGCAATAGAGGCGAAACAGGGCTTTATGTACTTAATATATAAAATGCAATTTAAATTTCTTCAACATAAAATAAAAACTGTCGTTAAGTCGACGTTCCACCAAGCTATTAAAAGATGAAATTCATCTACACCTATAGTTAAAATTTAAGAGCGATTTGTGTGGCTGCCTAAAAAGATGATTTTCATTAAAAAAAAGGAATGTCTCGATTGTTTTCAAATTTTGAAAATAGCAGAAAAATCTCCAAATGTCGGAACGAAATATTGCTTACAAAATATGAAATCTGCATGTTTTTCTTTTTCTGAGAACATGATATTAACTTTAATACCTTTGTACAATTTAACCCGGTTCAATACCAAGTATCCAGACATGTACGGCAAGCAATCCTCTTTTGGAAACTACGATATTATTATTCAGTCAACATGACTTGAATTGATAATAATTTCCCAATGCCTAAAATTCAGTTAGTTAGTTCAGTAGTTGTCTTACTACTATGCAAAGACTTTTATAATAAAGGGTGGTTAAATTTTAAGGGCCGATGTTGATTTTGAATAAAACACAAATTATTTTGGAAATTATTGTAATTTATTTTTATTATGATATATGTTGTAGTTTAATTATGTATGGAACAAAATATCGGCCAAATGTCCGCCGCTACCTCGGCGGCACACCTCCATCCGATGGTCCAAATTTTCGATGACGCTGAGGCATAATTGAGGTTCTATGCCGTTAATCTGCCGAATTATCTCATCCCTTAGCTCTTGAATTGTTGCTGGCTTATTGACGTACACCTTTTCTTTCAAATAACCCCAAAGAAAGTAGACCAACGGTGTCAAATCACATGATCTTGGTGGCCAATTGACATTGCCACCACGTGAGATAACACGGCCATTGAATTTGTCGCGCAAAAGAGCCATTGTTTCGTTGGCTGTGTGGCAAGTGGCACCATCCTGTTGGAACCACATATCGTCCACATCCATATGTTCCAATTCGGGCCATAAAAAGTTCGTTATCATCTCACGATAGCGAACACCATTCACAGTAACTGCCTGACCGGCACCAAACAGTCACTCTTTGTGGGTGCATTGGTTTTTCGACAATCACTCTTGGATTATCATTCGCCCAAATGCGGCAATTCGGCTTATTGACGAATCCACTGAGGTGAAAATGTGCCTCATCACTGAAGATGATTTTCTTCGAAAATTGATCATCCACTGTTGCCACTTCTTGCCAACATTCTGACAATTGCTCGATTGTGTATATTTCCGTGTTCAAATTGAGTTAGTCTGAAATTGAGAAATGTCAAATGAAATGCAGAAAAAAACTTGACGTTTAGGTGTGGTTCACATTTAACATCGGCCCTTAAAATTTAACCACCGTTTATATGTCTCAAAATAAAATCCTTTGGAAGACTTAAGAAAATGTGCTACGCTGATAATTATTATGAAAAAACTTTCATGATATGAGTCTAAAAATAGTAGGTAGTTATTGTTGATTTAAAAACTTGTTCTCACTAATATTTGTTATAAAAAACGTTTTTTAATATACGTCTCAAAATAATAAATATCGATAGCTTAAAAAAAAGGCTTTTGTAATTCTTATCGAAAGTAGGATGACTTTTTTTAAACTTAACTCAATAACTATTGTTCTAGATCTCTGCTTTAATTTGATATATCAATTGTCTCTATGGGATTAGTTTATTTATTAATTGACGCCACATATGTATGCAAAATGTTGTGTTTGCTTTCTTTAAATCAATTTATTTAATAAACGTACAATCAACAAAAACCATCTCCGGATCAAAGGAAATTTTCTCTATTTTGAACTGCTTAAAAAGTTGTAGTTTTTTCTCAAATCGCAAAAACTAAAATATATTTTCGCCAAAAGTATTAAATATTTCATTCCCAATTTTCATACTGTTTATAATTATTTTTCTTTAATTCAGACAACTTTTTCCGTGTAACAAAAAACTTAAAGCAAAAAACTTAAATATATATTAAGCACATATTTTAAGTATAATTAAAAAAAATTTGTAAAGCATTTCCGAATTTTTTTTTAATATTAAAGCTTAAAGGCTCAGGAAATCACAAATTAGGGTTTTTCTTTGGAAACGACATCAATGAATCAAGAGAATATTAAAAAAAAAATACTGTAAGCAATTTTTCTCTACAAAAATTATCAAAGAATACAAATAACAGTTAACCGGAAAATGAATTTCTGTTTCTCGCATGTAACTTTTGTATAATTTTATTAAATTGCACTGTTCAAATATAACTGTAAACTATTAATGAAACGAGCATTTTGCGAACTTTTTAAAAACGAAACGCTTAACACTCATATTTGAATATCTCATATGACTTACAAACAGGTGACAACCCTCTTCCAAATAGAGCTGTAACCTTTCTCTCCGACTCTTCAAGCAGGTGGCAACCTTCGAAATAAAGCTATAAACCTTCTTTTCGCAGAGAAGAATCGTTTAGCATCCATATTTTAATATATCATATAACTTGTGTATAATTAACTCAATTCGACTTTTCCAACATGTGGCAATGCTGTTAAAAATATACCTATAAACTTTCTCCGTGCAAATCGAACCGTTTGACAACCATATTTTAGTATTTCATAGAGGTAGGTAGATATTTCATAAAACTCGCACATACTAATTGAATTGAATTGGACTAGTCATAAAGGTGGTAACGCTCTTAAAAATATTGGGATGAACACTTTCTCCGTCGAATAGAATCATTTGACTATAACTGAAAACAATGCAAACAAGTTATTTTTTATTTTAATATTAAAAATTAAAACAATTGAAAACATCGATTAATCGATAAATATCTTATATCGTCTTGCCATTAATCATTTGATACAATAATTGAGTAGTAAGTTTTAGCTGTCAGTCCTTACTATATGTAGATAGATATACATAGATTGGTTCCTGCAGGTGCCTTCAAATTGAGAGCGCGTTAGCGACAATAGGGCTGCGACATCGACTTCGATTTTTGTAAATAACCGATGATTTGCAACAAAAACGAGTGGTCAAAACAACGATTTTTGTTTCTCGATGTTTCGTCAGCATCGATCATTTGGATCGATGATTTTAATCGATGTTCATGAAGGCAAATTAAAGTGCTATCTAAATTAACTAGAGGTACTAGAGGCAGAAACTACACTCATCTAACTGGCACGCCAAATATTTTTATCGAAAATAATCGATTGCTTAAACATCGACGTTTTTCAGCCGATGTATTATCAACCTCGATGTCATCAATTATGAGGTCGATGTTACAGTCCTAATCGACAAATAAAGATAGCTAGAAATAAATTGTGGTTTTAATAAAGCCCAGCCTAGTTTTTTTCGCATATTCATGAAAAGTATGAAGTCTTCGGAAAAGCCGAATATAGTTATATCTTTACTTGTATTTATAATGAATTTCTTGTTTTGTTTAAAATTTTGTTCGAACCTTTGCGGTAACCCTTAAAGCGAATGGAACATCGTGGAGCTAAAATTTTGATTCTACTTACAAAATCCTATATTATATAAGAATCGCTTATCAACATTGATTGGGCATATGAATTTTAAATTTTGTCGGACAATGTACCTAGATTAAGTTTAATTCCGTAGCATTTCTTGCATGGTCCGCAGGTCTGTGGCTTCCATTACGAATAATATAAATGTAGGTACACATACATTTTATTTCCCTCCTCTTCCTCTTCACTTCCCACTCCCACTATCAGGTAGGCAATCAAACCGCGGAAAACAATTCGCTGATAATATGCAAAACAGTAAAAGCCAGTGGTGAAATTTATGTACAACTCATTTCGTAGAAAATATAAAGTAATGTAATTTCTTTGATTTATTACCGCAACGAACAAGAAAATGGCAACACCAAGAACAACAATAACAACAAAAAGCAGTTTACTAGAAACGATTGAGTGCTAAATGAGTGTTGTTGTAGTACAAGCTGTTGGCGGGCAAGCAGTCAGCCATTACCATTGCAAACAAAATACAGTGCAGTCCGCTTAAGATGCGCTACAGAGGACTGAGTTAAATCAAAGAACTTAGATTAAATGAAGTTGCATTACTCTTAACATTCCTTCAACAGATAATGTTGTCTTATTTCACCATACCAGAACTAATTTGACCTTTATTGATGATATAACAATAGAATCTGATTTAACCCAATTGGTTTCCAGTGTGGTGAAATAAGACAACGTTTCTTTGGTAAAACTGTCAATTATGACCAAGAACTCACCTTATTAAAATATGAATTGTGAATTTGCACGTAAATCGCTGTTACATTTTGGATTAAGCTCGGCAAAATCCTACTAGTATTATAAATATAACGAAATTTGAAAGTTTGTGTGTATGAGTGAATATGTGAGTATGTTTGTGACGTTTTCACGCCTAAAACGCTAAACAAATTTGAATAAAATTTTGCAGGTAACTAAATAAAATTTGGATTAACATATAAAGTATATTTTGAAGCGAGTTGTTATAGCTGGACAGATTTGGATAACATTTTTCGCATATATACTCGTAGTTCGTTATATGGATTACCATACCAATTTAAAAGGTTAAATTCAATTAAAGCAATGAGTGAAATCAATTATTCCAATATGAGTATCAAACGAAAGGTTTAATATGCCTTCGTTTCCAAAAGGTTTTGAAAAAAGGTTGCCAGCTGTTTAAAGGTAAATTAAAATACACTAATAAATTATGGAATCTTGCAATGTGAGTGTCAAACGAATAGTTTTAAGAAAGCTTAATTTCGATAATACTTTCGAAAAATTAAATAAAATTGCAATAAGTTAAATTGAATATTAAAATAAAGCGGTTCAAGAAATCTTCATTTTCGAAAATTTTTCTGAAGAAGATTGGCATCTGCTAAACTAAAAATAAATTAAATTATTATATTAAAGTAAATATTACATGAGATTCAAAGGAAGTAGGTTTAGGAAAACTTAATCACGAAAATATGCTTAAAAAGGGTTGCCACCGGTTTAAAAATATTAATTTAAATTAATAGATGTAAGCTTCCTCAAATATAATTATATTGAGGTGAAACGAAAGCGTGAACAGGAGAACATTTTTGAAAAGGGTTGCCATCTTATTTAACTTTGTTTAAATTTAATTGGTAAGGTATCTAGAATTACACACTACTGGTGTCAAACGAAAAAGTTTGAGGAAGTTTTATTCGAGAAAAATATTTGGAGCGCATTGCCACCTGTTTAAAAAATTCTAATTCCGCTAAATTTATAAGATATATTAAATATTGCAATACAGCTGTCAACCGAAAGAAGTTTAGAAAAATTAAGTGTAAAAAAAATTTGAGGGGTAGCACTGCTGGCATCAAACGAAAAAAGTGATTTTTGTTTGGAGAAATATATTTGGAGAGCGTTGCCAGCTGTTTAAAAAATTCTAATTCAGCTATATTTATAAGATAAATTAAATATTATAATACAGCTGTGAACCGATAGAAGTTTAGAAAAATTAAGGGTTGCCAACTGTTTGAAAATGAAATAAAAATAATAATAATAAGTGGCCGCTTTTCCAAATTTAAAGAAATTTTTGTTAAATAAAGTATAGGAAAATTAATTTTTTTTTTGGAAAATAGTTTTAGTATATATACATTTATCAAATCCTGGTTTGATTTAGATAATAAAAAATTAAAAACAAAAAATAAAACTTAAGATGATGCGAAATAACTTCGCTTGATTTTCATTAGGTAAATTTTTACGTCAAATACTGTCATTTGTATGAAAACGGCCAACATTTTGACATGTTTTGATTTAACACTATAGCAAAATTATAAAACGTCAACATATTGTCATTTCTTGTCAAATTTGATGGTCAAAACTTTTAACTAATGAAAACCAAGCATTATAATGAGCAAAATAATGATTTTTGTTCCATTATAGTCGAGTCTCTTTTAATCTTTTAAAATTGTCCATGCATTTTATTTGGGATTGGAAAAATAGTAGTTTTTAACAGAGTTCCCATTATAATGGAGTCCATTATAAGTGGATTTCACTGTACATATTTACTGCAGTATGTTTGAGTATATAGTGAAATGCAGCCGTACGTCTTTCTGAATTCATTTACATTTACAACATACATACATATGTACCATATTTAAATACATCCACACTTGTACCAGAACACTAATTGGACTTGAAGGCCGAATCCTCAATCGCATACGCTGGGCACTCACATCCTCCCGCCTTTTTATGTATGAAAATAACAATAAATCAGTGGTTGGAAAAAAAGTAATAGTAAAGCATTGTAGTATAGCGTTCATTGGCTGCGCAACGGCAGTCACTGAAATCAGGAAAATCAACTACAAAGAATAATTGCAAAATACCGAAAACAAAAGCAAAACGAGTAAACAACTGTAGACTAGAAGAAAAATGGCGCTCATGTGGTTGCTGATGTTAGGCCACTGATAAAAAACAAAAACTGCGCAACACAACCAATGTACATATGTGGAATTCAATGGCTTATTTTCAAAAACAAAAAGCCTTACGAATTCTGAGCCACCAAGCGTTGAAGCTGTAAATGATATTTAGTATAATTTAGTATACCACTGTACAATAGACCGTATCGTAAAAAAAACGATCTCGGATTTGAACACTTACCTTGTGAGCATTTCAAAAATTAATTTTTTTTTCGGCATACTGTAAAAACAGCTAAATTGGTTTTTTCCTATAATTTCTCTGTCTGATCCACGATTTTTATAATATAGTATGATATATAGCTGTAAAGGTACTAACCAAAGGCATATTTATATGTAAGTGAATATTCTCTTGGTTAAAATTATATGTATAATTGTTAATGGAGCTTATTTTCGTAATAAAGTGTCTTGAATACAAGAAATCGTTTTTAGAAAATGAAACTGAACATAGAAACTGAGCTTGACATGATAGGTTAATGGTTTCTATAGCCGAAATTTGTATTTGGTTAATATCGTTACAACTATACAGTGGTGTTCAAAACATTTGCAACTGAAAAAATAATTTTGCCAATAGGTAGGTACTTTTTCAATAGAAAATATTGAGTTCATTTGATGTAATAAAAAAAATATAAGCAAATATCTTACGAAGATTATCGTTTCGGTAATACGGTAAGTTATGTTCATATATCATTATTAAAAATCTAAGATCAAATGGAGTAGTTATAGGAAAAAAAGTACACGTGGACCTAAATGCATGAGCCAATAGTACCATTATTAAAAATAGTAGTAGCAAGTAAAATAGTAGGTAGTAGAAATTTGTAAAAATGGTGTTAATAATTAGTAGTAGCATTAGTAAAACTGGTAGTAGAAATTAGTAAAAATATAAGCGTCATGTGGTGACTTTGTTATGGGATATTGACACGCGATCGTTACGCGATCTGAAAAATCGCTCTGACGTCTCTAAAGAAGTTTTACTTTAAAACCCATTCGCTGCAGTGTTAAGGGTTCAACCCCAAGGAGTGCATTTTCAACTTTTTTTAACAACATCCATACAGTCCACTGTACACATTATTCTTAGATTCGTTTATTCGCAATCTAAATGATATGTTTATGAAACATAACTATATACTCCTTAGTTTTCAACCACATATATCACAGATCTACAAATGAAATTAAATTTTTGGTATAAACTAATTTGCAATATGAAGTTCAACGAAACCGATATCTGGTGAGCACTATTGCCAATTTAACTATTTTATAGTTCATTTGGCTTTTTTCTGAGTTAAGTTATGAAAATTGTGTTTTAACCATTAGGCTGATTTCTAGTTTAATGCTGTTGGGTATTTATACTTGTTGCAATTAATCCGATTTCATTCTTTGTAATTGTTCTCCTTTCATTCCATTAACTTTTCCCAATGAAACTCTTTTACACCCTTTCCTCAGTTTCATTATTCTTTTCATTCGTCTTTTGCATTCAGTCCACCATAATGCCGAACGTATTTGATATAACAGCAATATAACTTCAGAGGGACAAAGTTTTTTATATATTTGGCAAAACATTAGTATTAGGTAAAAGAATACAGGGAACACATAAACGAAAACCCCTTCAGAGAGTTAATTGCATATGTTTGCACCATTTTAAGGCTATACTTTACGTGAGTTAGTTTCTTAAAAGCAGACACATATATTTTATAAGAGAAAACAATAAAAGACAATCAATATTTATTTTTAAGTAATGAATCAGAACAAATTTGTTAATCTAAAAATATGCAACCCTTCCGTGGCTCGTTCGAAGCCTTTCGCAACTAATCGTGTTTCGGGAAAAGTTCGGTATCATTTTTGCACTAGTTCCAGACAAGGCCATGTCTGGATAACAGTTATTTCTTAAAGTATAGGGTCTTGCAATAGGGACGCTACAAAAGTAGACCGATAGTGACAGCAAACGACGCCATATTTTTTCCCGCTCTTTTGACATTTCTCTTCAGTAAGATTTGCCATTTCATCATGGAAAGATATACGAGCCAACAACGAGTCGAAATTATAAAAATTTACTACCGAAATCGGAGTCAATGGCCTCAACTTTAAGAGCGCTACGTCCAATTTATGGTCGTCGTCATATCTGGCTGAAGGGCTTCGTCAATAAGCAAAATATGCGTTTTGGACAGGCAGCAATCCACGCGTACTCCATAAGTCAACATTGCATACCGAAAAAATTACGGTTTGGTGCGGTTTATGGGCCGGCGGCGTCATTGGGCCGTACTTCTCCCGTGATGATCAAAACCGGCACGTTACTGTGAATGGGAATCGCTACTGCTCAATGATATCCGAATATTTTTGGCCCGAATTGGATGATATAGCCTTGGACAATACGTGGTTTCAACAGGACGGCGCCACAAGCAACAAGCCACTCAGCGATTGTCACAATCGATTTCCTGTGAGGCTACGTCAAGTGTATGGTCTATGCCAACAAGCCAATGACGATTGATGAGCTTCCTACGAATATCGAACGTGAAATTGCAGCAGTACGAGTATCGGCCGATTTATGCTTGAAAACGGTCGAAAATTGGATTCCGCGTCTGGACTTCTGCAAGCGTGCCCGTGGTGCCCATGCAAAAGAAATCGAGTTTCATACATAATGGCATCGAATGTACTTTCACAGGAATAAAGAATTCAATTCATATCCCAAACCGTTTTTGTTTTATTTAAAAAAAAAACTTTTGTAGCGTTCCTATTGCAAGACTCGATAGAATTATACCAAAAAAAAAATTAAAAAGTACGGCGTATTTTCTTCGTTCACTGGAAGTCGTTGTAAGTGGATTGTATATTACATTTTTTTTTGTAAATGGGATAACTATAGCCTGCATACGTGATTACTTGAAATGTATATTTATTTATTTTTTGTTTACAAGTCTGCTTTCCAACATTTCCGATGGACATTTTTTTATAACATTTGATATTAGGCGAGTTTATAAAAGGTAGTAGCAGAAAGATTTCCAAGTATTTTGTTTTTTTTTTTTTCATTTTTGCTTCATAGATGTCAAAGTTGCCTGTATTTTGTTTTATGCGTTTGCGGGTCCTATAGCTATACCACGAAAAGTAAGAAACAAAATACATATGATTCTTGTTGTCATCATCTTTTATGAATTCGCCTTGTGAAAGACAAAAACAAAGAGACCAAATAAACTCTCAAGTAACACCATCATGTATGAGTTCGATTTGATTAAATAGAAGAAATAAACTTAAACTTTTAATTCTTTAAGCATTTTTTACCATAATTATTATCTCTATTCTAGCTATTATTGGATTTTTTTAATGATCTGTCTATAGCTTTTTTAGTTTTTTGGCAACACTGGTGGGTAGGAGCAGGAAGCGTATTTTTAATTTAATTTTTTTACAAAATTTTGCAACACTATTCTTAAGAAGTAAATACAAATAAAGTAAATATACTTTAGAAAACATATTAGTGCCTCTTGCGTAGAGCAGATGAAAAACACTTATTTTAAAAAACACTTATTTTACTTTATTTGTGAACAAAGTTTTTAGGAGCATTTGAAATCCAGTCCCTCCTATTCATAAAACTTTTGGAAATGAACATGAACATAATCGGGTGGTTAATATGATTTTTAGGAAAATCTCTACTTCAGCGCCACCTATGAGTAATGTGTATGCATACGTATGCAAGCGGTCATGTATTCAAGAAATTGATATTTAATCAATATTTTAAGACTTAAAATTATTCAATCAATAATAGTTTAAATTTTTTGTTCAGAAATAGAAATTCTGTGTCGAGTTATACCTTTGAACAAAAATCAAACTAGTTTTTCGAGCGTTATTTTTTCGCTCCAATTAAAAATAATCATTTTTAATGAGTTTTATTTTTTTGATAAAAAATTATTAAATTTTTTTTGAGTTTAATTTTTGTAATTAAAAGCAATCATTATTTTTTACCTTTATTTTTGATATTCACACACAAATCGTTATTATTTTTTTAATAATTAATAAATCATTCAAAAATCACTATTTCAGAGGGAAAATGAGTTTTTTCCAAAAAATATAGCTCAATTTAAGATTATTTTTTCTGGCGGATTAATAAAAATCTAAAATTAATTATTAATCATAATTTTTAGAGATATGCCTCAAAATGTTTCAAATCGTGGAAGATTCTTACAAGTCATATGCTCAAACTGTTCTCCGATATTTGAAAGCATTTAATTTTTTTCATTGAAAATTAAAAAAATAATCATTATTTTCGGTGACTGTTTTAAACTCCTCCCAATTATTGATTGTATGCGAGTTTTTCAAATCTTGTTTTTATTTTTCACTCTTTATAAATTAAAAGTATTAGTAAGAGTCAAGAATGATAGAATACAAGATTGCGCCTTCCCGCGGTGAAATGACAGATCTCGCCTTTAGTAAACAAGAATACGGGAGAGAGAAAATTGAACAACTTCCAATATTTCATTGAAAAACGTGTTCTAATTGTTCTAAAGTGTAAAAGTATGAATTTATAGGCAGACATTTAATAAATAAATTCGCAAAATACTAAAAAAAGTGTCTCTTTTTCTTAAATTGTGAAAAAAGCTTTGTCTAGTTGAAGTTGAGAATTGTCAAACCCGGCAAAACCAAAGTAGCGGTACTTCTAAAGGCGTCACCTTCAGTATTCAGTACACCGTGAGTAAGAGTTACAGTTTCTATGGAACTCCCCTTTTTCTGCCAAGTTTTCTTTTTAATTGTAGCACATATAATGATTAGTTTATTTTTTATCTTGTTTTACGCATAAAACGTGGTGCCAGTTTTCTCACGTTTTGAAAAAAAAACACCAAGAAAATAGTTACTTTACGGAATAAAAATAATTAGCAGTTATGGTAAGGAAGCTTTGAGTGAAATCAAACAAAAAATAATAATAAGTGGCCAATATTGGAGTTAAACAACAAAAAAAAACGGATATATTCTTCAAACGTCGCGTGCAAATGTTAAATATTTAGCGGCGAAAAATACAAAAGAAAAAAGGTCAGGCGTCAGTACAAGTGAATTTTTGCCTACCACAAAGCATAAATCTAGGCGCAAACACAAGGAATCAACTCATACAATGTAACTAAATGCGCTAATAGCACGCTTGCGTTACAGCTGCGCGCAAAACAGCAGCAATCATTACAATATCAAAAACAAATGTGGCTGATGATGGTATCCGTCTAGGGTATTGTCGAGGGTTAGAGGTATGGGGGTAGCAAAGGGGTGGAGTTACAGAAGATGGCGACACTTAATCAGCACCATGAAATGTAAAAGTTGAATGCAACAACAACTGCAAAATACATTCATATGTTAATAGAAAAAAAAACTAGAATGAATTAGGGTTGAAAGAAAATCGTAAACAACAAGTGCAGTGGAGGCGGTCAACGGCGAGCGCTTACGGTAAAATGCCAACTATAATTAAGCCATAAATTCCACTTTTACGATTTTTTTGCAATGTTATGAATTTCTATTAGCATAATATTGGCAAAAGTACCTCAGCCGACACCGTGCTATGTATTCTTCCCCCAATATTTGCAATTCGCCCCCCTGAACAGGAGCTCTGAGAAAGTAGCGAAATTCTTTCGAATTCTTGCGCCTAGACTATTTTCGCTCAATAATAAAGAATGGAAGTCTTATGGCGAATGGCGAATGGCGAATGGCGAAGAGTGAATGGTTTTTTAATGCGCTTGCGTACAACTTACTTTACTTAGCGCCACTTGGCGAACATCATGCTGTGCTACCAAATGGCGACCGTTGGTGTGTGCGTGTTCGCAATTTTTTTTTCGCTACTTTTCTGCTATTCCGTTTGGCATTACTACGAGTATTCTTCTTATTGTTGTTATTGCTATTAACATCTGTTGTTGTTGTTTTCTTTTGTGCGCGGCGCGCGCTTGCTGAAGCTTAATTCATTAGTGTTGTTGCTCCATAAATGTCAGACGCATATAAATTTAACGCTTTTAACTTCATTTACTACGCGGAGCTGTAAAATGCGTGTGAGAAGAGCAAAACGTAACTAGATATGAATAGAATTACTTAGTAAAAACCAGCGAACGAAAATAACAGTTATTTATGAAAACTTTGATAGAAAAATTCACAAATGTTCTACTAACAAGTGAAATATAACAAAAGATTTTTTTTTGTACGGAGAATCAAATTTTACAATAAGTTTTTGTTTGAAATCAGTCTGTGATATTTGTAAATAAAAGTCATCAATGACAAACAGTCAATGACTTTTATAAATAAATAAAAGTCATCAATATAAATCAGTCAGTGACTTTTAGTCATACTTATTAAAGTCATTATAATTTAGTCATTATAAAAGCTTATTCTTCGTAGACAAAATTTTTAGAATATTTCAAACCTCTAACGACTTCCCAAATTTAGTTTTTGGGGGGTTTCTTTAAACAATGGTAAAACCTTCAAGTGGTAGCTAATGGGTTAAATTTTTTAGAATAATATTTGCCATGACAAATTACTGTCTGAATCTTTCATTTCGCTCAGATAAAAAAAATATATTTCAACCATTTTTTCCACATTTTTGAAAACAACTTAGGCCGGGGCATGAAAGCTGTGGTAGGAGATTTTATTATTGAAACCATTAACCCAGTTTCGGCTAGTTCGAGTTGGATAAAATTGTCCCACAGTGTTATAAAAGAAATTTTATTTCATATTTTAATGAACACTTTTAAGCCAGTGAAACCCTTTGGAGCCCGCACACCGCAGACTTCTTATTTTACCTACTAAATAGTCGCATTGGTCGCATACTGCAGTCCATAGTTGGACACTTTGCAGTGCCAGTAAAAATGTAGTAAATATAATTTTTTACTGATAAGGCAATTTGGTTTTTACATTACCAGTAAAATATTTTTTCACTGATTTCTGGAAATAACTGCATTGAGAATAATTTTTTACTGATTGTTGAAAGAAATTTTAGTAAAAATACTGATCATATAATTTGATTTATATTATCAGTAAAATGTTTGGAATGGAATGGAATTGAGGTAGGTTGAAAATCCGAAATCGGGTTTCCAAACACTCAGGCTTAGTTCCCCATTGCACTGGCCCTGGAATATATGTATGAAAGGAATGAGGGATAGGGTAAAAGGATAGGCGAAAACTTCCAGACTCTTTGATGAATCTAAGACGTTTGTTGCGGGTTAGAGAATGAGCGCTTTCTATCTTTCTATCTCTCACCCAACTCGTCGGTGTTTTCAGGAAGCGTAGTGAATATTGTAAAAAGTAATTTTGTGTAACACTTTATATGTGAACCGAATAATGCATATATAAATATATGTAAGGATAATTTAAATGTAATCAAAAAAATTTTTTTTATAAAATAATTAAATTAAAGCAAACAGTGAAATTTAATGAGTGGCACCACTGTTGGCCGACTAAAACGACAAATATATGTAGATGGTTACATAAGATGTAAGTTAATTCAAGCAACAAACATTTCTGAAAAAAATATACCAACAAGTTGCAATTTCTGGCTTTCAACAAAATTTCATCAAATTTTTAAACTTCATTGTTCGAATTAAAAAAAAAAATTTTTAAGTACGCAGTTTTATAGCTCATTAAATTTTAGTGTAATGAAGTGCAAGCCTGAAGTAGCTAAGCACTTATGTTGGTCTTTGTAATTTTTTTTTTACAGACTTTGTCCCACATTCTCTTCCATAGAAAAAAAATTTCGAACGTACTTTGTATTGGAGAAAATGCGTGACACCGCCAGTAAAAAAAAAGTTATCAAAAATCAATGGAAACGTTTAGCTTTAATGGGCTATAAAAATGTATGCTTTTAATTTGTTTAATAATTTGAATTCAAAAATTTGGAAATTTTATGAAATTTTGTTTTTGTTTTCTTATTTCTTTTATGTGGATTTATATGTTATACAAAGAGCTAGGCTTATGTAAAAATAAATAACAGACATGAAACAAAGAAAAAACAGTAGCCAAAATTGGTCAAAATGTCGCGTCGCTATTTTTTTCAAATAACTATATACATATGTATACCGAACATAACTCTTAAGTTCACCAAAAATTGCAGACTTTTTTTCAAAATTAATCTCTTAAAAATTAAAAAAAAATTTGCTGTGGCGGAAATCGAGTGCTGCAAAAATCGAGACCGTAATGTATAATTTAGCTTAACAGGAAAGAATGTTGCATTTTTTATTTAAAGTAGTTTCAATTATAAAAAATTATTTCTGAGATTAAATTTTCACATAATATCCAGTGGGGTATCGCATTTTATTCACAATTAAATGTAGTTTTAAATTTTTTGATCTTCTGGTTTTCCTCCAGGGTAAAAAGTGCATGTATTTTGTAACGATTTTTCGTCATCCCTTGTCAAGTTTGCTGTGGAGTTCTTAAAAAAGTTTTAAAATTTTACAACAACTTATAACAGTGTAATATGAAAAAAACTGCAAAATTAAAATTAAATCAAAAAAAGAATAATTATAATTAAAAGATGATATAAATCCTCTTTTCAGCAACATATCAAAATGTTTGTCGGTTACTTGACGCTAATTATAATACTAATTTTGGAATTTTACCATTACTTATATTAGTTAAATATTTCGATTAAAGTTTATTTTTAGGTTCATACAATTTATATTATAACCCTCTGGTACCTACTAAATAATAATACTGAGCCTGGTCAAAAAAAAGCATTTGTGAAGCACTGCTCTAGAGCATTTGAAACCTCTAGCGATCTTCAAAATTTGTTTTCTTAGGAGTCTCTTGAAGTAAAGGCCAAAACGACACTTTTAGGTGGGACGTATTGGGTTAAAACGTTCTACGAAAATATTTTCCGTAAAATTTTACCTTTCATTTCACTCAGACATATATTTTATATTTTATATTTTTTCTACTTCTTTGAAAACAACTGCGGCCGGGGCTTGAAAACTGAAGTGGGCCATAAAATAAAAATGCAAGCTAACTTTTGCGCATCCATCGAGTGTTTGCTGGATAGGTCTAAATGAGTACGCGAATTGAAATATAATGTTTGGTGATAGTATTGATTACTTCACACTGTCGTAAGCGTTTCGCGAGGATAAGGATTTCCTTTTGTTAACTCTCCCAAATATCGCGATATAAAGCAAAGCCGAAAAAATATGTCCGAATTTAAAAAAAATTGTAATTTATAAATAACACAACTTTCACATTTTTCGCCAAATTTTGTATTTCCTATTAGGGAATTCTCACCTCAATTTTTAGAAACATTGGCTTTTATTATTGTAGAATCTTTTACCTGCGGCTACACTCGCGCCGTATTCGGTTTAGCCTTATGAATTTGAGTATAACAGAAATGTAAATAAATAATTTAACCAAACAACATTTATTTCATTTAAATTTTTTTTTTTTTTTTTTGAAAAGGTGCTCAATCTTCTTCAAAATTGCCGATTACGGCTGGTTATTGAAACTCGTTTGTCATTGGCAACTGCGCCATCTGTCATATTCGTGTTTTGCGAAATCTAATTTACTGTTAGAAACTCACAACGTAATCCAACGATAGTGACATTTATACGTCTCAAAAGCTAAATTTCAATCTGATATAGAGAATGATGCCGGTATTTTCTGATCATCCCAACGCGCTTATTCAGGTGGTTATAAAGGGTGGTTAAATTTTAAAGGCCGATGTTGAATGTGAACCACACCTAAACATCAATTTTTTTTCTGCATTTCATTTGTCATTTCTCAATTTCAGACTAACTCAATTTGAACATGGAATTATACACAATCGAGCAACGTGTTAAAGTTATTCAGGCTTATTATGAAAATAGGCGTTCAAATCAAAATGCATATCGTGCATTTTCGAAGAAAATCATCTTCAGTGATGAGGCACATTTTCACCTCAGTGGATTCGACAATAAGCAGAATTGCCGCATTTGGGCGAATGATAATCCAAGAGTGATTGTCGAAAAACCAATGCACCCACAAGGAGTGACTGTTTGGTGCGGTTTATGGGCTGGCGGCATCATCGGGCCGTATTTTTTCCAAAATGAGGAGGGTCAGGCAGTTACTGTGAATGGTGTTCGCTATCGTGAGATGATAACGAACTTTTTATGGCCCGAATTGGAACATATGGATGTGGACGATATGTGGTTCCAACAGGATGGTGCCACTTGCCACACAGCCAACGAAACAATGACTCTTTTGCGCGACAAATTCAATGGCCGTGTTATCTCACGTGGTGGCGATGTCAATTGGCCACCAAGATCATGTGATTTGACACCGTTGGACTACTTTCTTTGGGGTTATTTGAAAGAAAAGCTGTACGTCGATAAGCCAGCAACAATTCAAGAGTTAAAGGATGAGATAATTCGGCACATTAACGGCATAGAACCTCAATTATGCCTCAGCGTCATCGAAAATTTGGACCATCGGATGGAGGTGTGCCGCCGAGGTCGCGGCGGACATTTGGCCGATATTTTGTTCCATACATAATTAAACCACACCATATTATCATAATAAAAACAAATTACAATAATTTCCAAAATAATTTGTGTTTTATTCAAAATCAACATCGGCCCTTAAAATTTAACCACACTTTATAAATGAAGACAGTACTTCAGTGATAAGAAACTATCCGAAATTATATTCCCAAACCTTTTTTCGTTTGACACCTGCATTGAAGAATTCCAGTTACCTTACAAATTAAATTAAATAAACGTTCGGAAAAGGTGGCAACTCTCTTCAAAAATGTTTTCGTATAAACGGTTTCCTTTCATACCAACATTGTTATATTTCAATTAACTTATAAATTTAATTAAATTAATATTTTAAGTACACTTCCCATGCCGTTCTTCATTAGAGACCCACATCGCAATATTTGGTTTAACATGTTATAATTTTAATTACATTTTTAAACAGATGGCAACCCTCTGCAAACATTTTTCTGAAATTCAGCTTTCCTAAACATTTTAGTTTAACACCCATATTGTAAAATTTCAATAAACTTATTAATTTAACTGAATTTACGCTTAAACAAAATATTTTCAAAATTAAGCTTTTGTTTGATAACCACATTGCAGTATTTGATTACTTTAATTGAATTTAAGTTTTTAAAAAGGTGGCAACTCCTTTTTAAAACTGCTCATATGGGAACCCATACAAAGAACAATACACATAATAAATACATAGTACATGTATGGCAAATCTTATCCAAATCTGTCCAGTTGTCATTTAGCAATATGTCATTTAATACCACGCCATATGTTGAATTGAACTGCTAAACAAAATGTGCGTCTACAGCGCCACCTATTGATCATTTTTCGAGTTTTCTTTTTTCCTAAAATTTTTCCTAACATTTTTCGTAGCGATTACGAACAAGCCCGCTTAACGAAGTATCCAATTTGATCTAGTCGTTTTCAAATATTAATCATCCGTACAAACCGCGATCCATTTTTGAATTTACTATATAAAGTATATAATTAGATAAATAAGTTTTTTTCTTTTCATTAATGTTACGTGTACTTATGTAAATAAATACATATTTACTCGTACACCGTCGTACCTACATAGCTATCGTAACTTTTGCGGTAGCTAAGCGCTTTGGGCGTATTGTTTTTTTTTTTTTAAATTAATGACGCCTTTTGTGTTTGAATTACGAGCCATGACTGAGCTCGCTAATTTCTGATATATTCATAAAAACTGACATCGCTTCCGATCTATCTGCATCGCATCTGCATGACTATATATAACGTATGTATGTATGTTAGTGACCTCAGCCACATAATGGGCAGTCGGGGTAAGCAGAGCGATCATTTTGATAATTTCCATACTAATTAATTTCAGCAGGACATGGCCAATAATACCAGGTCGCATCACTGCCGCCAACGAGCTGGGCTAGCGCTCAGGGCGTCTAAAAGGGCGGCGCGACGTGCACGAATACAAACAGACATTTTGAACCCTAACCCCTTTGTTTCACTGAACTAAATACTTATGTACATATGTATGTATTTGAATTTTTTTATGCAACTTGCTTGCAGTTGTTGTTATAGTTTGTGCTAAATATGATAACCACTGAGAGTGCATGTAATTTCTTATAGCTTGCTTGCAAATTTGGCTATAATTGTTGCTATTGTGTTTCTTTGGTGTTTTATGTTTGTGTGTGTGTATTTTTTTCTTGCTTGCTTACAAAAAAGCGATTATGCTAATTGACAGGCTGAGCAAGGCCATCACTCGTGCAAACACGACACAAAAATTTGCCATCGGCAAGGCGGCGGCAGGGAGTGTGTGCGACGAAAATGTAACGTGCAAATGTGCAACCTTTTTTTCTGTTACTTGCTCGGACGCGTGTTGACCTAAAAAAAGCGGACAGAAGAACTTACTACTAAAAGTGTGGCAGCGGCAATGAAAAGAAAAATTGAAATAAAAAAAAAAATATAAAATCATCGGTTTCAAAATAAAGTAGACACGATTACACATCATGCAACATGCAACATATCCTAACAAGAAAACACAAATTCTTTTAAGTTTCAGCTGGCATCGACAATTAAAAATGTAAATATTTTGATACGAAATTAGTGCACGTCAATTCAAAGTGGAAATTAATAGAGGTAGCAAAAGCAGAATTCCATTGACATGGCGTCGATAGTTCGATTGATATTTATGTACATAAGTAATGCATGAAGAATTCCCACGTTTCAAGGAAATCTATCAGAAGATAACTGAAGAGGTAGAAAAGAGTCCATTAACCTGTTAGTGGACAGTTTCAGTTGGTTGTGAAGTGTAGTAGCACAAATTTGTTTCATTGATGACGAAGTTGGCTGAATTGTGCTTTTTTGATATAAGTTGAAGCCGAAATAAAAATAAAGAGATTACATAATATCAAGCTCAAAATTAACTTTATTAGAAAGATATACTATTTCTTTAATAGTATTTGAATTTGAATTTAGGGACGTGAATTGTTCCGTATCTGGCTCGCGCATGGAGTAATCTGCAGGTAAAATTTTCCATCGATTTTTCAAGCAATCAATTCCAAGGCATTCAAGGCTTCCAGTTTGTTTGCAGAAGCCAATAGCATCGCATAACTACAGAGAAAATAATCCAGAGGCGTTAAATGATCTCGGTGTCCAATTAACCTGACCGTTTTGAGAAATGAGGCGTTCAGCAAATGTTTCTTTCAATATTCTCGTTCAAGGTCTCGCTCTAAAAATATCGATACTAATTAAAAATGAAATTCTGCCTCAATTTTTTATAAAACATAATGGCTTTGATCCAGTACATTTCCTGAAAAATCCTATAAAAATGCCAAAAAGCCAAGTTACTCTTTAGAGTGAGAGTAAAAAGAGACCAACAACCAAGAACTACGCAAACACAAAACAACATTTTTCCAGTAAAAACGTCAAGCAGTTTTCTTTCAAATATAAAAATAAATTTAGTTTCGTTCAAATGCTGAAAAAATATTAAAATTTACTTTACTATTTTTCGCTACATATAAACTTGACAACTTACAAGTTGTGTTTACTTTGGCGCAACAATTGATCGTTTGACACTTTTGATGATGTTAATCGAAGAAATAGTTCGGGCGAAATCTTGCAACTTCATTCTCTGTACAACTTTCCAAAAATCGCACTCATTTACAGGATTTTGATGTACGGGAAAATTTTTCCTGTAACTTTCTGTAAGTTGGGGTAAAAACCAGTAAGTTCATGAAGTACAGGAACAGAACTAATATATTTGTCAGTTAGAAAGTGTTTGCACAAGTACCAATTAGGTCATTAGCTTGACATGCCGAATTTGAAAACTCCGATTTTGAAAATGTGGTACTCTTTCCGGTCCATCGTTTTATTTTACGAATATAGCACTTGGAACTTGAGCAAAGTTGCCAGCAGAGGAAGCACCTCACCTAAAATTGGAAAGAGATTAGCTTACAGCGTGACCTTGATTTGAGTCTTGTATCGGGTGTTTTTTTTAGACATGTGGTTTTCAAGAGCAAATAAAACGCATATCATTAAAGAATTTAGCTTTATTATAAAGATAAGCGTTGCCCATTATGTTCCAACTGGGAGTTTCAGTTTTCGACCACTTTTTGCAGCAATTAGAGCCATGTGTCAGCAATAACGCGCCGAATATTCTCTTCCAAGGTGTCAATCGTCTTTGGCGTATCTGCGTAGACAAACGACTTCACATAAACCCACAAACTTTATTCAGCCCTCCTGATTGTCATATCCATATAATCCATTCTTCCTAGAAGCTTTTGGATCATTTCTGTATTAAACAGAAAATTTTTAAACAAATGTCGCTTACGCTTTTTTCGAAGTCAGGGTTCATATTGTGTTGTTAATAATTTTCTTTGCAAGTTCGATACCATACTGGAGTTCAAATACTCTATGCCAAAAAATATCGTTTTAAATGTAAAAATAACGGCATTGAATGGCCGACGTATGGATATAGTATGTTCTGCTTTAATGCACCAAAAATGTTCCACTCGATCAATAGTCGATGTATCGATGCATCGATGTTTTTTTTAAACTTATATCTCTAGCCCATTGAACCAAAATTCCAATTTTTCAATTGTTCAAAAAAGAAAAGTGGGTTTGGACAAAAAATTTAAATGACTCCAAAAGGTGTTTGGGGTAGAGATCGGCGCGGGACTAAATATTCGGTCCCCATCCCGCCCATCTCCTCATTCCATTCTCTTCTAGACGTAATGAATTCAGGCAAATATATAAAATTGCACATTACAGCGTATTTAGTAACCATGGTGTTTTTTTTTTTTAATTCACATTTTGGCAGCGCTCTCATGAAGTAAAGAGTTTCGCATCATATTATCTCTGAGTGCGTGACCAAGTACTGTCGTTCACTCCGATGGACGAGCGTTTCATGATTCGAATCACAGCGAGATTCTTTAACATTTCGCTGATTTGTGACCACGCCCCGCCTGAAGAGAAGAACGATGTGATCAAAGATCACTTGTATGAGCGCCTAGAAAACATCTACAAGCGTTGCCCCGTCACGTTATGAAAATCGTGCTTGGCGACCGCAATTCCAGGGAGAGTAACGAAGGGATCTGTGGGAGAATTCAGTAGTCAAACATACCGAATATCGACTCGGATCATTATCTTGTCGCAGTCGAAATGCACATACTCCTCAGGGCAGCAAAGAACGTGCCGTTCACCGTTCGACTCTCAAACCTACTCACTAAAAGATATTGTAACCTAAATTCAGGAGCATTATGAGTTCGTTTCTCGTTCTTTAATTACTGGCGCTGAGAAAGTTCTTGAATTCCAGCGAGCCCTAAAAAACAAGTGATACGATGAAGCCAAACGTCAACGAACTGATTGGGTTTTATCTGTGAGGCTTTAGACAAACGGCAACAACTTTGATGCATAGTCGCACAGTTGCTATGCCTGTTAGATATTAATAAATTAAAAACTAAAATTTTCAGGAAATTCCCACCTTTATTCAATCTTAAGTTAGCAGCTGACAAAAAAATAGTAACAAAATTGTTACATAAATATCCTCGCGTTTGCCCGTTGTCTGCATATTTCAAAAATTAAAAGGAACATATCCACTCAAAAAAAACAAAACAATAACAAAAAACATTCAAGAGCAGTAGTCAAAGTCGTCAGCAAGTCTTTACCAAACAAACCATAACAACATCAACAGTACCAATCTTTCACACTACGAGTTACCGCAGTAGCATGAGATGATATCAGACTTTTTGTGAGCTACACGAATACATACACACATACATACATACATACATACATACATACATATGTGTTTTAATTTGAACTGACATGCGGCTCGCGAACTGACCAAGTTGTATACGAAAGTCACATCGAAGGGTCCAAAAGCTACATAAATATCAGAAATAACAATAAAAACTGAAATAAAAAAAAGAACAAAAGCAAAGAAAAGAACATTAAAGCAATAGTTCGAGAAAATAAGAAAACTTCTACTCACATGATAATCCTGATGCTGGTGAATGCCAGAGTAGACAGTTTGTCTATGAAAGTTAAAAACGAAATTGTCTAAAAGTTGGCGAATGGTGACCGCTTAGTGCACTTACATTTGAAAAAATTAAGGCGGAATAGTTTCAATAAATTGTGTCTTATAAAATCTTTATTTGACCTTTGTTGAAGTTTATAGAGAAAATGCATTGATTTTTTTAAATTACTGAATTTTGCCTTTGACCATACTATTCAAGCAACTCACGACACTCTGGTGATGACGGCGAGGTAACCTCGGAGTAGCAACCAAAAATGAAATGACCGGGCGTGTCACATAACAAATTAATCAAAATGAATCAAAAGAGGAAGAGGCTGAAAATAATTAGGAACTAATAGGAACAAGATTTCGTTACCTCTCTAAATATTAGCTCTAATCCAGTACTTTTCCTGTGAAATCCTGTAAAAATGTCAAACAGCAAAATTACTCTCTGAAGTGATAGTAAAAAGAGAGTAATAACCAAAGTTCGGGACACCATGATACAAAAGAGAAGGTAGTTTCAATAAACACATTTTGACGGGTAAAAACATTTTTTAAGTTTAATAAATTGTTGATTATATTAAAACAAAAGTTCCGAGTATTTTCTTTTGCATTTTTATTCCAAGGCTATAATATTTCATGTCAAAAATGATTATCAGTAACAGTAAAGGAGGCCTCATCATAATTAATCTTTTTTATTCTAGAATAAAAGCAACGAGCGATTAAATTGTTATTTTTTCATATTCTTGTATTCATATAAAATAAGATGGTTTCTTCTAGCAATTTGAAACATTTTAGTCCAAATAAATAAATTTTGAACTTAAAATTTTCGGTTTACGCCAAAATGTTGAATTCGGTTTTAAAGTCAATCTTCCGATAAATAATTAACATACGTATAATTTTGATCACTTGTTAACCTCATTTTTGAGACTATGTAGCCCCATAAAATTTTTGTTGAATGCTGCTGAATTGACAGTCCTTGACCGGATATAAATCCGGCTACGTTCCGGTATCGTAGAGTCGACTGTCGTGGGAACGTTAGAATCTGGTCTGTCTAGTCAGTAGACTCGATGCCGCGATATTGTCATCGACCATCTGATCTGTCTTTTTAGGTCCAGTTGTAGCCGGGAGTATATACCGAGTACTTGGAGCAAAGTGTCCGTTAGTTTTATTGCCTAAATCATACAAATCAATAAGCTGAACTTTCTTCCTTTGCACTGCACTTAATTTGCATAAATCAAAGGGAAATTAACGGATTCAGCATAACATCACTCAAAATCGGGCTTTTGATAATCTTCTACCTCTAGGATTTACCTCTAGGGCATTGGTACAAAAACCATTCTAATGTTGTTTGTATTGGCAGCACGTTGTTCGATCGCACTGCTGCCGTGAGCATACGAGCCGCGAACGTCTGTACACTGGGATGTATCCTTCCTGCATTTCTGTGTCTATTCTTAGTAGAGGAACTTCTGATCAGACTACATGAGTGTGGTTACGATGCCTTAGGCTACATAGATGACCTGGTATTTAATGTCACAAGAAAATTCGGCAGCACTGTATCCGACGTTATGAGTGCGGCTCTTGGGGCATGGGTTCTAAACAGAAAAAATTACTGTACAATCGTTTCAGCCATGGCCTGATGGCAAAAAACACTTACATATAAACGACAACCATACTGTACTTAATAAACTGCAGAGGTTGGCCTGTATATTGGCCTCTGGATCTATTGGCAGTTGTCCAACCATGACATTGGAGTCTCTTCAAAGCTGGGCTACTCTCCACATATTTATACAGCAGCGGTCTCAATAGAGTCACAAATCGATATACCTGAATTGAGATATATTCATAAAAAGCCTCGATCAGCGATCCTGGGAAGAATACAAGGGTCGGAAATATGTAGAATTACTAGCCGAGACGTTAATTCAACCGAGCTTTCACATGTCGACTCCAGATCTATAGATCGGTATCTGACGGCTCAAAAGGAGATGAGGGGATAGCTGTAGGAAAGCAGACCGAGGTGGTGGCAATCTCGCAGGAGTCGGAATCTCAAAAAAGGTATGAAAATATAAATTATGCCTCAATATTACCGTTACAAATTTACTTCCGAAATTTCTTCAAGCAAACGAAGTGTACATAAAACATTTACACCCGAAATCTCAGCAGAAATTGGAGAGTAGTGAGAATGTCGTTACGAATTCTTTAAGATTACTGTATTATTCAGACTCAAAAGTGCAGTGTCGGGTAATACTTTTATATACTGTATCCAGCACGTGGTACATATGGATATTTTTTTTTTTTGGTTTTACATTCACAACCCATCGCACGACATTTCATTCAGCTGCGACGTATCGAATTCACCGAACGGGCCAATAGTAGGGTGCACGAAGAAATGCAAAAGTTGCATAAAGCCAATTAAATTAAGAAATCTGATGCAGAAACGACAACGACAATTCTTGTTCCTGCTGCAAGTACGATTTGCCACCGCTCCGCGTTCATCTACTGTTTACCTGCTCCTAGCACAGAGGAACTTGCGCGAACCCAGACAGGCAATGGTAGGATGAATCAGCAAACTTTCTACGCTAGCGTTGTTGTGATGATGGGTCGCATTTATAGTGCATACTATTTGTGTGTGTGTGTGTGCGCGTGTGTACATTTGAGTATCGTGGCAATTGGCATTTTTGTGCAATAAACATTGAGCCACGTTATTTAACATAAATCGCAGTGCTACCAAAATACGTGGCCAATGCCACAGCTGCCTTTCTGCACTTGAAGCGCACTGGTGATATGCCAGAGGCAGTCAGGCCGCCAAGTAGCCAAGAAACCCGCCAACAGGCACCCAAATGGCTGGCAAGACAGACAGCAGTGCTACTCGCGTTTGCATGAGGAAAATTCCGCAGTTGTGAATGTTGCAAGTGCAAAGCAGCAGCAGCAAGTTGCTACGAGTATATTTGTGAAATTTTATTTGTTGAAAATAAATTCATTCAGTAAAATGGATAGTACCGGTAGGCGGCTAGCGAGCTGGCAGACTGGCTGACTGGCTGACTGGGCAGACGACATCTTGCAGTCGCCACACTGTACATTTACTTCGACCAGGTATAGGTGTAATCTAGGTGTGTGTGTGTGTGTGTGTGTTAACATACGACACACGACCTTAAGGCTTAGGCCAGTCTTAGCGGCTGCAGGGCCACTAGCACACAAGCACTGTGGTAAATCACGACCGAAATGGCAACAACTGCCAGAGAGAGGTACGCTAATAAAGTTTGCACCATTTCAAGAAAGCGTCCCAGCACCAGCCAACACCATCTAAATGAATGGCGTAGCAACATTAAATCGGAAAACAATTCACACCTTCAATATGCCACTTTTTTGGTGCAGCGCGACCCTGCCGTTTCCCCTCACTCTCCCATCGCTTGGTTAGCGAATTGGTTTGTGGCAGCTCATGGATGGGTTGTTGATGAGGTTGCCACTTGGCGTACACGACGCGACCGACTTCGCCTATACAAATAAACGACCATGTCGTATGCCGCAAGCCATCAGCGCTGCATCTGCGGTCGAGGATATGCTACGCCAGCTCAATGGAGGATTCGAAAACTGCAAACAGTAGCTGCCTTGCTTGATTTTGTTTGTTGTCATTTTGTTAACTACTCGTCGTCGTGCATTTTGCCATAGCCAGTAGGTAGTGTTGTTGCTTGGGTTTTGTTTGCTGGACGCAAAATTGCTGCGGCTGCTGGTACTCATGGTGTTGCAGATTTTCACAAAGTGATATCGCGTACACAAAATGTTAATGAGCAATTTGAGATGGTGCGAAGCGATTTCATTATTTTAGGTTTTTCCTTTTATTTCTTCCAGTTTTTCCCCCCCATTTTTTATGTGAGTGAACAATATTTACACTCGACTGAGATTTTTTTCTTCATTTATGTCCCTTAGTTGGTCGAATAGCTGGCATCCTTCGCAGCTCTGTTGCGCAGCTTTGTGTCTCCACTTAGACAATACAATATTTGTTTGTTGCTAGCGGACAGAAGTGCGCGGTGGGCACAGCGTTTGGGCGCAACATTGACGCGCTTTTAATGAGAGCGCAAACAATTTTAATTGGAATTCGGTAAATTAATTATTTCCTGCCAAAAAAACGTTCGCGTTTTCGATTGTGCAAATTTGGATACGGTATTTATTACTTAACGAGTATATTAAATTTTGCAAGAAAAAAGAAAAGTTTCGAAGGTGTGAATTCAGTGGGTAGAATTGAACTGGATTAGTTGTTCTTTCTTTCGAAAGGTTGAGTAGACCTGACTTTAGGTTACTTAAAGGTTACGTTATGGGGCAAAACGTATGAGATGCCCTTTTTAGATCTCCTAAATCGAAGATCGACTCTTTCGTGCACCTAACTTCCTAATTCCCCAAGATCCCAAGCGAACCAAGCGAATCTCTGATTAAGCCATAAAGTCAAACAAAGGAATTGCTACACATCTCCCTAGAAACATCAGTCTAACTCCAGCCAAGGACGAACACTCACTTAGGTTTGAGACATCTCGTCATTTCCCTAGACGTTATCTTTTTGCGGACAGATTTATTCGGTGCATGTGCGAACATGATACAGGGACCAGTGAGGTGACCCAGGAGCAGCCTTAGCTCAGCCCTAGTCAATCGATTTACATTGCTCGTATAAGAGAGGTAGCCAAAGATCTTTGCCAGTGTGAAATCCCCATCGCTCCCCAGTACACTAAGTGTAGCCAGTCCTGCATTACTTTCAAAGATAAAAAGGTGGAGAGTGCCGTAAGATCACTGAGTAGGCAAATGAGCAGTAAAGCCTTCACGTCTTTGCGACGGTGAATACCGCAGACAATGGAATGAGGGATTGAATGAGCTTTACAACGACAGTGATATAGTACAGAGAATTGAGATTCAGCGATTCCGTTGGTCAGGTCATATTATACGTATGGAATGAAATGCTCCAGCCCCGCAAGTATTCAACGCGGTACCCGCTTGTGGTGGCAAAGGAGGAGAAAGGTCTCCTCTACTTTAGAAAGACAAGGTAAAGAAGGACTTGTCTTCACTTGGTGTCTCTAGCTGGCGTCAGTTAGCAAAGCTGAGGAGCGACTGGCGCGCCATGTTGAAATCGGACAAAATTATCTAGACGGTTATAGCACCAATAAGGAAGAAGAAGAACGCTAGATCCTCAGAGAATCAATATAGTGGTTTATGCCGTAGAAGTAGCAATACTAATCATCGGGTCAGTTACCTTCGGTTATAAGCGAAATATCGGAACAGGCGCAAATAATGGTGGATTCCTGGACTATAAGTTGTTCTCAAGGAGTGAAGTCCGAGAAAACTGGTCCGATGCTTTTCACTGATAAAACCAAATTGCCTGATTTGCCTGAGGTTGATCAAATCAAGGTAAAAGATCGAAAGCGCTCTCGATGCATTGGTAGCGTTTCTTATAATACTTATTTTATATTTTAAATATTATATTATATGAAAGTGCGCAAGGTTGTGCGTCGTACCATATTCAGCATATGCCTCTACATATGAAACTCAGCTGTTTAAGGTATTTAATGTAGAATATTCATAATTGCTTTTCGAGTTTGAGTTGACAACGACCTGGCATCTCTCGGTAATATTGTCCTGCTGAGTATAAACCATTCGATTTATCTTGTGTTTCAAACTTTTTAGTAATAAGTTGTACTGTCATCTACTTGTATGACTTTAAAAAATCTATTTGACTGTAAATAAAACAAATATTGAACTTGTTTGAAAGTCCGATGAGAGAAAACTAATTTATGTGCCTGAGTGAGTGTTTGGAATAATTTGTTTTCAGACCCGAGCAAAAAATGGCAGCAGAATTAAACATTTCACATTTGTGATTTAGAACAATTAGAGTTAGAGATAACCCTTGAGGGTAAAGTAAAAGAATTTAAGATTTGCTTTAAGAGAACAACTCCAATCTCTCAGTTTGCTCGATGTGTTTTCTCAGTACGAATAAACTCACATTAGGCAGCTAACTCCCTCGTTTTTAAATTGCAAATCAGAAATCATCTATTAAACGCGAGTTAACTCATTTCTATGACAACGGTTCCTAGTGAATTACCCATTTTGCAATTTGAAAATAGCTATTTCTTAATAATGTTCTTTAGAACGAATTTCCGACGTGTTGCTCAACTGAAAATGACGTAACGCCCCAAATGGGTTATATTCAAACTAAATTTTAATGTTTACATAATTACGGTATGGTTGGAGATAGGAATAGTGAGAAAAACTAACAATTTTCACACGGTTAGCGTGGCTGAGTGGTTGCGTGCTCGCCTAGCAATCCTGTGTACCATGGTTCAAAGCCAGGTAAAGTCTAGAAAGAAAGAAGTCTGATGAGGAGATGTGGTATCTCCGAAATAGCAGCTATCACATCTACCACTTTGAAAAATTGTTGTTTTCTCATATTATTCCTAATACAAACCTGGCCACAAGCTCTATAAATTATACAGACAAAACAATTCCCTTAGCAATAGAACTACTATAAAATGTACAGCTAACAATAATAGATTTTACAAAATTCTCTCGAGTTGCCCATTTTTATTGAAAAGTAAATACAAACAAATTTGATAATCAAATAAAAAATATCAGTAAATTGAACGACTTTCGATTTCTGCTCTCTAGAAATCTGAGACTCTACAATGTTTGGGTTTGCTTGCTTGGGCCCACTGTATTTAAATATTGTAGGTTGGGATAAAAGTGCAAAATTTTTGCAAGTAATACAGTTATCTTATCGAATTAAATATTAAGAGGCTCGCGAGCCTAGCGAGCTTTTCGAAGGACGAGAAGAATCTCGAGGATTCAAAGGCTCTAGTAAATCGTAATTATTGTGAGTGTTACCAATTACAAATATGAAAATAATCAGTGCTACCTTTTAAGAATCTAATTTAATTTTTAGCTCAAAGATAAAATCAATTAAAACTTCAGTGTATTTCGGTACGAATGGTTGCAGGAAATAAATATGTATTCTAATGAGAAAATCTAACACACAAAGAAAAATTCAACACTTTAATAGTGAAGAAAAAAATTATTTAATTTTGCTTAAATTTGAGCAAACCTGCAACGCTCCATACAGAAATTTAAGACAAAACTTGTATAGTACTTACGCAATGGCCGAAATAAGCCTAATTGCAAATATCTGTGTATGATAGAACAGAAAAAGTTGAAAAAATTATACCTTGCTATAATAACCTACATACGTAAATTTTAAGTCAAAAAATTTCTGAAATATAAAGTTAAGGTTAAATCTCAAGCCACTATTACTATTTTTCCCATCTTCACATCATCCGGCTTGCGAGGAAAAAAAAATTTAGCTCTGATAGAGAGAGGGCTACATTTTTTTGTATCGCAAGTCGAATTTCAATTTAGAGGCTAATTGTTGCTTGGGATTACATCGGATCGAGCTCAGTGAAACTGCATTTCTCGATGTCAGCCTTGAAAACAACCGATCTTTATAATGGCAAAACACTTCTCGCGACAGTTTTCACCAAACGTTTTTCTTTAATAGCATCTTGGAATTGATGCACCTAACAAACTAGCATAGTAATCGCTCATTCCTCTTGAGTTATGATCTTTCAAATCCACTAGTAAATTTTCAGTACTTCGCTCATTCTAATTTTTGAACAGCGTAAAGAAGCCGTGTTGCTTTAGAAACTCTAGTCATAACAGCTAATTTTTTAATTTTATCCGTTTGCCTTCCAGTATTGTCTCCCTCACAAATTTGATGTTTTTATCCGTAATAGCTACGGTGGGTCGCCCTGGGCGCGTTTAATCATCTATTGGGTTTCTTCTCACCTATTCTATTACTGCGGAATACGAGGGGGAAGAATGCCCGTACAGCGCATCCAAATGTTATTTGATTTCCGCCGGTTTCATTCCCTCTTTTGTCATAAATTTAATCACAGCTCAATTTTACGTATTTCAATTAATTAGTCCAAATATTAAATTATATTTTTGTAATATTTACTGTTGTGTTTAATTAACGAAAAGTCCTGTCATTTTTTAATATACAAGTTTTGTATCTCCAACAAAGCTTACATATCTGGTTGGGGCAAAAACTTTTGTACCTTACTACGTACATATTTAATATACACACTTTTAATGAAACATCAATTAATACATAGGCATCTTTCGAATTCTCCTCTGCGTAACGATCTGCTAACCGACTGCTGGACGACCGACCGAGTGACTACCTACCTACCTACCGCCAAATACTTGGCAATGCATCATAAAACTGTCACCTGCCCACCGCGTTTAATTGCGGCCGCCTACAAATATATTTACGGGTACTTATAGCGCAAATACTCCAAAAAAAAAACAAAAAAGGGTGACCGAAAAGCATTCTGCATGCGACTGGAATAAATTAAAGTGGCTAATGATTAATTACCATTGCCATTTTACCACTTTTGTGGCAAATAACTTTGCGGCACTAGAAGAGTACTCATAACAATGGTAATAAAGCCAAGTCGAGGAGCAGTAGCAGTGGAAACAAGTGACCGAAAGGGTGGCAGGCTGGCAGGCAGGCAGGCAGGCGCTGCAGCGAGCAATTTGATTAAAACATAAAAATGCACATAAAAGCAGCCAATTCAACTACATAAATAGTTTTTAAGCGGTACAATAACATTAAATTTTAGCAGCGTAAAATAAAACAAAGAGAAAGCATAAAAGGAAATACTCGTAAAATAAATGAGCACAAAAAAAAAGTATTAAATGTGATTAAGTAAAAACCTACACCAAAAAAAAAAAAAACGAAACAAATGAACAACAGAAACCCATTAAGTTTGCAGCGCAGAATGCCATCAAGCATTTCTGCATATAAATTTGCAATGGTACAAACAAATTTACAAGCATGTATTATATACAGGTATATGTAGGTATATATTAAATGCCAATGTGTAACAAAAGGGGAGCGCATATATTTTTTTTCTTCTGCTGATTGCGAATTTCTTTAAGGAACTGAAACCGCTAATAATAAAATGCAAAGGACATACGACGATAAGATCAAGGATCAGTTGCAGCGAAGCACCTACTAATACTCGTATTTTATATGGAAGTAGTACATACATACATACATACTAACATACTATACATATGAATTTTTCATTAATGTCGTTCACCATTTTGCGCTCCTCCCAACTTGTAATGAATTTCCAAGAAATTGCACTTTAATTAAACGACAACAATTAGTGTACGAAATTTGACATTCATCCGTCAAAAGGGTACGAACAGAACGAAAATGTCGCATGTCATTAGGCTACATATTTTCATACAGAGTGCATACAAACTACAGAGCATCTGAATGGTCCCATTATATAGCGCTGTTAAATTGCTGCAGGAATCGCAAGACATTAGCCTAAATTTTTTTTTCAACTAAAATCAATAAAAACAATGTTTTTTTTTGTTATGTTTTGTCATACAGTGACTCAAACAATTGATCACATATTGACTTTGTTATATTAGCAACAGGTGGTGTTGAGCGTACAACAACAAAAATTATACGCACAATGACAGTGAGAATTACAGCAAACACATAGGTTTGACATTCAGCCCAGCAAGCGAATTCACTCAGCTGCTTGCTTGCTTGCTCAACACCAGCTCATATGAATTTGCCTTGGTTTTTGTCATTCGGGTGCTATGCATTTTGTTCCAAATTATAGATGAATTTTATATAAATTTCCTTTAGTTTTTATATTTTTTTCTGAAGGTCTTGCGCATATTCTGCCATATAAACTTTCATTAAAATATTTTAAAAAATGGTCAAAAATCAACTGGAATTTGTTAACCACTTCAGACTAGCCAAAATTAAAGGAGCTTTTAAACTGCATACCCAAAAGTTTTCCAAAAATTCTAATTATAAAGCTCTCTAGACTTCCGTCGTCTGTTGGTATAGAGTAAAGTGAAGCGTTTACCGGCACAAAGTGTTCCACTGGGACTCATCATCTATAATTTTCTCCATTGTAGCAAACACTGTGTGTAATTCGAGTATTACGCAAATTAAAAAAGCACTATAGACAAAAATTGTGGTTTTAGGTCACTTTCGGAATACCTGTCGTCCCCGGAATATGGTTTATTATGAAATCCCTGAGACATCAAGTTGGCATTAATTAATGCCAGGCAACAAAAGTAATGGACTCAGTGTACTTCACCAGCGCAAAAATTGTAACTGCTTTTCCGTTGGTACTGGTATACTGAAAACTGCTTACCAAGAGTGCTCGAAAATTTCTTGTGAAAAAGGAAACACTACTTTAACGTTAGGATAATACGGCAGTTAACACTCCTGAAATGAAGTTGTAGCTTTATTACGGATTTTGGGATAGAAGAAACTTTCCCAGCACTACATTTCCCGTATCAGATCACGTGCGATTTTTGGTTATTTCGAAAAATTTGAGATATTTAATGCGGTTAATATAAAACCTAAAAAGCTACAAAAACACAGTTTTAAGGACTGTTTTGAGCAATAGATCTACGGATTAGCGAAATGTATTCAAAGTAATGGTGATTGTGTGGGAAAAATCAAAAATACTGAGGATAAAAGATAACACATGCAGCAGGCAGGTTTTGGAATCCGAGTGAAAGTGAATAACAAAATTAATCTAAAACCGAGTGAATTTAGTTTTGGTGTTCTAAAATCCCAATTTGTCGTTCATTTCAAAGCTCAATCGTGATCCACCCTAGAAATGAATTAAACAGCTGATAGTTGTCAATTTATCCAAAATAAGTAATACATTTGAGTGCGTTAACAAATTTTGCGGCTATTTTTATAGAAAATGTTAGACTTTCAAAGGAATAATGATCATTCATGACCATTCCAATCCTTTAGATATGCCTGAATTAGTATAAGTTTTTAGATATGTTTATTGGCGATCGCAATTGGTGCAAATATTTTCATAAACAAGTTTTATAGACTTGTGTTTAGCTAACGGGTCAACAAAACTGCATTTACTATGTTATTGGGCGTTGTGTTCCCAATTTGAAAAAAATATACATTCCGGCACTACTACAACTGGGGGATACGCTGAGATTTTTAGTGTAACTGAATACAGAAGGTGATGCGGGCAGTGGTACCGCTACTATGGTTTTGCCGATTTTGACAGTTCTCAACCACAAGTAGACCAAAATTATTTCACAAATAGGCGCCAAAGATGTACTTTCTTTTTTAATATTTTCTATTTATTATAAAATCTCTGCCTATAAATAATTTGTAGCCATATTAGCAAAACTAAAGCAACTCGCCTACGCTGAAAAATAACAGTTATAGCCGCAAAAAATGGCATTGCCGTGGGAATTTACACTGACATCTTTAGGTTTTTTAATTTTGCTAAAGATTTTACCTTTGAGGGACATTTTTCAAGTTTTAGACCCATTTTATTTTTTCCAACTATTATTTGGTTGGGTTGCTCACCAATATTTCTCTGGCAAAATTGTTCAGAATATCACCGTCTTAATTTTTGTAAACATGTCGATCTCTAAACAAATACATAACTCTTGAAAACTTTTAGATAGAGCATTTCAAAAAAACTTCAGTTTTTGCTCAATTCATTAAGGTGTGCAGAAATTTAAAATAATTAGTGCTGCAACCCGAAATAGGGTTAAATCTCCTCTCCGCAAAGAAAAGGTTTTTCCAAAAAAGTTAAACAGTTAAAGGGTTAAATGGTTAAAAATATCTTTCTACGACTGACCATTAATTTTATAACAAGTTTTAAAAAGTGCAATGATATAAAATGTTGAGAAATGTGATACATAGAATTCCTCGAATGCATTGCGCATTAAACTTAATACTTTTTTTTTTAATTTACTAGTAAAAATATTAAAGTTTTGCTCCATTCCTATACTTTAATTCAAATTCCAAATGTAACTAGTTTGTCATATGTACATATATCTTTTGTGACATAATTTTAATTGCTGATCAACAAACTACCCTTATCAGCACTGCGAATTCGATCCGGTTTTAAATGGTAACGGACATGTAGGATGTCTGTACATACATACAGTGAGAACCCCTCCGGTTCAGCGTTCATTCACATTTATTAGTTAATTTTATGCACAGTTCGTTAATTTTTCTTATCGCAAAATTCGCAAATGATGCGCATAAATATGGCAGGACATGAATGTGTACGTATTTTTGAATATTTATGGGCAATACATACATGTGTACATATACATATACACCACATATGTAATAAGAGGGTTAATTTACAAAAATGCTTTAATTAATATTGAGCGAAATATTACTAAGCAACAGGTGCAACAACAGGTTCACACTATCGCATTCCGCTGGAAGTGTCATAGCGGATTTTTTTTTTTTTTTTCAAATAAATTAAAGAGGTATTAGACTTTTATCTATCTACATGTAAATCAGGCCTAATCATGCAATAGTTTCCGTACGTAAATAATTCGTTCGCTCCCAGTTATTATACAAAAGAACCACCTGCAGATCAAGCTAAAAATCAACAACAAAAAGTAAGCACCAGCATGTCGTTGAAAAATTTATTTATTTTATTCAAAAGAGAATAATTCTAAACCATTTAGACAACAATTTTTTTTCTTTTAATATTTTGATAAAATATACACTCTGTTACGGCCGAGGTTATTGTCTAGTAAAGCCCAATGAAATTCCATTCACTGTTTTCGAAGATTAGCCAGTTTAAACAGGCAAACAGACAAATTGACAAACGAAAATTGCAAAAATATTCAATTTTATTCACACATTCGGTAATTTTTTTTTTACTTTTATGCAGTTTTATTATAGTATAGATTTTTATGGAATCCAAGGAATTTAATATTAAAAGTTTAATTGTTACTTATGCTTATTATGAAAAAGAAAAGTACAGATAAACAGAAATCAGGCAGTAGTTTCATACTGTGAGCGTAAAAAAGACGTAAGTGCCAAAAAATACCGTTTTGTTGCAGGTATGAAATTGGAAATAGTTGCATTGCATTGGTTGGACTTTTCAATGGTTATACATTGGGCCCGTTTTAATGTAACCTAGCTACAAAAGAACGCTCCAACTGGGATAAAATTTTCTTTATTTGCAAAAGCAACCCTGTTAGCCTCTTTCCTGAAGGTTGCGATTTTTTTAGTGCTATTTAAGAAGCGAAAATAGTTTTGCCGGCAATTTTTAGGCTTATGTAGTTATATGTATATTTAAAAATACTATGCAAATAATAAACGAATTATGTCTTAGATCTAAATTTCCCACGTATTTTCTTAGGGTTAATTCACAATAGCGCAGTTTTTTCACTTTCCTACACTACATTTCAGGTCGGATATCATTTTACCGAGTTGGCTCAACTCGCGTATTTTTCCGAGTTAGTGTTGTTGCTTTACATGCAATTCGTTATCCTACCTAGTGTTCTTTTGCAACAAGGTTACAGAGAAATGGGCTCATTATATATTAATTAGGTGGTGTCTAAAAACAGCTGATTTGATTTTTTTAAATTCAAATTGGCCTTGCTTTGCTATCCGTTTCATTGTTTTTATTTACACAATTTAAATAAAATGTATTCGATTTATTAAGAACATACAATAAACACTTAAATTACTGTACTGTAATTGTATTGTAAGGCATTTCATGGCTTATATGTATATTTTTGCTGCTTGCGATGTTTTCAAAATCCAATATCAATCCAAATTATACTCTATGCAACCAATTGTAATTTGTGATATCCACGAACACTTGTTTTCGGATCGAAAAATGCATTGAATCCATCAATCGCTACTTTTATTTTACAACGATCTTCACTAGAATTCGGCTACTATCTCGGATGAGAACTTACATTTTCGCCATACTAAGTTCAATTTATTTCCATATTGTTGAACAGGCTTGTGATGCTTCTCGCCTCTAGCGTCAACTAACTTTAATTACTATAAGACTCATCCCTAAATTGCCGCATCAAGCGTCAACGAACTGTCAAAACTATCTTGATTTCCTGAGTCGAGATTAAACGAATCTGCATTCATAACTTTGTGCATTGATTTGTTCCTGGACTGGAACTTGTCCTCGCATCACAGTGGGTGAAGGTGGGTACGAAACGGGAGTAGAAAAAGACTGCAACGTGTTGGTAGGCCAGTCCAGTTTTAGTAAAGCGGTCACAGAAGTCCTTAATACTTTTAGAACCCTTCTGTGCTAAGTTCAACTAGATCTTGGCGTTCCACCGTAACTCGTCCCTGTTTTGGCTTCCGCAAGGTTTAGTAGAATTTGCTGTTGTTTATTTGTAGTTTTGGGCCTACATACTTTTACATTTTTCTACTCCCTGTCGATCTTCTGTCGAAATTGCTATAAGGAAATATCGTAAAATTCTCCTTTTTTTAAACATTCAGAATAATTAAGTACGTAATAGTTTTCCTTTTTCGAAATTACTTTAGAATAGGTAAAAGAGTATAAATTACCCCCGAATTTCTATTCAGAATAGAGGAAAAGGGAAGAGAAAGGAAATTCCAGAGGAAATTCTATTAAGAATTGGGCTGATAAAGAATTTCCAAAATGACCTAAAGCTTAATCTACACAACTCATATATCCAAATATCAATCATTATTTTTCCCAAAATTACATATACATATAAGCCAAAATTGGCTGCAGCTAACTTCAGTAGCTATGACTAAGGGCCGTTGTTTTTTTTTTTGTAACTGCACAAATCTTAATAAACCACGAACTAAGCCGAACCATAAATATGGATTTTCTGGAAATCTCGACTACAGCGAAATTTAACGGATTTTTGTGCCCAGTTTTTTCTTTTCAAAAATAGTATACATACACAGTATATGTACATATGTACCTAGGTATGGTTTCAATGTCATCTTAGTCCGAATAAAGGCATTTCTAGTCGTACCTGCTGCATAATTTTCTAATATCATCAATATCGGACCATTAATACGGATTTTATATTTTGGCGCCATCTAGCGGACACATTTTAAAAAAACTACTTGTTATCGCACCACCATTTTAGGTTTCTAATGTCATCCATAAGTCGATTCTAGCGCCACCTAGCGGATCCATTTTTCATAAAATAATTTCTCGTCACGCCTAAATTATAAGTTTTTAATCTGATTACATTTAGATCATAAACTAGCGCCTCCTAGAGCATTTATTTTTCATAAAAGTATTTTTCTTTGCATCCCCTATATACTTTTTTAATATCATCAATATCGGACCATAAAGCCGGATTTTCGCTGAATATTTCGACTCATGCGCCACATAATGAATTAAAGTTGTAACAAAGAAAACGGCTACTTTCTTTTTTATATAGATAGATAGATGAGATAAAGCATAATTGTCTTAAAAGTACAGTTATAATTCAAAGCACATATCTCTATTTAAATTAATTTCGTCTAACAATTTAGCGTTGATATTTTTAACCCATGCAAATGTATGATAAAATTTTGTTTTTTTTCATGATAGAAACAAGATTACGCTTTTCGCGCTTAGTGACCTAGTAATAGCTACATAAGGAGAGAGCAAAGAAAAAATTCTAAAAAATAAGAATAAGAAGCGGAGACACGGCAAAATGATTGAAAAGTTTTCTTAGCGTTGTTTGTGTGAAATGCTTTTATATCGTCGGCGAATGGGTGGATGCTGTCTAATCGACAAATAGAGGACTAGCAGTCCGCGGAAGGTGCAATCTTGTATTCTATCATTCTTGCATTGTGAGTTATAAGAATTTTGTAGCACCAGTCCTATTTAAACTTTGATTCGGGAAATTTTGTTGGTTGGACGCGCCAGTTAGTATGATATACATATGTACATAAGTACACAAGTTGTCCTTAAGTGTCATAAGTCGTAAAGTCGTAATATTTAAAAAATACAAAATTGCTTCGTATTACCTATTTGTTTCAATGCAATCTAAAAACATAACTTTTGAAATCTAAACCTTTATGACTATGATTTATAACACATTATGATACCTTGTGAATCACCCAAATATGTATGGATGCAAAATTCTACATTTCCAGCTTAGAGACATTTTTAAAATAAGTTATCTGTTTTTGCAATTGAAAGCAAAAAAAAGTTTGGGTATAGATATGTAATATAATTTCGCTCGCTCAACTAGCTATCGGAAAATTTAAATTAATATGAAAAATGTTGTTTTTTTTTATTTCATGCAATCAACGCTGCGACAGCAAGCTCGACGGCGTCAACAGCGGCTCCTCTGCACCTTCCGATGGGACTGGTGAACGCAATACACAAGTTGTTTTTGCATTTCTTTTATATTGGCGACGTGATATCCATGTGACAATCAGGAATATGACAAAGCAAATTAGCAGATAAATAGCAAGTGTAGCAAGAACCTGCAAAAAGATTATAGCACCAACCTTTTTCATAAAAAAATGCGTATTATTCTAGCGAAGACAGCGTTTTACGCCAAGCGAACTTACTACTACTAGACCCTCCAAAATGCCCTTCAACCAGTCGGGCATATAGTAACTCTTTTCTGTTTCTACGCTAGCCGTTGTGGGTTTTGTGTCACGACCGATATCTGGATCAACGAATTTTGATTGCATATAATTATTGAATTCTTCATCAAAAGCATCAGTAGCGCGTTTCACCTCAGCGTGATGCTCTTTAATTTTTCTTTCATATTCCGCATGTGATCTCTTCTCGTCGTCGAATGGAATATTCACAAAGAAATCGTCATTATCGTTTTTCTGGAAAATGGATTATATAAAAAAATTAATATAAAAAAATTAATAATAAAAATAAAAAAGGAAAGTAGTGCAAGCACACAAACATCTGCACATAGGCCCCGGCGAGATTCGAACTCACGATCTCCTGTTTACTAGACAGGCGCTTTAACCAACTAAGCCACGGCGCCCTTGTCGCCCAGTTACGCAAAAGTCTTTTACATACGCAAGCTCACTAGCCACCAACAAGTTTATTTATTTTTGTAATAGGGTGGCCAATGCCGCTTTTTTGGACCACTGTCACTACTTTTTGATTTAACTAGTATTTCACACTTTTTTCACTTCATCACCATACCTACCATTTTTTGCTCTTGCGCTTTGTCTTCGTGCTCATATTCATCAACGTAATCACCTCTTTTTATCCTTTTCATATCCTCCTCAGTGAAAAATTTTTCCGGAATTAAGCATTCATTGTTAAATGTGTCATATATCATATTTGGTTTATTACATCGTGGTACCTCATCGCAATGCTCCGTAGTTTTATTATAGAAGCTGCGCTGCCCAAAATATCTTTCTTGACAATTAACAGGTGTGCAGTTCTTTAAATATTCCTTATCCCAATTTTTGCAATCCTTATAGTCAGATCCTTAATAATTTTCATATAAGCCGAAAATTGTTATAAATCTAAAAATTTAAATATGGTATATTAATTTTATACAAACTTTTTCTTAATGTATGACATTCAGGATCTAACGTTGTAAAGCGTGTATCAAAATTTATCCTAAGTTTCTGATGATCCTCAATTCCTCTGGCATTTTTTGAGGTAACAATTATGGGGCATGAGCCAACACGATTATACAATGACTTTTGAGATAAAAAAAAGGATTATTGACTGAAACAAAGAAAGCTAGTTTTTAAATTGTATTAACTTACAACAGTAGGCCAAATCAAAGAAACTACTTCTGCGGCACCTGATTCAAGTTGTCCGAAGTTTCCACCTACTACACGACCAATCTGGGATATAAAACCGTAGATACGTTTGTTTTTTTTTTTGAGAAAATAAATATACATTTTATTTACATTTTTCACTGTTATACGTTCCGTTAAATTTACACAACAAGTGCCATCGGAACGTATGCGGAATTCCAGCGGCTCCCTTTCTTTGCACGGTGCATTTATTACCGTTAAGTCTATACGATAACAAAGATTAATTTATGCATTTTCCTTATATTTATTAAAAGGTCAAATTGATTATATGTAGAATGTTTGTAACGATATGGTTAGAACCATTTAGATGAAACATTTCCGAAAAACTATTATATAAATACCTTTTAGATAAAAATTATTTAACTAAAACTATTCTTACCAAATATTAGGCCAATGTCATTTAGTCTTGGTGTACGTACAACAACTTTTTTTACCGTGATCTTGGAAAATGCGGTATTTGTTGTAACATAGATCAAAATCCACATATAAAGAATATTCATCTTGCTGCATTGTAAAAAATAAACATACGAATAAGTAAACGTGTCGAAATTATGCAGTATTAAAGCTTGAATAAATCAAGATTATTATTTTAATTGTATATTGTAAACTTTTTCATAAGATTTTTTCAAATATAATTACAATTCTAAATGCCCACTCAAGTCGTCCCAATAACAATAATAAGCACCTATATAGTTTGGTAATTTAATTGCATCCCTAAATTGCACTACACGGCAACTCTTCCACCGCAGCTGTCATCGATAGTATTGTTGTTTTTCATTTGTTGCCAATATTAGTTCTTTTTTAACTTGTTTCCGCAAAAATTAAGATAACAACGATCCGAAAAGGCATGGACATGGATGCAGAGCCCACATTTCGCGATTACGCCTTACTCAAACGTTATAAATTTGACGATGAACGAATATCAACAATAACATCTCGCGAACAGGTGAGTTGGAATAGGCGGCTGTCATCGCGAATGCGGCGTGCAGCAATGAATCAAGCACCAAATCCTATTCAAATATTTTTAACTTTATTATGCATGCTCTTGGCTCTTGACAGCAAAAGACCGAAAATTCAATCGAAAAATGTTTCAATCGCTTTCAACAAATGCAGTACCTGGATGCAAAGGTATCGAAAATTCATCGTGAGGAACATCAACGGTATCTGGAATCAATGCTGCACCGATTGCCAACCAACTATGAGTGCCTGGACAGTAGTCGGCCATGGAATGTGTATTGGATATTACAAGCAGCGCATTTACTCAATTTCACCTTTGGTGAAGACACCCTGGAGCATGTGGTGCAGTTTCTAATCAAGTATAGAGTTGATAGCTTAATTTATGTATTGTGTATAAAATGGCTTTTATTTCTATTTTTTTTTCTTTGTAGATGTCGTCACCCGAATGGTGGTTTCGCAGGCGGTCCTGGTCAATATCCTCATTTGGCGCCCACATATGCAGCTGTAAATAGTTTATGCATTATTGGCACACAGAGTGCTTATCGCGCCATTGACCGAGATTCATTGTTGCAATTTTTGTTTTCGGTGCGTGAGCCAGATGGTTCATTTCGACTACACGTCGATGGCGAGACGGATGTGCGAGGTGCATATTGCGCTATCTCTTGTGCTAAGCTAACGAATACGCCCGCCGAAGTTTTAGAGAAACTGTTCGATAAGACAGGGGATTGGATAGCTAGTTGTCAAACATATGAAGGCGGTTTTGGAGGAGCGCCTGATTTGGAAGCGCATGGCGGTTATACGTTTTGTGGTATTGCGGCATTGGCACTGCTAGACGAAGGCCACAAATGTGATATGCAACAATTGTTGGTAAATAATAATTGGAAATTCACTAATCCACCCAATACTTAGATATTTAAAGTTTCTACTTTAGAAATGGAACCTGCAACGCCAAATGCCATTCGAAGGAGGTTTTCAAGGTCGTACTAATAAACTAGTCGATGGCTGTTATTCATTTTGGGTTGGCGCCACAATTCCCATAACACAGGCCATCATTGCGCAAGAAGGTAAGTATAATGCTTGTGCAATATGTGTTGGAATGTAATAACGTAATAAAATATCTATTATTTATAGGTGAACCTTTAAAGCACTCAATATTTGATACCAGCGCGTTACAGGAATACATTTTGCTTTGTTGCCAAAAGGCGAATGGTGGTTTAATTGACAAACCTGGCAAGTAAGTGTATATTAAATTAAATGCCAAAATCCAGTATATATGATTCTACTTTTACGTTTAAATTTCTATCAAATTAGGCCACAAGATCTCTATCACACCTGCTACACGTTAAGCGGCTTCTCGATTGCTCAGCACTCTGAATCTTCACTCAATCCACAAGTATTGGGTGATCCTGTTAATGAGCTGCTACCGACACATCCACTCTTTAACGTCCCGCCACGTGCAGTTGCCTCATCACTAACACACTTTGAGCAACTAAATCAGAAATTTAAGGAAAATGCTAGCGCTTGCAATGCTCAAACAGATTCGACGACACCTAGCGGCGATGAAGATAACAATGAGCGCGAGATATCGCCGAACTTTAATCACATGGAATCGGAGGAGAACATTAATGGGACTGAAGACGAAGAGGAAGAAGCGGCAATTTCTTCGGTCAGCTCATCTATATCGAACTGATGAATATTGGAAAAAGTACAAGTTTCGGTGTTCATTGTAATATAAATCTTAGTGACAAGGGCAGATTTCTCTGTTTGATAGCCGGCACTAAAGATAATTTTGCCAAACTAATGCACGATAAGATGTAAATTAAAAAAAAAATTATATTTTTCCGTAACCATTGAATAGATTATTGTGAAAAAAATACGAAGGAGATCCTCCCAATTTATTTATGGGAGCGATTCTATGGTTTACTTACATACCCTCGCTCACAACCCGCTGGAAAGTCGTCTTATAGTAATTGTATATTTATGTATTAGCTGATGCAGTTTAGGAACGGCTATTACTTTTTTTTCTTTTCTATTGTGAAATATTTCTTAAATAAATGTCAAGTGTCTTAAAAACTTTTATTTTCAACTTTTTTATAAGGGTTTAGTTTCACATACCCTAAATGATTTTTTTTTTTGAAATTCGTTATGTTAACGGCTGTAAGTACATATATATTTATGTACATACATTTCCATTTTTAATCTACATAGAGAATTCATCATCTCAAAGCTACATTATCTAATCGAGTAGCAGAATAGTCAAATAGCAACTCTTTCGTTGATAATAAAACGCACAAAATTTGTGCCCAATTTATATACTAGAAAACTGAAGAAGGTTTCAGTTTATTAGGAGAGAATGTTAGTTTAAATTACAGTTAAAAAAATTTACCATTTAATGAAAAATAGAATATAGATCCAATTTGTATTCGATTATAATTTACATTCTCTAGATAGCAACTACTTTTGATGAACAACCCTGCGAAATCAGCTGACTAGTGCCATTTGATGTACTAGTTGTTGGTTTATGTCAGATCCTGAAAGGTCTCCTTCTGTCTTATGCGTTTTCTATCGAACAATTTTATAATTTTTTTTTATTTACTAGTTTCTGGTAGTCCTTACCCTTATGGAATATAACGGTTTACGATCGACTAATCACTTATTTCCGACTAGTCGAACAATCAGCCAGTAATCAATAGTCTCAAATAACGGTAGTTATTTAAAATAAATTTCTTTTGATTTCGAAAAGCCGTTTATTCAATGTCTTATCAAGAGTTAAGACATAATTTAAGCAAAAATTCAGCTCAAGTTCGGTTAGAGTTCTCTGTCAAAAAATGTGCTTATTAACCAAGTATTGCTACATCGGAACTTAGCCCATCAAGAAGTCTGACCTATAGATATCGGTTAGATTCGTGGTTAGTTTTGTTTGAGCATCGGGTATCAAATATCCATTTGTCTTCTTCGCTTTCTTACATGTATGAAAATTAATTCATGGAATTCTTTATTTTTTTGTAACACACACACACTTTGTCCATTGCACTTCATAGCTAACATTGAACTCAAACATAAACGGTATACATGCATTAAGCCTCCGGGCAACACATCAAATTCTGATTGTCAAACAGCCGATTGCCATGGCAACCGGAGCAATCGGAGGTCGTCGTCACACGTACTTGTTGTCGGCTCGCGTTGATGGAAAATCTAAAATTTTTGATTTTCCATCAACGCGAGCCGACAACAAGTACGTGTGACGACGACCTCCGATTGCTCCGGTTGCCATGGCAATCGGCTGTTTGACAATCAGAATTTGATGTGTTGCCCGGAGGCTTTAGAATGCCGCTGCATGTCAGACCATATAGAAAATAAGTTATCGATTGTGCATGCACACAATCCTGAATCGAATTCCAAATTTGAATTGAATGTTAGCAGTGAAATTTTATACCCGATGCTAAACTAAAACTAACCGCCAAACTGACCACTAGTTTTAGTTAATTTTCTCGCTAATATAACCGATTGTTATAGGTCAGGCGATAACTTATTTTCGATATAGTCAGACATTTTTTGCAGTGGGATAATCATAGTAATCGCCTTCCGAGCCATTTATTCTAAACTATAAGATACTTATAGCCAAACTTTGCAACATAGCTAGAGTTTTACTATACACTTCTGAAATATTTTCCACAGTGTTATATCTTAAATGTGCAGTCAAAATTTACAGTTGCAACTTAAGTTAAATTAGTGAAAAAGTATAGGCTCTTTTGGATTTTCATTAAGTCATGACATTAAAACTATAAACAATCTCACTAACGTAATCGATATATTTTTACCATATCCAATTGGTTGGAAGAGTTGGCAAGCCTGTTTAACAATTTTTAGCATTGCATTTCGCGCGCCTTCGCTGAATTTATTTCGCCATTTGTTCCGTAGGAAATAGAATTTGCATATAATTTTATATTAATTCATAATGGGCCTATTGGATTTATGTGAAGAATACTTTGGCGAACGAGATATTTACAAGCTACTCGAGTTGGAAAAGTCAGCGTTGCCGAAGGACATAAAAAAGGCTTACTACAAGTTATCACTGCAAGTTCATCCAGATCGTGTTAAAGATGATGAAAAATCCAATGCCACAGAGAAATTTAAAGTGCTTTCGAAAGTGTATCAAGTTCTTTCCGACAAAGACAAACGTGAGCTATATGACGAACAAGGTGTCATTGACGATGAAGACGATATGCTGGAGGGAAAACTCAGTTCATGGCTAGACCTATGGGTACAAATGTTCAAACGAATCACTGATGAAGACATTTCCAACTATCAAAAGACATATATTGGTTCCGAATTGGAACGGAATGATATGAAGAAAGCATATTTATCGGTGAAAGGCTGCATCAATCTGATGATGAATGAGGTCCCATTCCTACGTGTGGAAGATGAGCCGCGCTTGAAGAAGATTATTCAGGAGATGATTGACGCTGGCGAAGTACCGGAATACAAAATCTTTACCAATGAACCATCTCAGAAGCGTCAGCGTCGTCACAAGAAGTATGCGCGCGAATCAAAAGAAGCAGAGGAGATAAAACGAAAAATGCAGCAGGAAAATAATCTGGAGAGACAAATTATGGAACGGACCAAGTCTCGTGAGTCTAATTTCAATTCACTGATGGACAGATTAATGGAAAAATATGGTGATGAGGACAATTCGGAGGTATTTGAAGTTCGTGGAAAGAAAACCAAATCAAAAAAGACACCATCAAAAAAGAAGGAATCCGGCACTCCATCGAAAGCGAATGGTGTAAAGAAAGGAAGAGTGCAGAAAAAACGCAATTAAACAAGATGTGTTAAATTAGTTGTGTGTTATTTGTGGGGGTCATTGCATGCACTTGTGCATCCATTTTAGTTTGTAGAGAGGAATTCATTTATTTGTAATTTTTGTACTGTATTCGACACTAAATGAAATACTCTGGTTTAGCCAAGGCTTACAAAATTAGATGCATATATTTCTAATATGTATATTAATATGCAAGTAAAATCATAATCAGGCAGGTTCTGCGTTTTAATTTCAGTGGAATCGGTTAGGTACGTAGGCATTGTTCTGAATTTCACATCGGAGTAAATTGTATTTTGAGACTATCTTAAGTTCCTAGATGAAAAGAAAAATTCCGAGTGATAGTGAAATTCACAACACACCCAATTGAATCTTATTCCCCTTTTATGTTAAATAGAGAATATCTGAATACTACTTATTAACCCTTCGCTTATAACTGAACGAAAATATTCAAAACTTTGAAATCTATTAACAACGAAGCTATGTACCTATATCGAAATGAAGGTACAGATATGAGTTCTTCCTGAAATTTGGCTGGTGCGACTTCCGCTAAAATTGTTCCTTAAAACATATAAATTTTCGAAAAAGTACTGTTGTTTTGTTCTTCAAAACTCAATGAAAAATGGCAACATATTTCATAAGCTGTGAACCAACGCACTTCCATTTCAACTGAATTTTTAAGGTCATTTAGATACAAAGAGTCCTTTATTTGATTATCTCATATTAACCGTCCTATTCCTATGCCAATGACAAAACTCGTCGCATGACAATTTTCTAAACTACTGCGCCTAAAACTATGCGCCAAAAATTGTGTAAAGCCTCTAAAGAAGACAACTGCTTTTGTAGTTTTTATGTCCTACAAGGAAGGTCGTAGTGTTATAACCCAATCTAACGGCAATTACCAAATTAATCGCATAACTCTTTTCTTAACTTCAACACTTTTTTATTACAAATACAAATAGAAAAATAATTCCCGAACCATTTACCCACTAACTATTGTTGGTTTATTAATAAATCCAGGGTTACCATGTCTACTATTAATAAGTGCTTTTTTGGACAATGGCAACTCAGTCAGCTGTTTGATTTCATTTTCTGCACAAAATCAAACGTCAAATTTTACGCTTCTACTTTTTACTACAAAAGTTAAAATATAACGTTACAATCATAAAATTGCGCAAATCAACAAAAATATAAAATGGAACATAAGATAATACTGAAATGTCGCACATGCTTGGAGGACAACGAAGAGGATAATATGTTTGAGTTGTTCATGGAAGACGATCCCAGCGCGAGTGGGCAAGTGCAAAAGTTAAGGCTAAATAAAAAACTCGAATACTGCTGTGGTGTACGGGTGAGTAACATTTCGTCAATAAGTTGATAATATCAATTATTGAAGGAGTAGTTGAAATATTCCTTTCCAATAGATACGAGCGTCTTCCGATATGCCATCAAAGATATGTTGGAAATGTTTTGAAATGACAAGGATGTGGTATAATTTTCGACAAATGTGTTTGAATTCTCAACTTTACTTGGAGAGTTTATGCGAGGATCGAATACGTCCTGAAGCTGCTGATGATTCAGAATTTTTAGAATACCTTATGGAAGAATTACAAGTGCAACGTGATAAAGTGTATGAAGCGGCCGATGCTCCAGTAACTGATAGCGATGATGATGACGATGATGATTTGGGTTTACTTGTAGATGACGTAGACGATGGAGTTTATGTAGAAACAGAAAATAACTTAGAGTACATCAAAGAGGAGCCACAATTAGGTGAACCGAAGGATTACTTATCCTTGTCAAGTGACGGGACTAATAATCGTACCACACGAGACACTGGCAACACAGTTGACAAAAATACGAGAAAAGATAATGTGACAAAATCTCCGCAAAAGCACTCTTCTCAATATAAACGAAAATATCGTCCACAAAGTCCCACATCTTACATGTGCTACATTTGTGGAAATGTTTATACCAAGAAAGCTACGTTTGCGTACCACATGACCCTCCACAATAACATCAAAGCTCACGAGTGCGAGCTATGCGGTAAAAAATTTCGTCAAATATGCGAATTAAAGAATCACATGCGTCGTCATACCGGAGAAAAGCCCTACAAGTGCTCATACTGTGATCGTCATTTCATAGATCGCAGTGAAAAACATCGGCATGAGCGGTTTGTACTTTTCATTATTATAATCTACCTATTTAAAGTTGATTAGTTGTTTTTTTTTTCAGGGTGCATACGAACACGCGGCCATATGTTTGTAATATTTGCGGTAAAAGTTTCATGTATTCCGCCATATTAAAGAATCACACGAAACTTCATACCGGTAAAAAGGATTTCAAGTAAGTTTGCATATGTAAATTATAGTTATTCCTTCTAACAACAGCTTAACCGCTCAACAATCCTTAAAACAATACAAATTACAACTTAATTTTTTAGTTGCATGGTCTGTCAAAAAGCATTTACTCTTCAGCATCAGCTAAAGGCCCATCTACAAACTATAACCCACAAGCAAAAGGAAGAACATTACGTATCTGCGGGTTATGAGGTCATTTATGAGTAAACCGTTATCGAATTTTGGATGCGCGTAGATTTATTGTATTGATTTTGTTTTCCACATTAAATTTATTAAGCCTTTCTTCTAATATATAATAAAATTATTATATAGATTTTATATGCAAAAGCTCAAGTAATGGAAAGCTCGCGATGTAAGAATATTAGAATAGTGATAGGATAAATATAAAGATGAACTTAAAAATTTGTATATATGTACAAAAACGTATACATATGTATGTTTATACTATGTACTTAATTGTACACTATAAAAATGGAGTTTATTTTCACTTTGTTTCGTTAAAAATGGTACGCATATAGAGTTAGTATATAATGTAGAAGAACAAGAGGGAAAATTAGTCAACTTTTGCAAACGTAGAAATGCAGAAATTGAGAATTTTAACTATTAAGTTATAAAAACAATTTATTTAAAAAAAAAAAAAAAACAATTTATTATGTTTTAAGACTTCCTGGTCTGCTAAAATTTAGTTTTTTGATTTTTTTTTTTTTAAAGAACCACTTTAGATGATAAAAGAGTTTTGGGAGAGAATCTGTATTTTTACAAATCATGTTTAGACTGAGTTATTAAAGATTTTCTTAAACCAACCTTTCAAAAAAGGTCAAAGACAGCATCCAAAATTTCATGATTATGATCCCATTGACCAAATTTTTAAATATTTTTGTGCAAAACTTTAAATTTAAAGCTTAACTGATTTATGATGTGAGGTGATTATTTCTTTTTTATAAAAGCCCATAGAATTGGAAGTAATTTCGGTCAAAAAATATAATTACTATTAATTTATTACAAAAGTTTTGCAATTCGGTTAAATTTCCTCATCTGTTTGATTTGTAACACAAGTATACCTATAATGCAAGTAAACATTCTCAAAACTATTAAGTATGTTGTAGCTGCGGAAACAAAAACATATTCAATTTTTTATTGCCTATCTAGCTCCCACTTTCCTGCATTTGTCGTTTTTTATTTCTCCTTTGCTTTAGCGGGGATAAAAGTAGCTGTAGTATTAGAATTTCTTTCTTTGTTAACGCAGCGACGAATTAAGCAAATTTCAAATTTGTTTCGCTGTGTCAAAATAAGGGTACATTTTTTTGAAAGAACTTCTTTGTATATTGTATTCTTTTGATGAACTTTCAATTTTTAATATCACCCCTTCCATCCTCGACAATAAAGAGCAGTTTTTGGCGACCCTGGCTCAGTTATGTTAGGAAAACCGTTGAATCAAAAATTTTCGGGCAATGGACACTGCTTTCGTCAAACGTGCAGTGCAGCTATAATACTGCGTTTACGAACGAACCCTTGCATAGGCATTTAATTCTTTGTAAGCTTAAAAGGTTCGTTCGTAAAAGCAGTGTTATATTTGCAGTCTTCATTTCACGAAAGCAACGCGTTCGTATGAAATGCTCGTTCGATCACACTGACTTTTTTAAAAAGTGATTTACTGCAACCAGTTGACAGTGCTTTTGACAAAAAATGTCTGCGGCTATTGCAGTTAATATTTTGCAGTTGCTTCAAACATGCAGTGCCTTTACGAACGAGCACAAAAAATATCTTCAAGATAATAATAAATTCAAGTCGATAACTTAAATAAGAAAATTTCATTACAATTAGTCCAATACTTTTAAGTTTAAGGTACTCGATATAGTAAAACAGCAGCCATATATGTATTGTATTGTATCCACTAGTACCCGCTAGTAAATTTTATTTAAAAAAACACCAGAAATAAAACGTAGACGAAATCGGATACAACTAAAATTTGTATTTAATTACATTTATCAAATTCAGAGTTCCCTAATTCACATGCCATTACAATGTTTTTGTGTTGGTTGGTATGTAGGTGAGATTTTAATTGATGCGGTAATTTGAATGATTTGTTGCAGGGATTGCACCTAAAAATTATAAAATAACATGCTATGATTTTTAAATACCCAACATTTTCAGCGTTAACTCACTTGAATGGCTTTTCATTAGTGTGCACCTTTTCATGTGTACGCAGTGTGGTGGACAAGGCAAATGATTTGCCGCATGTGTTGCATTGAAAGGGTTTTTCATTAGTGTGTACACTGCAAACAACAACAAAAACAACAAACATTTAAGATGCAGAAATTAAATTGGCATTTCAAAGATGTATGTGAAAAATTCGAAAATCATTTACCGTTCATGTTTCACATGCGTACTACGATCCGTAAATCTTCGAAAGCAATATTTGCATTCGTAAGGTTTCTCTCCCGTATGGATGCGCATATGGGCCGTCAAGTTGCATGCCGCCGTGAAGCGTTTAAAGCACAATCTGTAATTACAGGTATATTTAAAAAAAAAAAAAATTAGTTAAAATTTTTTTTTGCTTTTCACTTTAACTTACTCGCATTCAAAATTTTTTTCTTTGCGGTGTATTCGCATATGATAATTTCGAAGGCTGCGGCTGGTGAAATGATTACCACAAATATCACAGGAAAACATATACGATATATTGCCTTTTCTGCGACCGTGCGGCGAGACACGTTCTCGATCTCTGATTTTGATAGTAGTGGTACTGGGTCGCTTTGCGGTCTGTGGCTCATCTAACTCCAATTCATGTTCATCAACAGGTTCGGTATAACTTTCATCTATCAGGTACTCCTCTAACTGTACCATTGATCTATTTGTTTCAGAGTTTTCATAAATATGTTCATCTCCATCATCACAAACGTCTGCTACTGTTAAATCGTCTATTAATTGCATGGTAGTCTCCTCTTCAGCATCAGCGTCTTCTTCAGCTTCAACATCAGCGTCCTCTTCAATTTCAACTTCAGCATTTTGAGAATTTGACGAGTCTTCCACTTTAATTTCGGGATCGTCTATGATGTAAAAGAGTTCATCGGTTTGCTGTTCCTGTTCGCTCTCACTGCTTGCTATCGGCCTATCTTTTTCCACGTTTTTATCTAATTCAACCTGATTATTTGTTTCATCTACTTTGCTTTCAGCAACATTATTTAAATTGTATTCATTCTGTTCGTTAATTATATCGATGGGATCGACTTGTTTTTCCTCGTCGTCATCAGTATAATCATAGTCATCCATACTGCAATCTGAATTGGATTTGTCAATTCCCGTAGACCGTCGCTTATAATTTTTTTTGTTGTCATCAATGGCTTCTTGTGTATTTTCTTCACAATCTTCATATATGAATTCTTGATCTGAACGTTTTTCCTCTGTGTGAAGCTCTGTTAGTTCTTTACTAGTTGGCATCTCCGAGTTACTATTAATATTTTTATCGACTTGCTTGGTAATAACATACTTTGTACTATTTAGATCTGTGTCTGCTGTATTAAATTGCTGTACTTTGAAATTTGTGTCCGTTCTCCGAATAGTCCTAATCAATTGCGTTTGAAATATTTCATTATCTATGCTATCACCGATTTTTTCTGGCAATGCTGTTGAAGAGCAGTCCAATTGTTCATCTTCCTTTTTAAAATCTGTATCTATTGTTGAATCCAGCACTTCATCGTCAGCTTCATTTGAAGATATCACATCAACGTCTTCATTGAAAATTTCTTCCAGTAGCTCCACTGAATGCTCTCTCCGTTTATCCATTTTTATCATGGATGTGGCCGATTTCGTTTTCTGAATAACCGACTGCAAATACTCATCGGAGTTGCGACAGGTTGTGTTAAAATGGCATGCATATTTAAGCAGAAGCAAACATTTGCGGCAAATTTTGTCTGGTAGCTGGTCGCTTTTTTCCACCTAAAGAATTTACATACAGTAAATAAATTCGACCTTCCTAATATATTTAAGTATAATTTAAACTACAAACCTGCACGCGTGCAGTATCATAGATTTGTTTAGCTATTTTAGAATCAATCAAAATATATTTTATATGGTTTTGACGCTCCTCCGCCAGACAAATACGGCAAATATTCCACTTTATACTAATTTCCATGGCCGGCATATAATCGCAAAAAATCCTTTGATTGCTTCTGGTCCAGCGAAGCCTAATAATATTTACACTTAACCACAAGAATTTTGTTTATATTATGCTCAAAGCGCAAATTACATCGGCCAAATAAAAAAATACAATCAAGTCAAAGAAGCGTCAATTGTGTAAAAAACAAATGTCAAAATGAATTAGATATTGCGGGTTTTCTGTACTCGGTATTTCACAATTAACTGGTTACTTTACTGCCCTGCTTGCTATGAAAAGATGGCGGTGGCTGATATTAAATGCCACAAATAACCAATACTAACTGTCAAACATAGAAATTCACTCAGTGAATGACACAAGAATGCTGAGGATTGCTGCATCAGGTGAGCTTTCAAAAGCCGTTAAAGCAAAAACAAAACGTATGTAAATTTTGAAAACTCTTACGCAGAAGCAAAAACAAAATACATAGGAGTTTTGTAGTTGTATTTATAACACCACCTTGTATGGATTCGCCTTGGATCACATTACCGAAAACTCTAAATTAGAGACTAGAAACTGCTTGCAGATACCGGCATAAAACAATTTGCTTACGTTTAAAATTTGCAATAATGTTTATTACTTTGCATCTGAGGCACCCATTGGTACTAGACGTTTATTTTGACAGCGTTTATGTCAAAACATTTCGCGACACCAATACATACATATGTATTGATACGCGTTCCTATATCGATCAAGTGGAAATATTTACAAGAGCACCTATTATTAATTTGATATTAAACAAAAATAAAGAAAATTATTGTGAAAAAATATTGCAGTGATGCATGTGTATGATTTGTGTCGCATTTGCCTCACGGAGGATATCAACACCAGCACGATGCAGCCTCTGTTTGAAAATGAAAATGACACTTGTGTCGAGATTGTGCAGCGCATAGAAGTTTGTGGTGGTATAGTGGTAAGTGTTGTTATCTATACTACACTTTTTATCATTTTCTATGAATTTGAATATCTCTTAATGTTCAACCAATGTTGTTACAGTTAAAACCACATGAAGAGTTTCCCAAGATGATTTGTACACCGTGCTTAGAAAAGCTGAATGTTTCTTTCAAATTTCGCTCAATGTGCCAGGCAAGCGAACACGCCCTTCTAGATGCTATAGTTAAGGTATATATTTTCATATATTTTTTTGAATTAGAATCCTTTAAAATGTTTAAATGCAGTCGGAAATGAAAACGGAACCACAGGACTATGAGAAGCTTGACGATGATAACGACGATAATGAAATGTTCTTTAATATGCATACTGAATTTATCGATGCTCAGGAGGTCAATCTGGAAGATATGAATGATAAGCCTGAAGAAGAAGTACTTGAATCCGATATGGAACCGAATACTGAAAGCGCCGAGGAATTCATTGAATATACTGACAGTGATTATTTTGAAGAGGAAATGGCGAAACCAATTGTAAAACAGACTGTAACCACAACGTATATAAAAAAAGAATCCTTAACAGGAGATACCAACGGCCGTAAGCGTGGGCGGCCAAAAATAAAAACAGATGGATTTATCATAAAATCGGAATTAGATAGTGTAAAGAAGTCGAATCGGGGTAGAAAGAAGAAGGGGGAACCAGAGATAGCGAGTATAATGTGCGAAATTTGTGGAAACATATATACAAAGCGTAACTTACTTAAGATGCACATGCGGCGACATATGGCTGAAAAACCTTTCGCGTGCGAGTAAGTGAGAATTAATACATATGCAATTTTGCGAATTATAAATAACCGAACCTATTTTTTTTGTTTAGAATTTGTGGCAAAACTTTTGCATGCCCTTCAGAAATCGGTCGTCATATGCGTGTTCATACTGGTGAGAAACCATATGTTTGTAAATACTGTGGTCGAACGTTTGCTGATCGAAGCACAAATATAAAACATGAAAGGTTAATTTGGTACTTACAACTAAGTATATTTATTATAATTAATCTATTCTTTTAAAACAGAATTCATACAAACGAACGGCCGTTCACCTGTCAGACATGCGGAAAATCTTTTACATACTCCAATGTTCTCAAAAATCACATGTTGACACATACCGGCGAAAAACCATTCCCGTAAGTGTCAATTATAATAATTTTTTGTTTTTTTTTGTTAAAAACTAACAAATACCCAGGGTGCTTTGTTATACTGCAAGAAGTACAACATATTAAATTTTATGTAACTTTGTACTGAAACAATTTATTTTAAAAACACTTGGTCTCAACTACATCAGGGTGCCTCACCAAAACAAAAAGTTGCGAGTTTTCAATCCGCATTATATAATTTTTAATGCTTTAAGACTTGTGTCAATATATTTCGATATTAAAAAAATTGGTCAAGCATTTTCTTTTTTTTTAATTATATTTATTGTTGAATAGACGAAAAATATAACGAACACAAAATTCTTACTCCGCTTATAGGAGATAGTTTCCAGTGAGCCGTGCAAAAATGTGAGAAAATTCGTAAAAGGAGAAAAACAAAAACACAAAAGAAGTATGTTAGTTAAGAGAAAAGCGACAAAATGGCCCGTTTATTACAGTATCGCGTCCGCGTTTGAGAAATGTTGAAAAATTTGTAAATATTTGTGCGCAAAACTTTTGAGGTTAAACTGTTTTATGATCTGAGATGATTTAAAAACTGTGTTCATTTATTTATAAAAAAAAAGCTCTAAAAATGGAGGTAATTTCGCTCCAGCCCACATAAATCTTAATATTCTTGGGAAATGTTTTGGTTGATTTCTTATAATATAATTAATTTTTTATTTCTGATGGAAAAACAGTACCAATTTTTATTTGCATGCACCCTAATGTGCATATTTTGATGTTTCATTATAAAAAAGTTATTTAAATTTGTGAATTACTTCGCGAGCCAAATCGTTACAAACATTATCATCTATTTTATATATTTTATATACTACTTTATATTGATTAAATTATTTATTTGCTTTCTTTTTTTTTCAGTTGTATACCGTGCAATAAGACATTTTCACGTAAACATCAATTAGATCAACACATTGCAACTATAACACATCAACAAACAGTTAGAAACCTTGTTGCAGCGGACGTTAAAGTGCAAGAATTATTACAACAGGTGGAGCCAGGCCAACAAATAGCGACTATAACACACCATCCGTCAGTTAGAGAAGTTAAAGCAACAAATGTAAAAGTAGAACACTTGCTACATCAAGCAGAGCCAAATGAACATATTACCACATTGACCCAACGGCAAATAGTTAGAAATCTTGGAGGGCAGAATGTGAAAATTACGCATATGCTTGGGGAAAGAGTCCAATCTGGTCACCCACATATTACCACTCTAAGCCACCACGACACAATATCGAACATAGAAGAATTGGATGAGGATATGGAGCATCACAATGCCGTTGTATACATTAATTCAGAATAATTGATTATCTTTTATTTTGTTTTTAAAATAATATATAAATAATTAAATGTTTATTTTTGTTTACCCCTCGATTACTGCATACACTAACGGCATATTAACTATCCACCAACTATGCAATATGGTATAGTGTCTGTAGCAGCGATGACTATACATATAGTATATATAAATCATTCGCACGTGAAATAATTTTATGATTATTGAATGAATTGCGTTTAATAAAAGAAGTCCTTTTTAAAATATTTCATAATTAATATTTATCTTCAGTGATACCACGTAGTCAGTCGTAGGAGTGCTGTGTTAGCAAAAATTCAATTCCCAAACGGACATTAAACATAAAAGGGGGGTTTGAAGTAAAACTTATTTACATACATGTGTACAACTTCTGCAAAAACAACAACAACACAACCAAGTCCATCCAATAAGTACAAATTCTGTTTAAGGCCTAATTTTATGGCTGAAATTGTGCTTTATTATTATTTATTAACTAAATTAAATAGATTAAATAAATTAACAAGTTAATATAACTAGCGAGCATAAGCTGCAAGGGCTGTCAGCTGTACAAAAATTACAAAAGTGTTAGTTAAAAAATAAAACGAAATATTTGTGAGATTATCCAAAAAGGCAAAATATTGTTAAATTGGTGCCGGGATGGCTTTTATGAAAGTGTTGCCTGGATTTATTGCGATCCTTTGTGGGGTTTCTAAGCAGATTGATCAACGAACATTGTATAGACATTTTTGGAGCAAAACATTTTTAGCGCCATGTAAGTGATTTTTGAAGATCATATCACACTTTTGCGTCACGACACAACGCTTTTGTGGGATAAAGCTAACATATGTAGATATCGCTGTCCATAATTACATGTGAGGTATGTATATCGAAATTCCTCATAACGAACAGTTTTCATAGCCGTATAAATTTCGTGTACAAAAACTTTTAATTTTTTTTTCGGTACAAAATATCATCCTAATAATCGGACGTTAATAACCTGCCACGGACATTATATTTCAAATCATTTTGATCCAAAAATTTCATATAAACGGACAAAATTCAAATGCATTATAAGTAGGATTTGTAGCAGGTTTGTTAAAGACCCAATTCTCTTTTAAACATACATGCACATTCATGAAGTACGTGTCAAATAGAGGGCTTTTAATTCGTTCTAAATGCGAGTCTGAAGTTAATGTTAATCAAAGGCAATAAGGGGTTATGATAAATTTCACTGTATATGTATATGTATGTACATATGGGACCATTTCAGGACTTTTTGGGGACGACTTAGGGCCAATTTTTGGACTATATATTCGTGATCATTTCGGATCCATCAAGAGACATTTTCAAGACCATTTCGGCACTAGTTCGGGAGAATTTTCGGACTGGTTGTTTAGATACCATTTCAGACTATTTCGGGTCCTTTCCAGGTTAATTTTAAGACTATTACGGGATCAGTTCGGGTGTAGTTCATTAACGTAGACCTGAATTTCGTTCATTTTGTTCAACTTTTTCCATTTCAAAGTTTAATTCTTAAAAATACTTAATTTATTTTAAAACATTCATTACACAACTAACTAGCTTTAAAATTATGCTAAAACTTTAAAACGCTACTTCAACTGCTTTTTTGTTGCCACTTATTGTTAGCTTAGGAAGACTAATTTCAATCTACTAAAACAGTAAGTTATTTAGTAATGAACTATCAATAGTTAAAATAATGGGCTCTCCCACCTTTACCCCTTTCTTTCAAGTATTTGTCGCTGATATTTGCGTTGGGAAAGATTTTATTTCATCACTCCCCTGCTGTAAGAGCTTTTCTTCATCACGTCCAATGTTTTGCTTGTGTGTCAAAGAACGTGTGTGTACAATGAGATGGTTGTGTGTTTGGAATGATTTATTACAAAGTTCACATCTGCAAAAAGTACACTTTAATAAAGAATATTCATTTAAAATTGTATTACATTACATACTTGAAGGATCGTTCGCCGGTGTGTACAAGCATGTGATTTTTTAACACATAGGACGTGGTGAAAGCTTTATCACACTGCGTGCATTCAAATGGACGTTCGTTGGTATGTGTACTGAAATATTGAGAATTGAAATAAAGTTTTTATCAATCATAAAAAACTACCGCTCGTGCTTGACTCGTGTGCTATAGTCCGTGAAACGTCTCTGGCAGTATTGACAAGCAAATGGACGTTCTCCGGTGTGTTTTCGCATATGTCGCTTTAGTTCGCCTTGAGTAAAAAATTTATCTGGGCATACTCTGAGGCAAGTAATTAGAATGCAATAAGCGTGCAAAGCTCTTAGAAATTTTTATACTTACTCGCATTGCACAGGTTTTATTCCGGTATGTCGTTTGATATGAGAATAGAAATGGTTGCGATACTTAAAATTATTACCACATTGATCACAAATATATATCCTTTCTTTATTTTCCCGTTCCTTTTTCGGTTTCCGTTCCTTTTTGGGTCTCCGATTGTCGTTGATTTTTTTGTTCTTTTGATTATACTTCGCTTTTGGCTCGGATTTAACTACTTTGTCAATTTGTACCGACATGATATCCTGCGGCCTTCCATTATCTTCTATAGGATTTTCCAAATCTATTTCACTTTCGTTTATAGTTTCCCCAGGGAGTGCTAACATTGACTGATCCTGTGATTCCGCCTCGAAATCGTCATAGATTGCAGGATCAATTTCATCCTCATTAAGTGCTGAAAATTCGCTATCAACATCTGCTTCAGAATTAGGACTAGTTTTGAGAATTCTTTCTGGTTGTAGCTCCACTTTTTTGCTTTCGTTTCCATTAAAAGTTGATATCCGTTCTAATTTTACTACAACAGTCGACTCTGTCCCTACTGATTGATTTTTACTACAATTTTTACTTTTAGGAATATGCTGATCACAGATGGTTTTGTATTCTGCGCTAGAGAAGTACGACTGTGCCGTGACGCAGCGCTCACGAAATTCATAGGCGCGATTCAATTCTGTGTTACAATCGGCACACATCATTGTTGGTATATTGTTTTGATTTTTCAACTGAAAAATAATAAATTTGTTGCCAAATTTGCATTTTACATATGTATGTATTTATTATGGTACCTTAATACTGGTAAGTTGGAAAATCTTTCGAAGTGTTGCTTTCTGACTTCTCTCAAAAAGTGTAATTGTGGTCATATCGTTTCCGGACTTCGCACAAAGCCTGCATAGCTTTGAGTCCAGTTGCATTTTAAAAATACTTTGATAAAATTTAACAAATGCGGAAAACTGATAAACTAGCTCCTTACACGCAAATTAAAGCAAAAAGATAAATAAAACAATTTGTTTAGACCACTAGAGTTGCCAACAGCTTGGTAGTAAATAAATATAATACTAGGAATAAAAATAAATTGCTGAAATTCGTTTAATATATTTTAAATTCAAATTTCGATAAAAAAAAATTATATGTTTTAATAATTTAGTATAACTTGTTTTTTAATAAACTGTATTAAAATATGCAACATTTGCTGTCTCAAGGATTGATTTGTCAAATGCACGAAATTCAACTCATCCCAGTATTTTATGATTACTTCGCAGCCTCAAAATTTAAAAAGAACAAATTGATTAAATCTTTAAAATCCACAACTACAGCTTGGATATCAAAAATTTAACAAAAGTGAAGGCAAAAACCTAAGAACCATGGGAATACCAAAATATTGGAACACCTGTTGTATCTAGCTGGTAAGGGCAAAAGAAACGATCCATTTGCAATTTTCCAGAAAGTACCCAATAAGAAAGAACAACCCCGTCACAAGGCCAGGCATCTGTTTGGGATATCTGCAGCATTGCTGCATCATTTTCATAAACAGAAGTCAAGGGAAATCTTCGTTTGGAATTTTTCAAATTCATCAGTTTCTTTTATAAAACAAGCAGATATCTACAGAAAGAAAACATATTTTATGTTACACTCTTTTTTGAGGAAAGGTTTGTATATTAAATTAAGATTATTGCTTTTGAGAACTACATTTTTAAGCATCAACGTTTAATAAAAATAGTACACACAATTGATGGGGTCTCTACGACAATCGGTTATCCGATATCAGAACGACACGGTTATACATCACGGTGTACTGAATACTTTAGAAGTACCGCTACTTTGGTTTTGCCGGGTTTGACAATTCTCAACTTCAACTAGACAAAGCTTTTTTCACAAATTAAGAAAAAGAGACACTTTTTTAGTATTTTGCGAATTTATTTATTGAATGTCTGCCTATAAATTCATATTTTACACTTTAGAACAATTAGAACACGTTTTTCAATGAAATATTGGAAGTTGTTCAATTTTCTCTCTCCCGTATTCTTGTTTACTAAAGGCGAGATCTGTCATTTCACCGCGGGAAGGCGCAATCTTGTATTCTATCATTCTTGGTTATACATGTAGTATGTACAGTGCCGGAAAAAAGTATTGGTACAGTAATTTTTTCATATTACATATATTATTCACAATGCTCATGTTGAAACTTTTTCACAAATTGTTTATCAAAATAAAGCTCATGTTTTAACAAAAAACTTATAAGTTCAGATTTCAAAAATTCAGCAAATTAACATTTAACATTTTCTTAATTTACTTAATTTTCTTAAATTTGTACTAAGATTTAAATATGTATTTATATAGGTTTTGGTATAGAATGATCTATATTTTGATAAAAAAAATTAAAATTAAAAATTGTATTAATATTACAAATAAGTTCCTGTGCCAATACATTTTTCGGCACTATATCTACGTACATACATACATTTAGTATGTATATGTATGTTATTATGTATATATGTATGTACTTATGTGTATGACAAAGGACTATCCATTCAGCATTCAAGAATAAATGTTCGGTGAACTTATGCCGAAAGCGATAACAACATCCATCTTCCATTCATTCTGACGGCAATCAGATCCGCAGTAAGTCCTAAATTTTCACGGGACATACTGTATGCAGTTATAAGAACAATCTTCCTTCATTTAAAGTTAGTTTTATTGTTAATTTAATTACAATATATTTTTGTTATTCTTGTTTACATTTTTAGCGTTTCATGTAGCTCTGTCTGGTCTGTGTAAAAATTTTAACAATAATTCTTAAGCGGAACAGACTCTGAACCTAGAAAGTATGCTTTCAATCTTTAATTCAGAAAATTAGTAAGTTATTAACGAAGTTATATATCACTTAGTTTTCAAGTATTCGTCGTTGAAATTTTTCGTGTCTCCTCACTCCCCAGCTGCTTTACCTTTTTTTGATCACGTTCAACGTTTTGGTTGTGTGTCAGAGAACGTGTGTGTACGATGAGATTCTTTTGTGTTGGGAACGATTTATTGCAAGGCTCACATCTGCAAAGGGTGCACTTTAATAAAAAAAAGAACCGTTTTATTTTAATTGCATTGGATTACTTGAAAGACCGCTCGCCAGTGTGTACAAGAATGTGATTTTTTAAAACATAGGATGTGGTAAAAGCTTTATCACATTGCGGGCATTCAAATGGACGTTCATTGGTATGAATACTAAAATAAATAGATAGGTAAAATAAGAAAAGCCTTATTTAATAGAGAAAATTAGAAAATACCGTTCGTGTTTGACTCGTGTGCTATAGTCGGTGAAACGTCGCTGACAGTATTGGCAGGCGAAAGGGCGTTCGCCGGTGTGTCGCCTCATATGTCGCTTTAGTTCGACTTGGGTAAAAAATTTATCTGGACAAATCCTGAGGGAAGGAATACAATATTATTAGTGCGTATAACTCTTCGAAATGTGTCAACTTACTCGCATTGCACAGGTTTTATACCAGTATGCCGTTTGATATGGGCATAGAAATGGTTACGATACCTAAAATTATTGCCGCATTGATCACAAATAAATATGCTTTCTTTATTTTTCGGTTCCTTTTTGAGTTTCTTTTTGTTGTCGGTTTTCATGTTCTTCGAGTTGAAAACTTCCTTCGTTTCGATATCAACAGGTTCAGATTTAACTACATTGGCAACTGGTATTGAGATGGCATCATCCGTTATATTACATTCTTCTATAGGATTTTCAATCTCTATTTCACTTTCACCTTTCGCTTTATTGCCTTGCGCTAATGTTTGCACTCTAAACGCCATTGACTGGTCCAACAGCTCAGATTCCCCAATTTCAATATCCCTTTCATTGAATGCTATAAATTCACTTACAACATTACCTGCTGTTTCATATTCATTTTCACACATAATTTCCACTTTAACTACTGTGGACTCTGCCTCTGTCGTTTTATTCTTACCACCGCCCCCGATCTGTTTTTGACGTTGGACAATACTAGTTTTATATTCTCCACTAGAAAAGTACATCTGTGCTGTGAGGCAGCGCTCACGAAATTCGTAGGCGCGATTCAATTCCTTCTCACAATCAGAACACATTACTTTTGGAATCGTTCCAAGACTTTTCAGCTAAAATATAAAAGGTTCATTACCGATCCTTCTTTTTCCCTGCGCATTTATTACCTTAACACCCGTAAGGTGGAAAATCCTTCGAAGCGTAGCCTTTTGACTTCTCTCAAAGAGCGGAATTGTGGATAAATTTTGGCTAGACCTCGCGCAAATCCTGCATATTTTTGAGTCCTGTCGCATTTTCGAATACTCTGATAAAATTCTCCAATTGTCGCAAATCGATAAATAATCAATTAAATGCGCGTACGTCGTTCATTGAACAAATAGTAAACAAAATATTTGTTTTGATTAGTAGTGTTGCCAACGCCTTGAAATTAAATAAGTATAATCCTGCAAATTTATACAAAATACTGTAATTGAGGTAATCTGCAATACTTTTTGTATTAATTGCATAATATGATGATTTTTTGTATAAATTATATGTGCAAAAGTTTGTAAGATTTCGCAAAATATTATCAAATGAATCAAACCAAAAACAACTCAAGAATGATAGAATACAAGATTGCGCCTTCCCGCGGTGAAATGACAGATCTCGCCTTTAGTAAACAAGAATACGGGAGAGAGAAAATTGAACAACTTCCAATATTTCATTGAAAAACGTGTTCTAATTGTTCTAAAGTGTAAAATATGAATTTATAGGCAGACATTTAATAAATAAATTCGCAAAATACTAAAAAAAGTGTCTCTTTTTCTTAATTTGTGAAAAAAGCTTTGTCTAGTTGAAGTTGAGAATTGTCAAACCCGGCAAAACCAAAGTAGCGGTACTTCTAAAGGCGTCACCTTCAGTATTCAGTACACCGTGAAAACAACTCGGCCCAGTATTTTATAATAGCAACTCTGTTTCTCGGTATCCGATGGTAACCGCACCGCAATATAAGCTTATTTCACCACACAAAATCCAATTGAATCGAATTAGCAAACAAAGAACGTAGATTGCAAAGAAGTTTCATGGCGTTCCGTTTCCTGTGGTAATATTTTTCGATCAATTTCACCACACCAGAAACCAATTGGAACTTATCAGATTCTAATATCAATCAGTAAAAGACAAATTAATTAGAGGAACGGTGTGATCGGATGCAAAAAATCAACTTCCTTTAAATTGCAGTTATCTATCTACATATGTATCTCATGTAAATAGTATAATAGGAAGTATATATGTATGTATGCCTAGATAAGCATTTACAATAATGTCATTAGAAAAAAGCTTTTCTATAACTTTAGATGTTACTTGTTGTTGTTGTAACAGCATAAAACATTCCCCATAAAATAATGGGGAATGCTGTTGAAGTGACAGTCCTTGGCCGGGTATATATCCGGGTCGTTCCAGTATCGTAGAACCGACTGTCGTGATCACAGATACTTAGCCTAGGAAGATACTTCCAATATTTTCATTTTCAAGAAAGTGTAGGATATCGACAAACCTGCGTTGTGTTGATAAAATAAACACTAATTTTTAATATTTGGGCTAACACATTTTTACTTAATTTTCAAGTATCCGTTGACGGTATTTGCGATGGTAAACATCTTATCTTATCACTTTTCTGTTGTACTAGCTTTTGCTGTTCACGCTCAACGTTTTGTTTGTGTGCCAGAGAACGGGCATGTGTAATGAGATGAGTTTGGCGTTGGAACGATTTGTTACAAACCTCACATCTGTGAAAACGAACTTTAATAAAAAAAAGATTTTATTTGAAACTTAAATTACTTGAACGATCGTTCGCCAGTGTGTACAAGCATATGATTTTTTAACACATAGGACGTGGTGAAAGCCTTTCCACATTGCGTGCATTCAAATGGACGTTCGTTGGTATGTGTACTGAAATAATGAGGATTGATAATAAAAAAATTGTATCCAATTATGATAAACTACCGTTCGTGCTTAGTTCGTGTACTATAATCGGCAAAGCGTCGCGAACAATGTTGGCAAGGAAATGGACGTTCGCCGGTATGTCGACGCATATGACGTTTTAGTTCCCCTTCAGTAAAAAATTTATTTGGACAAACCCTGAAATAAATATTTAAAGTAAATTTCAATACATATGCTAAACAGTGCATGCATTTTAGATACATACTCGCACTGTAGGGGTTTTATGCCTGTATGGCGCTTAATATGAGACAAGAAATGGCTACGATTTTTGAAATTGTTTCCGCATTGCTCACAAATATATATCCTTGCTTTATTCGCATATTCCTTATTGTGTTTCCGCTTGCTGTTGTTTCTGCTTTTCTTTGGATTATATGCCTCGATTAAATCGTTCTCCTCAGGCTCAGATTTAACTTCTTTCTCCTTCGGTATTAACATGACATCCTCCCCTTTTTCCGGTTCTTCGATAGGATTTTCCAGCTCTTTTTCAATTTCATCTTTTGACTTATCCCTCTGCGCTAATTCACGTATAGTGTACACCATTGATTGATCTAATAATTCTGTTTCGCAATCGTCATAGATGGCATGCAAATTTTCAGCTTCGTTAAGTGCTACAAATTCATTTTCTACCTCCGCTACTGCTTTAGGATCATTTTTGAGATTTCTTGCTGATTCTATTTCTAAAATTTCATATTCATTTACATACATCCCTTCAGTTTTTAGTCCAGCGGACTCTACATCTTCCGTTTTATTCCTTATATTTCTATTTTCTTTATGAGTTTGACCCATGTGAATCTTATATTCTGCGCTAGAGAAGAACGTCTGTGCAGTGATACAGCGCTCACGAAACTCACAGGCACGATTCAATTCTATTTCGCAATTGGCACACATCACTGTTGGAGTATTACTGAGCTTTTTCAACTAGAATATAAAATGTTTATTATAGGATTTTAGTTATACTCGGTTTTTACCTTGATACCAGTAAGTTGGAAAAACCTTCGAAGTGTCCCCTTTCGACTTCTCTCAAAAAGTGGAATTATGTTTATGTTTTGGCTAGACTTCGCGCAAAGCCTGCAAAGCTTTGAGTTCCATCGCATTTTCAGAATTTTTACCTAAACTTAACAAATACAACAAATCGATCAAGAAATAAGCGAACAAAACACGGACCAGACGTTTGTTGATAGCCAATGGTAAATAAAATAAGAACTTTGTTTTGATGAATAGTGTTGCCAACAGTTATATGATTAATGAATGTAATACTGGGAATATAAGTAAAACGTTGAATTAGATTTCCTTATTAATAATTATGCTTGTTATTAAATCATAATCAATATTTAACAAACTTTTAATTAGTTTTTTCCCCAATTATTTTATTACAATATATCACAAAAACTTTCAAAGCCACTAGCGCTGCCATTCATAATGAACTGTCAAACGAATCTAACCCAAAAAAACTCTTCCAAGTATTTTGTAATGGTGTTACAATTTTTAGTGCAGCTTGAAAACATCGGTTGTGATGAGTAAAACCACATTAAAATATGTCTACCGTGCGTTGGGTGCAAGTCCGTTCTTTTACCGGAACTTCAGCTACAAAGCAGTTCGACGACCGGATAGTACAATTTTATCACGGAAGCTAACAGCCCCACAGTTGGAGGCAAAAGCAGATGAATTTCAAGCACCAAATGATTTAACGAAGCATTTAAAAGCGAAAATATTGGCCACTGGCCCTATTACAGTTGCAGAGTATATGCGCGAGGTGCTGACCAATCCTCTTTCCGGATACTACATGCACCGTGATGTATTTGGACGAGAGGGAGACTTTATCACCTCACCGGAAATTTGCCAAATTTTCGGCGAAGTAAGACATGTATTTCATTCACCATTTCGTTATATATATGTAAATTTTTTTTATACAGCTAGTTGCGATTTGGATTGTAAACGAGTGGCGTAAATTGGGTAGTCCGTCGCCTTTTCAAATTGTTGAGTTAGGACCCGGTCGTGGCACTTTGGCACGCGATGTACTTAAAGTGTTGACGCAATTCAAAGCTGGCGGACAATTTTCCATGCATATGGTGGAGATAAGTCCACATTTGAGTAAAGTACAGACGCAGCGATTGTGTTTTAGCACCGAGACAGTAGCGGACGAAACTTTACCTCACTATCAGACTGGCAAAACGGCGACTGGTACTCGCGTTTTCTGGCACAAGCGATTAGAGGATGTGCCGCACGGTTTTTCAATAGTACTGGCGCATGAATTCTTTGATGCCTTGCCGGTGCATAAGCTACAACGAGTTGAAAAATTGTGGAAGGAAGTTTTAATTGATGTAAACAACAGCGCCTCCCCTAATGCGGAAGATCGCCTCGCTTTTCGTTATGTTATTTCGAAGACACAAACGCCGGTGTCGCAACTATATCAGCCGATTTCAGTTGAGACGCGTGATTCCCTAGAGTATTCCCTGGAAACAGACCGTATTGTGAGTATGCTGGCGGATCGGTTTGAAAGGGATGGTGGCATTGGTTTAATAATGGATTACGGCCATAGTGGCGAAAAGGGTGATACATTTAGGGTGAGTAATTTGTATTATTTTTACAAAACATAACTGAAATAAATAACCTGGGTTTTAAAACTGTGATGCATTTTTACAGGCTTTTAAAAAGCATCAACTTCATGAGCCACTGCTGGCACCTGGAACAGCAGACTTAACGGCGGATGTCGATTTCAGACAAATAAAACGGGTCGCCGAAGAACATGGCAAAGTGATTTGCGTTGGGCCTGTAGAACAGGGCAGCTTTTTAAGTAAAATGGAGGGGGAGGCTCGGCTAGAGGTAAATAAGATTATTTTTTATATTTGAAAACCAGCAAATACACGGCGACTCAAGAAGTACATACAGCAAATTAAATTTTGAAGTATGCATATTTGTGTACTGAAAAAATGTATTTAACAAAACTTGAGTTCAATTTCAAAATATACATACATATGTATGTATGTATCTTAGGGTGCCTCGTCAAAAACAAAAATCGGCAGTTTTTTCACTGGAATTATACGATTTTTAATGTTTTAAGCCAAACCATTTCGAAAAGTATTAAGATTTATGTAGCCTAGGTCTAATTGAAAACGACTCCAAATTGTAAATCTCATTTTTTAAGGAAAATTAAAAAAAAGTACTTCCCAGATGGTAAATCTTAAATTTAAATATTTACAAATTCGTTCAACGGAATGATAACCATAGAGTTGCGAAAAATTTAGACGTGAATGGGTTTATTTGCAAAGAAATAGAAAGGGAGAAAAATAACTACTTTCCAATAATTTATTATAAACAATCTTTTAAAGGATTGAAGAAAATTTAAAGGATTTTTATACTATTTATACTTTTCAGCTTATACTGGTTTATGGTCTGTAATTTTTTTGAAAAAATATTTCGAGACAATTTTATTTATAATGAAATTTTCAGTAATTTCAAATCATTCCATCTTACTATAATTGCGAAATATTTTGTTTGATGTCTTGAATTTAATGAACTTTATAATTCTCCATATAGTCAATTTTATATAATAATAGTAATTATTAATAGATACATATTTAGGACTTTTACCAAATTGCGTTCGTTTTTTCAAAGTTTCTAAATGTGTACATTTTACTCTCTTTAGCAACTACTTGAAAATACTTTACCCGAAAACCGTGACATCATTAGAAGCGGTTACAAAATGTTAACAGATCCCATACAAATGGGCAAACGTTTCAAGTTCTTTTCGATGTTTCCAGCCGTACTGAAGGAGCATATCGAAAAGTTTCCTATCAGTGGATTTCATTAATAAATTATCATAATTTAGAGACTTGTTATCTAAGAGATTTATATTGATTTTAAATTTGTATTGTTAAAAATGCCAATGCTGTTAAACGAATTAAATTCAGCAATTCATTTATTATTAGCAAATAACTATATTTCTAATTTCTAATAGTTTTCGTTTTATTTTTTCTGGAATGTGTTGTTGTTTATCGTCTGCATTTCAGCAGGTGTTAACTGCAAAACAGCGCTAATCGCATTCAGCATATGACGTTTGCCATCCGGGTCACGAGTTACAATGTAACTTATGATCACGTTCTTCAAATACTCAAGATTCGCCCCTTCACGTGTCTTGCAGCGCTCCAATCTATCGTATTAAATTGGAATATTGAAATTAAAAACATAATTGGAAAAATAAATAAATGTATAATTTTAAGAGCACACGCACCTATCGACTTGTTCCTCCAACAGCTCGATTTTATCGCAAAGGTTCTCCTGTGCGTTCACCTTTTCCTGTATTGCTCTGCGTAAAGAGGATTCGGCGACATATTTTGCCTTTCGCAATCCCGCTATTTCGATATCCTTGCGAGCTATTTCATTGGCATAATGCAACATGTGACAGTTTTCGCCGACTGATAATCTTTTTGCTCTAATTGATACTTTCTTTGTCGTTTGAGAGATATCACTGGACGCTCCAACACCTTCATTGCTTTCTGCATCAGATGCTGAGGTTGGCAAATTCTGTTCTGCCTGTAAGTCATGAGTTCTGGTCGGTAAGCTGACACTGTGGAAAACTTCGAATGACGTTTGCAGTGTTTTTATCTCCTGCTCCTTTTCATCAAGCAATTGTAATGATCGTTGTCTCTGCTTTTGTAATTGCTGTTCCAAATCAACTACTTTGCAACGTGTCTCGTTCTCCAAATCATTTAACTTACTTTTCCACTTAGTGCGCTCTTCTTTCACTGCCTGTCGCAGCTTATCTGCCTGATTTTTCAACTCCAACTCTTGCTCATCAATATTTCGATTCAGCACTTTCACCTTTTCTTGCAACGTAGATATATGCGACTTTTGTACTTGCAAACGCTCCTGACACTGCACCAGCTCAGCCTTGCAAGAATCATATTGCTCTTGCAAACTCTCTACTTCATCGCGGCACTGCGTGTGATCGGCGCCCACCGAAAATATTTTACTCAAATCGATGGGATTGTCATTTCGAGAGTTTTCGGCAATCAACAATCTTTTTAGGCGTAGAATTTCTTCAGCTATAGCAGCAATGTCGTATGTCGTATTACTCATCTTTCGCCGCCAATGCTCTACATTGGAATCTATGCTACTACTAACCAAGTTGGTTTTTGCATCAGAACTCCGCTCAAGTTCTTGTAACTTTTTACGTAGTGTTTGTATGCTTTCCTGGTCCTGTTGACGCAGACGATCATAGTTGCCTACAGTGCTGCTGAGTTCTGCCAAACGTGCCTCTAAATTAGCCACTCTATCTTCATGTAAAGCTGCTTGACGCCTACTTTGCTCTTCCGCATGCAACACGCGTCGCTGCTCATTCCTGATAGCTACTGCATGTTGTTCCTTAAGTTGTAGCATCTGCTGTTGTACTTGCTTTAACAAGATTGTATTATCTGTCGCTTCATCAGCATCCCTTAGCGCTTGCTGTTTATCACTATCACTAGCCTGAATTTGCCTCAATTGCGTCTTGGTTTCCTTAAGTTGCGATTGTAGTTCGCGTATGCGTACATTTTCAGCTTCATTGTTGGCAAATTGGGTTTTGAAATTATTTAATTGCATTTCAATATTCTCTTTTAAATGTCTTTCATCGGCATATAACTTTTGCAATTCGCGTATCATAACCATCTGGTTACTCGTTTCTTTTTCACGCTCTTGACATTCGATTATCCATTTTGCTTTCATTTCATCTAAATGAGTTTTGGCTTTATCCTCGTTATCTTTAATGGTCTTCTTCAAGCCCGCAATGTTTTGATCCTTCTGTGTTAGCTGACCGCGTAATTGTTTTTTATCTGCCTGAAAAGATGCCTCCATCCTAGACTTCTCGGCAGACAGTGTAGCTAGAGAATTCATCAATGTCATAATTTGTGTCTGCAATTGTTGCTTATCTTCCGTCGTCGTAGCTGTTTCGGCACTGGAGCTCTCGCTTGAGCTTGCGATAGCGCCATTTTCAGGTGGTTGAGAGTTGATATCTGTAGTGATTTTATCGTTGTTGATTTCATTGTTAGATGTTGTTAGGGCAGCCAAGCTAGACTCAAGTGCTTCTTTTTCCTTGAGTAGTCCTTTGTAGGCTGTGACGACATCTATTGAAATAGAGAAGAATATAATTTAGCTCTACTAATTACCCCTCCTATCATACATGCCTTTTAATCGCTTCTCGTATCTAGCCAACTGCTCTTTTTGTGAAGACACCAAGGTCTCAAGATCGCGTTTGCTACGATCCATTATTGTACGTCTATTTACATAAAAATGGCGAAAATATCCATTGTACAAAAAAGTTTTCGCGTCAATTTTCAGGAAAATTAATAGTTCACGTCAACAGCAATCAGCTGATTGCGATTCTTCTTTTAAAAGGTTTGTTCGTTTTGTTTTTAATTTTTTAAAGACGTAAACCGACAACCAACGGGAGTTCATATAAGATGATGACAAAAATACAAATTCGATACAAATTAATTTTGTTTTTGTATATGTGTGCAGTGAATGTCAGAGAAACTAAAACAAGGCATGAACGTTCGAATGATTCCTCTATACCAGGTTGGCAATTGAGCATGCTTGTGTTGAAAACAACGAAAATGTTAAGAATATGAAAAACACAAAGAGCAATATGAAAAACGCAAAGAACAATATCCAAAACACAATGCAAAAGCTATGATAATTTTTAATTTTGATAAAGTACAAAAAAAAAAGATTTATAAGCAGAGTTAATAACCCAATCTACAAAATACTAAAAGGAAGAGGTTTAGTGAAAATTCGAATTCTGAGATTTTACTCGTAACCATTGTATTCATTCACAATGCTCGCAACATTACACAAACAAACAATGGATCCAACTAGAAAGTATCCGCTGATCCTCCAATCCATTACCGCCTCTTGACCTTTAATAGTGGGCAAAATAGTAATCCCCCAAATGTTTTTGTTCGTTATGATGTTTTTATTTCAAATAAGTGACTTAAACTAGTTTATCCCTCTGCTTCATCTTCAGCTTGAATCTGTGCTATAAGCTTTTTCCGCTCTTCAGCTTGCCGCAGTTTCCGCATAACCAAGTCCTCATAATCTAGCGAGGAACTTATGGGCTTTTCCGCATCCTTTGATGCAGGTGCATTTACCCATTCTAATTGCAATGGGTTCTCCACCAAGCCTTTCTCGTAATCGAGTGCCATCTGTGCGGCCTCAAGTGTCTTGAATTCAACAAGCGCACTACCAGTTTTCTTTGACATCACCAACGCAACAAGTTCGCCATATTTTTTCAGAAAATTTTGCAATTTCTCTTGTGTATACCCACCGTTGTTGGGATCTTTTTTCTCCGCCCTCCACTTAATTTTAATACGGTGCGCTGACGAATCATACGCCGGCGACGCCTGTGCTCTATGGGTTTCGGCCATTGTGCGCATCAACTGTTCTCGCATTAAACGCTGCTCTTCCTCCAGTAGTTTCGAGCCTTCGCGTCGTAACCTTTCAATTTGGTCATACAATAATTCTTCATCACTTTTGGGTGTCGTGGAATATGGCTGTGAGCTGTACAACTTATGAAATGCATCCCGTTCACGCTGTTCCAAATCTGCTTTCAATTTCTGTCGCTTGCTATCTAATTGTTTTGTTCTTAACGCCGCCGCCTTTTTTGCTTTCAACACTTTATCGTAAGCGGCACGCGCTGATACATCTGTAAGTATTTCCAAAGCCTTTGATAATTCATGAAACAGCTCTGCCGCTTTGGGATTGTCCGGATTTTTATCAGGATGGCATTCTAATGCTTTCTTGCGGTAAGCTTTCCGAATCTCAGCTTGCTCCGCCTCGAATTCAATTCCAAGGAGTTCATAAAGATTTATATTACTGAATTTCGGATCGGACATCTTTAAAAATTGAATTTAGCAAAAATCTAGATGAGTCTTTATTGTTTGTTGTGGTCACTTATTTATAAACGTTTACAATAGATCTGCAATGCAATCGATTGAACTGTTGATAGTATCGATAATTGAAACAAGTCGGCAATATTGATACTTTTTGTAAACTATCGATGTCGGGTTTTAGCAAAATTTCACAATATCTTCACATCTTTAATAGACAACTCTGGACAAAATGCAAAGGCCAACAAAAATTGAAACTTCATTTTTGTTTGCTCTTTTGCTCAAAATAAAGTTTCAGTCATGTCATTACACCATGAGTCAAAATATTCAGCACACTAAGATAAAATCCAAATTAAAGCTGAATCAGAAAACCTGAAGTGGGATTTTCCTAGCAACGAAACTCAAGTATAGACGAATTAAATTTTTGATGACCTAGGAAATTTACTCTATATTCGTATATATAGTCAAAGAAAACACAATTTTATAAGTAAATGTAGAGAAGGAAAATTTGCTCACCATAGTAAAAAGATATCCCACCATGGAACTTTGCGATCGTCAGCGTTATCGTTCAGCGCCATATTATTGTACATTCGCTTAATACATACTCAGATCGATCTGCTTCATTTCGCTTGTTGTCAAAATTTTATAATTACTTGTCAACTAGCCCTATTTGCTACCATTTGACTCATACCCCCACTTCAAAAATTTTTTTTTTTGCTACAAATGTAAAACGGCAGCAGATTTGCTGTCAGATTTGCTTTTGGTGCAAGAATGACAGCTCTGCATGTGGTGAGAATGAAGGAAGTCGGAGAATATTCACAATGACGCAAAAACAGGTGAATTCAGCTATAGCGATGTTTGACATCTATACACCAAAACATTAAATTTATGCTTGGCTTTACCATGAATCATTACTACGGGATAAACAAAAGCTTGTCAATATCTTTTATTCTTCTGCGTGAGAATTCTGCACATGTGTTTTGAGTATTAGACAACTTGAATCTCATTGGCATTTGTCCGCCTTTATTTAAAAAACTTACAAATTGTGATTATGTGATAACAAAACAAAATGAGTGTTTATCACGATGAAGTCGAAATCGAAGATATGGAATATGATGAAGAAGAGGAGGTTTATTATTATCCATGTCCGTGCGGTGATCGATTCCAGATAACCAAGGTAACCGTGCAAATATTTTGAGTAAACGAAAGAAACATGTTTGGGTATTTAAAAACTTTTTTATATAATTTTTAAAGGAAGAACTTTTAGAAGGCGAACAAGTAGCTACCTGTCCAAGCTGTTCACTCATCATTAAGGTTATCTATGACGCTGTAAGTTGGCTTTGAAAAACTTTGGAGTGAGCACTTAAGCGATAGCTAATAAATAATTTCCAATTATATTTGTAGGACATGTTTAAGGCAGAGGAGGACGAGGAGACTGCGCTCAATGATAAGATGAAGGATATGAAATTGGAAAAGCATTGATGCTAATATCCTACTATGCTAATAGCCGCAGTAATAAATTATTGACAAAGCTTGTTTCTTTTGTAAAAAGAAAGTCATATATTTCTTTCATAATATATATATTTTTAATATTTGTTGACTAGAATAAACAATTATGTTTTCTTACACATATTCTTCTCATTATTATTAATTTGCAAATATTTTCTGATTTTTACTTACACGTCTAAAATTTAAACATTAATGGAGCTGAGAAAAATCTTTTAAGTAAATACATACATACATATTGGTCGGCCAATACTGTAAATGTGTATGTTGAATTTGGGCGCCGCCTTTGGAAATTTTACTTAAAATATGAATAATATACAAATTATTGCATTTGAAATAAAAACAAAGAGAGCTTATTTTACCAGTACTCTAAAAAAAATTACTCAATTACAAAAGAAAATGAGTATGTCGACAAAAATTATGTGTACATATGCGAGTTGCAAATTAAAAAATTTTGGAAATGTCTAGATAGTTTAGCTAATATGAGGCCATTTGCCGATTAGCAAGTTTCGAGTTATAAAACTTGTATTAAAAAATGTGGACTTCAACGATGTTTATTTTTAACAGAAATTCCCGCGAATTGATTTTAACAAGTACTCATGACACTTTAATTTTGTTTTGCTAGTATAAAATGTTTAAAAAATTAATTCTCCAAGCATTTTGATGTGGTATTCAGTGTTTGTGATTCGAAGAGTTCAGGATAAACTGAGGAACTATTATATTAGATATCCTTAGGCTACTAATTATATGATGTTGGACTATTTATCGCTTGTAATTCCTTTTATTCCAACGAAAAGTAATGGTGAAAACATATAGTACATTCAGAAACGTTACCACTACGCGTACAAACAAGTTTTATGTCAGTTACCTTAGGTCTGCCTAATCCGGAAACTCGTTTCCCAAAGGAATTAGCTTAAAAGTACTCCATTCATAAATCACCTTCGTTTTTTTTTTTGACAAATATTTGTTTTCTTGATTTTATATGTTCGAGATATTTGTTAGTTTATGGGTGCATATGACCGTGTGTTGCTTATAAGGGACGGTTATTTAGCGGTACTACTGTTCTAGCCAGGACCCAGTCGCAGCGTTGGGCACCTTCAACTAAAATAAGTTGTATTAGTTAAAAATTCATTATAAAATAAATTTTTTATGTATATACTTTGATATTAAATTGCTTCATTGTGTTTTCGAGAGCCACGGCATTTCCAGAAAAGTACGCCGCTATTGCATTATGTAGCAGCACCAACTGTTTATGCATCACTTTAATCTACATATATGGACAATGAATCAACAAAAAGTATAACATAAAATTAGCGACATTAGAATGTATAAAACACATACTCTGTTCTCGTCGAGAAATTGCATTTTCACCGCCACATCAGCACGTAATTTTTCATATAGTTCTCTATGATACGAAAAGCTCTTTTGCGCTTCCTCGGTGATTGGACTTTGTGGCAATTCGGGTTTAGCGTTTTCCAAATCCATGCGATATGCGTCGAATTCCACTCTAATGTTTTTTTTTTAGAAGATTTTTACTATTTGATTAACGGATACACAAAAAGGGAAGTAAATCGGTTTACCTTGCTATTTCATATTGCTTAATCGTAAGTAATGTGTCATCAATAGTTTTATTGCACAATGTGTTCACTGATGAGATAAAAAAGTTCAGCGCACTCAAGAGCAATTCACCATTTTTTGTGAGATTTCGTTGTGTCTCTGAATTACAAGTGAATTCCTCTTGTAACTCTGGACTTTTCTGTGCTAAATCGGCAAATGCTTCGGCCAGCGCATGTTGGGTTACAACCACATGATGAAAATGTGAACTGAATGCACGCGTTAGTCTCAAAATCGATAGGTATTTGCGTTGTGTCTCACGCAACTGTTCAATCTGCGCCTCTAATTCTGAATCAACCGTACGCTGAGATTTTCCAAGCTTTTCTAACATTATTTGCCGTGTACATTTATAAGTTGATATGCTCCAATTTTTTATACTATCGATTTTAGATGCACCCGTACGTAAAAGACCGGCATCCATACCATTCTGTGGGCTGGTTTGTGTCATGGGTGTGGCGGGAGCTGGGTATTATTAAAGAAAGATGTTAGAGTGAGTTTCTTTGAAACCGTATTTAGATTTTATTTAAAAACTTACCCGAATGATTTTGCAGTGGTAGACTATTCGGAGGCATGAAGGGCCTGCCTTCAGTTCCGCTATGTATTGCACTGCCACTTTCATTCATTGGGGGAGTGTCCTTGAGCATTTCATGAATGCTGCGCTCGGTGTGCATTGAATGTGCCATTTCGTTGGGTTTAATTTGTTGCCAGTGTGATATATGTATATACTTGATCCACGTACTTAACCCAATACAGCTATAATTCTATGTGTAATTTCAATTCTTTTCAATACAATTGCCAAAAGTGGTATACTTTATTAGAGATAACATTAATTTGTCAAATTCGTGGGCGCCGCTATGAAAGAAAATTTGTTAATTGGCACAGACAGTCGGCAAACTTATAGTCAGAGAAATAAACAGAAATCGATTTTCAACACAAGACTCACGAAATTCACTCTCAGTCACAATTATTTTATCTCAATTGAGCCCCTGGTTGTTTGCAAACCCACTTATTGCCACGGTAGGAAACCGTTCTGAACGTTATTTATAAAAATTCCATTAACTTATTTATACAAAGAAAATTTTTTCATACGACGCCTGAAATTTTTTTCCACTGATGACAGAGCAACGTCCCCGCCGCGAAACCAAATATGACAAACAGTGTTGCTTTGCTGTTTCTATTTTGACGTTTCTCTTTCCAAACAGCTCCAATTTGGATTCGGTCACTTTATGAATTTGCTTTATGACGCTTCTCCATGGTTGTGTTCACAATAAACAATATAAAAAAAAAAACTATAAAAAAGTTTTACTATGGTGAGAAAATTTTACATTTCTGCTGAGCCAGTTCGTAAATTTTTTCAGCTGAAAACATACATATGTTTTAATACTGAAATTGGGGTCTCCACCTGAATTTTCTGTTTTAACACAGCACGTTTAACATACCCTTAAGGCAGTTGTAGATATGGGGCTAAAGCGTTGATGAAGTTATCTCATCGTCTCCATGGCACAAATCGAAATTAAACGATCGGTTATCGGGCAGTTCCGTTTGAATAAATCCAACCATGTTTTAGTTTAGAGGCATACCTGAATTTTCATTTTTCTTGAAATGAATTTCACAGATTTGGTGGATTGTTGCGAAAAATTCTCTTTATTGTTTTACTTATATTTTGTTCTCTAATTTCAATGGCTATTGCAACCACAAACAAGTAGCTTATTTTACTAAACGTATTGCTAAATTTCTCAATAAACACATGTTACTTTTGCCTGTACAAATGTACGATTGGAATAGTATTTTATTTGGTTCGACTTTCTTTATTTCAATAGAATTTCCGAACACCTTTTTATTAACTTTATATCACTTTCTATTTACAAATAACATAGAAGTATAAGTATATAAAACTATAAGAAGAGACAACACGTTGATTTTGTTTCACTTGTTGATTAACAGGGTAGCGCCTACCCTTTCGATCTTATGTGTAAATGATTGAATGAAAAGAGATGGGGGCTACCCTGTTCATCAACTAGAAAAGCATAAGTAACGTGTTGTCGCTTCTTATAGTTTTATATTCTTTGCCATTTATTTCAGAGCTTCCTAATGCACAGATATTTGAGATTGGCAAAGCATAACAATAACAAAAAAAGCGGTTATAGTATTTGTTCCTCTGCTGTCACCTGTTTAATACACATTGTCAACGCTTCAAATAAATTATCGATTATGGGCGATAAAAGACTAGAACAGGGGTATTATCGATGAAACCAAAACTCGACATGTCTGCAGATTTCAAAACGATAGTTTAAAACATTGATAGTGCTATCGTCGTGAACCATCCCTGCACATATAACCCTGCAGGAAGCCTAACCCATAAATGACGGTTATATTACCGGGAAAATTAACTCAAGATATAGGCCAGTTTGACGGTTAGTTGTGTATGGACATAGGGCATCAAATGACTACTCACTTCTCTTCTTCGCTTTTTTGCATTTATGAAGATGAATTCACAAAGTTCTTTATTTTCTATTAATACACGTACTCTTTGTCCGCTGTGCTTCACAGGCAAACATTAAACTCAAATTTTGTTTGGTGCATACGTACGTGCGAAGCATAAACAGTATGGATACTCTTTGTCCGCTGTGCTTCGCAGGCAAACATTAAACTCAAATTTTCTTTGGTGCATACGTACGTGCGAAGCATAAACAGTATGTGTATGTAGGTACAATCGATAACTTATTTTCGATATGGTCAGGCATGTTTTGCAGGTATGCCGCACGTTAAGACCGCTAAAAGTTGGAAGAGTGCTTTTTCTCGCACACGGGGCGGTATTCACCAGCTTCAAATTCTCGCTAACTTTTTTGTGTTTTTTCGAGTTTTTTTTTGTTCACTGGACATTTTGAAAGCATACTTTTACATTTGCAACATGTCGGCAAGTAAGAAGCATTAAGTAGTGCGCACTATTTTATGCGAGAGGAGGCTACGATATACGAAGTTGCCATAATGCAGGTTTCGGAACAAATTTTATTAGAAAAATAATAATTAAAATCAACGAAAGAAAAATATTAATTTATAAATGTTTTGAATATGTGGGGCAGTTATAATTTTGAAATCGAACATAATGAAAAGTTTCGCTAAAACCCGGTATCGATAGTTCAATATATTTTTAACTATCGATACTATTGATTGTATCCCAGCTCTAGAAACTATCGCTCACAAATTTATGTGAAAATAAATACGGGTGTAAAATTATTTAGTTTCAGTTTTGGCAGAGTAAAAACGTCAGAATTTGTTGTACAAATTAAAAACAATTTAAAAGATTGAAAATTCAAAGAAGTACTTTTGCAGTGGTTTCGTGTATTTTAAACTAAATACAAATTTTAAAACAGAATCCATTGCGAAGGCTGCTTCGGTCAAATTTAACACGACGCTCGAAAAAACAAAATCCTCGAAAAGATAGCCAAGTGCATTAATTTGGGCTAGTTCTGAAATAACCAATGTGACCAATCCAATTTCAATGAAAAATCAATTGCAAAAGTTGGATTCCATCAGGTTGGGTGTTTTATAGAGCAGCCTTTAATCGACCACAATTATAAACTTAACAAAGCTTGCATAAAATAGAAAATCAATTCGACTTCCGAAAGTATTTTATTAAAACTACAAGGCTAATAAAATATAAAAATGTCTAGCGAAAGTGATAGCACACCGCGGTCGCCTACGTCGCTACCCTCGCCAACACAAGTCAGCAAAAAGGCGCGTTTCGATGAGCAAACGATGCACGAGGAGGCCACAGCCATGAAGGAGAAGGGTTTCTCGTTAAGTGCCATCGAGGAAATGAAAACACGTGTCGAAGAGAGCGATCAAAACGAAGCGCTGGACCAACAATTGCGGCAATTTCAAGTGTTAGACGAAGTACACGGCTCTGGCACTGAAGATTCGGGTAAGTACAATACTCCCTATATGACTTATTTCGAGATAAGATTAGACTCTTCACACGGCATGAGTGTATAGGAGAATCGTTTTATCTAATTGAGATTAGACACATGTACATACTTATGTATATGTATATGTATGTATACTTGCATACTTATATACTAATTAAGTTGTACATATATATTGCGTTAAAAGATAAACAAATGATAAAAATATTTTCGTGAAAACAGCTCTACAGCAGCAGTTTGGTAACTATTACTGCTGGGGAATTAAATATGTATCTCAAAACCAGTGAGAATATGCAATCTATAAACATATTTGATGTGAAGAGGTGTAGTTTGTGGAATTTCCGTTATCTAGGAAATCTTCAATGAAATTTGAGAAGCATAAAGGAATGCATTGCTTGACAAAAAACATCGCGGACTCAGTTTGGGTTTTTTGTAAAAACCAGTATTTGTTTTAACTAGCGATCAAAAAACAGAATTCTGCACTATGCCATTTTTTCGCATAGTTGGAATAGTTTAGTGAATAATTTTCAATTCATAAGTTCAAGAAGATGCGCATGATACCAATTGTACAACTGGAGCTCTCCAAAGATTTGCAGTATGGGAGAGGTAAGCGGGGAATTATTTAGTTATAAAGTCGTTTCGAGTAATGCATTATATGTTCATACATAAGTACATATGTACATATATATTGGGGTGGTTCTAAATAAATCAAATGAACGATTTTTTTTTGTCTTCCGTTCCCTCGACAGTCGGTTCTATGATAACGAAACGACCCGGATTTATTTCCGGCCAAGGACAGTCACTTCAGCAGCATTCCCCAAAAGTTTATGGGAATGTTTTATGCTGTTACAACATCTCACATATAAATTTGGGTACCGATTCAAGACGGCTAAAGCGTGTCGTTCAGGGGTAAATATTCAGATTACCCTATGAAGACTCGAAAAATTAAAATTACTTTTTTTTTAAAATAAATTGACTATAACTTCCACAGCTGTCATTGCTATCATATCTTCTTATTGCTAATTTTTTTTTCATCTAAAACCAAAAATCGAAACTACTCTAGTAGAAGATATCATATATAAATTTTAATCCCGATTGGAGACGGCTAAACGCGAGTTGTATAACAAACAAAAAAAGAGAAGCAGAAACATAATTCTGGTGATGCTGACTAAATCATCAAAAAAAAAACAACAAATTGTTGAGAATAATCTGCGGAGCGAATGAAAACACTAGCCAAAATGTATGACGCTAAGTTTTTATAAAAAACAGAAACAGAAAAAACCGCAACAGAGTCTGTCAGTTCAAAAAAATTTCAAATTTCAATTAGTTTCTAGAAGCTTTTGGGGGTTAACTTTCAAATTCAGCATATTAATGTGCAAGTCTGAAGTGGTTGAAAATTCTTGCTAATTTTTGGAAATCTTTTAACTCTTGGTCTTACGAACTTTTCTACATATAACGGAAGGATTTTTTATAGATTCCCTTTAATTTTTGTTATTTTTTTAATACTGTCGGTCTTGAATATACTATAAACTAGATGCGTTAAATTAAAAAAATATTAAAAAATCAGCTGGAATTTTAAGTCGCTTCTGACTTGCACATTATTGTTCTAAAATTAAATGAGCCAAAAACCACATTCCCCAAAGTTTTCTAAAAACTCGTAATTAATAAGTTTAAAAATTTTATGAAAATTTTGATCTGGCAATTGCCAAAGTCAGCCTAAGGCGAATTTTTAAGGCGAAGTTTAAATTCAATAACTGAATGCATTCAAAGGGTAAGATAAACTGACTTTAAATATCACATATTTATTAATACAGACAATTCTAAAATTAATAACATGTGTCGTTCCATTTTAAAATTAAAACTTTTTTCATCGAAATAAAAATGTGGTCGGAGCCTAAATAAAATTATTTTGCCTAATTTTAGGCTTTCATAACAGAGTCGCGTTTTTTACTACAGACATTCATTATCCAATAAATTGACAAATTTCTTTAAATCGATTATTTGCAATTTTGATTTAGAATAATAACCGAGCAAATTTCCAAGCAATTTTTTTAAGAAAATGTACCAAAGCCAGTACCAGAATTGAAAAATACTTGTACTAAATAAGGTAACAATCTACTCATTAACAGCGTGGCGCATACACTGAAATATCCTTCGTAAATTTGTGTTTTTTTTTTTTTTTTTTTTTTTGAAATTTTATTTGATATTTTCATTAGTTATAATTCTTAATTTATTTTATTTATCAGACGTAGGAAGTCAAAATGGTGATAAAAATCTTGAGAACGGTTATGGCTATGACTCCTCTGATTTGGATATAGACGATAATGAGATTGAGAATTTGCTAAACGAAAATTTACCTGAGGATTTGAAAGAACCGAAGAAGCCTAAATATGAAGAGCGCTTCAAAACGGTGCTGGAAGGTACGTAGCAAATTAAATCATAAATAAAATGTTTTAAATATTATTTTTGCCCTATGTTTTTCATGTTTTCATTTCAGAGAAGGGTCACAATCATTTTGAAGTGCTGCCAGAGGGTTGGGTCCAGGTGACTCACAACAGTGGAATGCCGCTTTTTCTACATAAGCAATCGCGTGTCGTTTCGGCATCTAGACCATATTTTCTTGGTCACGGCAGTGTGCGAGTGAGTTATACATAGCAATTGATTTGAATAATAATTTTTTTTAAATTTAATCTGTACTTAAAATTAATGTTGAACAAGCGGTGTTAAGTTTGTTGATGCAAATTTGGAACGGTTTTCCGTCACACCTTGTCAAGTTTGGTTTGGAGTCAAACCGGTTTAGGTGTTGTGCCATTTTTAGTGTAATTTTTCGTTCTATTTAGTTAGCGTCCGTCTACTGGTTCGTATTCCCTGTATATCCTGTTGGATGCTTCGTCAAAAAATGTACTTTTTTTACATAAAAGTTCGATTGTATTTCTAAATCAAACAACTTTTAATTTTTTAAATATTTTTTCCGAGGGTTTGTTTAGTTTTTGCTTTTCGACTGTCACTAATTCTTAGATTTTCACAGGGTGGCATTTCTGAACCAGAATCGTTTAATGCCCTGATCGTCGACAATTTAACGGTTGGCATTCCTAATTAAGTTTTCAAAATTTGGTTCATATTCCCGAATAGTATGCGGGCTTTTTTGAATTGTCAATTGGGTCGAGGTAGATATTGGATGGCCTTGTTAATCTGCATCAGTAGCCGTAAAATCAACGGCATTGTTTCACCACTTTTACCGCAAGTGTCGCACTTGGCTGAGAAACAATGAACTTTTGAAAAAAATAGAGGGACGAAAGCTTTTGGCATATGAACGATGTATGCACCTTTACCAAAATTAATTATGAGTTGTTTTTTCTCTTTGCCTTAGCATCTGCGAAGTATTTTATTTTGCCTGATCATACAAAATTAATATCAAAAATATCAAAATCTGACTATAAATAGGGGTTTTATGAATAACTCGACAGTAGCGTCATCTATCAAATAAATTTTTCTAAAATGTATTTCCCCTCATACCTATAGTATGATATCATAGAAATACATCCAGTAAAATTTTCACGTGATTGTCCGTCAAACATCTAAACATACAAGTTGTATGTTCATACATAGATATCGTGACTAAAACATTGAATACCCATTTAACAATAACTTGTAACCTTGATTTTTGTTTTTAACGGACGGTAACCCTTTTATTAGATATTGATTTTACTTTATTTTGCACAACATATTTTACATATTTTATTCGTTCTACCAGTTTAATAGGTGTCATGCCTGTTCTGAATGTTTTCATGCCCATACTACTTTATTTGACAGAATCAGGTTACAGGTTCTATAAGCTTTAATTTAAATGCCAAATTTTTTCAAATGAACGTATCTTATTTATTTACTTAATTTTTTTTAATAAGTGGCAACCCAATAGTTTGAATATGCTTGTTAAATAATTATCAATGCCTTTTGTTTGATATCCATAATTGCTCTGTTTAACTTAATAACGGCTAATATAGTAACCACACTTTATATGAATTCTCCTTGGGTGGTATTTTAATTTTTTTATTTGACTTTTATCAGTGAATAGGCAATAATTTTTTTTGACTCTATTAAAAAAAAGACAAAAACAATTCATAACAGTTACGGCTTCTGTGTAATTTAATGATTATTATCTTTCCTCAGAAACACGCCATTCCTTTAGGTGCTATACCCTGCCTAAATTATAGACGTGCACTGGAGGAGGAGGAGGCGGAGCATTCGAATCAAGAATCAAGGACAGAGGTTTCAGCAGATGCTGACGAGAGCAAGGCTTCTGAAACTAATCGTTGTCCATTTACTGGTGCCAGTAGCAGCGCCCCTGCATCGATTACAGAATCAAGTCAATCTATGCAAGTTTCCTCCTCGACGAACGGCATCGCGGACATTGACGAAGCCATGGAGACAAATTGCCCGAACTCGGTTGTAACAACACCTACCACATGTCCTTCCTCTACAGCATCTACTCTTCTCACGCCAACAATAGCGACTCCTGAGGATTTGGCTGCTAATGTTGCGGTTTTAAAGAGTCTGGTTCCGCCTGCGAAAATTGTTACGGTCACCGAGAATACGCAAAAAGAATCATTGACGCCAGAGCAATTGAATAATTATTGTGGTAAATTATTCAAATTCAAAGTGATACGAGTTTTGCGTTTTCGTTCGTGGAATGCTCGACGCAAATTCACAAAGAATCGTAAACACATTAAAAACTTGCAACGTCCCACGCTGCCAGATGGTACAAAACTAATTAAATTTCCAATATTAGCGCCTGGCGGCGATCCGAATGCAATTAAACGTGGACGCAAAGAATGGATTATGAATCCGAATGGCAAGAGTTTTATATGCATATTGCATGAGTATGTACAGCATGCGCTAAAGAAGCAGCCAACGTACGAATTTAAAGAGTTGGAAAATGCGGCAACACCCTACTCGGCTACCGTATCGATTAATGAGTTGAAATATGGCACGGGATATGGTACCAGTAAGAAGCAGGCGAAGTCGGACGCCGCACGCGAAACACTAGAGATACTCATTCCGGAAATGAAGGACAAAATCACGGGCATTAAACAGGATAAAAGTGTGCCGAAAAGCAATTACAAGGATTTATCAGTGCGTAGATTTATTTATTTTAATTTTATTATTATTTTTTTTTTAATTTTTGCAACAGATATTAATATGTATTTTATATTCACTTAGGTTTTTGATGACATCAAAATTCAGGATCCACGCGTTGCTGAATTTTGCAACAAAACAACAGAGCCATCGCCACATGCCATATTGCTGACCTGCTTGCAACGTAATTTCGGATTGGGCGATGTGCAGATTAATTACGAAATTAATCGCACGAAAAATAAGAAGAATGAAATCACCATGACTGTGGGTAAACATACGGCCAAAGTGTTATGCAAGAATAAGCGCGAGGGGAAACAATTGGCTTCGCAGGCGATATTACAGGTACGCTTGAAAAGCTTATAATGGGTGTTTCAAATATACCTTTTTTTGTAAACAGAACTGGAAACTTAATTATTCCCCGAAAGAACATTCTGTGATGTTTGAACCCCGAAATTTCTGCCTTTGGGTGGGCCAATGCCTATTATATATCAAAAAAAGGGGAAACGTGTTTTCTCACCCTTCTTATTTGTTTGCAAACAAACCCATTCACTTGTCAATTCACTGTAAAATTATTTATCAATAAAGCCAATGTTTCGCGCACTGTGTGCTTATTTCCATAATATAGCTGAATAATTTGGAGACGTCATTGTGATGTGAAATTTTCCATGACGAATTGAATCGGAAAGAAAAATAACATGACAGTATGACACCCGTCATGCGTGATCTTTGAAAAAAATAAAACAAATGAATTACAAAGACAAGGTCTTAATGGATCACCCGATAGAAATGTTTGAAATTAAATTAGCATGTAAGAAATAATATATATATCTTTTTACACCAAACAGATTTTACATCCACACATCAAAACATGGGGTTCTCTGCTGCGCCTATATGGCAATAATTCAATAAAAACGATCAAGGAGAAGAAACTGGAGGAGCAAGAAATTACTGTTTTGCAGAGCAAAGCTGCGATAAATCAGCCAAATTATGCAATTCTCGACAAACTAAAGGTGGAAATGTTGAAATTATCCGAAAAGAATAAGTCAGTTAGGTCAATGGGCACTTTTGTGCCACCCTGCGACGTAGATCTACCCTCATCTTCAGGTTCGAATCTCAATAATGTGGAGTTATAAGCGTTTTTGTTTTAAAAGCGTCTCCCTGGGCATGTTTAGGTTTCGACTGAATTCAAAAAAAAAAAAAAAAAAAAGATATGACTGAACAATTGAACATTAAAGTATCCTAAACAGCGATTGTTTCAATCGGAACCGCTGCAACCAAGTTCAATGAAAGCACAAATATGAACACTACAATAATATAGCGATATTAATACCTATTAGGACTGTTTTTGTTTTTGTAACCGACTGGCAAAAGAACACCAGATTGTTTATGGAATTGCTTAGTAAAGCAACAAAACAAACTCGGAAACGTATTCGAGCTGCGTCAACTCGGTAAAATTATACGCGACCTGAAATGCAGTATTGCAAAGTAGGCATTATAAAATATATAACTAAACCAACCGAAAATTTGACAACACAATTATTTCGCGTACTTAAATAGGATACAAAAAATCGCATATTTCATCAAATATGCTAACAGTGTTGCTTTTACAACAAAAAGCAAATTTAGTCCGAGTTGGTGGGTTCCTTTGCTACTCTGTTACAAAAAAATAGACCTATTAATACTTTTTGTGCGTTTGCTGGAAGAGTGTTATATCGGTGATTGTGTTTTTTTTTAGTTTAGTTGATTAGAAATGTGGATTTAAGATGAAATGAATATTTTTATACGCATTCTAGAAAATTTAGTGCAAATTTAATAGAACTAGTCCTCAGCATAATTGTTAAATATTTTCAAGGTCTAACTCGACTTATCGGCAGATACAGTGATTCAAACCACTGACCACGTGTCGCTTTTTTTTAAGTATTTAAAATGTTTTCCAAGATAATCTGTTTTAGCTATTTTTTGTTTTTAAATAGAGTTCGTTACATTTGCGCACACAAGAGGGGGGTCAAATCCCCCAACAAAGCCTTAAAATTGTAATATTATTTTATTATTAATTTACCTTTTTAAATTAAATTAGCGTAAACTCGCCTCTGATTTATCAAAAAATATATAAATACAAATTTCAAACTTTGTACAAAATTTATAAAAAATCTAAACTTTTCAATTTGAATTTTTTTGTGTATGTTGTTTTTTTTTTTAGCACGTTTAGTTTTAACGCACTTCTCTTCGATTTTTGAAAAAAATTTAAAAAAAATTTCAAGTTAAAAAGTTTGTGATGTTTTAATTAAAATTTGTACAAAGGGTTGAAACATTTATGTGCTTTCCGTTAAATAACGAGCTATATTTTTATAAAGAAAAAAAATTACGAAAAAGATCGTGTCTTGAAAAACATTTTAAATATTTTCAAAGTTATTGAGTCACTGTACTTACTTACTTAATTGGTGCTATAACCGCTGAATCGATTTTGGCCAAATTGAGGGACCTACAGTTTTACGCCGACTCCGAACGACACATGGTTTTTGTGAGATGCATGACACAAATATACCCGAAGGTTTGCCTTTACCTGCGGAGAGGCGACCGCTATTAGACTAAACTTTTAGACCGTCGTGATACAAGTTAGTTTTACCCTAATAATTAAATGGGGGAGTTTTAAATTGGAAACACTTCAACCGGTTTCTCGATATGGGTTTCGTTATCGAATATGACATTTTTCAAGCAAACGCGCTATACGTATTTGAAACAAGAAAATAAGTAAAAATGTTAACTAATCAATTGTCATGTTTCCGTATTGAAAAAGATACGAGGAAATTCAGAGAGAGCGAGAAAGCAAAGTGAATTTCCATTTTGAGGGATAAGTAAAAAATTGTAAAATAAAATTTATGCCATTATGTTCCTTTCAACATTTTAAAGACATTTAATTACAAAAAAAGTGTACGTAGTAGAATAATCGATATTTGGACAGAATTAAGCTCACAAAGAGAGAACTTGTATTCTCTTGGTTTACGCTCATTTTGCCTTATACTTTTACTAGTAAAACTGAGCGATGATTATTAATAATAGTTTTTAAAAATACTTAAAATTAAACTTACAAGTGTCAGCAAAACTATTTTTTTTAATATGCAGTACCGGAAAAAATGATATTTTTTAGTTCAAGTTTAGTGCAAAATTCAGAAAATAAAAAAATCTAATTTTTCAATTATAATTTTTAGGAAAATTTCGGCTGTGCAGTTTTGTATATAATAAGACGCTAGTTTTAAGTGGCTAAAAATTCCCGATGATGTTTTAATTATGTTTATACGTTATATAAAGATAAATGCGTAAACCGTCAGTCCAACAAAAAAAAAAATTAGAAATCAACAGGTATTACACTAAAAGTTTGAAATTTTAAAGAAAATTTAATTCAATTTTCTGAATTTCGTACAAAGTTTGAAATTTGTACTTATTAAATTTTGATAACAAATTAACTTTTGTGAATCTTTGCTGCTGAACGCGCAGTGTCATTACTGGCATATCGATATTTCTATCTCATTCCGAGATTTTCAACATCGTACACGGTCGCGTTGTCAAGAACACCCAAAAGGAAATTAAATAGTTTTTTTTTGATTGTAATGACTAAATCTGTCATATGTAAATACGTAATATAGTTTTTGACATGAAATAAATAGTGTAAGAATTGAATACTAACTACGTGGCGTTTTTTACTTTAACACATTCAACAAGTAAGATTGTAACAATCTTCTACCAAACTTACTGTGCAAATACTTTTTTCCGGCACTGTATTTTTTTTAAACGCTTAGGCCACGACTATGCTACAAAGTTTGATTGGCAAACAAGGAAGGAAGGAACTTTTCAAATGGTGCTGGTTGCACGAGCTTGGGAATTCTCTCACTCCTTACTGTGCACAACAACAATTGCGCGGTGATTGCCAATCAAAATTGGTGGCCTTAGCGCTCATTAAGTAACTGTTTTTATTTACGCCCAATAGTGCAACATGCCGAATATTAGAAAGTTAATCCTATAGCAATTTCCTGAAACAAACAAATTTTCTAAACGGTCATTTTGTTTTAATATTTCAATATTTGTTACTTCGCAAAATACAAATTACCACTCGTTAACCGCTCAGATTTTGTATAATCGGATCATGCTACAATACAAGGTAATATTGGGAAATCACTAAATAAATTTGTCACCGCCTTGCTTGAATTGCTTATCTTTAAAATTTTAAAGGGGAGCAAAACTAGAATTTGAAACGGAAGTAAATTAATTAAAGAGATAAACTGACTGTTCCTGATAGTGTGTTTTTTCATTACGTATAGTATCCTAAAGATATGAACAAAAAACGAATTGGGTATCTTTCTAATTTGAACTGCTAGAAAGATATAAATTATTATTGTTATGCCTTTTCCATTTCAATTTTTTTTTTAATTTTTATTTACGGTTCGGTAAAATAGTAACGGTTACCACCACCGTTATGCTACAGAAAATCAATATTCATTAAATTTAAGTGAAAGTTGCGAATTATTATGGAAGAGCTTTTACTTGCAAAACAAGAAAAACAACTGAGCGTAGTAACAAAAAAATAATAATATACATCTTAGAATAATAAAGTAGAATTAACAAAAAACAAAAACCCTGCCCAAAAAGGAAGCAAATGTTACCTCCAGTAAATATTCAGCGCAACTCATATTTTATGATGTTTCTCTAGTTTTAAAGAGCAGTTAAGAAAAGAGTGCAAATAAAAGACAAAAATGTACACACATCCGACGACAAACAAATTTTTTTGTAGTAGTTTTAGAAATAATACAGTGGTTCTCAAAGTGTAACATATGAAGTACAGTGGCATTCCGATAGTTCGTAATCGCAAGGGACCAAAAATATTTAACGAATTAGTGAGGCTTTCGAATTAGCCAGATTTCGGTTTAGCGAAGTCAGAATAGAAAATTACGATGTATAGAAAATTTTTAAATTATGTTCCTATAAATATTTATTTTTTAATTAAATGAGATTAAAATGAAATAAACTCAACTGAAGGTATTAAAGATAATATTTTAAAAAAGTCTGTCCCTTTTATTGAATTGCAGTAAGTTTTGATGGCACAATACAAAATAACGCCTAGTCCCACTGCCGTGTTCCAGATAATTAATATTGATTTCAAATTAAAAGGAAGTTGCGAATTCTTGCGGGAAGAATATTTATTCACCTACTAAACAAGAACAGCCGCTAATTATTTTAACAAAAAAAAAAAAGTAAGAAAATTGCTTTTTAATATAATAAAATAGAATTAACAAAAACAACTTGAATATCCAAGAAGTAAGAAAATCGTAACCCCAATTTCGTCGAGGCTTGAGTGCGCGAACGCTAAAAACTTATTGATTTGATTAAAAAAAAAACCTACAAAGTTTTAAATAGCAATTAAGACAAAAGTGGAATTAAAAGACAAAAATGTACAATACACCGGACCGATGCAAAAATTTCAAAGTGTCAAGTCTGAAAGTTGCCGTTTTGCAGTATTCCGATAATTCGTAATCGCAACAAACAACCAATATATTACCAATTATTTTGGAATTAGCGAGATTTCAATTTAACGAAGTCAGCATAAGAAAATTACAAAGTATAGGGAATTTTTCAATTATGTGCCTATAAATACTTATTTTTTAATAAAATTAGATTAAATGTAAATTAAAATTCTAAGAATAAACAGAAATTCTGATTATGTTACCAAATATAAAGCGTTAAAAATTCTCATGCTTTTGTCGAATTGCAGTAACTGTTGAGTGTAATATCAAATTCTTTAGCCATTTCAGTTTATTTCGGATGATTTCACTGTGTTATTTATTAAAAAAAAAAAATGTTCAAAGATATAACCGCAGAGGACGGGTTCGCCCTATTTCGGGTAATGAAATTTGAGTCGTATCACTAATTTCGTAAGTTTTCGGTACGACTTCATAATTTTTTTTTTTTGAAAAACTAAAAAATAAAATGAGTTTTGCCGAAAAAAATCAATCAGATAATAGTTAGAAACCATAAAATGGTTTGAAACCCTGAAAAATGCCCTTTAAAGGTAAACACTTCAACAACAAAATTTTGAATGAAGGCTTGCAGAAAACTTAAAAAATTATTGATGCATTTCGTTCCCCATACTCGAAATAGACGGAAACCGCCCTTTCAGTTTTTGGTTTTGTAAACTCTATGCCTACTGTGATTTATTTTTTCGTAAAAGAACTGCATGAAACAACAGCAAAGTACGATTTATAAGAGGTTAAACATAACTTGCGTTGCTAAAAAATAAATACTGAGTTAACGAGGGAACCTAAATGTATAGAAATTTTGCGAATTAACGCGATTTTTGCAAGAGACAAACGTATTGTTACTAATTATTGAGATTATTGAATTAACAGGGTACGAATTATCGCGATTGCACTGTATTTACTTTTCTGGTTGGTAAACAATGTTCCGCTGGTTATTAAAAATTGCTATTGAAAAGTTTGAAAAAATACTAATTTAACTAAAGATGTATCGCTGGAGAAAAAATGTGAAATATGTAATGGCTCATTCTAAGCAAAATCTAAATAAGAAAAAACACGAATTATTGTTATTAGACACAAAGTTTAAGTTATAGACACGCCAATTTTTTAATTATTTTTTTTTTTTAATTTTAATTCGTTGCGGCAAAATAAAACGTGAATATTATTTCAAATATACTCGCCATATGCCGCTAAAACTGTTAATTTAATTATGTTCAGCCTGAAAGTATGCATGCAAAAATTTATATACCTTAATATATTAAAATATTTATTATATTTAATTAGAGTTTACATATATTTAAATAATTTGATAACAACCACATATTATTGAAGTTTAAAATTTTTTTTGTCGTCTGGTGTACATTACCCATGAGCCCCATTTATTGGCTTTTCACCTCAATCTGTGCTGTACAATTACAATTCAAAACACTCGCTTTTGATTACATACTACGTTTATGCTTTTGTCCATTTCACGAAATCACTAACCCATTAACGACGAAATGGTACCCAAAACAGTGTTCATTCAAATCGTAATAACGCGAAAACTAACAGCGTAATTTACTGTTCCTATAAAAATTTGCTGATCATCTTAATGTAGGTTTGTTGCGAAATTCTGAATGCTTTTTAGCGTAATATTTTAAACAAATGTGGCAGCTGTTACTGACATATTGGTGGCTTTTCGCACTGGGTATCTACATATTTGCATACATACATACAAACATATGTACAATATTAGTTTTTAAATGACATGTTTTAACTGCTTTTTAGTAGTATACAAAATAAGTTGCACAAATTGTTGACGTATGTACTTAAAACTAGTGGCCAACAAAGAAGAGAAATTTAAATAAATATTGTCTGAAAACCTGAAAAATTGTTCAAAATTTCACCGCTAAACAATTGTTTTATTATTAAATATATGTATATTAGATTGGGTCGCGCTATGGAATCGAGTAATAAATAAAACAGTTATGAAGGAAATTCGATTTTGGCTGTTTTTAAGACTCAACCAGGATGAAAATTTGTATGACCCCAAAATACTCTCACCATAAGCCTTGAAATTTGCGAGTCAATTGCGATTTTTTTATTCGTTTGGGGACCGACCCGGTCTAATATCTGTACATACATACATACTATTAGTAAAATGAACTTAACACACTAAAAATATTGCGAACGATGGTACACTTAAATCTTTTTGCTGAGCATAAAATTATTAGAAATATTTTAAAATTTTCTCTCTTTACTTTAATTATTTTTTATATATGTACATAAATTAGCTAGTTAGTATTAATAAGAAACAAAGTCCTTCACATTTGTGTATGTACTAATTTAATAAATATGTCAAAGATTATATAATAAAGATGTTACAGCAAACTTGAATGCGTTTTGCGATTACTTTATATAAGACTTACATTTTAAGTGGAAAAAACATATTTAGTAGAGAACGACCGAACAACGATTTTTAGGGCCGAATCGATCTTTGGCTAATTTTGACCGAAGCCGAACCCAAATTTTTTAAGGTCAGACATAATAAATGATCAATGAGTTTTTAAAAATTCAATCTTTATTTTATAATTTTATATTTGGGTGATTCACAAGGTGTCATAAATCCTAAAGTCATAAAATTTTTCATTTCAAAAGTTATATGTTTGGATTACATTGAAACAAATAATTAAAACTGAGCAATTTTGTATTTATTTAAATTTAATGTTTTTATGACTTATGGCACATTATGACACCTTGTGAATCACCCAATTGTAATGTAAAAATAATACCCTGTCGGTATAAAGCCGATCTGCAGTACTGAAACATTTTTCACTAGACACATTCGATAGAAGAGGACACAGATATTTTAAAGCAATTGTTTCAACACAATTTCTTGGTGTCCAAATCGTTAGTGCAATTACTGCAAATTATATCGCTATCATTGTAAATCCGAAAAGCTGCTTTGACTTTTTTCAATAGGAGAAATATATTGAAACTAAAGCTTTATAAAACTTTTAAATTAATAAGAATTGACAAATGTTCGCCAAAGTTCGGTTTTTTGGCCGAAGCCGGACCGAACCCAAGTCGAAGCTCGGTCGTGCTCTAAAAGTTAGTAAAGTAGACTTCAGCAAGAAATTGGGAACGCGTCGCCATCGCTAAAGGCACGGATTGACTGCGGAACGAACGAAAACACAAGACACTATGAATGACGTGTTCATTTCTGTTTCTGTCCATTGTTTTATCAACCCGAAAAACTACAACAGAAAAAAATAACGACAGTCAGTCAGATTCTGTTCCTATTTCTGTTTCATTTCTTTGCGAAACCGCGCCTTCAGTTGTTAATAAACTATTGCTTGTTATGTACACCATTTTTATATTTAAACGTATTTACATATGTATAACTGTAAGTATTTTTAGGGCAGATCATTGGATCCTTTAACAACACATCTCTAGCATCATTTGGTCCCAGAAAACTCCCGAACGTCGAATTGTTGTATAACCTACATACATTAAGATAATAAGACAAAACCTCAACTTTACGTCGAGGACGCCGAAATTCCAACAGCCAACGATCTCAAGGTCGACAGTTTTTTCTTCTTCGCGCACACCACAACGACTTACATACAATGTACATATACAATAGTATAGTAAAATAAGGGCGACTCCATCAAGTCTAGCCGGTGAAGCAAACCAGTAGTCATACCAAACGCGTCACTATGCACGCCTACAGGATGCTGCCTCGGAGGATCATAACAATAGGAAATGGTTGGCTACCCCAATACAGCTCTGCATCAAAAGGCCATCAGGATTGAAGAAATCTCGAGCCTACTACATAAACTACAACGCAATACACTGATTGAAGATGGCAGCTGTAATGACGGGAACATGCCAAAAGTCTCCCAATATGAGCTACAGTGCTGGAAAAAAATATTGCCACAGTAACTTTTTTTTTATTCTATTCTCCATAGTTTTATTTCTAAGTTTTAAGTGGGTAAAAATACCTGTTAATTTTTGACAATGTTTTTTTTTTGTTGACGGTGTTGCAAATTCTCTTTCATATCCACTCGTTAAATCTTTATGTATGCAAAAGAAAAACACCGTCAGTAAGCTAACAAAATTTTCCAAAATCGCCAATTTTAAGTCTCTTTAAACTTACACTTTATTATACTACTATTGAATAGACCTTAAAATTGCACACCTCAAATTAAAAAAAAAATCCAATTAAAAAGTTTAAAATTTCTGCTGAATTTTTTTTACACTCAATAACAAAAGTTTACAACATTTTAAATTCTAATATAAAATACTCCGCTGTTTCCGAACATTGGTCAGCATGTAAACGAGTAGAACAATTACTGAGATATAGCTAAATATAGATTTTGGTGGTTATCTCTGAATATAGTCGACCAATTTCAAATTTATTATGTAAAGCTCGAAGGTGCAAACCCCAAATATATACATACATATATGTACATCTATGTTAAGCTAATACAATTTCCTATAATTTATGTGAACAACATTTTCTAATCGGATTATTTAGCATTTGTCCAGAGCTTTATCGGCGATTTTGCAAATTTTTTTCAAAATTTCAGACACTTTTTGCGATGTCAATATCAACATAAGGAGATATGTTTACTTTCAGTTTCTTTTTTGGACATCCAAGAATATCTTTTAGAAATGCATCATCAAATCAATTGCAAACAATTTTACGATTTTACTCGCCTCAACTGAGGTTTTACTTTGCTTTTTTACTTTCTAAAGCCAATTTCATACAATTTTAGTAAAAACTTATGCCCCATTTAATTTGAAATCGGTGGACTATATTCAGAGACAATAAGGGTATTCACAGTTCACAAGATATCACCTAGTAAACTGGAAAACTTTATAGAAAATTTAGTTATTTTACAATTCTAATGGTACATTTACATATCCAATATATTTTAACTAATAATTAGAATTTAAAATTATAACCTTTATACTGTACAAATTCTATATAATGTTGTAAATTACTAGATTATATCCTTTTACAAGAAGGCTGTGAGTGCTCCGAATTCAAATTAAGTGACTTATCTTTTTTCAGATTTCAAAAAATCTAAATTTAGCTATATTTCAAAATGTGTTGTACTTTTTTACATTCTGACTTTATGTTTGGGCTCAGCAGAAAACTTTATATATGCAATGATTATCAGATTTTTTGTCAGCTAGTGTAGTTGCCGCAATACTGCAGGATTGTTACTTATCAGCACCTCTGTTGCAAATACCCGGCTGATACTTTAACGAAATAAAAAAAAACTGCGCGCCCATCAAATACCAAATTATTAAAAATTAAAATTCGACCTTTGCACTTCTATTCCCAAACACGGTCTGTGGATATCGTTAGCCTAAAACTGAAGCCATATATGTTAGAATTGAGCAACGAATAGTAGAATCGCTATGCTCAAATCCGGCGTAACTGTCAATTGTCGGAAATTTTGTACGAAGAGCAATTGGTGTCGGAGATTAACGAATTTTACAAAAATAATAATAAGAAAAAACGTGTATGTATAAACAAAGACAAACTCAAATAGAAAGGAAGATTTATTAACAAGATTTTTTCACTTAGCCCAAGCCTTTCACCCAGAACATTTAAAACGCTTTTGAATCCGTCTTTGAGAAGGCGAAAATTCTACACAATTTTTTAATGGTTTAAACAACTAGCATTTGATCAATGAATATAAAAGGATTAGGAAATGTCGTTACATTCTTCTCAGCATATTCATCCGATTTTTAGCTGAAGCAAAAAGCAGCTAGAGACACCATTATATTTGAATTATCAAAAATAAATAATAAATTTTCAATAAACATGTTTTGGCATATCCTTATTTAAAATAATATTTGTTTATTTATATCTTGGGAAAAACCTAATTGATTGAACTTCGAATTCCCCGCTTTTAGTGGACAACGCGATGGAGAGTTACGAACGGAACAGCATACTGTGTTAATTTAACTGGCCAAAAAAGTTTCGAAAAATAGCATCAATTTTCCAAAGTAAATAAAATTATTAAGAAAATCTATTATGTTTCAGATAACTTAATTTCTGTTGCCAAATAATGATGAATACATATTTGTGGTCATACGGAAGAGTAGCTTAAGTCGGCTTAAGTGAGAAATGAGATAATGTATTGACAGCGTTCTTTACACTAGGCGCATAAATGTATAAAATCCGTTTTGAAAACCAATATTTAGCAGTGAAGTTATCAGGCTTTTAGTTTTAGATTTTAAGTAATATTCCATTCGACAAAATAACTTACAAATGTATATATATATGTATATGTCCACGTATACTTTAGAATATTCGAATCTTATAATTGTCATTTAACTAAATTGCGTAAATTGACTGCAGCAATATCGATCTGAATAAAACAATTTATGTTTTTTACTTAACGCTGTCCAATTCAGAGTCTTCATTTCAATATAATCGTTTGAGTTGAGTTCAGTAAATTGCAAACTTCACTTTCGCTTTCACACATTTTTTATACTATTTTATAGGCTTCTAACTAATATTAACATCAACGCTTTTAGCCAAATTTTTTTACTGAAACCAGCTAACATACAAATTAAATAAAATTGCCTATATCTGATAACTATCATATTCAACAAAAGCTACTTTTCCTTATGGACACAGATATGTAATTTAATGATTAAATCTCTAGCAAGTCTAAAAATGCGCAGCGCTATCTATAGTATTTTTACAAAAGTTTTAATTTAAAATGCTGTTAATAGTATTCCTCTTTATTCCATTAACATATTCTTATTATACTTATATAAAATCAATTACATAGAAAATACTTGTAACGATTGGGTTCTCAAAGTGCTGAACTCAGTTTAATAATAATTATTTTTTTAAGAAACATTTGCGAAAAACAATGGACAGGCATATTTGTTTTTTATTCTTATTTTTTGAAGAATGTTTACATTAATATTAATAACAATAATAATAATTTGGCGCTTACATCGTAGCTTGATGTTTGGTCGAACTTTTATTTTGCAATAATATTAAGATTTAGGTGAGCTGGAGCGAATAGAAATTACCTCCTTCTCCACTATAAATAAAAATAGCTTTTTAAAATATAAAAAATAATCACCTCAGAATTAGTTCTGCATGAAAATATTAACTGAAAATTCGAAGTGATATTTTTGATGCTGCAAGATTGGTTTAGTAAAAACTTTAATATTTCAGACAAAACTGGAACGACTTATAATAATAATTAATTATTGGAAAGGTATTTTCTCACTGTTTGCTAATTCGCGTCTCCAATTTTTCGACAATTTTCAGTATATTTTTCGAAATATTTTGGTGGAAGTCTTAAAACTTAATAAATTTTATAATTCCGGCGGAATACCGCAATTTTTTTTGTGTGACACCCTAATGTACATAATAATATCTTTTTTTAAACCAATTTTTTTTTTTAATATTTGGTTTCCGTGCACAAATACATACATAGGAAAATTTGCTGCTTCAAAAAACAACATTTCAGCAATTTTTAAAAAGGCGAAATATAAAAAAAATCAGAATTTGCTAAAAATAATTGAAGAAATTTTTCTTAAAAAAAATGTAATTCTCTTAAAATTTCTATGAATATTAAGAGCAATCATACAATTTTTCAAAGCTATAAGTACTCACAAGAGTTCTGGGCGGCGAAAGTCAGCGTGAAAGTGCGGCAAAAATCAAAGCGAACAAACATTCCCTCCTACATACATATGTACATATTTTGTATCGTTTGTTGGTACATCATTTGCCATCGAGGGCTTTCGCATATTTTCTACACGACGAGTAATAAGCAGCCGAACGAGAATTCTGCTTTTTTTCATCATCATCCACAAAGCAATTTAGTCCAATGGCACCAACGATACGATAAATTGTATACGTTTTTCGATGTGAAAATGGTGATATAGAAACGAAAATGTGGAATGGAGAATCCACAAAAATACAAAGCAAGCGTACAAAAACAAATGCATGCGGCGAAATGCGAATTTGTGGCGAGACATCGTGAATACAACGAAGTAAAGTAGCCAAATAGCCAGGGAAGTAAAACGAAGCAACAGCAAAAACGAAAAGCATCCGCGCGAACAACGACGTAAACGCTACAGCTTGGAGAACTGTATTTTCAATACATATTTTCAATGGAAAATGTAGCAGATTAATTTGGTTTATAAAGTTTCGAAAACAGGAATATTCAATTTGGTTTCATACATATATAAAATTCATCATATGCAACAATTAGGCATGAAATGAACAAAAACAAAAAAAAATCAAAAGTTAAAACGTCAAACAAAAATTTGTATGTACTTATGTACATATTTACACACAAATGTACATGATTGCATACATACATACAAACAAGTGACCGATTTGCTTGCAAATTGCGAAGGCGACAAAGTCGACAGAAAAAGCGATTCTCAAGTAGATATTGGGGAAAATAAGAAGTAAAAATTATAAACTTATTTACACTAGCAGTGAATTATAATTGATAGGAAGACAGTGGACAGTGGACCATATACCAACAGTGGCGTGGTAAGGTATAGTAATTTCATTTGTGGTGAGACGCAAGGGAATTTGTTTTTACGAATGATATTTTGTAAAAAAAAATATCTGATTAACAATCAGAATCTGGCATAACCAACGAGATTTTCACATTAATATATAGGCCATAACTAAATCCAGACCTTGTAATATTAATGTACTGATTTACGTGCCCAGCGGAGAAATCGATACAGCTTAGTAGTAGTCCTGGTCATCACATCGGCAGCCATTTCGAATAACCAGCTACAAACACACCTACCTACCTAATACGAACACAATAGGCAAGCAGAAAGGTGCAGCAATAGAAAGGAAGACGGTGTTGGTGGCACTCCATGGCCACGATTGTAAAACCCGCACGATAAGCAGCGGGTCATGACAACCGGAAAGAGTAACCAAAATCAGTAAGAGCAGCAACAGCAAGATCACGATTAATCGCACACTAAGCAACATTGCACTGTAAGTATAGTACATATTACTACTTGTTTATTGACAAAAAAAAAAAAGATTTCATAACTTTTTTACTTGAATACTTTTTGGAACATCTTGACACCATAATCTCTCGTCTTTTAAACGCCCTCATTTGTTTGACGCATGCACGCATGAATATCGTGTAAACACATGCGGTTGAACTCATCTTCTGGAAATTACCACATGGCGCAGCAAAACGAGTCCCGTTTCATATGTCGGCAACAATAACTGATTGAAAAGAGTTTAGTTGTTCGATTAGATCAGTGAGGTTTTTGCTTTTGTGTCGGAGATGAGCAGCAATAGCTTTAGTAGTAAAGTGAAAGAAGAAATAAGGAAACTAAACTTACCCAGATAATGTGAATCTGGGTTATATTCTCGTTTCAATGCTTATTAATATGAATTGTTAATGCAGCATGAAGAAGCGGCATGAAATGGCCGACTGCCAGGGTGCAATGATTAGTAAATATTTCATAATTGCGGCCTCGGATCCAGGTGCTCACACGCAACCTCTAAAAATTTTAATAATTGTAATTAAATAGGAGTAGCTTTATCAATACTCGTGAGTGCGTTTTCTGTTTGGAAAGCATAAGAAAGCGAGATAAGGTTCTTTTGATTTATAATTATTTTGTTAATTCAATTCCAACCCAAATTCACGAATAAGCGTGAGCATATTGGAAGTTATGTAACTCGTGTTTGGTTACTCTAATTTTTATGAAATAATACTGAGAAACATTGATCATTTACAATTTAAAGGATGCACGGAATTTTGAGATAGAGAAAACTTAGGGCTAGTACTGAATAATATATTTTATATACATACTTAGATAGTACGAGTATTTATCAAAATGTTTTGTTTTATGGATGCATTCAATTCCCATCTTTACTTGTAGCTCCTTACGAGTATAAAAGCCATAAAGGTTCTTTCTAAATTTTTGGGTGACGCTGTTGAATTTACAGTTATTTTCTGGATATAAATATTTTCATGTCATCCCAGTGACGTAGGCCCAACTGTAAAGGGGACATTAAGCATTGCTTCATTTCTAGCCATTTAGGTGTAAATTGAAATGGTAATAATAATACATGCACATAACCTTAAAAAGTTGCACATAGTCATTCCAAATGTTAAAATATATACGTACATATGTACTATAATTGTGTGCATACATTTTTCTATACATACATACATACTTATATACATACGTCTCATATGTAAACATGTATCTGCGTCGTACTTTTTTTTCCCCATTCCTTTTGCTCATTGATAATGTTAATCGCGGCAATTGTTGTATTCTCGAAATGAAAATAGTTTTTCTGAGTGCTGTTTTGTTGTTGTGTAGACATCTTATGTAATTTTGTATAGTTTTTTTTTTCAGATATAAAAATGAGTGGGGAGTTTAGCTAAAAAGCCTTGATTTATTTGCATATATGTATGTATGTAATACAAACTTTTAGGAAAGATTTGTGCAAATACAGTTAAGTATTTGTCTTAACCGAATTACATTTAATGCCATCCCGAAATCAAAGTAAGCCATAATACGCTCTCAGGGAAACATATGTAAGCATTTTCGTTTAGAATTCGCTTGAGGTTGTATAGAGATACAGGTTCTGCAAATGAAAAAAAATTTAAGGTTTCAATTGGAATTTAAACAACATTATCTCAACTTTAACTTCCATCGTATTCAATTTGATGTCAATCATTGCAAAAATGCGTTGATATCAAGTTCGCTTTACTCACCTGCTCAGTCGGGGCGAACTTTGCCGTAAATAGCTCTATTTTTTCACAATTCATTTGGTTTAATGAAGCTGTTATCTAACAAAAAAATCTTGCAACTATCTGGTTTGAAAAGAAATTAACCCTATATAATATTGTTACGGATGTGAGTAAAACAATCAAAGCTTTTTCTTTGAATAGAAAGTTGATTAGCATATAAAACCTATTCGTACAGATTTTGTAGAAAGAGTGATCGGCTTTACGTTCTCACGACAGTCGGGTCTACGCACCGGAACGGCTCGGATTTATATCCGGCCCAGAACTGTAAGTTCAGCAACATTCGCCCAAAGTTTATGGGGAATGTTTTGTTACAAGAGGTTTCAATAAATAATGCAATACATTTTTAAACGGTCGAAAAACTACAAAGTAATTTATTGCTTACGATATGGAATATGTGTTAAAATATTGTGATTGTAAATATTTGAAAATTTAAAAAAAAATTACAAGAAAAGCTACTACGTTGATTAGAAGATTTTCGAATTTGTTTTTTTTTTTTAATGTAGATTCAGTCGATTTGAAAACTTCTAGCGGGCATATATTCAAAATTAATTGTACTTCAAAAGTGCCATGAATGGCCGGAGCAAGGCGAATCCATACAAGGTGGTGTTATAAATACAACTACAAAATTCCTATGTATTTTGTTTTTGCTTCTGCGTAAGAGTTGTCAAAATTTCAATGCATACGCAAAAGCAAAAACAAAATACATGTAGGTGAATAAAAAAAATCAAATCAGCTGCTCTTATGCCATCACCTTCTATAAATTCGCCTTGGGCCGGAGCATTTGGAGGTTTTGTATTTCATTTGCTTTTCTTGTGGTGATTTTACAAGTGTTTGTCTTTGTTAGTTTAAATATTCGTTTTTTTTTTTATTATTATGGAAATGGGAAAACAATTCTGTTCAAATTTATTTTATATATATATATTATTCCGCACGATCCGGGCCGGATCTGGTAAAAAGCTTAGTCTGTCACAAATTGCAAGCGTGGAGGCTATGCCAAACAAAAAGCTTGCTAAGCTTTGCAAGGAAGATTCGGTTTTGACACAATAATGCGTCTTCCGTGGATCGCTAGTTCTTTCTTTGTCGTTTGACAGGAAGCATTCATCCATTCGCTGACGAAATAACAGCATTTTGCCAATGCTAAGAAAACTTTCAATCGTTTGGACGCTTCTGTGCTTCTTACTCTACTTTTTTTTATAGAATTTTTTCTTTGCTCTTTCATTCTCTGGCTATTATTACGTCACTTTCAGTTGCTCTCAGCGCGGAAGGTGGAATCTTATTTTCTTTCATTAGTAATGTTTTTTACGTAATATTTTCATAACAGTTGTTACGGATTATAGTGTTTTGGCAAATTGGGGGATCAAAAATTACAGTTGTTTAGAGGGGAAGTTGAAAGTTTTTACTGGATAAATTTTTACTCGTGACAATTTGTGTGCGTCCACGTGAAAAGGGCCCACTTTGTCGCATCTAATTTCCGAGATATATAGATTTTTCGATATGCCACCAAATTTAGCTTCCTAGGTATAATAGAAGTAATTAATTTTATTTTTTGAAAGAAAAAAAGAAAAGGGCCCACAAGGGACAACTTTCAACTTCAAATTGATTTTTCTCAATTAGTAATTTTTCGGATATTTACCTTCAAAGTTCTATATTTCCCTCAATTCTTCAGTTAGGATGGGCTAATTTATCTCAAAATGTTCGGAAATCAACCAAGAAGACGCCTATATGCATAACTCCAATACCGCCGAAGTGGGCCCTTTTGGGAGAGGTACTAAATTCTGCTTTTCAAAATTCTTTTGGATGAAAATTCTGTAAAAATCAAAAAAAAAATTCTGTCCAGCCTAAATTCTTTTGGTTCAATATTCTGTATTTAAAATTCTGTATGATCAAAATGATGGAGAACTGAAATTCTGTATATTAAAATTCTGGAATCAAAATTATTTTCGATCAAAATGCTGTAAAAATATAACCAAATAAGCAGATAACCTGATAAGCACGCTTACCTGAATAGCACATTTATTTTATGAATAATGGAATTCCGATTTTATAGAATCAATGGTATATATACATACGTCAATTAAAGAAAAATTCAAAAATTCATTCAAAACAAAAGTTATTACATTATAATGGCGAAACAATTATTATATTATTAAATTTTTAGCAATTCGCTTTAGAAAAGAAACATGCCTTAATATAAGCCTTTTTTTGTTATTCTTTTAATTCTGTTGTTTGCTTTTACATCCTTCTTCGTTTGACTAATTTTGTGACCATTTTGAAATTTCTGAAGCTATAAATACATACAAACATATGTACATTTGCTTTATGTAAATCTGTTTTGATAATATAGGAAACCATATGGGTCAAGACAAGTCATGTATTGGCAGTATTTTGTTTTGCAAAACTCTGTGTTGAAAAACCGGAAGAGCATATGGATAAATAAAAAAAGTGCGCACTTTTTTTATTTATCCATATGCTCTTCCGGTTTTTCAATACAGAGTTTTGCAAAACAAAATACTGCCAATACATAATTTTGATTTACAGAATTTAAAATTACAGTGTTCCGCAATACAGAATTTTAACAATACAGAATTTTGAATTACAGATTTTTGAATACAGAATATTGAATACAGAATTTTAAATACAGAATTTTGAACCAAAATCATATTGTACCCAACCCGGCCCTTTTCACGTGGACGCACACATTTGCTAATCTAAAAACCACTGATTTAAACTATTCAGTTGATCAGAAATGTAAAACAATTATTAAACATGTTAACTATTTTCCTTAAAAAAGGCGGAAAATGTCAAAAGTGACTAAATGTATAAACGCGCAATAAGTTTATGAAGTTTATCATATATCAGTAAGATACCCAAAGTCTGTATGTTTGCCGTCACAAAAACTTGCAACTTTTTACTGGTTTTGAATTTTCGTACTTTCTTGGTCAAAATGAGAGCAAATGCGAGAATTTAGTTACTGGCAAGATACTGGATATTGGTTTTTACTGGCTAGTATGGGTTTGGACCTACATACATATTCTTGACTTTGACAATTGACTCCAAAGCTACGCTGAAAAATAGCCAACTCTCATCTTTTCGCGCGCTGAAAGTCAGCTGACTTTCATATTTCTTTTATATAAAAAAAATCCGGACTGTTTCGGCCTTGAAGAAGAAGACAATTACAATCCAATACGTTCCAAATTCGCTCTCTATGTTCTGGGATGTTGGGGTTGGTAGAATTGGAAGATGACTGAAGAAATTTTTACATAGTATATATGTATGTATGTACATATGTACATGAACATAAATTGTTCATGTTTACCATACATATTTTTAACTGGTATTTTTGTTTTAGCAATCGATATACATATGTACATACATATGTATATGTATATGTACAATTCCTTATTGGATTGATTACTTAAATTACTGGCAACTCCTTCGCCTGCCTATTCAGGCTGCATTTAAACGTAATACTTAGTTTTGATAATTTACAATGGCACACCACACAATTTAGTACTCGACGACTATAGGCGACTTTGACACACCGTTGTTGAGTTTACCGTTAAGCTTAGTAATTGCATTTGCATAAAATTATAAGTACATACACACACATGTATGTGTAAATATGTAAATGGCAGTGTATGTGCTGTGTATGTTTGCATATTTTTTAGTGTAACAATTAGATATTGAATAATGATGCCCCTACAACAACTAACCAAATTGTGGATGTCGAAGAATACTTATCGTTTGTCGCTTCAGCAACATAAACGGACTCACACACGCATACATACATACATATATATGTATATACACCCCGTGCCAAAAAACGCATCACCTGTCAAGTTAGAAAATGTAAAGCCCTATGCTGCAACTATGAAACTCAATTTTTTTATGTGCTTCCTGTATTGTTTCATACGTAATTTAAGAAAAAGTTTTAACAACTTTTCGCTGCTCAAATATACATACATACATATATACATATATGGGTTGAGAAAGAAATTCGACGGGCCATTCGAAAGTTACATTTGATTATGTGGCGTTGCAAAACGTTATGTAAAATCTAATAAAAACATAAGTTTAATTTGCTTTAAATCAGTTTTATTTTTCTTTAATATTAACCTGTCCTTAAATCGATTTGTGTTTTCCGAGCTATTGGGTAGATTTCTACCCATATTTATATTTCATATATTTCGTACGAAAAAATATACAAGCAGTGAGTCGTTTGTATTTTATTTTTTACGGAACCAAATTTTACATTTCTTTTATGCAATTGACGAGCATGACATTATTCAAGTCATTAAAGCTTTTCGGTGATTTTCTTCGTATTGTTTTCAATACTGTAACTTAAAGATAAATATAGAAGAAAAATATAAATAAAATAAGTGTTAGGACGTACGCCTACAGTGCGAGTGGAGTGCAATAATGATAGAATACAAAATTGCGCCTTGCTTTTTCCCCTTTTTTAAATTTCTTCTTTGCTCTTTTGTTCACTTGCTTTTATTACGCTGTTCTCAGCGGGGAAGTCGTAATCTTGTGTTCCTATATCATTGGTGCGAGTGCATTTTTGTATCGAGTGAATTCCCTATTACGAATGTGGACTGACCTTAGATAAATGACTATTAATCGATTATCGATTGTGATGATATTCCAAGCAAGAAGCATGACCTATAACTATCGGTTATATTTGGGCCCGTTTATTTGTAACCCAGTTACGAAAGAACACTGGGTAGGATAGCATGTAAACCAACAACACTAACTCGGAAAAATATGCGAGTTGAGCCAACTCGGTAAACTCATATCCGGCCTGAGTTGTAGCGTTTTCTACTGTCAGTCGACACTCGCAATGGAGGTGTCAGTCTCTTAGAATTCTTCTCAATTCATGCACAGTTTTGAATCTCTTCTGCAAAAATAGCCGTTCCAAACTCCGATTCTCGCGCTCGGTGGATTTTTTCGGCTTTCCCCTCACTTCATTCCTTTTTGATGATCTGATTAAAAAAATAACGGCGCCCTGAGCTTTGGTTACCATCAATTTTTTTTTTAGAAATTTGGTTACTAGAAAAATTTTTGTCACTCAAGCTAAAGTACACCCTTGTTGTTGTTGTTGTTGTTGTAACATATATAATAAAATTTTGGGGATGCTGCTGAAGTGACAGTCCTTGGCTGGATATAAATCCGGGTCGTTCTTATATCGTAGAACCGACTCACCCTTCATCTGCTGCGCTTAAACCCATGGCATATTTTTATTTTGATAGTTTTATGTAACAAAAAGGTTAATGCCTGAAAAAATAAAAATTCGAATAAGAATGAAATAAGAGAAAACGTATTAGGTAAATCCAATGAGAATTTTTTAAAACTCCTGGCTGTGCACATTAAATGAAAAGGAAATCAAACAAATACTGCATTGCTGTTTTTTTTTCGGAACGGGGTGTATGTATGTACTTATGTACGCGCAAGCACGTACACTGCTATGAATATATTTGTATCTAAGTAGGTATGTGTAAAGCACGGCAGCTGATTGTACGGGTACTTCTTTTCATACCTGTTAGCAGTTGATGGGAATTGGTTTGCTTTGCTTTGCGGGAGCAGATGGAAGCGAGAACAAACGCTGACAGTTCATTTCGGTACATACACATAAAAAACATTTTGTAGACATTTTGTGATATCGTATAAAGGTACGAATACTAAAAAAAAACTACTCTAATGTATGCTTTTAATTTATTGTTGTTTGGCTGTCTTTGGTCGTCGTGCGTAGTTATTCGTGGCGCAAACGAAGATAGCCGGCATTGGAGACAGTGAAAACGAATTGGTGTATACATCGCCACATGAACTGATCAGCAACATCGTCGCTTCATTCGTCTCCGCTGGCGTGTGCCATAGATGCCTTTTCACTCTTCTCTTCGTCGTTGTCGTTTCTGGTATTTGTGCACTTTGTTTTGCTATTTCTCTTTACATAATTAATTAAATTAGTTTGAACAATCAAATATTAACCCATTTTCTCCACTTTCCATTTTTTAGTGACAAATTTCAACATTGCCTCTGACATCACATCAGCCGCATTCGTATGATATCATAAACGTTGGAATGGATCAAAACGCTTTGGTTGCTGAGGACAGCATTGACTCGATACCGGGTCCAGTATATGAACGCATTGTTAGTGCTAGGTCTGTATTAGCGCCAGGCGTTAAAGATAATCCTATGACTACATGCGGCGCCGGAGTAGTCGTAGCAGAAGAAGAAGATGCGGAAATGGAAGATGATGAAATAACCGATATTGGTGGTGATGAGGAGGATGATATGGATGCAGGAGAGGAACATGAAGAGGCAGAAGATGAACAGAGAGATCGTGGTGCTGAGGAAGAAAGTATCATGGAGGATGATTGTAGTGAGCGCGATGATTATAAAGAAAATGAAAGCCATTTAGAGCAGCGTCAGCTGAATGCCTTAGAAGGTGCTGCAGTTGCTGCTGCTGCTGCTACCGAGCTGCTAAGTGACAACACTATAAGCTCTATAAACACACCAGCCACAACAGTTTTAATGAATCCGGCAGCCAAGCCCACTTCCGAAGCGATTTTAGATAAAAAAGCGACTAGCGTGATTGATGCGCCAAAAACTGACGCTAGCGGTTGTCCCGTACCGGTACAAATTGTCTCGGCAGTGGCTTTGCAACCTAAAGTTTCGCCCATGAAAACAAAAACTAATAAGGTGATTATGGTACAGTTGATAAATGAACAATCAGTGGATGGCAGCGGTACTGCTGTTACCAGGACATCGACTGATCAATCCGCTAATGGTTCCATCGCCGCAGCCACGGAGCCTACAGATATTGACAAACAGCATACGCTAAATGAAGATAAGTTATCCAATTCGTCACAACAACAACAACACCAGCAGCAGCAGCAACAACAACAAAACTCACGTTTTCTTGCACGCAGCAGCACACCGCTTTCACGCGAATTTCTCGCTCTTCAACGTTCCGTTAATGAATCTAAAGTATTGAGTGAATTTGTCACCGATACGGTGCGAAAGCGGCAAAAGAACGCTCCTAAAGATGCCAACGAGCATACAACTCTCCAACAGCATCAACAGCACCAACAGTACCAACAACACCACCACCATCACCATTCGCATGGGGAAAAACATCGTAAACCGAGCAAGTTTGCGCCACTCAAGGACGACAGTGGCAGTTCCACATCAAGCACATTGGCGCGACGTTCACGCAGCAAGAGTGTTAATCGCAAAAGTATCGAGGTATTATTGGATGCGACCGGTGGCAAGCTGAGGCGTTGGCCTTCCGATGAGAAGATGCACAAACGAACAAATATGCGTTCGCAAAATTCAGAGTTTGTGCAAAAGCAAATAGAGTTTTTGAATCGTGTGAAGCTCGACGAAGGTGATGTTTCGTCGGATGCGGAAGATGGTGAGCGTAGTTTTGTCAATGGGGGCGAGGATGAAGAAATGCATTTGGCAGCAGAGCACAACCCGATAATGAACGATAGCAATGTATCGGCTATTGGTATGGCGGGCAGCACAAGTTCATTGTTGGACGTTTCGTTGGAGCGCGGTGGGGAGCGTGGTGTAGAGAGTGGTGGCACTAATGGTGGTATATTGGTGAATGTAGATAGCGTTGAGGCGCGTCTAATGGCCTATTGGGCACCACCACCGAAGGTTAGTTGTGTGTTGTTGTATAATAAGTAATTGTATAATAAATATTCGTTTCTGGTCTGCAGCGCGGTTGGGATAGCTTCTGTTGGAAATGTCGCGAATGCATCGATCTATTTCCCTGCTCTAAATGTGTGCGTTCCTTTCATTGCACATGTATTAAGGTAACAGCAGCTACAAAATTGGACGACTCTTGGGTTTGCCCGGAGTGCGTGAATGTGGAGAACGTAATAAATGGACCGAAACGGTAAATAAATTAGATTTTAAATGAATGTTTTTAGAAAAAATTGCTCAAATTCCTGTATGTATATTAAGGGGACTCAAAGAAAAAAGTTGAGGGTTTTCCACCGAAAATATAAAATGTATTACGTTTTAAGACTTTCGCCAAAATATTTATTATCTATTTTAAATCACGCCACAGTTTAAGTTTAACAACTGTGCATAAAAATATTTACAACATTTTTTGACGGAAAAATGTATCGAATTTTTTTTTTGTATGGGGAGTGATGCACCTTAATGTATAAAGTAAAATCTCATTGAGCCCTTTCCTGAGAAGTACGTACGAAACAAACATATTTTGGGACCATGGTTAACTGTCATCTGTTCTTATGAGATCGAAAAATAAGCAATTGAGCTTATTTGTATCACAATTCTTATAATCTGCTAACTTTACGGAAGCTCATAACCTCAAACCTACTCATTTAAGGAGGTTCCAAGTAAAAAGGTCAATAAAAAGCAAACAATTAATTATAGGTAGACCGCCTGTGTTTATTGGGTTTTGTTAGCCTATATACAGTTGCTCAAAGTTTAAATAATACAGTTATTTTTTAACATATTTATAATTACTTCTTTTGCTAAACTAGTTATGTTCACTTTTTATAAAAAATAGATTTCATCCAATAACATAAACCATAAAAATAAAAATTTTATACTGTAACAATCTTACGAAAAGTTAACAAACTTTAAACAAATTACGAAGGTTTTAAATTTTTTCCTCAGAAATAATATTTCGTATGGAAAAAATAGCAGACTCAGCTAAGAAAGTTATAAAAACTCAATAACCATTTTTAGCTACTTTAAACTTGCACTTTATTGTATGTACTAAAATTTAATTGGTTATAAGACTGCATACTTGAAAAACTTCAAGAAATTGTGGAAAAATCTAAATATTCTTAAAACTTTAAGTTTTTTGTAAAATTTTACTGTCAAAAATTTGGATTTATATGGTTATTTGTTATGGGATTGACTATATTTTTAATACAATTTTTCTAAGTTCATTTAGTTTTTGTAAAAGTTTTACAGTCTAAGATTTTGATTTTTATAGGTTATGTCATAAAAACTAACGAACAATATTTATGAAAAGAAAGCGTTCGAAAAACTCGATGTATCATTTAAGCTGCAAAACACTCCTCGTCCCATTTTGATTCCTTTTCATGTAAATAATTTGCAATAATTCTGATGTATAAAAGTGATTTTTCAATATATTTTGACTCTACCGTAACTTGCCGGGTAATAATTAAAGTATATGATGTTAATTTAAAAGTTGCTACAGGATAAATTCGATTAAGCAATATATCAGCACCCTCGCTTTACCGTTGGAATCGAAAAGTGGTTATATTTGAAAGCTCAATACTTTAATAATATCAATTGTTTGAATTCAAATATATGTATCCACTAACAATTCGAACTACAGATGAAAAACCACGGACCTCAGCATCGCCTTGTGGGAAAATGTAAATTCGTAATATGAACACTCTGAATGTGAAGAAAATCGTATCATAAATACTGTTTAAATTTAATTAAATTATTTAATTGTTTTTGAAAGATTAAAGCAAAACCGATGTCTTTTGAGCCAATTATTAACAATAATCTATGTATATATATATTGTATATACCCATTTGTGTACCCAAGGGGAATGAATATTTGGGGTTCATTTCTTGTTTTTTGTTTCTGATTCGAGTTGGTTTTTGATGAATTGTACAGTAGAATCCGGTTGTAACGAATTCCAAAGGATCGGTGAAAATACGTCGTACTAACCGGACGTCGTATAAACAGTATTGTTCTTTTCGTCGCTATAAGCGATCGGTTGTTATATGCGGAATGGTTATAAACGGATTATACTTTATTTACATTTTATGATTTTATTTATGAGCATCATTTCGTAATGAAACTTAACGGTTTTGCAAATTTTTCTAAATATATTTTTTGATAATAAAAGTGTATAATGATTGTAATTTTTGATTTTTATAAGGAGAACAAAAAAATGTGTCCATAAAAGATATTTTTTTCCCCATTTTCCGTCATCCCTTGAAATATCAAATTTTGTATCTTCGTTTTTAACAAACATACAGACAAAACGTAAAAATAGTCCAAATGCATTCTGTGCATTCGGTAATTCTTTTAAAGATATTTTCACTGTACATACACTACTCTTCTACTGCTTTATTATTGAAGAGATAACAAAACCGAAATTTCAAAACAATGCATACATACATACATACATGAGTTTTAAACATTTTGTCTGAATTAATTTTAAATTTACCGAAGCATAATTCGAATTCGCAATAATTGAGTTTTCTTCCTACTTATAGCAGTTCACGTCGCAGTGAAGTGTCCTTGGATTTGCTGAGCCAGCTGCTTTCGTTCGCACTCAAACGCATGAAGATGGTTAAAGGGGTGAGTAAATCTCAATAATTGCATACATCCATAAACAGTTAGCGTCAAAATAAAGTAAACAGTGATTTTTTAAAAATAATATTCATAATGTTTTACATGTAACATTTTTATCGCTAAAATTTTATAAAAAACATAGTTTATTATATAACATAAACACATAAATCAAAGTCTCAAACTTTTTACAAAACTCAAAAAAAAAAAAAACTCAATAGATAAAAAAATCACATTTTCTAAATTTTGAATCAGAATTTTTAACATTTTTTCCAGTATCCAGTTTTGTAGATCGTTAATTTTTTATATAATAAAGTGCCAGTTTTAAGTACCTGAACATATTTTACATTAAAAAAAGTTAAGTGAAAAGCATTGATAATATTGTAGAAAAGTCACTGTATACTTTCTTTTGACGCTTACTATACGTATACATACATATATGTACATACATACATATGTGCATACTTACGACGAGCTCAGAGCAAATACGACAAATATCAATGGTAAATCTCAAAGCTTTCGCCGTTTTTGTACTGAGCTTGCCATTCCGATGAGTGAATGACTACGAATAAGACAAAATATATTAGTTCAATTTTGTAACTATTTTATTTGTATGATAATGTCGATCGTAAAATATTTAAAAAAAAATGAAAGATTTGAACTCAACGTCAGTGTTGGATTCATTTTATTAAAACAAATAGCTCAGCTAAGTTTTTCATAGCAATCTAATTCAAAATGCGGTTCAAGTTGATTGAAATTATCAGACATCAAACAAAATAAAAATATTTACAATTGGAATTTTTCCATGTCATATACATAGTATTTGCCTGTGAATGGCATTTGTTTTTCAAAATTAATGCATATTTCAAGTTCATGATATTTGAACATCTTTTCTTTTTGCTTTTGTTTCGCCTACGACAGCGACAAAACTACGTATACCCATTGTATTCTGTTTCACTAACATCACATGATGCCTCGTCGCGTTTGTTATCGCGCGTAGCTTTTGTTTCACTGCTCGTCTCATTGACTCGTATCGTTAGTCGTCGTGTATTTTACGAAACTGTATCTGCTGTGTTCATCGCTTTTTCTGTTAGCTTTGATGGCTTTCGTAGAGTCCAACAGCTCAAATAATAGCAACAACTTATTGTTGTTTTCAGTTTCTAATATGTAATATAGAATATTACGATATACACACACACGCACGTAAACACCTGTATTTACATACATATATATATATATTCTTTTGTTGGTGTGTTGTGCTTGTGACCATGCCGTTGGTTTCAATGATTTCATTTGATTGCCGTCGCAAATTTATATATGTACATAAATATGTACAAATTTCTAGTTATATGTATATGTATGTACTATGTACATATGTATAATCGTATTTTTCTCTTTCTAAGAGTAGTTACATAGTTTACGAATATGTATTACTAATTATACAAATTTCATAAAACCTATTATTAGTTATTTGCTGTTTTAAACAGGGCTGCAAAGCGCTTCAAAACTCGATTTGGTTGGATTCAGTGGTTCGAATCATTTAGAAAAAACTTGCACCGATACAAGAACCGGTTCACGAGTATCTCTGAACCTCGGTTGTTCATATGGTTAAATTTGTTATACTAGTGAGGTCACTCCGACTTAGTCGGTTTAGGGGATTTACTAAAGTCGTCTGTTCATGAGTAGGCTCGCTATATATGTATGCACATAAATGTGTCTTTGAAAAAAGTCCCAATACCTGTTTGTAGGCTAAACAAAATTACCAATGAAAAATTTCAACAAGCCTCGGATAGAGGGATCTCATCCGATGATAACCAAATGCGACGTATTAAACACTATGATTTGAGGGGCATGCACCTGGAATGTCCGAACTCTTATTGGAGAAGGTACCGTTGCCCGGCTGGTTGATGCCCTCTCGAGGGTAAGGGCTGACATCACCGCCAACCAAGAAATGCAATTGACGTGGGAAGGTATGGAAACAATTGGATCCAGCGACTTCTAATACTACAGCTGCCATGTAAAGGAGTGTAAGTTCCGTGTTGGATTTGTGGTGGAAGAGAGACTTCGTCGCTAAGTAATGTCGTTCACTTCAGTGGACGAGCGTCTTACCACGATTCGCATCACAGCGAGATTATTTAACTTCTGGATGATTTGCGCCCGAATGAAGAGAAGGATGATGTGCTTGGTGACTTCATTGCCAGGGTGGTTAAGGAAAGGATCTTTGGTTACTTACTTACTGACTTTGTCATCTTTGGTCACACCGTCGGAAAAATTCAGTCTCCACGACAAATCCATCGTCAACGGACTGTCGGAACCCAAAACATGGTAGTCTGTAGCACCAGATTTCAGCATATAAAGATTTACTAAACTACTACGTACGAAAATCGCGAAACCAAATCGATCATGTTGCGATAGACGGAAGCAGTTGTGCAGCAAAGAATGTGCGTCTAAATATTCACAGAAAATTCGACGTCGAAAAGCTGCAATCGCAACCGACAGCTTCAAACTCAACCACTCGACTCTCACACCTGCTCACTAAGAGCACTTCTTAGCAAACCGAAATTCTCGTTCTCTATGTACCAGGGCCGAAGAAGTTATTAGCTCTCAGCGACCCCGAATGGTGTGATGAGAAATGCTGCGCCGCTACGGAAAGTAAAAAAGGCTGTCTATAAGGCCATGCTGCGATCAGGCGCCACGCGAGCTTTAAAAGGAGATGCCGAAATACGTGAGTGTGAAGGGCTTGAGATGCTAGCCAACTGTGTAAGTGCCCGAAAATTTTACCAAAAGGGAGATTTTGAAACCGGGGAAAATTTCTGTGAGAACAAGAACGTCATTACCCCATCCCGTCACTCGACCTCGATGAAATTCGAATAGTAATAACGCGGCTACAGAACAACAAAGCCGCAGGAGCTGAGAGGTTACCGGTTGGTCTATTCAAGAGTCGTGACAAGAGCTTTGAAATTTAAGTGTGTAATTAAGGTTCCGTCAACGAAATGATTGGACATTATCAGTGTGGTTTTAGACTTTGTAAATCTACGATCGACCAGATGTTCATGATACGCTAAATCTTAGAAAATACTCGTAAGAGAGTTTCCATCAGCCATCTCTTTGTTGACTTTAAATCAAATTTCGGCTGCACGATAAGAAGTTGCCTATCTGTCGCCATGTCTGAATTTGGTATCGCAAAACAAATACGGCTATGTAAAATTACGTTATCTCCGATATGGTATTTCCAAGCCTTTTGCTACCAAATGAGATTTTAGGTAGTTTGACATTCTGTTGTTTGCAAATGTCAAACGCTCACTTACATGTAGCGGCCAAATATCTGATTGTGGTATCATAATAACGCGTATTAAGAATGCGTTTGGTTGTATTATTTGAAAAATTCTTATTCTTGTAACGTTTAGGACCATATGACATTTTATTTGTGTCCAAGTCGTTACATCAACGAGCGCATGGCGTTAAATTTGGCGTTTGTATCGAGTGCCTATTCTTGCTTTTCTACCATTGAGTTGGGTTTTTAGGAAATGCCAATTATTTGCTTTTAAATTATTTAATAACTTTTGGATTCATAGCTATTTCTTATTAACACTAAATTTTAAATGTCAAAGTTGGAGCCAAAGCAAAATCGGCTAATATCATTGTGCTTTTATAAATATTTTGCACTAAACTCGAAAGGCATAGTCACATTTAAAACAAACGAAACTACTAATAAGATAATATACTTAAGTAACCGTAATAAGTTTTAACAACAATTTAAAACAAAAACAAAATTGAACAGTTCTCGACAAAATAGTTACAATAAAAAATATGTGTGCATATATAACAAATTTTTAAGTGAAATTACCATGAAAAAATTATCGAACAAATTGCTCACTTAAAGTGGCCAATAGCTAGCTAGAGTAGAGTATCAACAAAATAAATACTAAATGGTCGGGTCACCACCCGCTCTCGAACAAAACAACACACATATGATTTTCAAACATTTCATACTGTGGTCACTTTAAGATTCATATGAGCACATCATAATGCTCACAAACAAACAAGCACATATTACATACAGTGCCGGAAAAAAGTATTGACACAGTAACTTTTTTATATTATTCTCTATGCTTTTTTTTTTGCTAAAGATGTTTCGTTCGTTTTTTACCAAAATGAGATAGTATGTACTCATTCTATAACAACATATGTCCAAATTTCAAACTTGTACAAAATTCAGCAAACTAGAATTAAATTTGAAGACAATTTCAACGAAATTTCAAACTCATAATTGTAACCATTTTATTGACACTTTTTTTTTTTGAATTTGCTGAATTTTTTGTGCATATTTTACAAAGTTTGAAATTTGGCTTTGTGTGGTTTTTGCAATAGCTTTTTTTGATATGTAGGTTTTGCAATTTTGATAAAAATCTAATACCGAATTTTTAGCATGAAACCCATGGAAAATAATAATAAAATGCTACTTACTGTGCCACATTTTTTCATTTTTTTTTTTAAATTCGAATGAAAAAGTTAAAAAATAAATTTGCTCCAATTTTTTTTTATCTGCTGAATTTTCGCGAAATTAGAACTTATATGGTTTTGGTTATAGAATGATCCATACGAAAAAGTTTTAGCATGCAAAATATAATATACAAAAAGTTACTGTGCCAATACTTTTTTTCGGCACTGTACATACTATCTACATATGTACATATATACATATGTACATATGTATGTAGATCCCGATTTGAGGTATGCAATTTTTAAGAATGCACTACTACTGCCACATTTTTTTTATGTTGTATAAAAATTTCATAGCTTCAAAAGAGGCTCATTAAAAGAAAATGTGTCTTAATTTTTTTTAATCTCCAATTTGAAACTTTCATGAAGTCGCGTTTCTCAAGTTTTTTATTTTTTTTTAAATATATGTATGTATGTCATTCTTACAGCAAATAAATTTATCACGTATGTATGTATGTAAATATGCACCTAAGTATTTGGCATTACAAATTCCAACAATTATATCCGGATGCCTTTGGCAAACTTGTTTCCTCCATCCATCTCAATCATATACTACAAATTCATACTCTTCGTTTGCTAGCTGTATGTTAATTTTCTCTTTGCTATGTTCACGTCCGTCCCTCCATTTTGCGCCATGCACTCGCTAAATGCATCTCTTTTTTATATTAGGTGCAAAAATGCGGCGAATTGCCAATTGCGAGTGTATTAGTGTAAGTTTTGCTGTTCTCGTTTGCCTTCTGTTTGTTTCCTTCTTCATTATTACATCCGCATTTACATATATCGCTTTACCATTTGTTTTGTTTGTAAATCTGTTTTCGATGGAAACCAAACTCTTTGAAATTGTTTAGGTTTCTTTTTTATGCACCACATTAATGTGAATGACTAATACGTATGTACATATTTATTTATTTCGCATACATATTTTCATTCGTTTCCGGTTTTTTGTTTGGAGCGGGTGCTGTTGCTTTAGTTTTGAGTGTTAAAATAAGTTTGAAATCGAAAATAGTTTGCTGAAATTTTGTTTTGGATTCGCGCAGCTACTAAAATATTTTAATGTGTATGTATTTATTTAAAAGTATCAAATATATTACAATAACCAGGTTTACACTCAATCTTAACTACAATTTTTTGAAAGCTTTCGGGGGTTTTCGCATATTTTCTTGTTTAAAAGAACTCCACTGAATTTCAGATTTTTGCACATATGTACATATCTACTATTTTCCTGAGTACTCTTGGTTCAACTCTCGTTCAGGGTAGCATAAAGGAAAATCTTAGCAAAACTTTCTCTAATTACCGTCCAATGAAAGGAGGATTGTCAGATGCAATCGTTTTAAAACTGTAGGTCTCTCCATTTGTGGTGCAATATCAAGACGCACGCCAGAAATTCTAATTGCAGCTGTGTATATGTTGTAAATCTTTTGCTTGTTATTATTGTTTGAAAAATAAATAACAAAAAAATAGAAAATTAAAAATCTGATGGTTGATATTTGAATAGCAGGTACATATGAAGATGTCAGTAGTTTATTATTTAACTCAGAAATAAACTCAAAATCTGAATTAAATTATTTGCTTACTTACTTAATTGCCGCTTTAACCGCTTAAGCGATTTTGTCCGAACTTCTTTTAAAGTTTGTGGTAAGCGTCTTGTTGTTGTAACACAAATTGAGGGACCTACAGATTTTTGTGAGAAGGTTTTTCATAGCAGAAACACACTCGGAGGTTAGCCATTGCCTACCGAGGGGCGACCGCTATTAGAAAAAACTTCAAAAATTTTTGATGCTACTTGCCCCGACCAGGATTTGAACACGGGACCCACCGAATGTAGCGCGCACATGATACACACTCTTACTATTTCCTTTTAAACAACTTTTGGTAACAAGAGTTCTAGAAATAAGTTCATAACTTTCTTCCTTTAATTTCTCTAGTACACACTTAGATTATCCGTCGTAATCGTCAAAATATGTAGCTATCAATATCCTTAAAGCCCGGACACACTATCGTAATTCATGGCTCATTCTTAATTTATGCGCAATGAGCAAATTACAATGAAACTAAGTAATTCCGCCTTCTAAAACCTGTCAATAAATTAAGATGACCAAACTAGACGACTCATTTTGAAATATTAGCATTTCACCCAACTGTTTCTTGATTTTTATTGCCTCTAGAAGCTGTCCTTTATGATTGTAAATTTAAAGAAGGATATTATCGCAATAAAATTTAGCTATATTAGAAATGTACACAACCTCTCACATTTTTTCCTTTGAATAAAGAACTAAGCAACGACGTGGCCACAAAGCTGTACAATACAATACAAAATAAGAATGGCAAGTGTGAACGCACCTGGTTTGTGCGAAATAATTTACGTTGTTGTGTGTCCGATATATTATACCAGCGTTGTCACTTTTAACGGTAAGGTTATCGTTGGTATCGCAATTAGTATCGAATGGTCTTCGTTCTTGCCCTGGAAGAAATGCCTGACTATTTTGGAAATAAGTTATCGATTCTACATACACACATTCCTGCCAGCGATGAGATAAAGCCTAGGCATACTGTTTATTCTTCTGTAAATTGAAAGACCACTTGGTCATTTTATACCCGACGCCAATGCAAAAGTAACCGTTAAACCGATTGGTCAGGGTTCTTGCTGGGTATTGCCATTATAATGCCATCGATATCACTGTTGTCTACATTGATATTTCCGTTAGCGATTAGTCATTACTACCATATTCGGAATGGGCTTTTCGTAATAGTAGTTTCTGTTTTCGTAATAGTTTGTTTTGTATAATACGAGGGTTGACATTTATATTTCTGACTTTGGCCCTTTTTGTGGGTTTCAGGCGTCATCTGGCTTTGCCTTTGGAAAGTTTGACATATTTTACCATAAACGTACGCATAATATTTTGATATGTGAGCTACAGTGGCTTTAAAATTTCATTACTACAAAAAAAAGGAATTAAATCTTAAAGATTTTCTTGATTTTTTTGCATGGATTAACAAAACAAGAATGCATCGATGAACTACAAACATTAGACGACAAACAAGCACCCTTCTTTAGTACCGTTAAAACTGTTACAATGAATTTTCTCGTGGTCGCTTTTCTCTCATCGACGAATTCCCTGAAAGTCGTCTAAAATAAGTTGTAAAATAAGAAAATATCAATGCTGTGCGCGAATCGGTTGAACAAGATCGTCAAATGATCTGCCGTTATATTGAGACATCCTTGGCATTTGAAAAACAATTACAAAAAAACCCACGGCGTTGTATCAATTGAACTGGACAAAGTGCCTCGACAATTGGTTTAAACAAATTCAAAAGTGAGAATATTTGAAAAACAGCTGCCAATTTTTTTTTAATTTCGCACAGTTTGCCACGTGGATTTCATAATTTTTTTTTTATCGATTTGACTACATATGTATATTTTTATAAAAAAAAGGAATTTACACTAAATAAAGAAAATTAAATAATCAAAACTTGCATTATGTCTAATTATAAAAATTTATTCAAATAACATTTTTTTCAATAAAACATTTTAAAACGAATTAAAAAATATAAAATAATTTTTTTCGAGCCACACGTAGCAGGTCTTAGCTATAGCATTCTTTTCCTGAAAATTTGTATTTTTGAATTTTTCATATTTGTGGATATTTGAAAAAAAAACTAATTATCTTGACATAGAACTTTTTTCCTATAAAGCACTAAAGGTGATGGATCTTATGAAAATTTAAAGTAATCAATTTTGCAAAGTTGTAGTTTGGAAATAATAAATTTGGCTGTATATGTAGAACAAAAAAAAATTGTTACAAATTTTTAAGGTTATTTGTGAGACCATGACCTCGAAAAAGCGTATTAATTAAAAAAAAGCTTGATACCAAATGAAAATCGTTTATTAAATATTTCTAGTGTATGCCTCAACCATGTATGAAAAATAGTATTGTAATTAATTTTTTTATTATTTACTGCACCCATATAAAATTATAATACTTATTTAATGTTTTCTAATCTATTCCATTCTATTTCCATTATTTGCAGTATTCCAAGTTCCTATACACTGATCAGGATCTTTTGCACTACTCCAAGTACATTGCAAATCCAGTTACTTTCACAACATTGCAGGAAAAGGTCGAGAAACGCGCTTTTCGTTGCTCAGAAGAATTTCTCAATGAAACGAAATGGATGCTACACAATGCACTCCTCCTAAGCAGTAGCAGTGAGTAAACATCAAACAAAACTTAAAGAATTTCGTATTTTAAAACTCTACTAACTTTCAGGCTCTTGCAAAGAGGTGTTCACTGCCAAGGCCATACTAAAAGTATGCCGCCAGGAGACCAATGAAATCGATACCTGTGGTGAATGTTATTTAAATGCGAACACACGCACAGATTGGTTTGTCGATGTATGCGCCCAGCCACATTTGTTGCTTTGGGCAAAACTTAAGGGATTCCCCTATTGGCCCGCCAAAGCAATGGGACCTGGACAGGGTCTTTCACATGTTAATGTACGCTTTTTTGGTGAACATGATCGCGCTTTTGTACCGGTGAAAGACTGTTTTCTCTATTCCGATCAGGATCCGAATACACAAACTGGTAAACGTTCGGCACGTGAGCTGGCCGATTGTATCAAAGAAGTAGAAGTGCATGTTGAGAAGATAAGAGCCAAAGTGGGCGCTTTCAAGTATGCCAAATTTAAAACACCCTACGAACCGACTGAGGAATTACAACAATTGGAAATTATGATGCCCGGCGTAACGGAGTATATGAAAAAGCAGCAAGCGCTGGTGCCGAAACCCTCGTTGCAGTATAAAATTGTGAAAACAGCAGATAATCATTTGTCAATTATAAAGAAAGCGAGCGCCGCAGACTCGGGTAATGATTCAGATCATTCCGGTAGCCCGAATAAAAAATCAATCAGTAGCGCATGCGCAGGCGGGGTTTGTGGTATTGGTGATGTAAAGCCATGCGCTATTACTGCTCCCAAGTATGAGGTGGTGAGCAAAGCTAATTCGGATGATAGCAATTCGTCAAAGGTAACTGCAGTTATTTTAAAAAGAAAACCTAGTAACGAACACAAGCGAGAGGCAGGTGAAGATCTGGAGTTGCCGATGCCGAAAATGATAAAATTCGACGAAGAGGAGGACGTGCGCAGACTGCTGGCGGTTGCCAAGACTACAGATGACAGAGCAGCTGAAAGTGCAACCAATAGTGGTAGTAACGCGAATGGTAAGCGTAAACATGGCGCTGATGATAGCGGTGGAAGTGCAAACACAAGCAGCAGTAGCGGCAATGGCACAACCAAAGCAGCGGAACCTGAACGTCATCGCACGAAGCACGCCAAACACGAGCCACGCGTGCCAATGATTACAATTAAAACGAACATAAATACTTTGACAGTTGCGGTTGGCGCCGAAACAAAGGCTACGGCCACAATTACCCCGCCGAACGCAAGCACAACTCCAACCGTCAAATTGAATTCAGATGTAAAGACTGCAACGGTGAGTGTCAAGGAAGAAGTAGCTGCGGTGGCAACGCCAGCGGCAACGATGACAACAACAACGTCACCAACAAATAATAACAATGCACAAACATTGATGGAGAATTTAGTTAAAAATAAACATGGTGTGACGATTAAGAAAATAACGGCAAAGGAAGGCTGCAAAAAGGTTGTAGATGAATCCACGAAGTTGCCGACCTCCATCACCACAAATACAACGACGGATGAGACGCAAGTAGCCACACTGGTTGAAGCAAAAAATGTGATCGCTGCCACAGATGCTGTTAGTGGCGGAACTCAACCACCACAAAGTAGTACTAGTGATAATAAAAACAATAATAGCGAAAGTAATAACGACAGCGCTAGCAGTAGCTGTACGCCTAAAACGGAGGAGAATAAGAAAAGTGCTATAAAATCAACAACGGACAACCATATACTGAAGGATTTAGTGCCGTTTGTGGAGATTAAAAAGGAAGTGACATCAGATGATGAAGCCGACATGCCAACGGCCACAAATGTAGGCATTCAGAATAATAAACTTCCATCACCGAGCACGTGCGGGAATGAGAAAGCAGCCATGGCCCCATTGGTTGCTGTACCGGCACCAAAACCAAGCGCTGTCATTGCTATGCAACCGCCGCAAGCTGCGACCACAATGCCGTCAATACAGCCTAACCTGTTGCTAGTCAAACAGGAAGTTATGTCTGATGAGGAAGAGGCGACGACTACGACGACCAGCGCTGCTAAGAACGAAGCTGCCTCCACTGTCGCTCAACTGACCCTCAGCACTACTACGGTTGCTGGCGATAAGCCGCTCGACACACAATCCTCTGCAAACATGCCGCTTACGCTACCCGATGCAGTACGCGTTGGTGACACAATGATACAGCGTTTAAATGTAAAAAATGTGCGCATAGTGCAACCCAGTTTAGTCGCTTTAAAATCACCAGCGCAGGTAGCACAGGAGGCGGCTGCAGCAATGGATGCAGCGACTGCGGTTGCCGCGGCAATGCATGTGAGTCCACCGAGTAGGCGAACGAATACGCGTAGCGTGCCCTATGGTCCATTGCCGGCAACGGTCGTTACGCCGCCGCAGTCGCAGTCGCAGTCGCTGGCGCAATCGCAGTTGCAAAAGGGTGCAGCTACACCCAGTAATATAATAAACCGCTTGCCGATGCAGCAGCAGCAGCCAATACAAACGCCGACCCAACCGCAAATACCGGCACTACCATTGCAATTGCCACAGCAGCGCGCACGCAAATCCTTCCCCAATCGTGGCACACCCGACATTAGCCCGGCGCGCACTAACTTTCCATCTGCACCGCTACCATCACCCGCTCTACCACCACCCTCAACTTCTCCTTTGCTAAGCAACAATGACGTGAAGCGCACGCTGTTAAAAAATAGTATGGTTTCCATACCACGACAAGCGTGGTCACCACATGAGCTACAACGAAGTGCCCCTGCCGGCAGTAGCAACAGCAACACAACCAATACCAATACACATTCGATTCCAGTGCCACCGCTGACGGCTGTCTCCAAAACACCCACGACCATGGCGGCGTTAAATGAGATCTGTAGTGCTGGCAACACGAACAGCAACAACAATGTGTTATGCAATCCCAATTCCAATCTCAATGTTACCATCAATACCACACCAATTGCAACACCATTTGTCACCTGCAATGGCAGTATCGGTCCTAGCGGCCCTGCGCTCCTAACACCGCTCAGCATGTCAGCACCACCGCCACTGGCGGGTCTCTCACAATCGTCCACCAATATATTGGCACCCACAACGAACTCTTCAATAACGGTCAGCATGCCTATAATAGTTAGTAGTAATGTTAGCAGTGTCAGTGGCGCCGGCAGTGGCAGCATGTCAATATCATCGGCTGTCGAGTTGCCTACACAGCAAGCGGTTGCCGTTGCGAGCAGCAGCAGCGGTGTGGTAAGCACCTCCAATAGCGATTTTGTTACACCCAGTTTGGCAGCTATGGTTACCGATGCGATTTGTCGTGGTCCACCCAAAATGGTGCAACGTCCGAACGGGCCATTGCAGTCAGATGGCGCGACTATGTTTCCTTCGCAGGCTGGCCCGGTGTGCCAGACGCTGGTGGAGAATGCACACAAGGTGAGTGCAGTCAAAATATATTTCGAATTTTTATATATGTACATACGTAGATATGAAATGATTGTTTGTAACATATTAACGTAATCGAGAATTATATTAAAAAAACGAGAAGGCTCAAGAAAAGTCTTACAGTCGCACAATACGACTTTGTATTTTTAGTATTTTCGTTAATGAATTCATAAGAAAATGTTTCGGAAAATTAATTAGTTAGTTAGTATTTTTAACACTGCAAGCGGGACACTGGAAAATATGTTAAAAATTTCTGAAAAGAAAAATCAGTATTAGGTCTGTGAATTCCATTTGAATTTTTCAACTTCCGGATAATCCGAATATACTTAATACCTAATCGAAAAATCTAGATTTGTCGATATCAGGATATTAATATAATATTTGCATCTCCGGATATCAGAAATTAATGAAATGCAACATAGGGAAATAAATAAACGCAAAAAGGGTTCGGTATATTAATCGCACTTTAGGAACATAAACCGCGGTAATATTTCATGCGAAGATTAGTATCTTTGCGTGTATATGTGAACGCCATAATACGACATGAAAATATTCAAGAATCAAGAATTCTAGAAGTCACTTTCCCAAACATCATTCACGTGTTGTCTTATTCCAATCGTTCACTAACGCAAGTGAGCTTATTGATAGTCGTGGAATAGGACACATAGAAAACTTATTCACAAAAATTGTTGGGTGATTATTATTATTGTTCATCAATTCGTTAATTTTTTTGGGTATCCGAATAATAACTAGATCTTCGTCTAAACGGATATACGCATAGATATCCGAGTATGCGGATAGTCCAAACCCTACTCAGTATAGAAATTAATAATAAGAATAATAATTTGGGCCTCACATCATTTTTGGCCGATCTTCCTCATATAATTTCTGGTGTGCGTTTTGATGTTATACCATAAATTGAGGGGCATACAGTTTTAAGCCTATTCCGAACGGCAGACAATTTTTGTGAGAAGTTTTTGATGACAGAAATGCACTTGGAGACTTGCCATTGCTTGCCGAGAGATATCGCTATAAAAAGCTTTTCTATAATTGTTGATGTTATTTGTCCCGGTCGAGATTCGAACCAGGGACACACCCAACGACGCACGCAAGCGCTACATACCCGGCTATCGCGTTCACCGCATATCAATTACTATAGCTAAAAATAAAATAGGTATCTTACTGTAAGAGACCATCAATTTGACATCAATTGAGCGTTATTTAAAATGGCAAATTTTTTGTTTATGTGATTATAAATAAAGAATTCCATTTATAATAAAAATAATATAAAAAAATTAGAAAAAAGGAGAAATTAAAAATTGCAACTTTTTTATATAAACTGATATTACAATTTTTGAAGGCATGAAGTCATGCGAATTTTTATTGAAATACATCCATTATTCTGCTTTTTGCAACCTTTTGTTTCAAACTTTGTACAAAGTTTAGAAAAATTAAAACAATGTTTTATTAAATTTCGAAATATATACCATAATGAAACTGTATAAAAGGCTTATCTGTACATTGAAAATTTCGTTAAAAGAATGATCGCAGGTGATACAGGGAATACAATAGAATACATTTGGACCATTTTTAGAATTTTTGTCGGTCTGTTTGCCCGTTCGAACTCACTAATCTCCGAAACTACTGAATGGATTTTCATATGGCTGCAACGAGTGCTTTTATTTTTTTAAACGTATTACGGCACGTTTGGTATAGCTATTTAATTTTGAATTGAAATATAAATTTGAAAAAGTTCACAGCCAATTAATTTTACCATAGTAAAGTACAATTTTGAAGGTCATATATAACAAACAATAACTGCAAAAGAACCTAGAGAACAGTAGTTTTTCTATATCGCAAAATCACTTCTTTGGAAAAATAAATGAAACTTATTTTCGTGTTCAGCGGCCCAAAATTAGTCTAGAACACAATTTTTAATTAAGTCTACTTTTCATGTAAACTAGAGAGTTTTTCTCTACTGAAAATTTTCTAATTAGTGACTGGCGGTAGTTGGTCAGCATAAATGTTAGAAGTATTTTTATTACTATATAAAAGTTGAGCTTCACCATCCCATTGCTTAGTTTAATCCTTATTTATTAAAGAAATCTCACGCTGAGAGAAATTATTATGCAATTTTCGGTGTCGCTTAAAAACCTTTTAAATTATAAAAGTTTTTTATTCACAAATTTATTTTAAAATAAATTACAATATACAAAATCTAAAACAACATGATTCAAGTATACAAATATTGCTTGCTAAACAACCTCTAATCTCTTTCATTCTTTCTTTTTTTTTTTTTTTTTAGTTAACGGACTTCTTTATATCCGTCATGGAAGACACTATGCTGGAGATGTCTGTCGGCGAGGAGCCCGTGTTGCAGGCCAAAATAACATTACTTAAAATGGAACTCGAACGTACCAAGCAGGCATACGAACAGGAAATCGCCGAACTGAAACGTACCTCCGATCTGATGCTCTGCGAAATGCGCAAAAGTATGGAGAATGAGAAGACTCGCATTGCCAACGATATACGCAAACAATGCGAGCAGGAACGTCTCCGTTCCATCGAGGAGACGAAAAAGAAACAATGGTGTTCGAATTGTGGACGAGAAGCGCAATTCTATTGCTGTTGGAATACATCTTACTGTGATTATCCCTGCCAACAGATGCATTGGTCGCGTCATTCGGCAACTTGCGCCCAGACACGCCCGACGAATACAAGCGCCAGCGATAGTTTGGCAAGATCGGTCAGTAGCGTTATGACGACGACGGTGTCGTCTGTGGGACAGCAACAGCAACAGCAACAGCAACAACAACAGCAACTACATGGCGGTGTTGTTGGTGGCATTAAGGCTTCTAATAGTAATATAATGACTGTCACAACATCCACCTCAATGGCCCAACAACAATCGTCCCACTACAATAAAACTACGATGGGTAACAAAAAGGATAAGCATGGCACAGCAAAAGCCAATCATCAGCAGTCTATAGCGAATTCGGTTAGTGGTGGTAATGGAAATTCCATGGCCACACTTGCCGCTGCCTCTGCATCTGGTATGTCAGTGTCAGCAGGAACAGCGACGGAATTGCTCAAATTGCCATCTAACACTTATTTGCGCACTGTGCCGCAATGTGGCACTACTGGGAATAATAACAGTGGCAGTGGAAATATGCGCGGTTCAACGTACTCAGTGCAACGTGTCAATATACCGGTGAGTGAAAGATTCATCTAAGTTAAGTGCTTAAACTAATACCTATTCTGAAATGAATATATTATATTTAGCAAAGTGTTAAGGTGCGAAAATGTAAATTTTATTGCGCATTCCGTTATAATACCCATCCACTAAAAATTTTTATTTGGAACAACTTTTGCTTAAGGAGATAAACTCATATAAATCTTATGATTTTTCGCATTTCCTTGCATATAGCGTCTGCTCGAATTTTTTATGTGGTGATTTTTGGCGTCGCTGGTTACAAATTTGATATATTAAAATAATAATATTAAAAAATTTTACAAATAAAAAGTTCTCCTCCTTTGAAATTAATTTTGTAATTCAAATAGAGTAGTTTGTTCTAAAATTTCAAACTTTTTTATTACATTATAAAAATTCAGCAAATAAAAAAAAAAATTTTTTTTAATCACTTGAAAGTTGCGCTTTATTTTACTAAAATTTAATTAGCTACAAAATGTATGCTCGAAAATCTTTTAAAAATTCCTATTAAAAATGGCGAAATTATCATTTTTTTGTAGTTTATAGGAATTTTAGAGAATATTATGCAAAGTTTCAAATTCGGACTTATGTATGTATATAGTTTTTATTATAGAATATACTATATTTTTATATTAACAACCTTTATTGACAAAAAAAAAAGTTCAACAATATTAATTTCTGAGCCCAAGGCCAGTTATAAGGAGATAATAACTTCACCAGGATATCAACTAACAACATACGGCTTGCCATCCGCCATTTGAATTTTGAAAAGCTGATGATATCAGATCTCGAAAACACCCGAGTAACGAGAGTCAAATTAATCAAATTTGAAAAGACTTGCGACACATTAAATCGTATCATTTTAAATTTTCTGAAATTTGATAACAGATTCGTAATTAGCGATCCCGACAATCCCCGAATAAGTAGTTTCAAGCTGTAAAAATCTTCAGACGCATAAATATCGATTTCTTAACTTAAAAGACGTTTTTCTCGAAAACTTTTTCCTGGCCGTAGGCCTTTTTTTTAACTTTCCCTGTCCCGTATGTATGTGGTTTGAAATTCTACATGTATTCATAACATGTTACGCATTTATTCTGGTTACCATTGCCACCGAAAACCGTTGTTGTCACAGGGTAATTTGGAAATTTTTCATATGTATATAAAAATGGAGGTTGAAAACTGTAGAGACGTCGAGCCAATACATCTGATTGTAGCTATAATTTGAACAGAGTTGTGAATGCATATAGATTTAAGTATTTTGCTTTGTTTTTGTTATGCAATGTTAAATAAATAGATTTGAAAGAAAAAAACAAATACACAATTTTGTATATATGTATTTGCAAAGGCAATTAACAAATAAATACTTATAGGAAGGGAAGGGGTTTTCTAGTAATTTATAATAGAGTACCGCAGAGTCTCAATCTATACAATCTAATATGCCTTCAATCTATACATATTTTTTTTTGCGGAATTTATTTTTCTGGGGTATTTTTTATGCGGTGCGTTTAGTTTCTTTTTGCCTTTTCTTTTGAAATTTGACCTCAGGATTATATATAGTATTTTTATACATAATATTTTTAAGCGTTTTTGTTTTTTAATTTTCTCCTATTTAGGGTTAAGTTTTAATTTAAAATTAACAGTTTTACCAAGAATTCTGCAACTAAATATAAATGCCTTCTAAACAGAATGTTTATTATTTGACCACAATTTTATTAAAAATTGCTATAGTATTTTCCTTAACCTCTAAATTATAAATCATTTATTATATTTTCTTCATTCCCTTCACATAGTTGCCCATCACCGCACTCGTACAACGCGGCAACAGCTGGGAATTGACCAGTGCTGCACCCTCCAACAATGCCGGCACAACAAATATGGCCACCATAACCGCACCGGTGCCGACAGCAACACAGGCGCTGACACAGTTAACGCCACAACAACAACAGCATCAACGAATGATGAGCGGTGGTTCAACATCGAATATGTCCATGGCACGAGGTAATTCGCGAAGTCGTGCAGCTGCTGCAGCTCAAGCGATGCAACAAACAATGGCCAGCATGCACAATGCGGCGGCAAGTAGTGGAGGTGCAGCGTCAATGACTTGTGGCGTATTAAGACCGACGCAGATGTGATGATGTGTAGCGAACACGAGCACGAACACGAGCACGAACACGAACACGAACTGCCAACAACGAATAGCCAACAAACGCCAGCAGCAATGATGCTTGGAGGTAGCAATAGGGGAGTAAAGGGAAGTGGATTGGGATGTGGAGGTGCCGGTGTCGTTGTTGATGTTGGAGCTGGAGGATTAACAGTGGCAACAAAACCGAAGGCAGGAGCAGCAATAACAGCAACAACAAAGAAACGTTCACTTGCCGCAATGTCCATTGCGCTCGCGAAGCAGTGAAAATAGGTAGGAGGGCGGGCGGTTGGTGAGGTGCAAGAATTCTCAAAAACTCTCAAATAACTTTTTGGTATTTCGCTTTTAATCATAAGCCAAACAACAACAACGAAGTGCTGTGCACTTGAATATTTCTTTTTTTTTCAACTATGTAGTAGACATTTTGAATTAGCCCTTAACTTATCATAATTCAAAGATTTGTAAATATAGGTGTTAGTATTTACTAATTAAAGTGGTTAATTAAAGTAACGGTATTTCAAACACAAACTACTTACATACATACGTAGATATTAATAGTTTAGCTGTGTAAAACACACATACAAACAAACATACATATATAGCATAGATATATTAAACTGTAATTTATAAATCTAAACACATACTACGCGTAATACGGGTATATTGCTCTCAAGATGTACTTCAGAAAAGTGCATGCGCACTCAAATTTGTACATACACACATACACATGCATATATACCACGTGTATAGAAATTAAAATGTAAGTAGTTTTTTTAAGTATTTTAAAAGTCTTGTTTCGCTAAAATATAAATAAAATATGGAGTATTAGTTATATAGGTATTTATAATAAACCGCATATGAAATCGTATAAACAAAGGTACACAGAATACAAAAAAACAAAAAAAAAATATGTAGGTATGTATGTATGTAAGAAAATGTCACAACAACACACATTTGTATATTACCGCATTCAACTTTTCATATATTACTTGTAACGGTACTTTTTCATTAAATACAAATATATACTATAATTATGGCTATTCTAATTGTAATTAAGTAATAGTATAAAATATATCCATTAAAAATATTACGAATTAACGTGATTAGCTTGTAGCTATAAATATAACTGTACTTTCATTCAACAAAAACAAAAAAACAAAAAAATAAAAACAAAATTCATAAGCAGAGAAGTTAAACTTTTAAAATTTAATAGTTGCTGATACAAACTACATAAATCAATAGTAATCGTATAAAAATATATTTTGAAATATTTAATTAATACATAAAATGTGTTAATTCTCTTGTGAATTACTTCATCAAACTTATGTACACAATTACTTACATATGTAATATATACCGCAATAGTTTCTATTTACTATTTTTATTTTCATTTTATTTTTAAATTTGTGTATGGATAGTAAGTATTTCATACATATATATTTTTGTTTATTGACATAAATATTTCATGAACTGTTATTAAATAGTATCCTGTTAAATTTATATAATAACATATTTAGTTTTTTCTTCGAAAGTACATGTATTGTACATTATGCTCAAGAAACTTGAACAGAACTGCTGGACTCAATTATATTTGAATTCCGTAAATTGCTAAATTATTAAATAAAGTAAAATAAAATGGAAAATATTTTAAATATTAAAAAAATAAAATAAAATATTGTCATATTATTGTTGTGCCATTGACAGGTAAGCGTAAGATAAACAAAATAAGCGCGCAGTGATTAGCACGCCCGAGCGTTTTATGTGAAAAATTATGCCGGCTGTTTTTGAAATTATAATTTTTATCGCTGTTGTAATTGTTATCTAATCTTTATCTTTACAATTTTTTTTATAATTATAATTATCTTGATCGATATCAATAATATCTTAATTTTTTTTAAATATAATCGATATTATTAACAATGTCGTTATCGATATGAACCTAATAGTTTTGGCAACTGTCTTTCAACTCCCTACAGTTGGTAACCGCCATGAAAACTTTTGGAAAATTAATTGAAGGATTTTCTAAGGAGCAGTCTTAGGAGGAGTCTTAGCGTTGTATAATCATTAAAGTAATTGTTTTGAAGCGTATATAAAAAATAAATTTGCAATTTAAACATAATGCTATAGAAGAATTTATATTTTTATAAAAAAAATTTAAAATAGTCGCTAAAAGCAGAGGATCTGAGGTATATAAACTTTCAACGAAACTTCAAGTATTCAATTTTTAAATAAAATATGTAAAAAACGCCAGCTAGTTGATTACATAAATAAATCTATAATTTCACGGGCAAACCAACTGGGCTGAAAAAGACATAGCTTTTCATTTGCTTATTGACTTTCATCAGTTTTTGAAAATATTATTGCTTTTTATCAATAAAGCTTTTCACCATGAATGTTCAAAGGAGAGCTTTTTGTGTAAGATTTTTTTCCCAGGATACAAAAAATCTTTCAAACAGTCTGCAATTGTCTTTCGAAAGACTGTAAACTATCTTTGCCAGAATAGGCCTGTTAAGTTACTTTAGTACAATGTAAATCTATGTCTTTGCCGATATCAATATCATTTATTATGTTATCGATATCGGTATCATTACTGGTTTTGGAGAGTGGCATTGCTGAGTCTGAATATATACAAAGTTTATTCTAAGTTCGTATAACGATGGATTCTTTTGTTTGGTCGTTTTTTCGTAGATTTCACGAAAATTCGGACTACCATGGATTCAGTGGTAGTTAGTCTTATTAAAATTATAAAGATACCTATTAAAATCATTATGGAAACCAATATCATACGTATGCACATATATCTTTATTACTTTTATCAACGTTATAGTTATAATAAATGCTATCAAAATCATTATCGATATTTTGTATCCCTATCAACAGTATGTATGTATATTTATCAGTGTTCGCTAGGAATGTTCGATATTTAAGAAAATCGATATGCCGATACATGTATCGCGATAAATAATATCGATACTGAAAAAATCGTAGTCGAAAAAATTCGATATAAAAAATATTCTAAATATTTTAAATTCTTAAAGGCGTGGATGCCAAATTTGAATCACAAGCTTCTAGAGCATAAACTTCCAAATCAATAGAACGGCATTGCGATTTTATTAAATAATATATAAACTTTATATGGAAGTGATTTGTTCATTACAATTATGACAATACTTACCATACCGTGCACTTGCTACTTTCAATATAATCTTCCACCGTTATTACCGAATATTTAGGCCAACTCCCGTCCCATCAACTTCATGGTGGAAAAAGACGCAATAACTAAGGGTGCGAAAATATATTTCGATTTTTATGTTGTACGAGCACATTCATCGCATTTATTTATTTTATATTTGGTTGTTTAACCATGGAATTGAATTTTTTTATTGCCTTTTTGTAGATGAAAAATAAATTTCAAGATAAATAGCGTTAATGGGGGTAAAATATCGATTCTCCCGAGATATCGACCCGGAAAATATCGACTCAAAAAATCGATTATCGAACCGTATTAATCGATATCATATCGAATATTCCTATTGTTGTGCGGTATCGATGCCAAAAGTACTAAGAACTTGGATTCTCAAAAGGGTCGACAGCATCCGATTCTTAAAATTATCGCTTCTGTGTACTCAAAAGTGCTCAGTACCCGAATCTCAGAAACCCTCAGAAGTACTGGGTATTGAGTACTTAGTACTGATCACTGATACATTTACATGGACACATTTTAATACCTTTGTATTTAATCGTGTTTATCATTTTTGGTTGATTATTATTTGAGCACAAATGGATTCCAAAAGGCGAAAGCACCTACATATGTATCTTTAAAAGAGAAATACGATATTGTAACGAACATCGAGAAAGGTGTTAATGTCGGCAAATTTTAAGTCACTGTAAACCAAAAACTCGGGCCGCTGGAGAGAGAAATACTTAAAAACAGGGAAATATCGGCGTATGGAAATAGCTGGTGCGCCAGGGCCAAAGAAATTTTCCCGTCCGTCCGTGGATATACATATGTTAAAAGAAAAGGCTAAGAAATTACATGTCGAAGTTATTGAAAAAGAATGCGGTTTTAATGTCCGTTGTAGATGGCTAGCCGGAATCAAATCACGTTGCAGAATTCCCCCCTTCTAAAACTGTACGACGAGAAATTCTCTGTAGATAGGCCAGGTGTAGAGCCATTTAAACAAAAACTTGGTAGCACGATTAAAAATATTTAAAATTAATTTAAATTTATTAAAACATTCGTGTTTTATCACGAGAAATTGCTCATCATTTGAGAGAATGCGGCCGCAAAAGCGACGATGTTTTCGAATGGGTGGTTAAAAAAATTGGTAACAAAAGGATGGCAGGATTTTTAGTTATGTGACAAATAAACTTTCGAATTGCAACAGATCGTGAAAAAAAAAATTTAAAGAAAAGTACCTACGCAAAATGGATTTCTGCATTCACCATTCTTTCGATTGGCGATAAATATTATGAAAAACGCTCTTCAAGTAAAATTAGACAACCGCAAGTAAATTATACAGGCGCAAAGGACATATTGAAGCGAAAGCTGGCAAATGATCTTTCATCCGAACAATATCATAATACAGATTTAATGGTTTATGCAACTAAAACTTCTGCTAAGAAATCTAACAATATAGACTTGTTTTTTTGAAACATATTTATTACAACTTATCCGTGGCGGCCTAGTAAAAAAAATAATTTCTTCTGATCAAAATTCATTCGATTTTACAGGCCACTGAAAATGCAGTTTGTGAAAGAGTCGATATCTCTCATTCTGTAGCAAAAAACTCCATTGGATTTAGAAATACATAGTTAATCTAAATTATTTTCATTACTACACCGATCAGTTACGAAATGCATATGACTTTAATTGATGGAAAAGTCTTAAATATTTTAGCGCATACTAATTAAAATTAAAAATGTTCCATATGTTATGCAAACTCTAAATAGCTTTTAGCAACTAAAAATATAAAATTTGATATTTTCAAACCTAAGCTCAATACAATGAAGTTCGACATAAGTCTGTTAGACGGGTGGATTCAAGGCGAATCCATACAAGGTGGTGTTATAAATACAACTACAAAATTCCTATGTATTTTGCTTTTGTTTCTGCGTAAGAGTTGTCAAAATTTAAATACATTTTGTTTTTGCTTTTACGGCTTTTGAAAGCTCATACACAAAAGCAAAAACAAAATACATGTAGGTGAATAAAAAAAAATCAAAATCAGCTGCTCTTATGCCATCACCTTTTATAAATTCGCCTTGGGTGGATTCGGGTTACAATTTTTTTTACATATGTACATATTTCATACAGATTCGGAATAAAAAATGGTAAATTAAGAAGGATACAATCAGCTGGCGTTCTCTACAAAAGATTTGAGTTCTGAAAACGAATCAGGTAGGAAATACTTAGGATAATGAAATATATAAGTGCTCTTTTAATTAAGATGCCTATAACTGGATAGTTTCATCTACCAGACTTTTATAAATAAGTCTGCTGAAATAAAGAATTAGATCCAAATTGGTTATAACCACTTCAGATGACTTATGGCAATGCCAAACTTTATTAATATTTGTTGATAAAAAAGAAAAAATGTATTTAGTTACTACGGCTTTTTTTTTGTAAACTTTATTTAAAATAAGTTAATAAATAAAAAAAATACACTGCTTTGAAGACAGTTTGCACATTTGGTACTTTTGAAACGGATTTCGAGACGATAAACATTTATCATCATTTAATCGCCTTAAATTCGATATATGAAGATTATTTGTAACTGGAGACTATGAGAAAAATGAAAAAAGGAGTCGTAAGATGAGGGCATACGAAAAAAAGTATTTCAGTTCAATTTATAGTAGATATAAGAAATATATGAGGAAACTTTCAGCTAGATATCTTGTTCCGACGACTTTATGCCAAAATAACGGATTTGGGACCATAGTGCACTGTAGTGCATCTCAAACTTGCTTGCTTTGAGGCTTGCTTGGGATAAAATTAATGCAAGCGTTTTAGAAAAATGTTGACGACTGGTTTTGGAAAGAATTGACTTTCGAATGTTGATAGTGAAGACATGCCGTTACCCTTACTTCGACAAAAATTGTTGTAAGAAAGATATGAAGCCATTCACGAGATACAGATTGTGTTTCAAGTTATTATCGTAGATGTAAGTTAAGTATCGAGTACAAACACACATTTTTTTTTATGTGTGTAATGAATATATGTATATATATATTGTTTTTATTTTTCTAAGGTAACTTATACCGACGAAGACATTGAAAAATGGTATTCCGTTGAAGTCAATGAGACAATTTGTAATGAAGATGACGTCGAAATGATAGTCTCGTCTGACGACGATATTAATGACGTCATGATAAAACAGTGCAAAAGTTTCTCACTAAACACAAAAACCAGACCAGTTTATATGTAACAAATTGTTTCCACTCTTAATAAATTAAATTAATGTGGTCTACCTTCCGGGTAGAAAATAATCGAACTTTTTTCTTTAATTTTTCTTAAGGAACACATTTTGTACACTGCAAGTCATTAAACAAAGTGTCAAAAGTCGCTTTACTAAACGCACAATAGTTTTTTATAAATAAATTGTCAAAGGATGCCATTAAAAACCGGTGCTCAAGGTAAAATACCCCCTTAAGGGGTTGCGCTACATTGAAATTTTTTAAAAATCGATGTTTTTATTAGCTAAATGCTTCCTGATAGTCCCGAGATTACGGGGAATATAAAATCATACATAATTGTGATGGTTAAAGTTATGTTTTTTTGGTTTTTTTAAGCCGTGCGCGTCTGAGTGACCGGAACCATGTACATATATAAACTTTAAACGCGTTTTTCTCGAAACACGGTTTTTAAAAACGGTACACCACATATGTATCTCCTACAAATTTCAACCGATTCCAAAGATTTTTATATGCAAATCTCACAATATAATCCTCTTGGATCTATCGTAGGATTTTTGCAATACATAATTTTCTATTCTTTTTTTATAACAATATAATTGTAATTTCGTAACAAGTCCATATAATAGCAAATCAATACGATAGATCATAGATAGTACCTTTGTATTGAAGACGAAAAATTGATTGTTGCAGTCGGATGGAGATTTTGGCAGCTACACGGTGTACAAGGTATACTCGCCCTGCGAGATAGGCAATATTCGCAATACCATCTCAACTATAAATAATTATCGATGTAAAGTCCTGAAAAAATTTTCCAAGCAACTTCAATGTATGCACATTAAAACGTTGTTAAAAGATTTCCCTGATAGTGTATACTTTCTTTGCAAAAAAAAACTTTAATTTGGTCATCGATTTCGGGCTTCCAAGGTGGCGTAATCCCTTAAAGAACAATTGAACAATCTGGGTTCGGTGAACTGGCCTTGAGTTATTTATTTACACGAGCCAGATTACACTGTTTTTATGAGCGTAATGCCATAGCGATCAAAAATAGATCAGAGAAAACAGTGGAACATGGAATTCAGCAACTTTAATTCGTTTGTAACAAGATTCTGATGCAATTCCAAAAAGCTTATTGGCTTCAACTCCACTTAAATAAATTGTTGACTGTCTTTAATGTGGAACAAATATTTAAACATAATAACAACAACAATAAAACGGAATTCAGGTTGGATTTTGCACCTTTATATTAAACTTTAAAACTATCACCATACCATAATTCTTATATTATTTAAAAAAAGCTTATAATTAACATTGAAGTTGCTACTAGTTTGCACTAGTCTATATCCAGCTTTTTGAAGTTCCCTTGAATGCCGAACAGGTCGGAAGCGTTTTTCGGCTTTCCAGGACGCAATTTTTCATTAACTTGGTGGCGTTTCTCGAACTCCATCATATCAGCGCGACTATCTTTAAGTTTCTTGTAAAAGTTTTCTGCAAAAGAAAAGAAGTGACTTATTATTCACAGGACAAATAAAAATATTTCTAAAAAATGAGAATTAAACTTTCGAGTTAAGACGTATGAATTACACTGTACAGCTCTCGTCTGAGTATTAGACCAAACTAAGAGATTGGGGCATAAGTAAAAAGTAATTTATCCATCTTTCGTAGTTAGTATCCGAAATCGGTTCGTAGTTCGAAATTGAACCTTTTGCTTAAAAAGTTATTTTTTATTATTTTATGTTAACAACTAAAACACTAAAAATTAATGGCGTGTTCCTCCTCTTCCTCCCATTTAAATGGTATATAATGTTTTTTGTTCAAACCAATATTACTAGTGCTAAAAGCGGTCAAAGGAAAAGATCTTGCTATAATACATTTTTTTAACTTCACACATATTTTGACATTACAGCCCCACCAAAAAGAAAAGTAATACCTTGTGGAATCCCAGTGGGTCCCAGTGCAGAAATAAATAATAGGGACTAGACCAGCTGTAGGAAAGTGTAGTTAGCAGACCTAATCAGCACCCGATTCGGGGGATGTTCGGACTTCACAAAAGCTAGTGAATATAACATTCCTGCAAACCTGATAACTCCTAACATACAATATTGATTAATTCAAGTTTCCATGATTAGATTTAATTTTTTGCAGTCTTGCTTCAAAGGGTTAGTTATCAGTTGATACCATGGCTGAAGGTCATTTTATGGGTTGGTTGAGGTTGAACTATGTACCTGTATCTTGTAGAGAGGCGAGAATTGTGTTCATACACAAAGTTGGTAAGAGCAGCTTGACATGCCAGGAGATTTTTCTAAGGATGTTCAAGAAGTTACTGAAGGAGTTTGAAGGGAAAGCCCTTAGTTATAACAGAGAAATACCTAGACACCATGAAAAACATTCTAAGAAGTATAAATCGGCGGACAACTCGACGATATTGAAAGACAAGACAAGAAATCACAAGGTCCCGTCGAGGAGACCCAAGAAGCTCGTTAACACATATTTATTCTTGAAATACTACACGACGCACCTGGGAGTAATATTAGCTAGTAAAATGCTGAGGAAGCGCAATGTTGAGGAAAGGATGAAGAAAGCAAGCATTGTTCTATGGTGCTTTGGTGTGAAAGACAATTGCTTACATACTCCGTGCCGATGGAGAAAGTTCAGAGTGCAGCTGTACTCTGTTCACAAGGTCGCTCTCAAAAGAATTCTCAATTGGTGGCCCATCAGATAATACTGCGACTAAACCCGAGGGTAGATAGACGGCAATAGTGGAGTTTAACTGCCGAACCTTCGGAAGGAGGAATACATTAAGTACTGGCTACTTGGCGCCATGTTTCCGGGGTTTGGGGGAGGTAACGTAAAGGTTTTAAACTTAGGTATCTAGCTAACATTATATCTAACGACGGTTTTAAATTTTAAAGATAACAAGGGAAAAAGAAAACGACACTGGCATATAGGTCACAACTTTTTAGCGCCGCATGCTCGGAAGGTGGGAATCACTGTCGGAAATGTAGTTGAGACAGAGCAAAGACTTTGAAATATCCCGTATGTTCACGCTCCACATTGTCAAGAGAGCGATTGATGTGCTTGGGACCACTCAATTCGAGAATTTAGAGGACATTGCATTTTTACTTCGTAAGAAGCGTTGACATTCTAAGTTCGTCTAAGGTTCGAATTTCATTTAGCATCGGTATGGGCCAGTAGATTAATGTGTGGATTTTAGACAACCACTTGAACATAATCTAATATTACTTATGGTAAATATTATCGCAGCTATTTGGAGAACGTGAAGACGGAATATCATTAACATCTTCTTTTTAGCTGTTCACCTTTCGTGATGCTAATTTTTAACAACTTCATATATAAAGGGCCTTATGCCCTTATAAAAACTGAGGTTAAGTCATAGTCAGTTTTTAGTACACTGTTGAGCGTTTAGTAATTTCTTCAAAAAACACGTTGAGTCTAAAAGCGCGATATCGCAAAGAACAGAAGCAGGAACAGAGTCTAACTGATTCTGTTGCCGTTTTGTTGTAATGAATTCTGTGTCTGTTGCTCGCAGCATCAGAATCGTAGAATACTGTTGCCGTTTCTGTTGCTGTTAAAAATGTATTGAATTCTTTTCATGTTTCTGTTTCTGTTCTTTGCAACACCGCGCCTTTAGATTATGGTCACTCTTCATGCATGATACCTAAAAAGTGAGCTTAAACTAAGACGTAAATTTTCATAGTGATGAAAGTTGGTTGAGCTCGACAATCATTTCTCATTTTATTAGCATCACAGAGAAGCCTTGTAGCTACTTGGGAAACTATCGGGTGAGCGCAGGGCTTCCCTTTTTAATAACTGCCCCCGATATCTAGTAGTTTACAACGACTACTTAGAAATGTCGATATAACTGAACCCATGGACATGGACAACTACATATAATTTCACCTAACCTAAACTGTCTCCAGTGCTCCTAATCTAAAATTAAATGAGACAGACCAGCGAAAGCTTGCATAGTAATTTGGAAAATAGTATCGAAATATTGTACTTCGTGGCCTTGATGGTTACTTCGGTCAGAAAATCCCAATCCTAACTTCAAACTTTAGTCCATTAATTAAAGTAATTTAAGTTTTTAAGATAGTTCCTTACCTCTCATATCCACACACTCTTGCTCTTGGCCGCCATAATCTTTAGGCAATATACTTTGCGGCACATATTTGAAGAAATCTTCTATGTTGCTATGCGTATACAGAATGCTGGTCAGCTCCTTTTTCATAAATGGTGTCATTAGAGCCAAAATTTTATCCATAAAAGGGACAATGTTGATGAAATGAAATCCAACTAGGCGAATGGCAGCTGCTTCCTGTGAAAAAAAGATGGTTATTTATGCAAATTAAATTTACAGAATAAGAAAATTTCAATTGAAAAAAAAAACTTTACATACTTGCAAATAGAAGAGGAACTTCTTCATCTGAAATATGCCAATGCGTGCTACATGCCCCAAAGTGACACCCTTCAAATCGATGACTATAACGTGACCTGGTCGTATGCCATCCTCGTACATCCACAGGTCGAAAATCATGCAGTAACTGGAAATTGAAGAGATATAATACATAACGTAATTAAAAAAAATTGAAATTAATTTGAAGATAGTAGGTACTGCAGTTTTAAGATTTTGGTAGGGGTTTGAGATATCCTGATTTCACATAGGTTATTACTAAATTTTTATTTAAACATCTGGCAAACCTCAAAGGTTTTTTACAGGCTAAGTTTTCCTGAACTTCTAACTTTAGTTGAATTAAATTTTTTTTAAACAGGTTGCAATCCTACCCAAATATATTTCTAGAATAAATCTTCCTTAAATCTTTTCGGTTTGGCAACAGTATGGTAGAATTTCAGTTACCATACCAACCAAATTTTTACTCGAGTCAACGTTCTTTATAATATGGTAACCCGTTTAAGCAAAATTTTCGTATAAACGCTAGCGTTGCGCACCAATACTATTATATTTCAGCAAGCTTAGAAACTTAAATACATGTTTATTTTCAAACAGGTGGCAACACCCTATAAACGCATATTTTCTGAAGCCAACTTCCTTTGAATACCATGTCGTAATATTTCCTTTAACTCAATAATTTAATTTAATTTACTTTTTAAACCAGTGGCAACCCTATACAAAAGTATTTCCAAAATTTAGATTTCCTAAACCTCCTTTGTTTGAGACCCATATTTCAATATTTAATTAATTAATTAATTACAATTAATTTTGTAAACAGGTGGCAACCATCCCCAAAGATAATTTTTAAATTAAGCTTTCATAAAATTTTTAGATTGGTACTAATTGAATAAAATTTGTTTTAATTTATTATTTTACTTAATTTATATTTAAACAAGTATTTAAAGTATTTAATTGACCATAACATCTTTAACAGGTGGAAAATCACTTTGAAAATATTCTATGTTAATAAAAATTTTATACAAATTCGTCCGGCAGTTTGTGCGTGAAAAAGTAACATATTCTCACACACTCACTCGCACGGAAACTTTCTCATTTATAATATTGGTACGATTATTCGCCAACTTATTCCAACTAGAAGTGTCAGCTACTATTCCGTCAGCTATTCGACCGTTTTCCTAGCTTTTTAACGACCTTGAAATAACCAAAAATAAATTTTATACTTCCATTGAAATACATAGTTTCTAACCTCGCTTTTTTGTTTTAATTGTTAGATGCATTGCAAACCTTTCATATGATATTCATTTTGTCATATTTTGCACAATGAATATCTTTTATTTATTCAAAATTATTTTGTCAATAAAGTATTTTCAATAGGTTTAAATTTGAATGCTAAATTTTTCTAAATTGACGTACTTTATTTAGTTTTGAAGTTTTTAATAGATGGCAACCATATTCAGTAGTATATTGTTGCTAAAGAATTATGATTAACACCTTCCGGTTGATATCGATATTGCTTTGCTTTACTTTAAAAAAATTGTGTATTAATTTTAACTTTTTTAATGGGTGGCAGTCCTGCTCAAGAATATATCGAGAATAAAGAGCTCTCAATAAAGTTTTGACCAATTTGGTTTTGAAATCGGAATTGGATTTGAAACCGTTTATCTACTCAAACATTTAATAGGTTGGAACCCTGTGCTTTTCGACCAATTTGGTTTTGAAATCGGTTCAGTAGAGAATAGTAAGGCTGTTAATGCACATTCCTCGCGAGATTCATTGATATTTCCTTGAGAGACTCATTTTTAAGATGTTTCATTAGAAAATGGGATATTTTTCACTCAAAAAGTGTTTCCAAAATTCAGGTAGCGATTCGAGATCACTTTGCAAATCACAGTGCCTCAGATATATTCAAAAAATGCAAGTTTACTTAAAAATAATCCATTTTAAAATACTATTTATTTTTCTCATATAAATTAAAAATATAATAAAATAAACCTCATATTTGAACAATAAGTTGTTCCCTATATAACGCGGTTCATAGGCCGAACTTATTCTACAATTTGTCCCACAAATTGAGAGACCTACAGTTTTAGGCCAACAGCGATTTTTTGAGAGACATTTTTTCATGATAGAAATACACTCGAAGGTTGATGATAGCTCACAAGATTTCACGGTTTTAGCTGTCTTGGTGAAGGAGTTTGAGAAAGTTATATATGTATATGAAATTTCAAACTTTTTAATCAGAGTTTTGGGCAAGCAGTTTTATAGCCAATTTAAGTTTAGTATTACAACAAATGCAAGCTTGAAGTGGCTTAAAAATCGTTTTAACTTTTGATAGTTTTGTTTCCGACAACCTAATGCACTTTCTTCTTAAAACAAATGCCCGACTTTTTCTTTTAATAGATAAGGCATTAGCATCTTACCACAGCTGGAAGTGATATGCATATTATCGATGTTAAGGCATAAAGTTGTCAGTGTAAGGGACATTTAAAAAACCGGTCAGGGAATTTCGAATCCTATATTTCCGGCGAAAACCCGCACCTTTATACTGAAACTTAAAACACACTGAGGCTGTGCAGCAATAGATATCAGTCCCTATTGCAATAGTTGTATTAGGTGCAAGTAATAATTAAAATAGAGGATCTGAAGACCTATACAAAATTTACTTACATATTTCCCCAACTCGGGCGCTACAGGGGATTTCACTCAGCTGCGGTGACCTTAGTGTCTACTTATAAATACAAACATATTTATATGGATTTGAACTTAATACCCGTAGCGAATTCAATGAAATTGCATTATTACTAGCTAACTATTTATTTAATTAACAATTTATTTACGAAGCAATTTGTGTCATATCTCATAATGTCATGAAATATGCAGATATGCTTTGAATTCATATGCAAATAAATTGTTGCTAACTATTTGCACGTAGTTCCCGTGATTACAATACGACTACAACACTCACACCTGCAGTCCTACTGCCGCACAGTGGTGCAGCCCCATAACTCTTTTGGGTAAAAATTAGAAGGAATTGTTTTTGGGCTTTAATTTTTCGTATATAAACTTTATGGCCATAAATCAAGAAAAGGACCTAAACAGGTCGTGAAAGGTTTATTTTAAATCATACCTTCCATACAAACCTAAGGCACACCCATTAATATATGACTCCGAAATTTTGTCCGTATATTTATAATAATATTGCAAGCGACACCCAAAAACTTGGCGAAATCGGGTTATTTTTTCGCTCATCCTCCATACAACCTTAACTTCAAAAACGCCATAAAAAGCGCACCGATGATGTGACTACGAAATTTTGTTCTTATGTTTATAATATCTCCAATACAAACCTAATATTGAAATCGCCTCAAAAAGAATATAGAATAAAATTCTCGTCATGCTTTGTCAAATCGATTTAGTTTTTTAATCTCGCTCTATAATTATTCGATATTTACTTTCGCGTATCAAATTTGTATCAAATTCTATATTTTTTATGTCTTTATAAGCCGATATCTCCTAAAAAAATAGTAGAAATTGGTTAAAATAGCGATAGTAATAGTAGTAGTATTATTAGTAAAATTAGGTTTAGGATTAATAAAAATAGTGGTAGAAATTAGGAGCAATAGTGGTAATAATAAGTAGAAGCATTAGTAAAATAGTGGTAGTCATGAGTAAAAAAGTTGGTATTAATTAGTAGTAGGATTAGTAAAAATAGTGGTAAAAATTAATAGTAGCATTAAGTAAAAATAGTAGTAAATATTATTAAAAATAATGGTAGTAGCATTAGAAAAATAGTAGCAGTAGCATTAGAAAAATAGTAGTAGTAGTTAGTAGTAGTAGAAATTGTAGATTTAGTAATTAGTACTTGTAGCAGTAGTAATTAGTAGTAATAGTAGTTATTAGTAGCAGTACAAGTAGTACTAGTGGTAGTAGTAATTAGTAGTAGCGGTAGTTAGTAGCATTAGTAGAAGCTGTAGGAGTTGTAGTAATTTTATATGATGTAAAAATTATCGTCCAATACAACTTTTTTCGAAAATAACGCCTGTAAGCTTAATTGAATTGAAATCAAATGTTTTTTGCTTGTTGTATACATCTGCTTCGTCGTAAAAACCGTTTAGTGTTAGAGTTGTCGTTTTAAATAAAAAAGAATTAAATTTAATTATTTTCGCAGCCTAATATATATTCTTAAAGTGTAAAACTACTTTAAAACGTTTTGGAAACAAAAATACAACACGCTGATTTGAACCAAATTCGTCATTAGCCATATAAATGAATATAAATATTTTCGTATTTTATATTCCAGAGGTTTCAAGCAATAACAAAACAAAAAGGATTTTTGTTTTTATTGGTTGTAGTTGAATAAAATTGTTGCGACTTTATAAAGTCCCCCTTAAATGTTAATTTTATTGTTAATTTCATTTCGTATACAATTTTCAATTTAAATCTAAAATTTTCATATCCAAATTTTTCTTTATAAGGCAAAATCATACACATATAAGAGTTCATTGTTCAAAATCCAGTTTTTTCACCCAAAAATCCCACTGTGGTCATGTGTACTCTTCTTTGTATATTAAATCAGCCCTACTATGAATAGCAACTCTCGGAAAATTTGTTTCCTTTCCTTTAATATGAGAAAAGGAGAAAAATGCCTCGGGAGTTTCTATTCACAATAGGGCTGAATGTCAATGCAAGTATCGCTGATTGAAACTCGGCTTCAGGCAAATAACATTGAATTGACAGGCAATAATTGGCCTGTGTCCTTGTAACCTAGTTGCAAAAGAGCACTAGGTAGGATAACGAATTGCATGTAAAGCAACAACACTAACTCGGAAAAATACGCGAGTTGAGCCAACTCGGTAAAATGATATCTGACCTCAGATGTAGTGTTGGGAAGTGAAAAAAACTGCGCTATTGTGAATTAACCCTAAGAAAATACATGTGAAATTTAGATTTGGGACCTAATTCGTTTTTATTTGCATAGTAATTTTAATTATAAAACTACATAAACCTAAAAATTGCCGCCACAACTATTTTCCGCTCTTAAATGGAACAAAACAAATCGCAACATTCATGAAAGAGGCTAACAGGGTTGCTTTGCAACTAAAGAAAATTTTATCCGAGCTGGAGCATTCTTTTGCAACTCGGGTACAATAAAACGAGCCCAATAAACCAACTACTAGTAAGCTTCGATCAATCTCAATTAAAAAGGGCGCGACAAGCGTTTGTAAACTCTTGTTAGTATTTTTTTTCTTGAGAGTCTTCTAATAAAAACCATTTGCCATTCGAAAGCAAAAAAAGTGTACAAACCAACTCTATGTGTAGGAAAATATTAAAACTCTAAATAACAGAGAGCAGTATAAGCTTAGCATAAACTCTTACATATTATACATGAATGGCGCAACAATATTTTTATTAATCCCTTGTTAAGTTGATAATTACTGTCAATGATAATTGCTGTCTGACTATAGCTAATAATTAATACCTCTAGTTAAGGATTATAATTACTGACCGGCTCTAGTGTAATTCATTTCTAATTCTAATGCTACCTCATCCGCCGACGCTTGCAGCATGGTCCAAAAGTTTCTGACCTGAACTATAAACTGAATAGTAGATCTCAACCACTACTGATAATATTATTTTTTAATTATTATGCAAATATAAACTTTTAGACCTCTATTACTTTTGTTCATTCAGAGCGATTTATTAAATACCAGATTTTGAAATTATAGCCTAGTCTATTTTATTTGAATTCCATGCGTAAAATATATTTTTTAACTTATTAATATAATTGAAGTTACTTCATTAAACTGGTGGCGTCCCTCTCCAAAGGAATTTTCAAAATAAATCTTTCTTTAACACCTCTTTCGTTTGATAGACATATTTCAATATTTGATCTAACTTATAATTTTAATTATCTCTTAAAAGAGATGGCAACCCTCTCCAGCAATATTTTGAAATAAGCTTTCTCCAAATTTGTAGTTTAGCACTGATATTGTAAACTTGCATTTTTTTTTATAATTTAACTTAATTAATATTTAAACAGGGGGAACGTTCCTTAAAAACATTTATGAAGCTTTATTAAACCTCTTTCGTTTGATAACTATATTGGAATAATTGATTTCACTCATTGTTTCGATTGAATTTAATCCTTTAAACAAATGGCAGTCCATATAACGAAGTGGTATGTGCTAAAGCTTATCAAAATCTGCCTAGTCGTCATATAGCAATATGTGATTTAACTTATTTATTTAATTAACTACAAATTTTTTAATAGCAGGTGGCAACTCTATTTAAAACATATTCTATATGTTAATGCAAGCATCATGCGTGCGATTCGTTGTCAATTGATCCTCTTTCCAAAATTAACTATTTTGCCCATTCCTTTACGGTGGAATACAAAGCGGAAGAATAGTTGAACCCATCCCTACATTTGTCAAGCATTTAATCACAACCCGATACTCAATGGAAGTAATATCAATTTATAATAAACTGTCTGAATTTATTACACTGTATCTTTTTAATAAAATTAAATATTTAATTATGTTTTGTGATGTATAAATATGTAACGAAGTGTTTGGTAACTGAATGCCATTGGGATTTGTTTCTGCGACAAATTTTACAAAACTGGGCTAGCCAGAAACTTTTGGATCTTAGTACGTGTGTAACAGGTCAATGTTGGCTTGAATGCAAAATATGAGATTTAAATGCCCATGTTGTTTATTTGCAAAGTAAGCAATCTTAGTATGTGGATCAGAATTATGATTATACAATTTTCTAAAGCGTAAAGATAAATAATAAACAATAAAACATATTAAGCCACGTAAAACATAAACAATCGGAAATAACTCTTATAAAAATACCCCATCTAATACGAGTAAGTGTTATAAAAACAGTTTTTCATACAATTTCAGAATTCGGGCAACGTTTTCAATTTGCAAATTCGGGTTAACTGTTATTTTTGAAGTACGTCGTACGTTTTTTTTTAATAATAAGATATTAAAAACAAAAAAATAAATATAAACTACAAGTATTATCTTTTCTGTTACATTCGAATTTATAACGTTAAACCGAATTCCGGGCGAGCAAAATTTAGTTGATAAATAAATATAGGCGGTAGCACGTCTGCCGGGATTTCCTAGTTATCTTAATGCCAAGCTTAGTAAGAGAATATGACAAGAAGTTCTGATATTGATGTTTTCTTCCATTTCTCTGTATACACTGGGCAACAAATCGTCAACTGAATATTCCGTACCAAGAACAGTAAAATAAAAAATACCTCAACCTCAAATATGCAGCTGTTATTATAGATTGTATTGTTTTAAGTGCAACATAAAAACACGATGACTGGCTGGCTATTTATTACCGCTATATTTAGCAAAAATTAAATCCACTTTTATTTTCCTAATAAAGTCGTATCTGCGATAGACGATTACTACCGAATTTTAAAGACCAAAAACCTAATAATTTTTAACAAAAGAAATATCAAACAATGTAGCAACGTAAATACACACAAATGTTCTATATATGTACATATAGACAATAAAAATACTGCAGCAGTTTGTCGATTAGAATGCTTAATCTTAATAAATAAAGCTCAAATGTCCGATTAAGTTCAAAATTTATACAGAGTATTTTGCGATGCAAGAGTAAGGGCATGCACTAATTTTTATTATAACTGTACTTGTGGTTTAAAATATACATATCTAACTGTAAACTTTTTTGGGATGCGTGTTTGCTGAAAGCAACCTTGCTATTATAAACTGTTACACCTATACTCGTACCACATTACATTCAAAATTGGAAAACTACATTTACTTTTAGAATTAAAGGATAAATGATAAGTGTTTGTTGTTGTTCTTTTATTATGCTGCCCGGTTTTAATTGATGTACATATAGAGGAACGTTGTCAAAATTGATTTGGAGACAAACCGACTTCGGTTAAGGCAGAGGCGGATTAATAGAAAATAACATATTGAACTATTCCATTGCAATAGCCTCACTTAGAACGGCAAAATTGTTGTTTTTTCTTTCTCGTTATCTGCCAAGAATGAAAGAATACAGGATTGTGCATTCGTTTTTCTTCGATCAGCAGATCGTGACGCCATTGCAGCTGATTTTGTACGATAAAAGCGGCTCTATTCTCTCTATTATTGCAAAATCATCGCACCTTTATTGTGATATTTACTGCGACTAAAATTTGATTGATAACACAAAGCCGAAACCGGTGTGTCTCCAAACCAAACTTGACAAGGGATGACGGAAATTCGTCCCAATATACATCAACTTTTCATAATGTCGGAAAAACAGATGGTCAAAAAGAAACTGCAAAGATTATTGAGAATTTCGCCAACTAAAAATGGAGGATATACTAATATTTTTTAACTATTGTAAGATAATAAAGATTCTTATTTTTTTGAAAATAAAAGTGAGTTAATGTTCACTATTGTTTATTCAACTAATTTTGCTTTTAAACCAAAATCATTTATGGCGTTATCCTTCAACCTACATTTCAGTTGAAATTAGAAAAAGGAGAAAAACCGGCATTAATTGCTTACCATTATCTCAAAACACTGATTTTCTTATTTTATATTTTGATAAAATATATCCTATGTTATGGCCGAGATTCCTGCCTAGTTATCAGTTAAAGCCCCATGAAAATCCATTCAGTAGTTTCGGAGATTAGTGAGTTCTAAAATACAATCGATAATTCTAAAAATAGTCCAAGTGCATTTTATTACACTCTCTGCATCTCCTTAGTAATTCTTTGACAGACTAGCGATGAAACGATGCCATGTAAGTAAGTATAGATACTTTTACTTGGAAGCAGTATCGAAAAAAAATATCGATACTTGAAAAATATTGGATCTAAAATATCGATATCTCCGTATGAAGTGAGTTAAATTTTATTTTTTTTTAGTCATAAGTTAATCATCCTCTGGGAATCCTAAACTCCAAGTAAGAAAAGTTAATAATGTAGGATATAAAAAAGAAATAAAATAAATGAATGGTATTTTATCACAGGTAACATATTAGATAACACACACATAACATTAAAAAAAAATTATACATAAAATATTTCAGCGAAAACAGTCGTGTATTTTGTACTTCCTCAGAATAATAGTTTTCCAAATGTTACCCGTCAACACTTCGTCATCTTTTCTTTGACCGAAGGCGAGCTGGCTGTTGTGATACCAAAAGTCGAAGTTTTGGCTATTTATTTATACTGCAATAATTGCTCTTCTTGACATCTACTTTTCTTCAGACGGATACGGAGAAGGCGCATACATTTTTGGTCCGGGCAACGTTAAATAGTTTAGCATGTTCTCAGACTTAATCTTTTTAATCCACTATTAACGCTCTTTTCTTTTTTTTTCTTGCATTATACAGACCTTGGCGACTTCTCGAGGCTTTCGGTTTTACATACGAATCTTTTTTCGATCCCTACGCAATATTTGGTTCAAAAGTGTCGATACCAAATTACTTGGTATCGGATCGTATCGAGTATCTCTAGTACGAACGCGACTTATCTACATAACTTCGAGTTTGAGTTTCTTGTTTTATTTGTGAAGTAATTTAAAATGAATGCAATCATTCTATTTTCAACTGAAAAATAGGGTGAAAGTTGTGTAAATATTCGTCGAGAATGCAGAAAGTGCTCTTTGGGAAAAGCCTTTCACTTTGTCCAGATGCAACTTCATCACGTTTACAAATCCTTCAAAATGATTTTCGTTTGTGTATTTTTGCCTTCAGTCACTCAAATATACATGTTAAAACATAATTCAGAGCGTTCTCTTCAATTTTTTACAAAAATACTTTAATTTCTTTAATTTTCTGTAACGAACTCACCAGGAGTAGATATCGACAAATATTCCCGATTTTACGCTCTCTGTGGCTCTCTATGAGCCACGGAAAGTATTTTATTGTGAGCTGCGATGAGTGAGCTCTCATCGCGAAATTTATTGCCGATACGAGTTCAATGATTTCATCGCAATATTTGGCGATCGATATCGACCAACTTTTTTATCGACTCGTCTTCAATGATTAAACCCAATATATCATTGAGAAGGGACTTTCTTTACGTACTTTATTAAATAGGCAAAAAATTTTAAGGTAAAAGTTTCTGTTTGAAAAGCTCGATTGCATGAATGTTCAGCTCTTTGTTGAGTCAAAAGAAAGAAATTTATTACAAATAGAAAGAAATTTATTACAAATAGATATTAACAGCTTAGTTGATTGGTGCAACATAAATTATAGCCACTTAACTTTAAAAAATGTAAATTTATGAGTTTTTCACGAAGAACTATTCAGCCAGCTTCTTACACAATAAATAACTATACTCTGGGTCAAGTGTTTGACTTTGTTGACTTGGGAGTTACAATGGATTCCAAACTTAATTTTAATAGTCATGTTAATGCTATAGCTAATAAGGCTAGAGGGATATTTGCCTTTATAAAACGATGGTCAAAAGAATTCAAGGACCCATATGTAACAAAGGCTCTTTTTACAACTTTAGTAAGACCTATGCTAGAATACGGTTCGATAGTTTGGAACCCACGTTATCAAGTTCACATTGATCGGCTGGAATCAATTCAAAACCAGTTCTTACTTTTTGCCCTAAGAGACTTTAGATGGGATTCTCGGCTTAATCTTCCTCATTATACTGATCGTTTGAAGCTAATAAATCTTCATACTCTTTCCAGCCGTAGAGAAATGCTAGGCTTAATATTCATTACTAAACTACTCACAGGGTCTATCGCAAGCACATTTCTTATTGCCGAAGTTAAACTTAATGTTCCTTCTCGAATTTCAAGACACTTTTAACCTCTTTATTTAAAACAGTGTAAAACCAATTATGAATTAAATGAACCTTTCCGATGTTTATGTCAAGATTTCAGCTGTCTTTCCAGCACTTTTGATATTTCGGACTCACTTTCCACCATAAAAAGAGCTGTACTGTCCTTTCGCAATAAATGATTAACGGCGGTACTATAATATATATTTGATTCAGCTGATGAAGTTTTTTTCTGTAGCTGAGCAGTTTTGGATTTCGACGCTTAACAAACTTTTTCCTTTTAACAACTCAGCCCAAAAAAAATTATAAAAATAAAAAATAAAAAAAAGATCCGTACGTCATGCGGACTGTGCCCCTCGTGTCGGTTGGGCGGGAAAGAGGGTAACCGTTGGGCTTATTATTATTAAACTAAAGTTCAATTCAATTTAAGTGCAAGTCTAATTATTTTGTTTATATAAATGTAGTATCTCTAACTAGATTCATATGTATGTAAATTTAAACCTCAAAAGTGTCATAACATGAATTAACCTTTCAAAAAAAAAATGCTGTAATTACCTACGTTCATTAGTTATATGCGTACATATACATATACATAAATAAATACATATGTACATAAGTTATAGCATTTACAATAATTGCAAAAATGGGAGTACACAAAATAAATGTGCATTTGTTCCGAAAAACTTTAATTTTGGATACACGGGCATTTTTGGTTCCCTTACATCACAAAGCCCGAAAAATTTACTTATTTTTTTACGTAAATTAATGAACATCGGTCATACGAGAAAATTTGGGACTAGGGATGAAATTATTATTATTATTATTATTTATTAGCTTTAATATACAATACTAAAACTAATTGTGAAAGATACGAGTACTAGCTGATATGGCCTACGACTCGATGATTAGTGAAAATAGGAGGATAGATGATTGTGTGTATGTTATATTATTAATAGTGAGGAAATAAAAATGTTATAACTTATTTGCTAGGTTACAATTTTTTAAAAATGCAAAGATAGTGTGTATGTTGCTGCTGGAAGTTTGAGCTAATAAATCGGATGGGGTGATTGATCCAAAGTGTTTTCTTCTCGTACTAGCTATACCGCAGCATTCGTCAAGGAGGTGTTTGATGGAAGGTGTTTGATTGCAGAAAGGACATTGCATTCGGGGACCATTTGAGAGAAGATGTTCGTGTGTAAGTTTTGTATGACCAATCCTGAGTCGGATGTACAAGCTGCTTACTTGACGCGGTATATCAATGGGGTATGATGCTGCCTCGCATGTCTGATTAAAATTAGTGTACCAATGGTTAAAATTAGCCCATTCCCTTTTCTTTTTGACCCACAAGGGTTTTCTTACAAATCTTTTCAAGTCTTTCTCTGGATATGCTTGATATAAGACATCTGTTTGAGCTGACATTTGGCGAGCTGCTTTATCGGCGTTTTCGTTTCCAGTTATGCCTTTATGCCCGGGTACCCACATAATATTAATCTTTTTTGGGTGTTTAATCAGGATATCTCGTATTTTCGTTATAAGGTGATCGCTTTTGTATATGTTTTGTACTGCCGAAATGGTTGACATACTATCTGTACAGATAACAAATTTACCTTTGCTATGCTGCGCATGGTCAGCAGCTTTGTATATTGCCATAGCTTCTGCTGCGAAGACCGAACAATATTTTGGCAGTTGGCCACCGCTGGTTAGTTTTCCTTCCTGGTCCACTATAGCGAATGATGTGATTTCATTATCGGTTTTTGAACCGTCTGTGTATAAAAAATGCCATTCACTGTTTGGGTAGTGCCTTTGTTGTTCAAGAAAGAGTTGTTGGTATATCTGACTGTTTGTGGTGGATCTGTGATGTGAGTGTAGGCTGGTGTTGAGGCATAGTTGATTGAGTAGCCAGGAGGGTTGAGAACTGGTTTTTGCACAGCTTGGTGGGGGTGTGATGTTTAACTGACGACAAACGCTCGCGCATTTGCTAATAGAGGACTGAACCTTGCACCTGCGCTTGCTGCTGTAAGCAGTCTGGAAGTCTTTGTATAACAACTGATTAGTTGTATTTAACACCTTGGGGGTCAAATTCCATATTGCCTCATTTCTTCGCTCGTCAATAGAAGGGAAGCCGGTTTCTGCTAAAATGCATTTGATAGGCGAGGTGGGGAAGGCATGTACACATCGACGAATGGCCGCATGGTATGGTCCATTAAGTTGCTTGATGTTATTATTAGCAGTTGTTCCGTAAATTGTGAGTCCATAGTCTATCTTTCCCAAAATTAATGCTCTAGTAGCTCTTAGCAGAGTGTTTACATGAATTTGTGAATGTTTGGATGAAAGATATTTTAGTATATTAAGCCTAGCAGCTAGTTTCTTTCTTAAATACAAACAGTGATGCTTAAATGTAAATTTTTTGTCAAATACGATACCTAGGATTTTAATATAGTTTACACATTCAATATTGAGATCGTTCACAACTAGACCAGGATAAACACATTTGGTTTTTTTGCAGATATGTAGAATCTTACATTTGCTAATTGACAGTGTGGCCCCCGAATATTGACCCCATTTCCCTATATCTAAGATAATGTTTTTGAAGGTTGTGTTGACGCTATTTAATTTTTTTTCTTTTGTGAAGATTATAGCATCATCTGCGTAAATAGATAAATCGATATTTTTGTAGTTTAAGATGATATTATTTAACTGTTGGAACGCAACTATAAAAAGTACAACCGATAAAGGGGATCCCTGTGGGATACCGTTGTTTAGTGGATGTTGCTTTGAGAATTCATTATTTACTCTAACCTGAAACTTGCGGCCAGACATAAAGTTTTTAACCAAGTTAAAGACTTTAGGTCCTACTCCCCAAGCCTCAAGCTGGGCTAGCACCACATGGATCCCCACGCGATCAAATGCCCTTTCGAAATCAGTCGCCAGTACAGTGACGTGATTTTTTGTCGAAAGAGCCTTTGACACGAAATGTTGGAGATGTAGTAGTGAATCGGTTGTGCTATGTTTTTCTTTAAAAGCTGTTTGATTTTGACTGATAAATTTGTTTTTAGTTAAATACCACATAAGTCTTTTTGCCAACATTTTATCTAAAACTTTACTCACACAGGAGATCAAAGATATAGGCCGATAACCATTCATATCATGTATAGTTTTGTTGGGCTTTGGAATTGGTATAACAATCGCTGATTGCCTAACGTGGGGATAAATGCCGTTCTCGAAAATGTTGTTATATAGCCACAGTAGTCGGTCTTTCCCAAGTTTTGGCAAATTTTTCAACATTGGGTATGATATACGGTCGGAACCTGGCGTTTTTCCTTTACAGCGTGCTAACGCAAATTCTAATTCGGCTGCTGTAAATTCGGTTTCTAGCTGTCTAGCTGATGGAGTCAGGCGGCTATGTCTTGAAGGTCTGGAAAGAACGCGTTTTTTCTGTGTGCAGTATTCTTCTGAAAAGTTACTGTCAAGGGAATATTTTGACCAGGTGGTCGCAAAGGCGTCTGCGATTTCTTTTGGTGTTGTTAATAGGCGCTGCTCGTAGTTTATAGATTTCAAGAGTATGTATGAAGAACCCGTGAGCGCTTTGATATCGGCCCATATTTTTTTTGGTGATGAATGAATAGTAATTTCTGAAGTAAATTTCTCTAAAATTTTGCGTTTGGTTTCTTTAACTGCCCTCTTAAAGACGGCATTAGCTTTTTTGTATTGGAGTAAGTTTGTAGAGGTCATACAGCGTTTGTAATTTTTCCAATAGTTTTGTTTAGTTTGTCTTAACGTATTCAGATTGTTGTTCCACCAATAGATATTGTTTTTAAAAGGCTTGGGCTTACTTTGAGGTATGGCTATGTTTGCAGCGGACCGAATAGTTTTAATTATTTTAGCTGTGGTTTGTTTAATGCTGGCACTTTCCCACAGTTTGAGACGTTCGTTGCATTCGTGCTGATACAAAGGCCAGTCTGCAAGGTCGGTTCTGAACTTAGGCAACTGTTTGACATTTGAAAATTTTAGTGAAGTGGAAATATTGACGAAAATAGGGAAGTGATCGCTTCCATGAAGGTCGTCGGATATTTTCCAATTACACTTTGGGCTTAATTGAGGTGAGACAATTGTGAGGTCGACATGTGTGAAACTTTTGTGTGTCGAGAAGTGTGTTGGAGACCCATCGTTAAGTATTACTAGATTCTGTGACAGAATTAAGTTTTCGATTTCGGTGCCTCTTGTATTAACTGAAATTGAGCCCCAGAGAGGGCTCCATGAGTTAAAATCACCGGTTAAAATGATAGGTGAGCTAATTTGTTTTACGGATGCGATAAGTTCGTTTGCGGAAAAGAATTGTTTCGGAGGAATATATTGGTTTATCACCGTAAACTTGAAATTCAGATTTATCTCTATAGCTAATGAAGAAATGTTGGATACAATGGGGGAAGGCTTGTGGGGAATGTGTCGTTTGACGAGGATGCCAATGCCTTGCTTGCTAGACTCGTTGTGAGGTAGGTTGGAAAAGTAACCTAAATACGATTTAGGCGTAATTACACTTGAATTTTTAAAAGGAATATGAGTTTCCTGCAAACAAATAATATCTGGGTTGATATCTTTTATCAGTAAGGAAAGTTCGTTAAAGTTGTTGTGGTAACCTTTTATGTTCCATTGCATAATTTTAAAATCCATAAGTAACAGAAGAAGAAGAAGAATATTTATTTTACATATATAGGATATCAAAAAATGGGAAGTATTGTAACTAATAGATATGTATTAATTTGTTTGACTATACTTTATTCGTCGTGATCGGAAAATATCGTATTTTCGTCTAAGGTATTTGGTAAGTTTGGGTTTGTGCATAAATAATTATCGTGAGTGTAGGAATTTTTGGAAACTGGAATTGATGTTGAGAGAGTTGGTGATTGTTGAAGAGAAAGCGCTACTGAGTTATTGTTTCTTTCAATGTCATTTATTAGTGGTGGGTTGGTAAATGTTAATGATTTGTACGTAGTTGAGAGGGCTTGCTCGAAATTAAAAGGTGTGAAATTATGCAGATGTGTGTGTGTTGCTGGGAGAGCGGGAGTGTTTTGTTCTGCATTTTGGAGTGCAGGCTGTGGTGGAATTACGATTTCTATTTGTTCTGTTTCTTTTTCATTTGTAGTTTGCGGTGAAGTTGCAATTTTGTTTTTTGGTTGGTTTTTTTGTTTTTCTTTTATGTCGGTTGAGAAAGAAGCGATAGCTGAATAACTTTGAGTAGAAAGGGAGCAGTTAAGTGTTTGTTTTTTGTATAGGTTATATGCTTCGCGCATTGTGCATTTTTTGTTAGTTTTAATTTTTAATATTTCTTTTTGTTGCAAAAATTTCTTACATTGTCGAGATGAAGACGGGTGCTCTTCTGAGCAATTTGCGCACGATGTGCGTGTACAGTTTAGCGGTGAATGGGGGGGAAGGTTGCAATTAACACAACTTGGTGCATTTCTACAATTTTTTGCTGTGTGGCCAAGAATTTGGCAGGATTTACACCTCATTGGATTGGGAATGTATTCCCGAATTTTCACGTTATGCCATGAGATATCAATTTTTGTTGGTAATTCATAAAGCTCAAAAGTGAGCAGTACTACGCCAGTAGGTTTTGTGGCCCCATCAACGATTCTTGTGAACTTATATACGGAAACGACACCTTTTGCTTTCAGTTCTTCGACAATCTCTTCTTCGGAAATATTATTGAGGCATGGAGCGAATATTGTTCCTTTGACATGGTTAAGGTGTTCGTGTAGCTTGCAGTTGATTTGACATATACCTGGAAGGTCTTTTGTTTTTATAAACCTGTCTGCTACGGCTTTAGTTTTGGTAAGCACAAGCAGATTACCATCTCTTAGGTTGGAAATTGATGTAATTTCCTTACTTACACTGTTAAGAGCTCTATGGACTGCGAAGCATGAGTATGACGATAAAGGTTTATTAGGATTATTAGCCGAGATGATCACAAATTTTGGGTCTTCTTTATGGACTGTTGGTAGCAAGGGGAAGTCACTTTGTAATTTTTGATTAAGTTTTTTCTTTTTCGCTTTTGGGCTTTCCATTAGTAGGGAAAACCGGTTATTCCCAAGAGTGGGGGGCCCAGGGGCCATTCTCACAGCACACGCTATTCACACACTTGTTACAAATGAATTGAAAGCAAAAAAGAAAGAAAATAATGAAATAAGAAGTAGCAGAGAAAACTTCGTAGGAGAAGGAAAACAGCACTGTTGAAATACTGCACTTTTCACCGAGATAAGATTAGAAGTCTGCTCTTTGCGAGTGTCAGTCGGAGACTGAGGGATGAAAAGATACCATGAAGGCCATGATACTTTTGAATACTTCAAAACTGGCAAAAAAAATTTTTGAGCATCCGTTAAACCTAAAACTTCTAGTCAGTATCTCGTTCAGCAGCAACAAATATTTTATTTTGGACCCATGCATATATCAAAAATGATGGAATGCAAGATTGCGTCTTTCGCAGACGCTCGTCTGATTTGACAGCATCCATCCATTCGCCGACGGAATAAAAGTATTTTTTTTCTATTTTACAAACACAATACTAACAAAATTTTCAATCGTTCTGTCGTCTGCCCGTTTCCACAAGCTAATTCTGTACAGCCAATTTCGTGTTCGATTCTAAAATAAATTCAAACAGGTGGAAAATTCTGTTTTCGTTTCATTAAATGTGACACCCAAATAAGGCCAAACAATGCGCATTTTCTGCGCTGCGAAGTTTTGTAAGGGGAGACTGTTGCCCTAAAAATTAGCTGATAGCATAAAACGAATGTATTATGAAATGCTAGTGCAAGACTTATGCTAATGAGTTAATTTGGCATTTTGCAAAGAACGTAGATTAAAAAGAAGTTACATCACTCCCACCGTTCTTCTAACAGAAAGTCTCGTCCGATTTCACCATACCAGAACTGATTTGACTTTTGCTGATTGATATTAGAATCTGATTAGGCCCGATTTGTTTTCTGGTGTACTGAAATCGCACAAGAGTCCTTGCCCCAGGAAGCGAAACGCGATGCAACTTTGTAATCTAACTGATTTGCATTTTGTTTTGACGAAAAGAAAAAGGCAAAAGCAAGCACTTTTATAGGGTTGGGTGCAACATTGAACAAATTTTGCAACGTCGAAGGGCAACATTTTGAGGTAGAAACGAAATCACTGTAAGGACCACCAGCCCCGTTGCTAAATATTCAAAAGACTGTCGGATTTTCCTTTTTAATTTCATGCAAATAAAATCAGGAATTTTTATTTTATCGATTGAGCTAACATCTTCATATTTGTTTTCGTTTAGTTGGCGATAATCGAATAGCTAACGATAATAGCTGATCCGGCTATATCGTTAAAAAATGGCCGCTAAATACCAGAATAGTCGTTAAGATGAGTTATCCATGTGAATATTGTTAAAACAAATTAGTGAATCGCATTACAGATGGAGGCGATAGGGGAAGCGGAAGGGCTCCTCTGAGTGGAAGGACCAAGTGGAGAAGGACTTGACACCACTCGATATTTCCAACTAGTTCCAGTTAGTAGATAGAAGGAACGACTGGCGAGATGTGTTGAAATAGGTTAGAATCGCATAGATGGTTATAGCGCCAATTAAGTAAGTAAGTAAGAAAGGTCCAAGCTCGGACTAAGCTTGGCACTAGTTCGTAATGATTTGAGAACCACTCCCGAAATGGTACTGAACGAAATAGTTCCGTATTTGAGGAGTTAAAGAATTTTTTCACGCGCTTACTTAAAGACATGAAAAGTCTGTTGTAATAATAGTAATCGAAAACTACTTAAACATTTTTGCTTACTTATTTAAATTTACTTACAGATAAATTTCAAATCATAATATTAATGACTTCATGTTTTTTTCTAATCACTTACAGTTTCATACAGTCCACGAAATTGAAATTGGAGGTATTCGTATCTGATAATTTCCCAAGTATAACCCGATATCCTTCGGGTGTTGCTTGTGGCAAGGGGCAAATTGAGCTGAAAAGGATGATCTAAATTATTCGTAATTCGACACAAATTTTATTTAAACAATTATTTATTAGTTTATGATGATTTTACAGACTATGTATAATATAAATTAGCTTAGAAATATTGAAGAATAATTGATGAAACCAACAATTAGAATTCACAAGATTACAAGAAAAGTGTAAGCGTAAATTTTGAAAAGATAGTTGGGGAACATCTAATAAATCTAAATAATCTTTTCTACCAAATACATCATTAATGAAATATTAAATTTTCGCTTGTGCGAGTATTTTTTTATTTAACTGCTATTGGCCATGGGAATAGACCTAGACCTAGGCAGCTAAGTTCGCATTTTCCAATGGAAATTTTGGAATGAGTAATTTGTAAGAACAATAAAAAAATCGTCACCGATCGCCTCTGAGGCGGGAGCTAATGCTAATTTATTTTTCATATTAGGTAAAACAATCCCTACGATGATGTGCAATGAGTTTAAGGACTCGAAACTAATTCTTGTTTACTGTTTGTTTAATAAACGTAAAGCACTAAGGTCATCTCTTTATTCAGGCGTCATTTTTTCAAATCATTTAGGGTATTGGGTTAAATTAAGCGAGATGTGAACTTTTTCGAGCTTAAAGAATTATAAATTAATTAATTGTTATCCGGTTTCATTCAAAACTAACCTTTACTGATTAATTTTTGTAATAATTTGTTTACTTCAAAAGGGTTAATTATGTGATTTCATTGAAAATAGTCATTGAAAAATGTTCTAATACTATGTCAATCATTGTTTAAAAGTTATGTTTTTAAATCAAAATATTTTGGATTATGTTTTATGGTTATTGTGTAATTTTTATTTTTTTATAATGCAAATTCGCTATTTTTAAATTTAATTCTCTTAATTTTTTTCAGATTAACATTTTTTGGATTATTCCTCATCTTTATTTTGTGATTTGTTTTTATAAGTCATACTTCTTTTTTTTTGATTTCAATTTGTTTCGTTTTTTTAAATCAAAAATTTTTGGATTGTTATTTTTTAAATCAAAATATTTTGGATAATTTTTTATGGTTATTGTGAAATTTTTATTTTTTTTTTGTAATGAAAATTCGCTTTTTTTTAATTTAATTTTCTTTATTTCTTTTCGGATTAACATTTTTTGGATTATTCCTCATCTTTATTTTGTGATTTGTTTTTATAATCCATACTTCGTTTTTTGATTTCAATTTGCTTCGTTTTTTTAAATCAAAAATTTTTGGATCGTTATTTTTAGATGTGTATTTTTTTATAATTCATACTTCGTTTTTTTTTTAATTCCAATTTTTTGTTGTTTTTGTCAGATACAACTATTTAAATTTTTGATTATGAGTATTTATATATTGACACTTTTTGAATTTTTTAAATACATAATATAAAAAAGAAAGTAGAAATTAAAAGAAAACTATTTTTTTTTAAATTCAAATTCGATCGTTGTTTTTTGGAATTCTATTATTTTCAGATTAAAATTTTTTGGTTTATATTTTATCGCTATTTTGAATATTTATTTTTACGTTATTTTTAATTCAAACAGTTTTGCTTTATTTTTTATTATTTTATTTGTTATTTGATAACCACAAAATACTGTATAGAAAAAAAACCAGGTTAACGCAAAATGGAATAATGGTTGCATATAAAGGCATTGTCAAAAAAACGACAATACTTATATATTTGAAAAGATCATACAAAATTATATCGCAATGATTTAAAACAAAAATTTTACAATTAAAAACAAATTCAGATTTGATAAGTATAGGTAGAATAAGCCAAAAGGATCAAGTCGACTGCCGACTGTTCTGTAAAAAAATTGGTATCAAAGTCACTATTGGATTGCAATCATTAATTGTAACAAACTTGTTAAATTGCCTTACTCAAAACTTGTCGTACGTTTTTTCAGATGAAATTTATTTTAATGAATTAGACACAAGAATGATTTGAGTAACTTTAATATTATTATTCAAATGAAAAGTAAAAGAAAATCTTAGCTTAAATAACTTCTTCGCTTCGGAAACAGTAATTTTTCGAAAATTTTTATATTTCTTAAAATTGCAATGATTATATTTCTGCATTAACTGCATCAAAATAAGTAATTACAATCTGTCTTAATCGGCACTTTTTGAACGTTTTTCAGATGGAATTAATTTGATGAATAACGTAAAATAATCACTTCGGGAACTTAAACTTAAATTAGTAGTTTAAAAAATTATAGGCCTCAGTAATATTAATTGTATTGTGCGAAATTACTATCAGAAAAGATATCGAAATCGAGAAAAAGAGGGTAATAATGCAAAGATAAGTATTCAATAAGATTGCGATTGCAATTAAACCTTTTTTTTAATCAGCGATTCGATCGCAATTAAATTGATTGCAATCAATAACGGTCTGCATTCAAGTTGTTCGCATTCCATGAATAAAAGTTGCTTACAGATCGCAATTTTTACAAACAGAATACAAATAAATAATTTTGATTGCAATCGAATTAGTAGCACAACAAATTAACAGCTAAAATACAAATTATTAAACTTTTTTACAGCTCTGAGTCGGCATTCTTATGGGGCGCATATTTCTAATAACTTCTTCATCCGCAAAAACTAAGGTAACTATGATTCCACGTCCCGGTTTCCTCATACTTTTTTCGTATTTTGTGGAAAAAATGACTCTGAGTCTCTCTAAAATCACTGTAACTTGGAAAGCAGGATTTAAAATTCAGGGGCGCAAGGAGTTTAAGCCGATCTCCTTTTTAATTTACTCTACGAGCTCGCTCGAGTTTTTCCGGCCCTTAAATTTTTATTTCCTTCATCTTCCACTTACACCGTTCGCATGGCGCGCTGCAACTCCGGTCGCTCGCAGTCCAGATGCACAAAGAATTCATCGCAATGTGTGCGCACCGTTAGATTGGTGTCCAACACCTGTTTGGACATCTCCATGCTGTTCATGCAGGCGTGGAAGAAGTGCAGCGCCTCCTCCTCTGACAAATTCTGCATATGCGGCTGGACGTGTATCCAATTGACGAATTTTTGCATTTCCACCCGTGAGATATCCGGGAAGCGGGCATATTGTTCATTCAAATCGGCGACTTTCATTTTGGAAGTGTTTTTAATGGTGAAAAGTTGTTTGGAATGCACTCGTATCTACTACTACTACGTTTTTTTTATTTCATAAACAAATTGCTTTATTATCACAAACACTTTCGCTTTGTTGATAAGCTTTGTTTTTGTATTTTGATTTTTGTTTTTGTTTGTGTTTTTGTTGTTTTATGAAAGCACTATGCACTATTTTAAGGACTAATTCCTCTAATAAAATTTGCTTTCGAATTCGCCTAAAGCTTGTTTGCTGCTTAGTGTTTAGCTGTTTTCAGCTGTTGTGGAGCACGTTGGGTCGCGAATGAAATGAAATTTTTTAGCGCACAAGTTTGAAAGCGAAACTGGTAATTTCGCTGGTTGCTATTGTTTTGCTTTTTTTTCATTTATTATCTTTTGCTGCTGGTATTGTTGTTGTTGTTGTTGTTGTTGTTGCTGTTGCTGTTTTTGGATCTACCCTGTTTGTATAGCCACTTAACTTTTGTTGGCTTTCTTATTGCATTTAGCGGTTTTTATTGCTGTTGTTGTTGTTGTTGGTGTTGCCGCAGTGCCTCTGCGATTGCTTGCAAGTAAAAACATTCACTCCACTCACTCCCAATTGCAGTACACCGTGTGGCAAGAATGTCTAATTGTGGTTAAAAAGTGTGGAAAATATTGAGATATTTTTGAATTTATAATTCGCTTGAACTATGATTTCTTTTACAAGGTTAAATAATAATAATAATACAATAAATGTTTGTAACATTTGGCTTTCAAAGTACTAAACCCATTTTATTATTTTAGTTTTTCTTGATATACTTATTTTTAAACTTTTTTTAGAACATGTAGTAATAAAATTAGTACTCGGAATTATAAAATTCTTTATATTTTAAGACATCAATCAAAATATTTCGCAATAATATTAAGACATAGGTGAGCTGGATAGATTTGAAACAATTTTTGCGGTTTTTCATAAATAAAAATTGAGTTTTCAAAAATAATCACCTTAGATTTTAAAAATCCATGACTAGTTTCAGCAAAGTTGATTTTTAGGGCACGGTTTAGTTATTTACACAAAGGTTTGGGGGTTTAGTGCCCAAATGGAAATTGAAATATGTACTACTTTGCTTGAAACTAATAACTAGCAATTTATTAAATAAAATCCCTCTGAAAATTACTTTTACACCTTTCAATAAAACATGCACATTAAATTGCGGAATTCAGCTGTGACACTCTGAAATATGAACGAAATATGAAAGACAAAAAGGACTAAGCAAAAACCCAGTTGAAATACATGTTTTTTTTAACGCACGTTTTTTTACCAGCGTAAATATTAATTTGTTCAAGAAATGTTATATGCCCTAGATAACAGTAACAGGGGACGAACCCGTAAACCGGAAAGGAGAATCCTGCCAATTATGGGTTAAGATCCTGATCGGGCGAACAACGCCACCTTGAATATTTATTTGGACTTTCTTCTTTCTTTGAAAAAAAAAAGTAATTTTACCCCATTTTCAAATGGGTTCCCAGAGGTATGTGGGGGGTTTGAGGGGGAGGGGTACCTTTTCTAAAACCTGTGACTGTGCTTTTTGTAATGGGACGGGTTTCGCCCCTTCCGCCTCTACGTAATACCTTTAAACTTTTAAACAAATAACTAAACATTCCCCGATTTTTATTTTTTTAATTTCATTTAAAAAAAATCAAGTTTAATAGTTTTTTTAGTTTTATATTTTGCTTAGAAAATAATCGTTATTTTTGGAGTTTTATTTATCGCTCAAAAATAACGATTATTTTCTGTTTAAAATTTGTACATGCTAACCGTTAGTTTTTTTTTTTCGTAAGATTAGTTTAAGAAAAACTAGAATAATTCAGCGAGACCCCGGCCGATTTAGACAGTAATACATATGTATATCATTGGAAAGGTATTTTCTCACTCTGTTTATGTATTCCTTTGCAAGCCCATAAGCGAACCTTCCAAGCTTAAGCTGTTTTGTCATCCCAAGTGATATTTTTTAATATTACAAAAAATAAAATTAACTCAATTTATAAAAAAACTAAAATTTTGGAAAAATTTTCAAAAAAACATAATAAATTTTATAATTATTGGAAACCAAACAACGTTTCTTGGTGAGGCTCCCCAATAAATTTCAGTAAACGACAACATAAAATTGAACCGCCGAACTTCTCCTACAATTTGTGGTCTGCGTTTGAGGGACCTACAATTTTATGCCGACTCCGAAGGGCAGATGGTTTTTGTGAGAAGTTTTTTAATGACAGAAATACACTCGGAGGTTTGTCGTTGTCTGTCGAGTGGAGTCCACTATTAGAAAAAGATTTCCTATAGGTTTCGTTGTTACTTGTCCGCCCCGCATTCGAACCCTGTACACACACTCGGCTACGTTGCGACCTGAAATATCATTGGGACCTCTGAAGTACGCCTCTAACTCTGATTTTCTAGAATGACTTCAATCTTCCTAAATGAATCATAGATTTAGTGCCCGAGAGACATGTCAACCGATGTAGTTTGCTTAAGCGCAGTATACTGATTTTTTTGCCATCATCATTTCAACATTTTGGCTGATTGCAACTCTGTGCAACTTCTGTGTTAAAGTTTCGGAATTAGTAACAAATTTTTGATTTTTTCAAAAACTGGCTGAAGCTCATCCTCTAGCTAAAACATAGTCATCAAGCCAAAGTTTGTAATTAGTTCAACTGATGCCACGGCGGACTCCGGGCTTAGACAATTTTTAATCATATACTGAAACATTGACTTCTGGGCATGTGGTTTTTTTTTCGATCCCATGATGTGGTAGTAACTATGCCAATTAGTGTCAGCTAATATCTCGGAAGAAAATACATAGAAAATACATAGAATTAGTTGTTATATTCGGCGTGGGAAGAATTAAGTTGCAAGAATGAAATGGATAGTTTTACGAGCACATTTGCACGCGTTGGGTAGCGCGAATGGCCCTAATTTGCTACAAGCAGCGACGATTGAAAGGAATTTGCAACCGGATTCTGATCGTCAGTATGATCCGGAGTTCAAGCAAGAATTGATAAAGAGTATAAAAAAGGGAGGAATGGTCACCAAAGAACTTCAAAGTGGAAAACTCGACGTGGGCTAAACTTTTTTGGGATAGCGAGGGGATTTTATTAATTGACTACTTATCCAAAGAGACTACAGGGAACGGCCTGTAACTAAGCAATTTACTGTATTAGACACAAGACCTCTACAACCTATGTAGAAGAGACCTGTCTACAGCCATTGGGATACTCACGGAATGCATAGCTGTCGGTTTCCGTATATGTTGCAGAGACGTGGAAAAGCATGAAACTCTAAGATATTTACTGCACGAATTCCCCGCACTGTGAAAAACTCATGACATCAGAATTGTTTGAGAATACCAGTGACCTAGCTAGGTTGAAGCCATCGAGAAATTGCCTTTCGAGCTGTATCGAAAAACTAAATTTAGACAGTATTCCTCTGATCCGTGGGACGAACATAGGCTATATTTTAGAAGGTGCATGAATCGAGATATTCAGAAAATCTGTATTTATGATGAAATTAGAAACGTATTTTTACAGGGAATGTAGCGAGAAATATTTAAAAAGGTAGCGCTAAACAATATATCATAAAATCTGTACGAAAAATGGATCCGCTAGATCGTGCTAGAGCCGAGTTATTTAGAAAGCTTTTACTAGCAGTACACATATAGTCTCTGGGATACATTGTGATAAAATAAGCTATGCTGCAAGTACGATTAGAAATACGATGAATTTCTTTTCCATTGGATGGCGCTGGAGTCGAAATAAATTATTTACAGCTGTTTTTTTCCATTGGAAATTATGTCAAAAAACTACTACTGACTTTAGAGTCCACCTCATCAATCAATTTACTGCAATTATATGGAAGCTACGCAGATGGGGTCATGGATATCAGCGCAACAGAAATTGTCATACGTACTAGATGTGTGCAATTTCCAACGAATATGAGTTATTTACACAAATAAAATTTCAACCATTTTGACACACTGTACTTTTGCCGCATGACAATTGCTATCCTCAAATGTTAGTTTGTATGTACATATTATATGCACTGGCGATCTGTTGCGTGTGGCACGTTTGCAATTGTTTTGTGATTGTATGCATGCGTGCGAGTGCATTTTATTGCACTTTTACATAACAATAAAAAGTATATATTTGTAACATAAATGGTTTTTATTGCATTTGGTTTTGGTTTGTTGTTGTTGGTAAAATATTAGTTTTGCCATTAGATGACGCGAGATTGATTTTTTTCTATACATACATATGTATTTTCATTTGCACATTCATACAATATACTATATACATATACATAGTATATACGGAGATACATACATACACATTTGGGTTTTGTAATTTTCAATCAAATTCAGTGATATATTTTTTTTGCAAAAATATGTAATTATATTAGCTTCCTTCTTCTCGGCATTGTTCGCGTGTGTGCTTAGAGTGATGCATGTCTATATAAATTAATAAGTATAAATATATGTATGTATGCACATTAAGGGTGTCCAAATTTTCAAAAAAAATTTCGTTTGTCTATTTTTGTTTCTTTTTTTTTTTATTGGATTAGCTTAAATGTAAAAAATTACATTGCTTTAGAGAGCTTTATAAAATTGGCATTTCCATAAAAAAATTACAATTTATAAAGCAGCAGAAGTTTTCTTTCTTTTTTTATGAATTCAGGTGTTAAAATATGAATGGTTAGGGTTAAATGGACTAGTAACTTGTTTGAAAATCAAAACCTTCAATGGACCTTTCTGCCTGAATTTAACACAATTGCCAATGTATACAGTGCCGGAAAAAGTATTAGCACAGTAATTTGTTTTTATAATATTTACAAAGTTTTTTATGCCAAAACTTGTTCTTAATTTTTTATCAAAATATAGCCCATTCTGTAACAAAAGTGTTATAAGTACAAATTTATATATTTATTTCAATTCAGTCAAAAGAACACAATCCTTAATGACTATTAACAAAAGTTTATTATTTAAAGTAATTATACAATAAACTACGCACTGTGCACGTTGGATGCAGATGGATCAAGGTCAGTTATAAGATTCATTTGTGAAAAAGTTCGCATCAGAGGAGCACTTTTAGCATAACACTGTGGAACAAATTCAGGTTAGCAAAAGTTAGGTCGATTCTGAGAGTGAGGGATGAAAATAGAGGCTAAATTAGAAGACCCGTATCGCGGCGTTTGTTTATGTTAGTTGAACATTTTTTTAAATCGACCTTCGAACTTTGCATTCAAATGCCGATTTTCAGCATATTGTTTATATGGTTTTTTGGCTATAACTCGTCGACTAATTGATATTTTTTCAATCTGTTAAAGCCAAATTATTGCTAGAGACCTGTGCAACAATTAAAATTAAAAAAAAAAATTGATTTAGAAAATTTTTGTAGTGCTTATGAAGCAAAATGTTAGAAATTTTTTTTTCATGCTTTTTAAACATAGTTTCCACAAAACTAAGTCTTTTTTGCGTTCTGTTTGATCTATAATATGCTTCTCAGTTTCTTCAATAAATTTCATTTGAAATGAAAACAATCATAATACAAAACTTGCGTTTTCCAGCTTAATATTAATTTACTTCTCATTTCTTATGTACCAATTTTTTCAATGTTGGTTTTGAAGAAACATTGAAAAAGGAATTATAAAAATATGGGGAAAAATATAATTTTGAAATGTTAGTTATGAAAAGTTTTAAGTAAAAAAATTAAATAAATTAGCAGGCGGCTGTGGATCAACATCACTGCTCTCTCCAATATCTTGGTCATCGTCATCATCATCAGAAAGGTCCATAATTTCGTCCAACAGATATTCTGGAATTCCATCTTTGTCTTCCCCTCTTCTTCAAAAGCGTTTTTATACCACCAACAAATTTCAGCGAGTACGAGTATTGCATCTGGAAAATATGTTCAAAAAGCATGAAAAAAAAAATTTCTAACATTTTGCTTCATAAGCACTACAAAAATTTTCTAAATCAATTTTATTTTAAATTTTAATTGTTGCACAGGTCTCTAGCAATAATTTGGCTTTAACAGATTGAAAACATATCAATTAGTCGACGAGTTATAGCCAAAAAACCATATAAACAATATGCTGAAAATCGGCATTTGACTGCAAAGTTCGAAGGTTGATTAAAAAAAAAATTCGAACAAACATAAACAAACGCCGCCATACGGGTCTTCTAATTTAGCCTCTATTTTCATCCCTCACTCTCAGAATCGACCTTACTTTTGCTAACCTGAATTTGTTCCACAGTGTAATTAGTACTAGAAAATTCAATATAGAACATCGAGAACTGCCTCAAATTGCGAAAAAGGGTATTAAAAGTTAACCTTTCCAAGAGATCAAAACATAAAATAAAATAACTCGTAGCAATTGGGTAATGCTTTCTAGAAAAAGTGCAGTGAGAAAATTTATTAATGTTCATAGATAGGCAAGTTTGTGAACACCAGACAGAAAATTTATCTAAATTTATCTAAGAATAGATCTTAAGGTCATCTGCATATAAAAGAAATTTGGCTGAAGAGAAACAGGTATTAATGTCATTGATAAACAGAGTATAAAACCAGGTGTTCCAATATGCTACCCTGAGGAACACCCAAAGTCGCAATGAAAGGACGAAGGAAGAAGAAAAATTGTCAAACGAAATTACACAAATACGATTCAACCCATTCAAGAAGGATTGAATGACATCTCAAACAAGCTAATTTCATAATTAATATCTTGCGCGAAACTCTATCGAAAGCCTTCGAAAAGTCAGTATAAATTGAGTCAACTTGATAACCATTTTGAAAGGACGAATAACAGTATTCGATAAACACAGCGAGGTTGGTAACTGTGGATCTGCCTTTAACAAATCCATGCTGGTTAGGAGAATAACTAACAGTTCACAGAAAATACCAAATTTTCTTTAATGATACATTTGAAGAGTTTAGAAACCGTAGTAGTTTAGAAATAAGCCGATAATTGCTAACATCGTTTTTGTTGCCATCTTTAAAAATAGGGTTAATTGAGGTTTTTGTTCCAGTCATCAATAAAATCACCAGAAGATAGAGGCTTATTAAAGATTCTCCTTAGAGGTACCACAAAAGCTGGACACATTTTAAAAAGTACAACTGACATCCCGTCAACATCCATAAACTTAGACGGTTTTAGACAGGATATACCGCTTAAGACTTTCGGATTACTTTTAATACTGGATTTATACTTCTTTATGTACTTTTTGTGCAATGCTCTATCTAGAATGTTGAATTTTAACAAATAAAATTTGAAACGACCGAAAAAATGCGAAAGACCATATAACTTGAATCTTTTATGAAATTTGTTTTTCAAATTTGTCTAGTGTTTTAGTTCATTATTGTATCAGGGTAACTCAAAGGAACGCCTGGGGAACATTGGAATCAATTTCAGACACAATTCATAAGTCCTATGTCTGAAAAGTTCGAATGATTTAGCAGTATTAAGGTACATTAACATTTCGTCGCCAGTAACTACGCACAATTGAAAAAAAATATAAAATTGCATAAATTATAATTTAGTTGGAGCCGCCCACTTCCGAGAAGCACAGTAGGAAAATCAAAAAACTCAATGCTTAAAACGTGGGGTATGTGATGTACAGTAACTGCTGATATTGGAGAGTGACATTTATCGAACTTTAAGTTTGAATTGCAATTTATAAAAACTAGATTTAAATGATTCTATATACCAAGCAAAAGGAAATGATTTGTTTTTTTGATTAGAAGACCAACACCTAAAAATTTTAGAAGGGCTTGAACATTTTCGGAAATATATTTTTGAGAGCTTTTTGCCTTAAAATATTCGACTTTTGGCAACTTTCTATTAACTTATGAACAAAAATGTTTCCTTAAATTCCAAAAATGCAAGAAATATGTAAAGCCAATTTAAAATTTCAAAATTTACCACAAAATAAGCAAATATCTCGCGTAATTTTGCAACAGCAAATAAAACTATTACCTCCAAAGATGAATCTGCATATAGTAAATTTAAAGTTTTTCTTTCAAAATACCGAATTTTTGAAAATAATATTGCTTTTTATATTTAACGTTCATTAAGCATTTTTGTGCAGGCCTAAAATTGCAACTACAACAATGTGAGCATGTCATAAATATTGAAAAGAAATAGCGTTTTATTTTCTCGAAATAAATTAAACTGATTTATTTTTGTTCTTTCCTTATATAAAAAATGCAACATTTTCGCAGGGTACATGCCAACATTTTCGAAATGTAGCCCTAAATTGAGGTGACATTTATTTCGAGAAAAGAAAATACTTTAAGACTTGTTTTACGCCAAAAATGATATAAAATTATTATCAGATTTTTATTGCATAGTGAGATTTTCAAAATACAAAACGGTGGTATTGCATCCAATTGTTTTTTTGTTTGTTTGAATAATGGGGATTTATCTGTCTTATGTTTCGTTTATCCGAATAATTTTAAATAGCGGCTATCCCCCTGAACTATATTGAAAAGTTAAAAAGTCTTTAACATAACCGCACTTACCCAAAATTTTGACAAAATTGTTCTCATATCATAAACAAATTTTAGAGTCAGAGAACTATTTTACAGACGAACAGAGTTAATTTGTTTTAATAAGTAGGTACAAATGCACATTAAGATTTCACCATAACAGATGACAATCTTGTGCATTTAGGCAAAATCAAATACAGGCACACAAAGAAGCGTTAATTTTTTGAATGCAAAACCAGCGTACGTATGAATTGCCAACCGTGTCCGTTCGACGAGCTAATGCAAATTGAAACTATTAATACACATTAAGGCTGCCATCTGCCTTGCCTATAAGGCAATTTATGCCACAACCTAATGTGCATATGTACATACGTACTTTAACTTATTAATCAAAGCCCGTATATGATGCTACAATAAAATTTACGATGTGACAGCTTTATTTGGCCCTCCCTTAGCTCAACTCAATCTTGTATTTTGAAAGTACCTATGTTAAAATCGGGGGTAAGATGAAATCCGGCATGAGAAACATTATTAGATCTCATACATTTGCATTACAAGAACGTAGACAGCGGCACAAGCTTACTGATTTTTTAGGCAACATTAAGATTATAACAATAACAATTGCCAACCTAACTTGATTATTGTAGGTTTTCACAGGCCTTTTATCAAAAAATACAAGTTTTATTAAGGTTCAGAAATGTATGTTGTATGTATATTTATAGCAAAATAATTCCCTTAAACTTCATTATTCCTGAACTAAGAATAAATATAAAAACCTCTGTTGCAATAATGGCAGCAAAACTAATAATTTTACGATTTTTAACGGGCGTTTTGCGAAAATAGTTGGATTTAAAAAAACGAAAATTTTTTGTGTCATAGCCACGCTGACCGTATTTCTCAACATAAAATAAAGCACAAAAGGTGTTTGCTTTACCAAAAAAGTTGCGGGATTTCAGACTTCTACCAATATAATTTGGAAAAATATTAAGATTAACATGAGCTGGACCGATTTGAAAATACCTCCAAAAGTAGAGTTTCTTTATAAATAAAAATAATTGTTTGAAATGATAGTTGTATGGGCCCAAAACCATAAATTGGTTGAAAGACGTGATACAGCTCCGGTCGACTAGTTAGCAACGATGTTCTGATAATCAGTTCTTCTTTTCTGTTTTATAATTTGCTCTGAATAAATTCACCTTTCATAAAGTATCCAATTATTGAAAATGTGCATTGATATAAATGTGAAATTTTTTTATTTACTTTCCGTTAGTTCGGGAGATTTTCACTTTTTAAAAAACAGTCGGTCTCAAATTAGCAACGGAAGATATTATTTGATATGCGTTTTTAGAATAAAAACAACAAATTTGTTATATTCTAGCGTATGTTAGAGTTTAAACATAATGGCTAAAAATAAATCCTGCGACGAAACTATCAGAGCCATAGTAGTTCAATTCCGCAACGACGGAAAATCGTATGTCGAAATCGCGAAAACTCCAAACATTTCAAAAATTATGGGTTTCAACGCTGTACACTATTTCAGTGGAAATAGAAACGTCAAAAAAGTTCCACGAAAACAAAGATCCCGAATAATATCGACTAGGGAGACGAACTCATAGTTCGTGAACCTAAAAAGTTCCCGTAAAAAACCGCACATGAAATTCGTGTTAGTGTTTTTGGTGAAAACAATACTTCACCATTGGTAGAAACAGTTAAGAGACGTTTGAGAGAAAAAGGTTTATTTGGAAGGATTTTTCGGAAGAAACCCTTGCTATCGAAACGAAATCGCAAGAAAAGATTGGAGTTCGCGATCAAACATCGCGATTGGTATATTAAAGAATGGAAAAGAGCATTTTTTTCGATAAAACAAAAATTAATCGGCTTTCACGCGAAGGAAAATATTACGGCCGGCGTCCCCTATTGAAAGCGTGTGACCCGAAATGTATCCGCCCTACGCCTAAGCACGGAGGTGGTAACATTATGGAGTGCTATGTCATGGCGAAGAGTTGAATCCATATGATCCGTATGGATCAGCATCAATATATTTTAATATTGCATGATGTGATGCTTCCTTTTTGCGATGAAAGCATGTCCATTACATGGATCTATTAACAGGACAACGATGCGAAATATACCGCAGGAGCAACAAAACAGTGGATGGAACAAAATATGATACAATTGCTTGACTGACCTTCGTGTTGTCCTGATCTAAACCCCATTGAGAATCTCTGGGAGTACTTAAAGAAAAAAGTTCGATTACAAAAAATAGGAAATTTCGCCGATCTAATGGCAAGGGTTCAGATGGAGTGGGAAGTCATTCCAAACTCTGTGTGCGAGAAGTTAATCGAGTTAATGCCCCGTAGATGTGAAGCAGTGGTTCGAAATAAGTGCTTTGCAACAAAATATTAATTTCACTACAATAAAAAACTTTATTTTTGAATAAAAAACTAACCGTTGTTAATTAGTTGACCGGAGCTGTATATGTTTTTTTAAAGATATTTTCTCAAAAAAAAATAACCTCAGATGGTAGTAACAGTTTAAGTTTAAGAGGCTAAATACAGGTATTAAAAGTAATGAGATTTGCTAAACAAATTTCGACGTACATAAATGGTAACAAAATGATTCCTAATGATTCCTTAAAAATCTAAATCGTTCAGATTTTACCAGGTTATTAAAGTTTTTCTTGGATCAATGTTCCAAAGTAAGACAAAAACAGCATCAAACAACTTAATAAAGGGTGGTTAAATTTTAAGGGCCGATATTGAATGTGAACCACACCTAAACGTCAAGTTTTTTTCTGCATTTCATTTGACATTTTTCAATTTCAGACTAACTCAATTTGAACATGGAAAGATACACAATCGAGCAACGTGTTAAAGTTATTCAAGCTTATTATGAAAATGGGCGTTGAAATCAAAATGCATATCGTGCATTTTCGAAGAAAATCATCTTCAGTGATGAGGCACATTTTCACCTCAGTGGATTCGTCAATAAGCAGAATTGCCGCATTTGGGCGAATGATAATCCAAGAGTGATTGTCGAAAATCCAATGCACCCACAAAGAGTGACTGTTTGGTGCGGTTTATGGGCTGGCGGCATCATCGGGCCGTATTTTTTCCAAAATGAGGCCGGCCAGGCAGTTACTGTGAATGGTGTTCGCTATCGTGAGATGATAACGAACTTTTTATGGCCCGAATTGGAACATATGGATGTGCACGATATGTGGTTCCAACAGGATGGTGCCACTTGCCACACAGCCAACGAAACAATGGCTCTTTTGCGCGACAAATTCAATGACCGTGCTATCTTACGTGGTGGCGATGTCAATTGGCCACCAAGATCATGCGATTTGACACCGTTGGACTACTTTCTTTGGGGTTATTTGAAAGAAAAGGTGTACGTCGATTAGCCAGCAACAATTCAAGAGCTAAATGATGAGATAATTTGGCACATTAACAGCATAGAACCTCAATTATGCCTCAGCGTCATCGAAAATTTGGACCACCGGATGGAGGTGTGCCGCCGAGGTCGCAGCGGACATTTGGCCGATATTTTATTCCATAAATAATTGAACCACACCATATTATCATAATAAAAAGAAATTACAATAACTTCCAAAATAATTTGTGTTTTATTCAAAATCAACATCGGCCCTTAAAATTTAACCACCCTTTATTATGACACCACTGAAATATTTTTATGCAGACCGTTTTGTTATCTCATGAGATTTTTTAGAAAATCAATCAATCAGAAAAAATCAATTTTTGTTTACAAAAACTATATGTTTGGAGCTAATTTCAAATCGATCCCGCGCACTTAAATCTTAATATTTTTCCGAAATATTTTCGTGGAAGTCTTAAAATAGCATGAATTTAAAAATTCTGATGGAAAAGTTGGAACGAGTTTTTTTTTGTATGGCGAGTGATGCACCCTAATGTACATAAGTATGCATGTAATATATATCTTAATTGCATATTCGTTTTCCCAATACAAATTATATATTACATATATGCAATTATCATTACAGTTCTGATTTTTAAACACTGGACGGCAGCGTTTCTGTTTATGAGCAAAGAATGTGATAATAAATACCCGCAAATCAAGCTGTTAGAAACCGAAAAATGTACTCCATTCTGTTTTGATGAATGTGAACACACATTTTATAAATTATAACCAATCAGTAAATGCTACAGCTGTAAACAAACAAAAACATTCAAAGATGGTTTTCACTTTTCGCTTATTTGGTCTAAATTTTTTAGTCACTCTTAAAATTATTATTACATTAACTGAAATTTTTAAGTTTAACTTTCACACTGCCAATAGAGTTGAATTCAGGTTTTTTAAGAACGAAAATTGCGCATAGAAAGCGGGAGTTAATGTGAAAGGGGTGCCTAAGGCGAAGCGCACAGTGGAGCGGCGAGCATAACGATGGGCAAAGCGCGTCGAGCATAGGACCGATAGGAAACAGGTGAGTAAAATTAGTGAAGTGGGACAGCATTTTTCGAAGGTTTGTTTGCGAAATTGATTTTTTGTGGTTCACAACGATAAAAAAATATATGTATGTAAGTTTGATGATTTTTGCTTCCAAATATTTCGGAAATTATAGCTGTTAACGTTTTTCGAAATTGCTTGGATTTTATTTATTTTCTCGGCATTGATTTTTCGAACTTCGAAAAATCTTCAAATTATTCAGGGCTGTTCTGAAATCCGATCGGATTTAATTCCGCATCGGATTGAATTTCCGACTCGGAATCAAAAGGGTGTTCGACAATCCTATCGGAATCGATAAATTCGAACAAGGCACAAATCCGATTCGAACTGTCAAAATTCAATTGTTTTGTGCGCGGCCATTGTTTATATTTGTATTTAATTGCGATTTTTTAGTTTGTGAGTGATAAAACGGCTTGTTATTACCAAATTAAATAAAAAGTGCAATAAAATGTCCTACTGGTTTGTGGCTGCGATTGCAATTGAAACTAGAGAACAAAATATAGAGGAAAAAATAAAAAGGAGAATTTTACGTGACCACAGCAATCCACTAAGTCTCTCAGATTCATTGTAAGTTTAATGAATTAAAGCTATAAACTATTCATAATTTTGGTTTATTATAACATGGTTTAATCTTTATTTTAGATTTATTGCTCAATATCGACTCAATAAACATGCATTTTTGAGAATATTAAATGAAGTGGAACAGTACCTACACAAAAATTCTATTCCGCCTCTTCTTCAATTGGCTACAACATTGAGGTTCTTAGCAGAAGGTGGCTACCAGAGATCAGTAGGGAAAGATGCGAACATAAATTTAGGTCGAAGCACTGTCTCGAAAGTTATTGGTAGTGTGCTGAACGTCCTCGAATGCAAACTGTGCCCCAAGTGGATCACGCTAAATGTTGAAGAAAATGAACGGCGCCAGTGCAAAGCTAACTTTTTCAACAAACATGGGATTCCTGGCGTAATCGGTTGTATTGATGGGACCCATATCGAAATGATAAAGCCATTGACAGACGCTTCTTCATATTACAACAGGAAGGGTTATTTCAGCATAAATGCTATGATTGTAAGTATGTTTGTATTAAGTCGTTTAGCAATTTATATAAAATATAATTTACAGATTTGTGACCACAACATGAGGATTCAAGCTGTTGACGCAACGCACCCCGGGTCAAGCCACGATTCTTTCATCTGGAAGCTCAGCAATGCATATCAATATTTTCTGGGAAAGCATCGTGGTGGCGAACGATGTTTTTATTTATTAGGTGACAGTGGTTATGGTATAGAACCATTTTTGATAACTCCGTTTAGGAATCCAATTCCATCTTCAACAGAGCATAACTTTAATATGGTACACGCTTCTGCTCGTAATCTAGTTGAGCGAACAATTGGTGTATTAAAATCTAGATTTCGTTGCTTAATTGGTTGCTTGCACTATAGTTCACAAAAAGTTGTTAAAATTATAAATGTTTGTTGTGCACTTCACAACATTTGCAGATTCTACAACATTGACATCGATGAAGAAAACTTTGCAGAAAATATAGATTTTGAAAATATTGGCGGCGAAAATCATGTAGATGATGAAATAGCATCATCAATAATTAATGAAGGGGTTCGTGCTAGAAATGAAATAGCAAACAATTTGAGAGGTTAAAATTAAATTTGACGTGCTAATTTTTTTTAAGCTTTTTTTGACGAGCTTATGTATTTTCTTCCATAGAGTTTGTTCGACATGAGCATTTTTGTAAAATAATAATTTTTGTAAAGGTCTATTGCATACGAATACAGATACTTTGCTTTGAATGTTCACGTGCCCAACTGCACTCATGGAGTACGTGCAAAATTCAATGTGATATTAGTTGGAGCTTATGTTTGTTTATTTATTTTCGTTTCAAATATAGTTCGATATGTAACAGAAATGATATGTAAATAAAAGTTTAAACAAACTTTGCAAAAATAAAACGCGATATATGAAAGAAAGCGCAACAACCTCGAAAAACAAAATTATCAAAAATCAACGGTAGTTTTAATATAATTGAAAGACACTTTTTATTTTACAGAAATTCAATGGGCTACTAAACTGCATACTTGAAAACTTTCTGAATAAAAAAAAACCATGATAAATATATAAATGATAATGATAAAAATATTTGAAAACATACGCTTTTCACTTATGGTGTATTTCTGATTTAGCTATTACATAACAACTTATCCTAAAACCAAAAATAAATCATTCTTTAAATAAATATTTACAAAACTTAAAAGAAAAGGAAACAGTTCAATATACATACTTAAACACTAAAATATATAAAACTAAATTTACATATTATTTTGTTGGTGCAGTTCTTCTTTTATGGCATCCAACGTTTCGCTTATTTTTTCTACAGCGTTGCAGAAACGTTCCAATACCATGGTGTTTTGGTGCCGAGATTCCACCAATGTCTCGAGAATCTCTTCAACTTTTGCGTTAAATGTTTTTTGCGTGTCCAGTGACTCCTTAAGGCAGTCCTTCAAATGAAATAAAATATTATGCTGAATAAATGAGTAATCTAAACTAGATATTACCTGCAACGACATTTCTTTTTTTCTTTTCGGTGTCGACGAAATCAGTGTGCCTATCTGTGGACGTTTTCTTCCCGTTGATGTTGAAGGCATCATTTCTTCTTCCGTCAAATCTAGCGTTTCCACCTCGAGAGCAATCGTCTCATCCAATCCGAAAGACGTTGTTCCGGGTATACCCTGCACCACTGTGTACATGCCCGTTATGCGAGCAAGGGTTTCCTCAGCTTCTGTGAGAGCATGTTTACTGAATGCTCCGCCACCAGTTGCAGAAGATTCTCTGCGGTTATGCGCCAATTTCTTCCGTACCTCGCACTTCCAATCAGTAAATGTCTGTTATAGATACACAATTTCAAATTCCCATGTAAGAACTTCTATTAAAATAGTAGAAAAGTTTACCTTTTTCCAGCCGTTGACGTCCTTACTTGGGCCTTGGCTATTTAAAAGGGAAGCCAACTCTTTCCACTGCTGCTCAATTTCAACCCTGTCGCCCTTGGTGTATCCTTTGGCTATGTCTGGATTGCGTTCCATAAAATCAAGCAACGTTGCGCTTTGAGCAGTATTCCTTTGCTTTCCCCTTAATAAATGAATTAATATTAAACAATTTATTTAATTGAAAACGATGGCTTATACTTGCATTTTATAGTTTTCCACTCTTTAAACAACGGGAATTTGAAAAAACGTATTGATTCCGTTACCACAAACCTTGTCGGATTAATTCAAACGAAAATTTCCGATATATCGGAATACGGAACACCAATTACACCCGACAATCGGATTCGAACATTGAATCCGATAATTCAAATTCGATAGGATTACAGAGCACCATTTTGCAATTACGATCGGATTCAATTCCGACTCCGATAGGAATCGGATTGCAGAACAGCCCTGATTGTTTTCCTCTTTGGGAAACAGAAAAATCCAATTTCACAAAAAAAAAAGCTTGACCTTCGCATAATGACCGCATATAGTAAAAAACATAGCACCGATTTTAAAATATTTGGTTTTCGCCATTATGTGCGATGCTTTGTCTCTTTTGTTCTTTTGTTCTTTTGTTTTAAATTCAATCTGTTTGGTGATTTTGTTTTGAATTTTAGTGTTTCACGTGTAAATAATAAAAATAATGAAAAAGTTAATATTGATGAAAAAATTAGTGCTGTTGAATCAAAAATACCCTTTGGTCGATGTTGTGCTCTTTCGACGCTATGCTCGCCACTTTGCTTGTCATTGTGCTCGTCGCTCCACAATGCCTTTGTCCCCATGGTTCTATAATATAAGGTTTTGTAACTAAGCAGCTTTCTCGGTACCACCTGGCAAATCGGCTACTTACTCCGAAAACTGGGTTGCCTTCGAAATTTTCTTATACGGATTTTGTAAAACATGAGTAAATGGTAGCACAAATGTAAGTTCTTTAAATAAACCAATATACGGTATTGCGCGCCAAGCTTTTGACTAAAAAAGCAGTGCAATTGAAATAATTCACGGATGCACATTGATTTTGGAAAAACTATTTTCAAACAGTGAAAAAAATCATACTCGATTTAGCCGTGCCCATTTTTTTTAATTTTATATTTCTGTTTAAACGCAAATTAGTTTCTCAGTTTTTAACTAGAGATAAGTAGGCAGAAGCATTTTTATATCGTTATACGAATTTCTGCGTTAGAACTCCTACGCCAAAGAAGGTAATAATATGACGAACGGAGCTCCTTTCATTTATCATAAATATAAAGTGTTCAATTGAAAATCATCGGGATCAGTCCACTATAACTTATAAATATCTCCTAGATGACTGATTTTTCAGATCTGTAATTTTTTAAAAACTCCTTCACAGCCGTAAAATTTTATGAGCTATTTACTTGTCATGCATACAAAGTCCACTAAGAAGTGCAATAGTTTCGGTGTTTTATAAAGTATTGTACCCATACCACCGATTGTTCAGGTAAGGGCTTTACTTTAAAACTATTTATTTTACTGTTTTTTATTTTATATGAGGGAACCAAATACTATTCTGAAATTTAATATTTTTACGCAATCACAGTAATGAAATAAATTATTTACTGCATATGAAGATATCGGGCGAACCCGTGCGTGTCACCTGTGCTGCTTTTCCGCAACGCTTGGAGCCGAAAAACAACTACAGGAATGAAAGCTTCGAAATTTATGATTGAGCATAAGATAAAATGAATGACAAAATAAGAATAACATATTTTCTTTTCAAAATCCTAAGTTATCTTATCTTCTTCAACAAAAAAATTGCCTAACAGTCATTCGTCGCCACGCTGTAAACAAAATAGCCTCGACCTCAATTTGAAGTCGTCATATACTGGGACTCTTGACTGTGTCTCTCCCACTGCTCTACAACAATAACCAAACAGTTGAGAAGAGTAAAACACACCATCTATGTATCTGTAGGCAAAAAATTTTGTTTTCTTTCTAAATTTAGCCTTAAATATATCACGCAAGTTAAACTCAATCAAGCTACTTGCAATTACTATGAACATAAACCGACTTAAAGGAAAATTGTCATGATGACTACGGAAAAAACTTTAGATCAAAAATCCAAAACGAGATATGAATAATTTGAATACTAAAACATTTGCAGGACAAGTTTTTCAAACGAGGATGAGTGCCCATTTAAAAGCCAGGTGTGCTAGTTGTGCGCAGACAACAGGTTACACCGAACAATACCGACACCACAAGCGTTCAGGGCTGGTGTCGCAACGAAGATGGATTGACACAGAGTAATATCTAAACGGCAATTAAAAAGAAACTACCCCGCTAAAGCCTTGTGAGTGCCTGCTAAGGTCAAAAGTCATGACAGTGAGGGTTAAATGCGAGAAGACGTTACACACAGGTGTCAAAAGCGATTGCGACAACAGACGACGGACGCGAGCGAATGGGGTGGGTAAAAAGAGTATGCAATCGTTAAAGAAGAAATGAAAGCATGAAGTGAAGCAACAGGGTGGAATCACGGTCTCGTGACGTCGCGGTGGTGATCACCTGAATTTATAATTTGATATTTAAATGTTCCGCTGTGTAATTTTTCCACCTTCCTTTCTTACCTACTACTCGTACATCCCGCAAACTGACCGTTAGAATCTATGTACATACCACATATATTTATGCGCATCTTATTTACTGGGGTAGACGCATCTTATTTCACAGGAAGCCGTTAAGGAGGGTTGCTTCCGCTGCAACGGTAATGTGTATTCCCTCATTGCCGATCACCATGCGTGCGCAACGATCACGTGTGTTATTCGTACGTCTAACTACTATCGAGTATGTAAAAATTTTTCTTATGTGGTTCTTGTGTGGGTGTGGCACTTGTCGCAATGTCTAACTCATTATGCTTGTCCCCTAATTATAAACATTAAGCGTTAAAACATTCTGTATATTTCTGCAGGACATCGTGCTTTCTTCCTTGAGTTGTAACGTCTTTTACGAAAGCAACCAGTGCCTTTTGCGAGAATGGGTTTTCTTTTTGTGCAGCGAAGCGTAGATTTTTCTATATGTTTATTTTTTAACGGTCGTCGAGGACTAGACGTATAAGACATGAAAACAATATCCCATTATTTGGCATACATAATTACATTGAAATCTTCAAACATAAATTCGTTTCCGTCGAGTTGTGGTATGCCGGATGTCTCAACTAGTCATATGCATAAAATTTCATTTTATATAAAACAACATCCAACTAAAGAGTTGGGCTGGGCGGATCTGAAATCTACAGATTTCAAATATGATGTCGATCCGCCATGACCATTTTTCTTATCTCCACAATTTCTAAAACATTATGTAAGATCCTGAACCTGGTGGCTATAGGACTAATACCTAAAAGTTCTTGAAAGATTATCGATGCATTCTATTAAGCGGCCATTAAAGAGATTTTTTCTACAAAATCAATGCCACCCAACGTACACTGCTAGTGTGCCCTAGAAACGATCGAATGATCATGCCCAACACATTAAGTGTGTAACAGTAATAGTATTTTTTCGATAGATTCAGATTTTTTCATTTGACGAGGCGGCCGCCGTAGACGAGTGTGTGCTTCATTCGGTATGTCCCGGGATAAAATCCTGCCCGAAGCAAGTAACATCAAAAATTATATAAAAACTTTTTTCTAATAAGGAACGATAACTCAAAGCTACATCCAGGCTTTCTTTTATATTGTGGTTTTCTTTTTATTTTAACAAAATTGAATTGAAAACAAATAAAAGTAAATCATCTTCCGCACAAAAGAAACGTATACTAAGCAACTGGTAATAGACGCTTATATTTGATCGCTTCCACGGGCCATAAGCAGTGTTGCCGCTACCAAAATTTAAAAAAAAAAAGATACCAAACCCCTTCCATTTTTTATTTCGTTACGACATATTTTATATTTATACCAGAGCGCACTGGTGGTGCTCAGGTATTATAGATTTGTTCATATAGCGGTTGTTTGTAACATATAGACATAAATATACCAAACTTCTTAGAATTAATAGCGGGTTTGATTAAGCTATGTCTGTCTCTCTGTCCGTCCGTCCGTTAGTCGGATAACTCGAGTAACTATTGAGCTATCTTAACGAATTTTGGTATACACATTGTCCTTGACCCAAGGTACTATAGTATTGCAAATAGGCGAAATCGAACAATAGCCACGCCCACATAACGGGATTGTGTGAAAATGGGCGTGGTCCGCCCACTTTATATGACAAAATTATGTCTCCTAAACTACTTGGCTAAACTCTACCAAATTTGGTATACATGTTGCATTTCAAGTCAGTATGCCAAATGTCGAAAAAAGTTAAAATCGGACAAAAACCTCGCCCACCTCTTATATAACGGTAATTTTCAAAAAATAAAAAAAAACGTGATACTTAAGTCAGCATTAAAGGCAATTCGCTCAAATTTAATATAAAGCAGGGGGCTACACTAACAAATACACCGAATCAAAAAAATTGGAAGTGGGCGAATTTTCAAAAACCAAAAAACGGTATATTTAAGTAACTATTAAAGAAAATTTGCTTAAATTTAATATGTAGAAAATACACGAAATAAAAATAAAATTAGTAATAGGCGTGGCACCACCCACTTTCGAACAACTAGGTAAACATATTTCAAAAACTATGCCACCAAACTCCACCAAATTTGGTGCACACATTGCATTTCAAATCAGTATTCGAAATTTCGAAAATTGTAAAGATCGTACAAAAACTATGCCCACCTCTCATATAACGGTAAAGCACAAAAATCAAAAAATTCTATATTTATTAACTATACAAGGTAATGTGCCCATTTTCGAAAATTATATATAACGGTAATTTACAACAAATAAAAATATTCAGTATTTTACTGCATCATATCGGGATTTTTTTAAAGTTTGGTGTAAAGAATTTAATTGAGGAGAGAAATAATTAAAGAATCAAAATGATAAATGGATTTAATAAAAAGCAAATTAATTTCAAGATACTATTACAATTTTAAGATTTTGGTAGAGGTCTTAACCCCAAAGCTCCCTGCTTGGGTGCGCCAATGGCTCCAGCTATAGTAAAATTGAAACGCTCGCACAGCATTAGGTTAGGCATTAATTCAGAGTTAAAATGATATTTATTTAACCTCGCAATTATTCATAGCTAAATTGTTAAGTTGATGATATTTTCAAAAAAATAAATCCCTCAAAAAAAATTTTTTGTAAAAAAAAATTTGAAAATGTATTTGAAACGAATTTTTTCTCGACAATGGTGAGAAAGTCATCGTATACGTTAGCTCCAATTCCTTTAACATAGCTTTGGCAAAGCGAAGCGATCGTTGTTGTACGAGAGCGCGCAAAAATTATTTTGATTTTTAATTTAAAAAAAAAAATCATCAAATTCAATGAAAATGTCAAAAAAGAAATGTACGTGGTCTGGGTTACTGGATTTAGTTGATGTAAGACAATGTCCGGGTTTGGAAATTAAAAATGTAACTCAGAGTTATTTAACTCTGCATTTATAAATTCAACGCTGAACTTCCCGCAATCCCACAAGTGGGCCTTAGCAATACTAACACCGCCAACAAAAAAAAAAAAAAATATTAAAAATTAACGGGAATTTTGGGTCGCTTGAGAAATGCATTTTATTACACTAAAATTGAATGCGCTACAAAACTGCTTACTGGAAAGCTTTATACAAATTCCGAGTAATTATATTAAAATTTAAATGAAAACTTGTGGACCGTTTTTTAATTTCATGCAATATCTGAATCTTAAATATATTTACTATATGTTCTTTGTTATATTGCAAGTTATTGTTTTTAGTAATTATTAAACAAATTCAGATACTTTGTCAAAATTTACCAATACGCTGCGCTACTATTTCGATCTTGGTAGTAGGTGGAGTTACTTACCAAAATTGTTTGCCGACATCTTAATAAAATTATTCAGTGCTCGCTTATATAAAGTACAATATAAATATATAGGTATTTCTGCTAAATGTTAATAAATAGTTATTTAATAATTAATTCCAATAAATAACAAAATGAAATAGTATATCCTAATTTTCGTATATAGAGTTATCTATGGCGAAATTCAATGAAAAACCGAGGCCTTGTCGACGTGTTCTATCATATATGGCATATTTTAGTATGGCGCGTGGAAAAAAATTTAGCTCTAATTGTGTTGGACTACTCTAATGTACACGCCGTTTCAAATTATAAGATCACCACATATTGACACATTTCCTCAAATTTATTATTCTTTTTTTTAATTCCAAATACCTTTCAGTTCAAATACGTTTCATTCTCCAATATAATACATTTTATGATTATATGATGCAAATTTCAAACTTTGTTGAAAAAGAATCATAGAAATTCTGCTGATTTTTGAGAATCTTTCTTCTCAAAAGGGGTTTCGGTTTTCTTCCATATTAAAATAAAGTTTGTTTATTCTTTATGTGAAAAGAAATGCGAAAAAAATTGACGGCAATTTGTTGCCACTTAAAAGTCAAACTATATTTTATTGAATTTTAATGGGCTACAAAACTGCATACTCAGTCTTTGTTTTTAATTTGCAATTTTATTGAATTTTGTTTTAGTTTTAAATAAAGTTTAAAACAAGTATACACGAAAATTTTCTAAAAGCTTTTTTTACAAGGTTTCGAAACTTTATATTTTTATAAAGCTTACAACTCAACTTGTATTTTAATTGAAAAGTAGCAGAAATTAAAGAAAAATTAATTATCAACGTTAATACATATATAATGTATATTTTTTATGAGCTAAAGTCCATTTATTTATTTGGAAGTTTTTGAAAAAAACAACAATGAAAATAAATTCCAAGAATTTTGTCAATTTATAGCGGCCCTATAACTTGCAACGGAGTGTACTTACATTTGTAAATATACCAACTTCATATGTCACACATTTGTATGCCCACAATATGCAACACCCTTTTTGTCCACGGCATTTGATCTTTAAATGTATTCCACAGGTTTTACTTCTTCCTGCCTATTGTGTTTATTAGTAGAAAAGGGGTTTTTTTACTCGAAATTGTTTGTGCATTTGTTGAAACTAAACGAAATACTCGAATAACGCCTTTTGTAACTTTACTGATTGCTTTGTGGATTTCCCCTATCCAAAGTGCAAAACCAATCAAATCTAGCCAGTCTTATTATTGTACCTTTACCTGTGGCACAATTTGTGATGCAAACGGAGAGAAAAATATATACATACATTCATACATACATACAATAAGTGCATATGTATAGTCATCGAACCATCAAGTCAATCCTGTTGCCGATTGCATCCTGGTGTTAAGTCTACCATGAAACAGGATGTCAATGAGCGTGTAATAAGCTACTCACATACATACATACACACATACACATACACACAGACATACATATAAATGTATATTTATGTCAGCGCTCATCGCGGTATATTTCACGCCATCATAATCACCCTGTAGTAGAATGTACTAGTTCTGAATTAGCTGAATACCAGTTGGCTTAGCTAATCAACTTCTTCTTTTTGCCATGTAAGCAACTGGTATTTTCGATGTGCTACGAAAAATCAATTGACAGTCTACATATCAGTTGATGAACTAATTGTATCAACATGATGTCATTATATGAACCAGTTCGAAAATCCAACTTATATATCTAAGCTGACGCCATTAAACGATTGGGCAGAGCAATGATTTTCCATTTCGATAGCTTCCTTTGAAAAGTATTTTGAGTAGTTTATTTTAAAAATCTGATGCTAATTGGACGACAATATCGTAGTGATGATGGCGCCGAATTTTAGCAAATAGATTTTTTTTTTGATTTTGCTACACAGTAACCCGATTTTTTTGAAAGATATTTGAATTAGTGGTGTCATTGTTCTCTCGCAACTTCATCCTAATTTATCATATGTGTTTGTATTAAAACAGTTGAAATATCATGCAAATATGTCAAATGTCGAGTCAGAGTATGGATCTCTAAATTCTTCAGTTCAATTTCGGCGAATGTTTCACGAAGGAATTTGCGTTTTTCTGTTTGTAATACACTATTGTGGAAATATGTAGAATTTCTGAGATTATGGTTGAATAACTCTACTTCAACAGGAAGTTTTAAATCAAAATTCCTGATCGAGACGTTTGGTCAAACAAGTCCCACATCTTGACTCCAGATCTATACATTGATACACGGATGGGACAAAGATGGCCGAGAGGGCAAGTGCACCAAGGTTTCCGTCGCGATGGGTGTTTGGGGCCAACATCTTTCAGGCCGATGTGGTTACCTCGACCTCGATCTACGCCAGCCCTAACCTAAAAAGAAGTATGAAAGGCGTATTCAAAACTATCTTTTCAGACAGCCAAGCGGCCACTAGGTTACTCTCCAAGCGGAGAACTGCGATTATCAAACAATGCGTTTTTGCTGTGTTGTGCACCTGGTCACGAAGGAAGGATTCGAAAACAGCGAAAATTCGAAATCATTATGCGGCATTAGCTGGTCATCCTCCAAAGCGTTAATCATTGACTGGGTGGACTCAGAGCGGAGTAGGTACTGGGGAATTGTTGGAGGACTCAGACTAATCAAGCTTTTCGGCTAACGACGATTTTTGTCTACAGAGACAGAATACCGGCTATGTCTTGAGGATGATGAAACAACGGAGCATATCTATTGTACACGTCCGGCCTTGTTCAGACAAAGGTTGAGGTACTAGAAATCGTGCATGGTCGATCCCCAAAGGTATGGGAATTCGCCTTCCAAGGACCTTCTAGCATTCATTAGGTAAGCTGAAGTCATCTTGGGAAATCACTATAAGACGCGTGCTGTAGGGATGCAAAAGACATTTCAGGCCACAGTGTCCCTAAGTTTCTATCTATCTATAGCAAAGATACCATTTCTGTTTTAAGTTCCTTATTATTTCGTACTATTTCTGGTAACGATCGGCTTCTCCAAACATTGGCAACGAGCGGCGAGGTGACAGTTGTGGTGGTTTGACTTGCAACGATGCTGAATAAGCAATTTGCTATGTACTAGCTCACTTTGGAGATTTAACTATTTCAACTAGTGATGGATTTCTGTTACCAGAGTTCTGTAGACTCTTTTGCAGTAGTTTGTAGTTTCTCGGGTTTCCTTCTTTTGCTTCACTCAAATGACTCACTGGATAATTTTAAAAGTCGAGCAAGATGTGCTTGGGAAGATTTGGGTATCTGGAGTGTTCAGCATTCTCTGTTAAGGATTTGTATTGGCGCCTATGCGGTTTTTATCACCTTCTTCTGAATTTACTTTTGATATAAGGAATTTTATGTTTCAACTCTCTGGTTGGCCTTAAATACGAAGTTCGTGTATTAAAAGAAAATTTTTAAAGTAGTTGATTTCTATTTAGAAATTCTGTTCCTCCATTTTATCGTATAATCATTGTCCTGAACTTACACGGACCACCCTAATGTTTTGCAGAAGCTATTTGGTAAAATTTACTTTCGCCCGGTCAGATGAGCGGAATAACCCTATGTGCAACGTCCTAAGCTTCTCTCCAAATTTCAAAGCGAGATGGAGCTAAACCGCACTATTTATCGCACTGGTATGGTTAGCTCCATTAAATACCAGTTCATGAACTGGAATGTTTGTTGTTGACTTTATTGGATTTTTACTGTAGGGTATAAATGTTCGTGTTAATGGAGGTATGCATGCAAACAGTAATTATTGCCCGATAATTGCGCTGACCATTTCCAGGAGTTGCGAACAATATTTCCACTTGCCTTACGAATGGGGTAGATACCAAATAAAAAAAAATTAATAAATATCAGTCACTGGCACTGAATAAACGGCGGCTAACAAATACGAGTATATGTAGAAGAAAATTTCAATTTCCTTTATCGACGGTTGATTGTTTATGATTTTTAATATCCGTTTGGACAGTTTATACTCTTAAAAGGCCCTAAAAGCACCTGAGTAGCTGATTTTTATAATTTGAAAAATATAAAATTACACCTGTCCGTATATTTAGGGGTGAGTATTTAGGGTAATATGTGATAATGGCTTTAAATTATATAATAAGTAGCGTTTTAGGTAGCTCATTTTAAGCATTTGATTTTTTACTGTACAGTTTGGGAAAAACGAAAGTCATGCGATCTACATTTTACGTCAAGTTTTAGTGTTTCTTTCTCTCCTAGTGATTTTGTAATTTATACCTCGTCCATTGAAACCAGGCTTTGGTGCCATACTATCCGAGATTACAAGCACCACTGTTAAGATCGTTCTCTTAAGCTCTCTTTTGCCGGGCTAGTAATTTTCTTTCTCGTTAGTAGCGGTGATCATAGGCGCCTCGCTTAGGGGGATCAGAAGCAGAATTGCCGAAATTTACCATTCGAAAGCTAACCAGAGGTGGAACCGTATGTTATCATGTAGGATTACCCAGGTTATACTAGGTGTCCTATAACCCACAGAAAACCATAGCTATTTTAGAAATGTGCGAGGAAAATCGGCACACTCACGACTGTATGTCACGACTCATGTTTGTACAGGACACTGGCCTGAAAGGATCGGCTTACCCTTTAATAGATTCTGTCTCAGCTGCTAGAACCAGGGCTCAAGAGAGACAGTAGAGTACTTTCATGATTTAAAATAAAAAAAAACAAACAACTGTTATATTCATAGCAGCTACCACCACAAAAAAAGTAATTATTTGCTCGGAGGAGTGTGAATTAGAAACTTGAGCTTTAATCTTGCGAAAGCAGGGCAATTGACCAGAAAGTTCTGAGATGAGTCCTACTCCGTATCTTCTAAGAAGTTGCTCATATTCAGGCACACCGTAAGTATTCCCATTGGACTGTGCCCTGTCAGTATCCGTACTATTGATGAGGCTTGAACAAACGTTGAAGTTCCAGTTATCTTCTCCTGTCTACTCGCGCTCTTACACGTTCTAATATTACTAGCTTGTACCAAGCTGACCGCAAGCCCATTATTTCAAGAGCAATCGATAGCTGGCGAGAGGAACCACGAAAACCTCCTTACTTAAGGAGCCCTTTCCAAGTGTGCATCTGATCTTCTTCACAATTGCCTGAACATATCCTGCAGTCGTCGGTTACACATCCACATTCAATCCATTTATAGAGGAAATGGTAAAGTATACCAAAGGAGCCTTGGAAAGTACGCAATGGTCGGTTATAGCCTAAGTGAAATCAAAATTCTGCAAAATCCTCGAACGATCATATTTCGAGTTAAATTTAAATCCAATATGACTCAGTCTGACCACAGCTTTTCGCCGGCCTGACCCCTTACAATCCCATGTTCTGTGGCTGTATTCCAAACAACTTAAAGATCACTTGACGTGTGTTCTCAGATAGTTCGTTTTAGTGCCTCATGAGCTTCGTTGTTTGTGCTTAACGCGTCACTTTCTCTACCTTGCCGAGCTCTGGTAGTAGCACGCGACTCCCAACTATAAGATGAATTCCTACCTAGGTGAGGTTAGAAATGCAATAAAAAAACAATATGAAATAGAACAGAATAGAACAAAAACTTAAAAAAAAAACTTAAAAATAACCAACAAAGAGAGAGATATAAAACAAGAAGTTAATAAAAATAGAATTAAATAAAATTAAACTAAGTAAAATGACACAAATAAAATTAAGAAGGGAAATATATAAATTAGAAAGTATTAAGTTAAAGTAAGAAAAATACGATAAATAAAATTCAATAAAAGGAAATAAATATAATTATATTAAGTGACAAAAAAATGTAATACAAATACCAAATGAAATAGAATCCAATGAAGTAAAATTTAATAAAACAAACTAAAATAATATAAAAAACCAAAATTGAAATAAAAATAATCAAGCACTGGAATAAACAAAATAAGGGAAAATACAAAATTCAATTAGTTCAATTAAATTAAACTAAATATAAAATAAAAAGAAAAAACTAAATATAAAAAATTTAAATTAAATAACAGTAATTAAATTAAATTAATAAAATAAAACAAAATTGAAATAAAACAAAATATTAAAATAAAATTGATTTAAGGAAAATATAATAAAACAAAATGAATGTAAATAAAAATGAAACGAAGTAAAATAAAATCTAAAAAAGACATATATAATTAAATTAAACTGTGTAAAGTGTAATAACATAAACTAAAATAAAATATAATATCAATTAAAAATTAAAATTAAATTAAATTACATAGAAAGAAAACAAAATACAGAACAAAATTAAGTTCATTCAATTAAATTCAATACTATAAAAAAGAAAATGAAATTAAAAAAAAATAAAAAGAAAATACCAATGAAACCAAAGAAACCATGAAATTTCGTGAAGGGTATTCAAATTTGATTTGGGACAGCTTCAAGTATACTCGTATACTAATGTAAATACAGATATCAATGAACAAAATACGAACGAAGGTAGCGGATGCGCGCATTGGCCTACCACAAAATTTATGACAATAACAGTTGCCAGTAATTTGTTGTTGACGATGACGGCTGTACGAACCAAAAGACAAAAGGTAAAAAAGAAATACAAAACAAAAATTAGTTTTGCGATCGAGAAGTGCGACAAACGATCGATGGCAGCAATTGACACCTGATCGCCAAGCTTTTATGAGCGGCCTAAAGCCCGAGATTTGATTCTGAAAAGGCGCTGAAACGGATTTGTGTGCGCGCACCATCAGGTTACACTTTGTTAGTTAACACGCTTTGCTGTTTTTTTGTTTTTGTTTTGTTTTTTTTTTATGTTAATTACGTTAGGCTTTTATTTTTATGATTTCTTAGGAAACAAAACCCTTTCATGGCTGAGCGCGCAATCTCGAATCTCGGGTTCAGGCTAACTTTAGGTATTTTGGTCTCTTTGTTTTTCGTTTGGTTTTCTTAGCGTTTTCTGTAACTTTGTTGAATATCTTTTTCTTCTTCTTCTTCTTCTTCTTCTTAGTAAATTCTTTTTCACTCACGCACAATCGCTTTTGTTATGTGACGATTGGTTTTATTTGAAAGCTTGACTTTTGTCAATACGCCTCATGAAAAGGTGGCGACGAAAAAGCGCAGAAGGCAATTGAAGTGTGGGCACATTTTTGTAGCCAAACAACAGTTAGGTTACTTGGTATGTAAATGGGATATTTGGTTGGGGATATCGGTTGGATAACATCATCACCATCAACCGCAGTAATAAACGAAAAGCGCTATAACAACAATGAAATGAGTAAACATCAGTGACACCAGCGCTGAGCATTCCATTAGCGACTCAATCGGCTATTATTCCCTTTGGTTTATTATTATGCGTGGGACAATCCGATGTCTACGAGTATGCGTTTGTTTGTAGATTTACATGAGGGATGCCAATTTTTGGGGGTTTACTAATCCTGGGATTTCGGGATTATATTGTATAATACCGGGATCGCGGGACTGTCACGAAATTGAAATAGGCCGAGCAGCCTATTATGGTATTTTAAAACAGGACATTAGGCCCGTTTTTTTGTAACCGAGTTGCAAAAGAACACTAGGTAGTATAAGCAATTGCATCTAAAGCAACAACACTAACTCGGAAAAATATGCGAGTTGAGCCAACTCGGTTAAATGATATCCAACCAGAGTTATAGTGTTGGGTAGTAAAAAAAACTTCGCTATTGTGAATGAGCTGGAAGAAAATACATGGGAAATTTCGGATTAATACCTAATTCGTTTTTATTTGCATAGTAATTTTAAATATGTATATAACTACATAAACCTAAAAATTGTCGTCGCAACTATTTTCCGCTCTTAAATATCATTAAACAAATCACATCTTTCATGAAAGAACTGGAGCAGGGTTGCTTTTGCAACTAAAGGAAATTTTATTCGAGTTGGAGCGTCCTTTTGCAACTCTGGAACAAAAAAAACGGTAAAAATAATACTATTTTCGGTAACTCAGATATTTATTAAGACAATGAATAGCTTTTCTTTTTAAACAAAAAACTAACAAAATTTTACAAACATTTTATAAATATATTTTGTAAAACAAAAGTACGAACTTATTTTTTTGCAGTTGCTGCTGGTTTTGTTTTTAAATTATGCTAGATTACTGTTTGAGATCGATATAAAGTAACTTTAATTCCGAAGGTTATATATTGTTTGCCCATAAAATGTTTAATAGAAATAATTGAAACCATGTACGTATGTGCAAAAAGTGATGTAAACAAAAGTCGTATCCTCAAAACAACATTCCTTGCCTGAGGATAGGTGAAGTATTTATTTGTTTAAAATATATGTTATCCTCCAAGTGTGACCTACATTTATTGCTCTATCAAGGTCGTTTTTCTTTACACAAAAAGGAGGATTTTTGTGATGAAAGTCTTACTAGTTGTATCTTCTGTAAAGAATTATACCCGCCAATCCCGGGATTCACACTGAGTAATCCCGCGACATTTGTGACTCAAAAAATGCCGGGATTAAGGGATCCAGATTTGTCATCGCTATTCCACACCCACATGAATACAAATAATTTATTTGCCAGAGTGACCATATCTTCGCCTTGACTACCTATAATATGTAGGGAGAAAATTACGCCCGAAAATACAAGTACCATAAATCTTTTTGTATCAAGTACTAGGTATTTTGATATTGAAAGAACATGATAATTTTATTCCTAGGCCTATATTTATAACCGAGCACACTTGTGCCTAGGGTGTTATAACTTTGTTCATAACAACCTGAGGTACCGAGATAAGTAGATAAATCGATTAAGCCATGTATGTTTGTCGCTCCATCCCCATCGGATGCCTCGATCTCAACATAACTTGCTACATATATTGCCCTCGACTTAAGGTCGAAATCCGGTAACAAGATAATTTGCTAAAACTGGTTTGGAGTGAGGAATACGCGGGTAGTTTTTTTTTTGCAAAATGGGTGAGGTTCTGGCCAGCGAAACGCGCTACTAAAAGACAACTGCCTGGAGAGAAGTAGACACTAGAGCAGAAGCGGATGAACACCTCATCGATCTACTCTCCCCTCCGACTGGAGCTAAGATTAAGAGTGCCATATATTGTCTGTTATCATCCTACGTGTCAACTTGTGAGCGGAACAGTGGAATGTGAGTTTTGTGGCTGGTGGTGATGCCAACGCCCAGCCTGGAACACCTTGGGAATTAACGATCGAGTGAGTCAGTATTTAGTTACTCATTATCCACTAACCTAATCACCTGTAATAAGGACACCAACCCCTACTATAATAGAAGCAGGGAGCAGAATATAGATATAAATCTAATACTGTCAGGATAGACAGTTGACACGTCTCGACTAAGTGCTCATTTTCACAGTCGCATTACATTCATTATAAATCTTGCCAAACCAATACAAAATATGTTCTGTTAGGGCAGAGCTTCAAAACAGCACTTGAAATGGTGGACGAAAGAGCTACGTCTACTTAAAACATCAGCTGCGTTAGCCTTCAACAAAGCAAAATTTACAAAAGGTGCGGAGGACTTGGAAGAATATCGTCGCAGCTTCAACACCTTCAAGAAAAAAATGAGACAGACTAAAAGATATTCGTGGCCCAGGATTTACTTCAACTTCAGAAGCCTCACCAAAAATCCTATCACACAAATCTTTTTGGAAAAGCCAGGAGGAGTTACACAGCGAGCAGTTTGAAACACTAGAACTCTTAATGGACGTTCACTCTCCTGGATGTGGTGACATAAAAGGGATGGCCGACTCCATAACTTCAGACACATTCAGGCAGATTAGGCTATCAGATCTTTCCTGCCTTTTAAATAACCGGGCTCGGACTCTGTGATTTATATACCAAAGCTTTGGAGGGTGGTAAGGGTGGTTTTCATACTAAAGCAGTAAAGATCGGTTTTTTATCGTTTCTTCTCAAACGTGTTATTGGAACTTATTGAGCTTTTAGTCGCGGCTTCGCTCGCACGGAATGCGGTTTCCCGTTAAGAATTCGAATGTAATAGAAAAGGAAGTCTGCTATTTTGGTTTAATGTTATTTATACATAGTTAGACCTGAACAACGTTCTTTCGGTGCTAAGGGACTTCCTTATTCAGATTCTAGGATATTGACAATTTATGAGTCTGATGAAGGACTTGCTTTTTGTGCTAGTGTTTTAAAAAACTTTTTTAAATTTTATATGGGCGTCAATCCTATTAAAAAATGTGTCTTGATAAATGCATGTACTAAAACTGTTTTTCATACCAATTTGTATTTATTATACTTTATTTAATTTAAGCAAAAATTTCTCTAATTATGAAAAGTGGCAGCTCTTTTACAATTTAATATTTAAACAGTTTTTTTGCCAGTTCAAACCGGTGTTTTAATGTTTAATTTATCTTATAAATTTAAATGAATTTAATTTTTCAAACAGCTGGCAACCCTCTCTAAATAAGCATTAAACTTTTTTTTTGACCCCAGTATAGTAGAATTTGAGTTACCTTACCAATTAAATTGAATCAATGTTCTTTAAAATGTGGCAACTCGATACAAAAATGTTTTCACATCCATACTGTTATGTTTTAAAAGCATAACAATTAAATAAAATTATTAGGTTTAAACATTCTAATGATCAAACTCTCTTTAGCCTACTTCATTTGAATCCCATGCCGTATATTTCTTTTAATTTATTAATTTAATTTAATTTAATTTACTTTTGTATGCTGGCGGCAACCCTCTTCAAAAGTGTCTTCAATATAAAGCTTTCTTAAACCTGCTTCTTGGAAACCTTTATTTTAATATTTGATTTAATTAATTTTTTAACAGTTGGCAAGCCTCTTCAAAAATATATTTTAAACTAAGTTTTCTTAACATTTTTTAGCTGGACACTCATATTATAAATTATCATTTAATTTAACTCAACTGACCTTTAAACAGGTGGCAACCTACGTTACTAATATTTTGGAAATTAGGCTTTAATAAACCTCTATAACTTTTTAACAAGGTATACTCTATATGTTAATCCAAGTGTCAACCTATTTATGCGCTAAATTTGATTCAAATTGGTGATGCTATATTTGCGCGAAAAGGTATCAAACATACTCACCCATATACATACACATTTACTTTATATTAGTTGGATAATATAAAAAAAACCTTGACGAACTTAGACTCTAATTATCTTTTGATTTATTGGTTCACTGCAATCGTAAATATCCAAAGTCAGCTGCTAAATTTTTATAAAATTTAACTTTTTAAGACCAAGGTCGGCTTTCAAACGAGACCTTTTTGTAATATGGGGCGATAAGGAAAATACTTCAAAAAATGTTCTGCAATGAAGAAACAAATTTGAAATTCTAGATTTTATTAAAAAATTGTTTTTTTTTTAATTGTTCTACCATAAATAAAGGAACGCTCTTTTTCTTGAAGATATGAATTAAATTTCGACCGCTGTGGTGTAGGGTTGATGCTACATTAGTTCAACTATCCTATTGATGGTGGCTAAAAATCTCTGAACTTCATAATGTAATTATACTTTTAATCAGTATTTTATATTGGAAACCAAGAAGTGTGTTTTTTTTTCAAACTTGAACTAGAAAAGCTTCTAACTGACTGCATCAGCAGTGCTCTTATGAAATCAATCGTATCCTCGCCTCGCTCTCTCTCTGTCTCCCTCTAAGAGCCAACAAGGCCATTAAAGATATATGTATGTATGTTGCTACGAGTAGTATATCAAGAAGCGTTAAATGACACACATACATCACGTAGTTTTACGTCCAAAGCTCAACACAAAGTTTACTCCTTCTAATTCCCCCCTCAACACCGCTGCCACTTTTCATTACAGCGACCGCATTCCAATTACTTTGCTATTATGATTTCGTTTTTTATTACTTCAAAGACTTCGATTTAGAGGAGGCAACTAAAAAAAAATATGTACGAACTCCAATGCTATGTAGAAAGCCTTGAACTGTTAGACCCGATGAAATTGCGTTAGCGTTAGCTTCAATAACTTATTTGCTTTTGCATTGGTGTCTTCAGCGCCTTCAGCGTCTTCAGCGTCTTCAATGTACCAATGTATCTTGTTTTTGTTTTTTACTAAATTCGAATGTAATGCACCAAATTGCTTTGACCAACAACAGTCGACGACGCTACTTTTAACCAGTTTGAAATGGTCCTACGGCAGCAGGGTTCAGTGGTGCGTCAACGTCTTGTATCTTCAGCTTCTTGTCAGCCTACCGGTCACTCACAACAAAGTCTGCTGATGCCGATGGTCGTCTTCTGGCCGCTTGGTTTGGTTGGCTAGTCACAATGAATCTAACTTTGTTGTTTGTGCGACTAACCACTCAACCGTTATCTCATAATGGTGCCAAGTTTTACCCGCTTTACTCCACAGCACCCCACTGCCCATATGAGTTGTGTTCGACAATTGAAGTTTGATGTGCGCTTTTGTGAGTGAGGTTTTTCTTTCTATTTATATTAGTATTGGTGGAGGGGATGGTGGGGAAAAACGAAAGAAGGGAGTGCATACACAGATGCAAGTTGAAGAATGAAATGCATTCTAATATCTTTGGATGAGTTGGTTGAAAATATATTCGTAAAATAGGAAGAGGATCATCACAAAGTGTGCGTGTCGAAGAATTTTAATGCTTGGCCATTCACAAAGTTACATTTTCTTAAACAATCTATATTATCTTTTCAGCCTAAAAAGTAATAAATAAAAAAAAATACGTACTTGGAAGTGTAAAAGCAATACGAAAATGCAGCTTACTTACAAAATAAACTTCCAAAGTTTTCAGCTCCACACGAGATAAAAAGTTGTACTGAATTTCCCGCGAGGTTACGTGAGTTTTTCGTTCGAAAGGTACTATACGTAAGTAGGCCAACTGCCACAATAACCAAGAATTTTCATAGGCGCCTAAAATATAGTCTCCGGAGGTGTTGCAATCTTTTAGCTAAAGCCAATTCTTCTTTGGGCATATAGATAGTGCGCTATGTATAAGTGATCCTCTGGTATATGAGGATATCGGGAGATCCACTCCCATATTGTTCAATTATAGTAATTCATCATAACGTCCTCAGTGTTTTTAGTTAATTGGTAATATTTTGTTCCCAATCAATTCAAAATATACTTTTAAATAATTGGCCGAGCCAAGGTTTTGAGAGTTAAAACTCGCCCTTCCCTCGCAAAATAAATAATATGGTTTTAGAAAAAAGTTTATTTACAAAAAAAATTTTTAGCAATAAAATGTTATAACAAAAAAAGGTAAAAAAATAGCAAAAAAATGCCCTTAAATCAGTGGAAGTTTTGTGCAAATTGATATTTGAAAAAAAAAAACTGAATTTTAAGCTTTGCAAAATGTAAAAATTAAAAAAATGTTACAAACTTGAAAAAATGTACTATAAAATTTTCGATTTGTTTTGACAGAATTTTCAGAAGTTTGCCTAAATACTCGAAAATTTTAATGCCAATTTTTCAGGTTTGTTAAATTTTTGTAAAATGTTTACAAAATTTGAAGTTTTGTTTTTTATTGTTTGTGTTATTTTTTTTTATTAAAAAATGTACATATATAGTAAATGTATTAATTTTTTTGCTTGATTTTATTTATATCAGCAATCGTTTTTGAACTCAAGACCAGTTTTTGCCTTTTCCCAATAATTTCCAAATAAAAACTAGCATTGAGCTGTAAAATTATAGAAAATATTAAAAATTTACGAGAAAAATTTGGCACCAAAAAGATTATACAAAAATAACACTTTACCATTTAGGCTAGGCGCCAGGTCTACAATGGCCTATTCATCCCAAAGTTGCACTTTTTGGTTAGAGAGATTTTCGACATTATTATCGGTGTTCATGCTGGTGCAAGATACACAAAGTGCTCCACTTTTTTCAAATTATACATATTTACCTCAGGCCCATTCGCTTCTATTCCTTATCCCGGTGGGAAAAGGCAGAAGTAAAGACGCGGTCGTTGAGGTCGATGTCATCAGCAAAAGCCATTTTTATAAACTATGGTGTCGGTTTAGTTCCGCAGCTCGAATTATCTTCCCCAACATAGAGTTAGAGAAGCCCCACGATAGATTCACCCTCTCTGTCACCTCGTTTGGTATCCCAGATCCTTCCCAATTCCGACGGAGCTGGTGGTGTTGATCAATGTCATTTTGCATAGCCGCAGTGGCCTTATTGTTCTTTTGCTGCGCTACTGTTATGCGCGTTACGTTCAAGTCGGTTAACCGGTCCTCGTCGCCATCAGCATTGAGTGGAGATCCGGGATCCTCATCTGCAACTTTTTTTGTACCACGATCAGTAAGTAGCGCGTGGAAGTGCTCCCTTCGTTATTTAAGTGTACTCCGGCTGCCGGTCATCAGGACGCTGTTTTCATTTTCGGTCATGATACCTTGTGCAAGCCGCCATACCTTCTGATATAATTTTCGGGTGCTTTAAGTGTCGCCTCGCTTCTTTCCTCAGCTCCCGAGATTTTCCCCGCACAACTCGCGTTGCGTTCAATCACAGCGTGGACCTCTGGCGCAGCGATCCTCATCCTACCATTAGTTCTTTCGAGCTCGCTGCAAACTTATGACTTCGTCGGCAGCGGTATGTACGCAAAGATTGATGAAGCCGATTAATCTCAGTTAGCAGATATTTCGTCATGTATGGTGAATTTACCTACTGTAGAACCAAATATTCCTTCCCTTTCTACACTGGCATTAAAATCACCAAACACGATTTTTATATTTATAAAGTATAATTTATTAGAAAGGGTATATACAGGGTAAGCTTATAGAAAGGAATATGTGGGTTAATTGTTTTTGTTGGGAAATGCACAGCTACCGCCCATTTTAAAGCAAACAAGTATATCTCTAAAACTAGCTGACCAAACTGTACCAAATCTCGTACCCACTTTATAGTTGAACTCAATAAGCATAGTTTCGAAACTTACAGAAATCAGGCAAAAACCATGTTCACCTCGGTTATCAAATTGGACAAAATTTCGTACGAGGAATTTAATTAGAATAAGAAGGACATTAAAGTCGAAATAAAATAATGAGCATGGTACGTTAAAATCATACACATTTCTTTTGATGGTTGTATATTGTGCACCTTTTCGCCTTTTCTCCGACAGCAAAAGCATTTTACGAAACTGTACGATTTGCCATTTCGGGAGCTGGATTCAGTGAATGCTACGCTATGAATTTTGAACTTACGTCATAGCTATTCGAATTGCATAATAGTTATTTTGGGACAACTTCGAAAATATAGTGCACGATGGATTCTATCTAACTATGGATTCAGACTATATATTTTACGAAAAGGAGCGCTTTTCTTCTCACGCCTCAGCGTTGTTACAAATAACATTTTATTTTAGGAAAACCAGCTCCAACAAATGGCCTTTGACATTTGAGTACCACTACTAGTAAAAAATACAAAAAAAAAAAACAAAAAATAACAATAGAAACACCGCATATTTACCAACATGGTATTTGTAATCACTGCATCCGACCAGCGGCGGATCTTCTTGGCAACTCGTCTTGCCGGTTTGCTTTAAGTTTTATGTAGTTATACAATGTATGTATGTATGTACAAAGGTAGCTCCAAGCTCTTCTTCAACAGAACCGGTGCCCGCATATGGTGGTGTAACAAGAGTTTCCATCACCGCACCTCCTCCTCCGCCGCACAGTAATCCGATGCTCATTTGAAATGCGTGGCTATTGCTTTTCATTTCTATTGGATATGTACCGTTCTTTGAGACTGTTGTTTCTTGTTTTATACTATATATGTATATACTATATATATATATACTATCTAAATATGTTTGCATCTAGGTATGTTAGTATATCTATTTTTTCTTACAATATATTGTGTTAAGCTTTAGGACTGTCTGCCGCTGTGTCTTCTTGCCTTCAGTCACTCGCAATTCACAATTCTTCCCCACTTCATCCGGTTGTTGTTGCCTGTTGGCTGTTGGCGATGTTTGATTATGGTTTTGTTTTTGTTTAGATATGTAGATATGTAGATATGTAGTATGTGTCGTGGTTTTTTCTCTTTCCATTGCATTTTCCATTTTTGTGTTAATTTCAATTTCGTTTTGTTGCCATTTATGGAGTCGGTGACCATGAGAAGCTTTTTAATGCGGAGGATGTAACTGTGCATTGTGCCACGGTATAGCTACAATAAGCTTATAAGGGGTTTGTTGTTGTTGTTGTTTTAATGTGTGGCTGTCTTTCGAGACTCATCGTTAGACAACGCAATAGACGGCCGGTTTCTTCTGGCATTATTTTTTATTTTGAAGCTGTTTTTTTTTGTTGAATTTTTATTTGTGCCGCTTGGTAGCTGGCTGGTTTTTCTGCTATTCGCTTCGCTGCGATTTGCTGTTTGTGGTTTGACTGGGCTCGGTGTCTCGATCGCTCTACCATAAGTTATGCTTTGCTTGTGCCGAGGGTGCCATCAGTCAGCTGTTTAATGTTTGCGTCTTGCCTTAATTCCTTTTCGAAGTTATACTATATTTTTGTAAGTATGTATGTATGTTTGTATAAATTATTTCAATTCATCCATTTGTTTGCATCACTGCACTTTGCGAGATGCTGCAAATGCGCTAAGCCGAAATTCAAGTGTTCTCAAAACAATTTCACTACCTCCCCTCCCCACTTTGCTTGGTGAATGCGAATGCGAATGCGCTGCCGATTCATTGATGTTTCTGGTTTTCGGCAAATAGTGGGTCATGAAAGTGAATTTATTGAAATGTTGCTGGCTTCAATTCTTACACACTTACATCATTTGATTTTATTGAGAACCAGTTCTGAAGTCATTAAGTTAATCCAGCAAATACACTATACTCTTATATGTAAGTTATGAAAATATGCTAATTAACATTTTTTTCTAGAAATTTAGTTTTTTACATATTCGAATATAACATCAAGCATTCCAATCATTAATATCTTATACAAATCCGTTGATAAATTTAGAAATTATAGGAGAAAAACAAAAGACCTCATTCACTTGTAAAAAACGGCAAATTTTAAATAATAAAAACACAAAAATCCATCAGATGTTTACAGTTTTGTTTTGCAATTTCTGCAAATCAGTAGGCAAGACTAAGTCTAAGATTTGTTTGATATATGACCAAACTGTCAGAAAATTCAGTCGCTATGACGACTAACGTACTGAAACTGAACGATTTAGCCGGGGCCCGAAAAATGGTATCAGCATAGACAAATTCATCATTCTCCATATCAAAAAATGCGAAATGGGTGAATGGGTGACTGCGAAGAGCTTGAGATGCTAGGCGATCGGAAATGCGTCCGAAAATTTGACGGCGACTTACAGAAGGTTTTAAGACCGGCGCAAATTCCTGTAATAACAAGAATGACAGCAATATCTCTTCACCCGACTACAATGAAGTTCGAATATCTATAGAGCGGCTACGGAACATCAAAGCTGCTGACGGTGATGCACTCAGAATAAACTCCTTATTCTAAGGAAAATTTCCTTGAAATGACTCCCAAGGCATGGTTGCCATAAAATGAGTAAACGATTTGACATAGTTTGAGGAAAACCCATTTCCTTAATTTACAGTACTGTTGTCTTTGTTTTTAGGAAAATTAACCAATATATAATAATTGCCAGGAGAATTTTTTTTTATTAACGTTGACGGTTGGGTTGTTTTGAGGGAATGGAAATTTCCTCAGAATGAAGAAATCCTATATGAGGGATGTTTTTCAAAAAGAAATGAAACAATTGAGTTTTTATTTTATTTATATTTTTGCCGATTTAATTTAATTTTTGTTATTACTAATATTAAGTAAATTTACTTGCTCAAATTAATTTCACAATGTTTTCAACAAGATCCTGAATTAAGGGAAAAGTTCTCATATTGAGGTAGAGGGATATTTATTTATTTCATGTTCAATAAATATACAGGAAACAACAGGAACAAAAAAAAAGCACTAACTAGCTCAAGGCCATCAGCTGGGCTCGGTGCTTTTTCTAGGCAATTTTTGCTATTATTAAATAAAAACAGTGACCCTAAAATAAGGAAATTGATTTTCTCGTTTTAAAGAAGTACCTTCTATATAAGTCTCATAGCATGCCCGTGCCATTGTATGACTGCGAAGAATGGACACTATTATCAGCGGAGGAGATGGCTCTTGGAGTGTTCGAGAGAAGAGTTCTCCGAAAGATTTTTGGACCTTTGCGTGTTTGCGACAACGAATACCGTAGTCGATGGAAACAAGAGCTATACAGCTATTTAGACCAGTTCAGCTAACCACGAATCAGCGGATACGTTCGCTAGTATGTGCCGGGCGAATGGATGAAAACGTTCCAGTCCTGAAAGTATTCAAGGCGGTAACGCGCGCTGGTCACTGTAGAGCATGAGGAAGGGCTTATCTGCATTAGAAAGAACAAGTGGAAAAAGACTTGATATCGCTTGGTATTTCCAATTGGTGCCAGTGAGTAGGAAGAAGGAACGGTTGTCGTGAAATGTTGAACTCGAGTGAGGTGGTTATAACGCCAGTTAAATTGTGAAACTTCAACGGTGATTTGTAGCCATTTCAAATTTGCACTTTATTAGACTAAAAATAAATAGTCTATAAAACTGCATAGTCAATTTTCGTTAGTTTTAAATCAAAAGTTATAAGCTTGTTTTAAAATTGGTAGATTTTCTTCAAATTCACTCAAAATTCGAAATTTGGATTTAAACGGGGTTGGTGTTACAATGAAAAAAAATTAAATTTGAAGAATTAAATGGTTAAAATTTGTCAAAATTATGAAATGGGCTATATATGGATGCATTAAAACTCTCTGAAAAAGTGAATAGGCCCATCGAGTACCACACACATAAGCACATAGATGCCTATGTATCAGAATTGAGAATATTTGAAAACTTTTGTGTATCATTGCCATGGATTTGGACACGCCAGTCGATCACCAGACGCATTGGCATTTCATGGTGGTACATTGCGCCATCAGGCGTCATCGTCATTAGCATTGACAATCTGTCTCTTGACTACTTCTAAGCCACACACACACACACACGCATACAAATCAAACTAGAGAGGGTCACAACTAGCAACCGCAACTATTCGTGCCACAACAATGAGGATGTTTTATTACTCGTATTTGATGGCCATTATTATCATCATCATGACTCTCAAGCTGGAAAACGCAACAAATGGGCGAATGGCGCAACCCGACGCTACGCTCTCAAGCGTGTCGTTGACAAAACAACAATGCAACGGGATTGAATGAAAAAGGCAGGAAAATGCGAAAGCCAAGAGAAAAATTGCTATGCATAGTTTTCCCGCATAGAAATAGAGAATAGCGACAAACGAAATAGTTTTGTAAGCAAGTGAAAAACATACCCAGTACATACATACATACATACCTATGTACATACATAAATACATAGACATATAAAAATCACATAGGAAGTGCGGAAACAGAACTCGGAAAATAATATTTGAAAGGAAAACAAAAAAACAAATCTTCCAAGCCGAAAAGCAACATTTTGGTGGGTGCATAAATCAAAAATATTAAAACTATAGAGAGTATTTTTTTCTCATGGTCATAGTTTGCTGGGGTGTGTGATTTTTTTTTGTTTTTTTTTTTAATACAAGTCACCCTGAAATTTTAATGCTAGTTAACTGCATAATTTTACTGGTTTTGTTTCCGTAACTTTTTGACGTGAATTAGATCAGTCAAAATTTATATGAAGTGTTTAATGTGCTTCAGAATAAGGCTTAAAAAGTTTGTAATATTCCGAATACTAATTTTGTTATGCTTAGTTTACATCAAATTATTTAAGATTGATTTTAATCTTACCGGTTTTCTATACACAACACGTAGGAGTATTGTGTGAAAAATTCGGTCATAAGTCGAATTTAAAAATTATGTGCAATCTTATAATGGTAACCATTTCCTTGAAGGTAAATACAACTAGTTTACAAGAAAAAATTCATTGATTTATTAAAAAGTGTTTTCTAGCCTAACTTTGGGTCGCTGAATATGAAAATGAGTCGCATTTATTTTTTCAAAGAAGCGTTTTCGAAACCCCCTGATTTCGAAGTGCTTTGCAGTTATTACCAAAACAAATGCAGAATAACAAATATTGCTTTAAAGGTACACTCAGCTTTTGTAAGCTCATTTAAATTTTTGTATAAATCAGAAGGAATGAAAATAAGGACATTTTCGAGCTTTTTCGAAAATTGTTAATTTGTATTTACTCTTTTTAATGGATAAGCTTTGTAAAAAAATAATTTAAAAAAAATTTCTTGAACAAAATTTTCTTTATAAAAATATGGAGCATAAGGACGTCTAAATTGGTCAGAAAACGTAAAAGTTATTGCAAATGAAATAAAAGCTGTCAATTTAAATGTTTGTTACATTCATTAATTCACTGCCAAATCTGCTAAAAACTTTTCATTTCACGGTGCAATAACCAGAAACTTCATTTGATGAAAAATCACATTTTATGTGGATTTGGGTCCACTCTTTCTGAAAATGGCATCCAAATCTTTCCATCACGTAAAGATTTTGAGATACAAGGTACTGAAGGGTGTTTATTAGTTTTTTCAATGATTCCCGATGTTTTTCAACCCAGTTTTGGAATGCAAAATTTAAAATCTGATCTGAGTTTGACATTAAATTATACAAATTTTCATATCCAAAACGTTCTTTGAAGATTTACTGACTGTTAGAGTCAGCTTTGAGCCAAAAAAATGGCTAAGAAATCTAAAAATATGCATACTTTTTCGACATATATTTGGCTGTAATTTCTGAACCAAAAAACCCGTAAAAGGTTAGTTTTATTTGCTATTCTGGACTCTTTTTTGACAATAACTGCAAAATTACCTTGAAAATAGGGGGCTTGCCTTTATTTCGGAAATGATTCTTTGGAAAGATAAATACAAATAAAAATTGTACGTGTACAGCGACTCGTTATTAGTCTATTATGAATCTAAAAAACACTTTTTCAACGAGGTACCACTCATTTGTTAAATATTTGCAAACTAGTGTAATCGGTTTATCAAATAGCAACTGCCCGAATCTTTATAGCATTCGGCTCCTGCAGTGTGATTCACTAATCTATTTTATCGATTTTCGCCTGGTTAACTCATCTTAACGAAAATGTTAACGATTTTGCTATTCAACAACCAATTTTTAACGATATTCGCTATCGTCGGATCAGCTGTTGTCGTTAGCGCTAGTCGATAATCGAAAACTAAACCACAACAAATATGAAGCTACTAACTTAATAGAAATGAAAAATTCGTGATTTCAACTCGAAAGTAAACATTACAGTTCGGTATTTTATTTGCTTCAAATTGAAACAAGGAAAATTCGTTAGTCATTCGAATATTTGACATACGCATACTTTATAACGAGGTGAGCAATAATTAAGCTCATGCAACAGTAGATTGGTTAAAGTACAATAGTTCGTGTGATTTTGTATGCTATATTAAATTCCATTTTATTTGTTTCTTTTTTATCTTCCGTTTTTCCGACAGGGATATATCTCCAAGCCAAACTGGAGAAGGGATGGCTGTTCTGGCTGATTGTATAAAACTAATATAAAATTACAAATTCTTTCATCTCTATTTAATATATCGGGTCTTGCAATAGGAACGCACAAAAGTTTTTTTTAAATAAAACAAAAACGGTTTGGGATATGAATTAAATTCTTTATTCCTGTGAAAGTACATTCGATGCCATTATGTACGGAACTCGATTTCTTTGCATGGACACCACGGACGCGCTTGCAGAAGTCCAGACGCTGAACCCAATTTTCGACGGGTTTTAAGCATAAATCGGCCGATACTGCTGCAATTTCACGTTCGATATTCGTGCGAAGCTCATCAATCGTCGCTGGCTTGTTGGCACGGAAGAAGTACGGCCGAATGACGCCGCCGGGCCATAAACCGCACCTAACCGTAATTTTTTTCGGGATGCAATGTTGACTCATGGAGTACGTGTGGATTGCTGCCTGTCCAATAACGCATACTTTGCTTATTGACGAAGCCATTCAGCCAGAAATGACGACAACCATAAATTGGACGTAGCGCTCTTAAAGTTGAGGCCATTGACTCCGAATTTCGGTAGTAAACTTTAATAATTTCGACTCATTGTTGGATCGTATATCTTTCCATGATGAAATGGCAAACCTTACTGAAGAGAAATGTCAAAAGAGCGGGGAAAAATATGGCGTTGTTTGCTGTCACTATCGGTCTACTTTTGTAGCGTCCCTATTGAAAACCGCTTTATTTTGCTTGGAAAATAGTTGAAATTTTTTAGTTTTATTGTTTGCCTAGAAAATAAAGCTTTTTATTTGAGTTTTATTTTTTGCCTAAAAAATAAAAGTTATTTTTTGAGTTTAATTTTTGCTTAGAAAAATAGTAATTTTTGAGATAAAAAAAATTAAAATAACTTTTTTTATGCAAAAAAAAAAAACTAGAAAAATAACTGTTAATTTGTGTAAATCGGAATAGTACTTTACTTGTTTTATCGAAAAAATCCAACCTTAACAATAAGCAAACAAAAACATAAAAACAGAAAAAGAAACACTTATTTTCTAAAATTATAATCGTTACTACGGTCCCTGCTATATTTACTGGCATCGAATATCTCGGAAACTATTCATTCGATTGATTTGAATTAATAGTAAAATTTTTTTCTTTACAAAATCAACTGTGAATATATATATATATGTATATAGATTATACTCTTATTAATTGCGTCAACAACTAAGTATTTTCACAATGCAATTTGATGTAAAATTAACTTTGTTTTCCTTCCCGCGGAAATAACTGATTATTCTAAAAATACAATACAAAATTATTCACCCTCACTCGGATGCACCGAAACATTTCACGCTCGCCTCATTTTCCCTTCCAGTGTGACTTACGGAGCGAATTCAAACTCTTCTAATACTTAGCCTGTGTATGTATGTAGGTATTTTCGTTTTGAATGCGATTGCCTATGTTGCACATCCGCGTTGCATTTCCTTATCACTTCCGCTTTTACTCTGTTACTTTATTGCACTCCCCTAAATATTTTTTTCTAACTACAACTACAGTAGTACAAATTCCAAAATAAAACAATGTTTCCTATTCATGAACGTTTTGGTGGTGAATATTGTATTGTTTTGGCTATTTTCGAGCGCCCAAGTGTCCGGAAATGAGATGCAAATTTTATGTGGGACTCCGACGCTTCGTGTCCTTTTACGCTTTGCTTCACTGATCTTGACTGCGACGCCGCTGGACAATTAAAATACTAGCAGCGTCGGTGGTGTACGGGCGGTGTTGGCGAAGCCAAGGGAAGGGCACAATTGTAGTGTTTATTAAGTTCATCTTTTTCTGTGCATTGTTTTTTTTTGGATTTTGTGAAAATTAGCGTTTTTCTTACAGCGAAAAGCATTCCTTCAGCAATTAAACAAAAAAAAAAAAATTCAATGAAAGGTAGGAAGGACGATGCGTTGACATGTTGTGCCTTCTTCACGGCAAACTGTTGCTTCAAAGAGTCTACATATATTTACATAATTTAAAATAGGGAGGAAAACTGAAAAATATATGGGTCTATGACCATTTAATGACCACTATGAATCTTCATGGGTTGTAGTCAGTCGATCAAGGCGAGGAACACGTGTTCACCGCATACAGTTAAAAAAATATGAGACCGATCAAATAGTGGCTCCTACTGCTAGCCGGTAGGTATTTAAATAAAATTTACCTCTTTTATGCAATTTGAGTATTATCAGCTTTGATATTGTTAAAATATTTGCATTTATATACATACATACACAGAGTATCAACTCTTTGACGACAGGCAACATTTATCGAAATTTAAATTAGACACGTTCTGATGGACGCATTTATTGAGACAACAGTGCGACAAATCAAATCAATATTTTGTTTTTGAATAGATAAAATATTAAATGAGACATTTTTTAAAGCTTTAATAAATCTATCGTTATTTAATCAAAATAGTATAAAACAATTTTGCTCTTTTCAATCGATAATTTTAAAGAAATTAATCGATTTTATTTTTATAGAAATCAAGTATTTTAATATCCTTGTTATGAGCTACATTCGATCTTCGATTGTGGTCGAAAGAGCTGATCGAAAAAATTTGCATTTGGTATTATGGCACACATTCGATAAAGAATGGCGCTATTGTGAATTTCACACAATTAGATCGTCCACAATAGTATATTTCTATCAGCTGTCATTGAAATTAAGTACAAGTTGCAAGCAAGTTGAGTAAATCAAAAAAAATAAATAAATAAAAAAGATAACTACGCGGGTTTGATGATTCTTCAGAGGAGGAGGATGAGAGTTTACTGGAATTGGCAAGAAGTAGAAAATGATTCAGAGATGATTCAAACCATTCAGAAATGAATTCCACCGCGTAAGTGTAATATTTCAAAGAAGGGGTATATATATATTGATAACATATATGAACATCGTCTCCAGATTTATAAAATCTTTCGACTATCTACTTTTTCCCCGCTTGAACCTTTGTGCAAATCTCGTTTGTAAATTGAGGATATTCTTCTATCAATGAAGCCAGCATTTCCAGTTGTTGTTTCGTACTTACGAACTTGGACCTGCATAAAATTTACAAAAATAGTTTAATAATAGTGTTTGGTCGCCAAAAAGCAAATATTTACATTTTCTGCAAATTCTCATACTTCGAAAGCAAAGTTGTGTTCGACAAAAAATTCGATGCGCAGCTCATAATATGAATTTCACATTCAATTTTCGAATAAGCAACGAAGATCGAAGATCGAATACAGCTCATAATTACGGCAAATGTTTGCTCAAAAAGATCAAAAACTAACATTGCCTTAACCAATAAATGCACAATTAGGAGAAAGATACAATTAGAATAAAGTAATAAATTTTATGCATATATTATTTTTTGTTTTTTTTGCCTAGTTTATTTAAATCGACAATATTAATTGTTGCATGACAAAATGTACACATCCTTGAAAATTTATAAATAACACTGCGGAACAAAATTTTGCGGTCGGAGATTTTTAAGTCGATTTAGGGTAATTTGGGGGCGCTGATTACGAAAATACTATCAGTTTTGTCGAATTGGCTCTAGTTTTTCATATTTTTAAATATTTCACGAAAAAACCTAATTAAAAATACCAATATCGATTTAAATTATATTTTTATTGCGCGTCTGTATAAAAATAATACAAAAATAAAAAAAAAATATATTATTTTCATTAATTAATTTAAAAAAAAATTACAAAAAACTTTTTCTGTAGGACCTCCTATGATGTCGTTGCTCAGGACAATCCCGTATTAAGTTCCAGCAGTAGTCTGCCATCATGTGGTCGTCCCATCGACCTTGGTATCTTTCTTCGATTATTTTTATGTCCTGGTGGAACCGTTCACCTTGTTCCTCACTGTAATCGCCTAGGTTGTCCGGGAATTTGATTTATGATTTCCCAAAAAATTTTTGATTACATTAACAAAGCTTAGCCAGGCTTCAGATTCAATTTGTGACATATGGTTTAAGAATTCAGTGTCTTTTAGAAGGGTACGAATTTGAGGACCATCGAAGACTACTGCTTTTAATTTTTCCATACTAAGGACTGAAAATTTTTTGCACACATATTCGAAACAGTCACCTGTCTTATCAATGGCTTTGATGAACTGTTTCATTAGCCCAATTTTGATGTGAAGTGGTGGAAGAATGATTTTTTCTCGGCTTATCAGTTGGTCATGAACCACACTTGCTGTTCCTACCTCCATATTTTCTCTCACCGGCCAGTCCTTTCTAATCCAATGTTCATTTCTTGCACGACTGTCCCATAAACATATAAAACACGGAAATAAAATATTTAAGACAACGAACTAATTGTTTTAATAATTTACATAACAAAACTTATTGCGGAATAATTAAATTAATACAACTGGAACTAGGTAATATAATTTTTTTCATTAATTCCTTAAGTTTCGTTTATCTCAAGGACTAGGGCCAATCTAAAAAAAGTAAAAACACAGTTCGTAAGCCTGCTACTAATCTTAATAAAAACTATTAACAAAATCATGACCGCAGGTTTTTTTTTAATTTTTGTTACGCAGTGTAATCATTATTCTTGCCTATTCTACTAAATTCTCTGCTGAAAGGGTATCTGTATCTGGTTCTACGGATTTCCAAGTTGTGCTATTTGTTTCGAAATGTAAGGTATTATCAAGAATTTCTGTATTACTTGCTGAAAGTTCTCAATTTTTTATTTTATTTTATGCCACCTACCACTGTTTTGTGCTTACTTTCGAATAATGAATTTGAAACTTTTGAAACAATAAAGGTAAAGAATTTTGGAGATGCCAGCATTTAGTACTCTTGGTTAAATACACTTTGGGTTTCAATAGGTCAAATTTATTTTAATTTCTCCTGTACAAACCTTCCGGAAAGCTTGTCGAGTGATAGAGAATAACGTTTTTTTTCTCCGAATTGATTTCACCTCATTCTATGTCAACATTTCGCAATTTTTGTCATGCACCCTGCGAAAATATTGCATTTTTCATATAAGTTAAGAACAAGAAAAATTCCACCCTGTCAATTTCACTTGCATCGCCAATTTGATTCATCGAACGCAATACAATTTGACAAATAACTTGCAATTAGTGTCAAAATTGAGACTTTCGAACAAAACTATTCTGAGAAATAACAAATTCCACAAACTCCTTCGCGTTTGTGAAGGCATTATATGTAAAGTTGTTCCTATGCAATATTTTTACTTTTTCTGGGAAATTCGACGAAAATGTTAAAAAACGGCAAAAGGAGAAATGGCAGGGGGTCAAACTGCAAATATAAAATGTTTAGTATTTTATAAGGAACAACATTGCCTTAGGCATCAAAGCTGTGACTCTTCAAGTTTTTGTACTGTACCAAGAGAACCCATTGCGATCCGTTTTTTGTTTTTTAATTTTTGGAAGACTAAAGTAAGTTAAATAAATTTGTGCAGCCATTGCCAAAACTGACCAGCTACACCTGTGTATTTAATTATTGTGTGTTAGTAAAATTATGAAGTGTTTAGATGCTATTCCCGACCTCCAGGCTCCCATTTGTACTAACTACATTGAGACAATGCGAGTTTCTTCGCGGCTTTATGAAACTGCCCGCTCTTCGATGTTTGTTGTTTTTTACCTTGTTTTTATTCTACTTAATTTTAATTTTATTTTTGTTAACATCTTAACAAAATTTAACAGGTCCATCTTCTACGAACTTCCCGCCCAATGTCTGTGACTTTTACACCGGCATGCCATGACTTGTTGTGTACAGACATAGCCACACACAGGAGCGTACATATATGCATGTGTGTGTTTGTGTATGTGTGTATTCGTCAGCAGTGTGTGAATTGATTGAAATCCCGTCAAGTTCATTGACCGTATCATATCGTGGATTTCTCCACTGTGCTCCACTATCCATCTCCCCATATTTTTACCGGCGCGCCGTACACTTACGAATTGTATCTTCTTACTATCTATCTACATATCTATTCTCATTCCTGCCGCCACTTTCTTTTGCCTATTTATGTATGTATGTTTGTATGTATTTGTTGTGTTCAGCCCTCAGCTTGGCGCAACATCATTCTGCGCTGCTACAGTTCTTCACATGCTGTTCGCTGTTAGATGCTCAGCTCCAGTAGTTGGCTTGAATTGGTGGGTTCGCTTTGGTTTGGCTTAGTTTGATTTTCCGCGTCCGCATTTAGTTGCCGCTTGCCAATGCGAACCATTTGGTCGCGTCTTCCTGCTTTTATGTACATTGCCTTTATGGCTTCTTCCCTTTCTAATGCCATGCTCTTTTCATTCTAACTATTTCCTTTTTTTTTTACTTCTGTGTGTGTGTGATTTCCACGCGATGTTTAAGTACAATATTTTTTCAACTCATTATCCATTTCATTCTTGGTCTCATTGGGCATTGTGTTGGGTATTCAGCTTGCCGTCGTCGGTGCCACCGTTACCACCGCTGTCTTTGACCGTCAAGTCAGTCTTCACGCTCATTTCTTCCGTTGTTTGTTTGTTTTTCTAGATGTGGTATGTGAATTTGTCATCTAAATACTTTCTTCCAACTGATTTTCTCTCTCTACTTATGCCATTGTTTTGGTGAGCATTGTGCGTTTCTGTGGGTTTAATCGCCGATCATCGATCTAAAGGTATGACAATGGAGCTATACAAAACTACCGTTAGCTTCATCTAGCTCATGTCGATGTTCATGCTCTATATGCTTGCGATTGTACCCTTGATGAGTATAGTCGTTGTATAAGCGCTGAAATATTTATTGACAGAGCTAAGATCCACACAGTGTTGGCTATTCAGTTCAGATAAAGTGCAATGAACTCTAAAGATTTACAAAACGTTTTCTAATTATTGTTGTCAGCGGGGCATCTTCCGTTTTGAAGATTTTTCAACTTAAGTTAAACTAGACTACTTCCATAAATAAGCATTTCGTTAAAACCTTCTCAGTAAACGATGGACAGAGTTAAGCTTGATAGTGAGCTTGATGAAAATAATGAAAAACTTCCGCTGACAGAGTTAAGAGGAAATGGGTTAGACTGGGCTCAGGTGGATGGCCAACGAGAGGACTGGGTTTTTGGCGAAACGTGACGGGAATATCAAATCAGAGTCTTCAGTGACAGCCAAGTGGTATTAAAAAATACCTTGGAGACCACTCGTACCGATTCTTGTCGAATAAACTAATCTTAATTGAAATTGAATACGTCCTTTGTGTTGCCAGAATATCCGAAATCTGGGCGGATAAGAAGTGGTCGTCCAGACTCTTTGACGAATATGAGAAGTTTGTCGAAGGAAAATAATGAACGCTTTCCATTAACAATATATTTGACCCAAATATGCTTCATCTCAGTCTAGGAAAAGCAGGACAGATACAGTGAAAATACTCTTTGTTATCCTCGTTCTCAATTCAACATCTAGTCATCGACGATGGCTATGCCGACTATGTGCAGTCCCCATGGATTGTTTACTGTAATGAACCCAACCAGAGATCGCAACTCCTTCCTTCTCTGTCTAAGAAGAAATTTCGCCATCACCCTGTTAAGAAGCACTTGAATAACTTGCAGGTGTCGGTAGCATACAAACAGTTCATATTCATGGGAGATGATGCACCTGACCTGCTATGCTTGGCTGTATAATTGGCTTTGCTCCAATGGTACATTCCAAACCGCAACCAATTCGACTGCAGTTCCATATGAGTTCAAGCTTATTCCTATTTTGCAACTTAGCTTATTGGACAAGCAGCGGTACGAGCGGTCTCCAAGGACTTTAGTGCCGCTGCGCAGTCAATCAAAACTTTGATTTGGTATCCACGCTACGTTTCGCCAATTACCCATCGTCATTGTACCTAAGGCATAAGAAATCGCCATCAAAGTGCCATCCAGGTGCCAACCAGCTCGAGGCCCACTTTTTGTCTTGGAGTTGTCAGTGTAAAAAGTTTTCACCCAGCTTTCTACGAGGGTGCGTGGATTTCTCCATTGTTCTCTTGTAGGTGACTACCTTAGTTGATTATGCAGCGTGTATGCGCGCTAAACCTAGTCACAAAATTTTTTCAGCAGCCACTTGAAAAATCCGTCGATGGTTTTTTTTTATGTTAATCATCGGAATTTCACATCGATGTTGCGTAATGTATTGCTAAAATATATCGATGTTTTTTAACATCGGATACTTTTATGTTACCGTTACTTAACAAATAAAATTGCCAATAATTTTGTAATGCGAAAAAATTTCCGGATCATGTAAACGTTTGATTCATCAATTTTGTACATATGTGGGTTTCTATTTTCCTGTAATGATAACATAAGGACGGACACATTTTGAAAAAAGGTTGCAATAAAAAAACATTAGAGTTCAGTGAGCGCGAACATAGTTGATGTTTGAAAATAATTTCTTTTTTTTTTGTTTTTTTATATTCCATCTCGAACGATAACCATCGAATAGATTCGAAACATCGACATTTTTGGCATACCTCTACGAAATATGAGACTCCCTGGACTAGGAAATTCAATCCTACAAATGCGGGATCCCACACCATTTTTGCGGCATCAGAAATAAGGGATTACACATGCAGGATTTGCGGGAGTATGAAAAAATTACAAATAAAAATGCGAGTTGTGAACGTAACATCTTTAAGTCGCCGGATAAAAGAATGCCGCACATCAAGGACTGTGGTGTTACTTTACTTGGACGATCCAACTTAAAATGTAGAATACGACTCTGTGTCTACAAATAAGGAGCATACATTGTTGTTCTACTCTCAGACAGCGAATTGATGACAATGACGGAGGCGACAACGTGCCTTTATCCTATCGGTCAACAGATAGTGAAGCCTGGCCTACATTAGAAGATTAATTAGAGCGTAGTTTTCGTACAGGTAGCTGCGGTTTCACCTCTACTTTTGTATATCCGAGCAAACAAATTCTCTTGATCTAATATTGAGACGAAAAGTGACTCTTTTTCAACGTTGAGTCAATAGGGGAAAGCACCAATAAGCCGAGCGTGCGTTTCCGCCGATGGGTATTTTATTATTAATAATAATTATTATTATATAATTTAATAATTTGGCGCTTACATCCTATAGCCCGATGTTTGGCCGAAATTCTCCTACAATTTGTGGTTTGCGTCTTGATGTTGTAATACACTCGGAGGTTTATCTTTGCCTGCCGAGGGGCGAGCGCTATTAGAAAAATGCTTTTCTATAATTTTGATGTTACTTGTTCGTTAGGTGACGATATTCATAAAATCTGTCTTTAAGATGCGGTTCTGATGAAAAAAACTTTTATGAAAGATTGATCCGTTAGGTCGCGCAAGAATCGATTTATTCAGAAAATCCATATTTACCTACATATGGCTCTGGTGCAATACTTTCATGAAAAAATCGATGCGCTATGCACCGATAGAGGCGGGTTATTCAGAAAATTACTGTTCTTGGTCCGATTTTGATTAAATTTGAGACGTACATACATACATGCATATATGTATATTTAATAGTGAATCAAAAATTTCGTTTTTATCAAAACTGCTACAAAGCTTACTTGGAATTTTTTTGACCTTTGTCCGTTAATGAGAAATTTTGTGATCAAAATGGTTTGAAATATAAGGTCCGCGGCTGGTTATTAGAGTGTGCGGTTATTGGAATGATGTTTGTATGGGAAATCCATAGGTTTGCACTGTAGTCGAGATTTCTAGAAACTCCATATTTATGGCTCGACTTAGTCATAGTCGAGGTAAAGTTGACCTTTCAGCTAAAAATTAAAGTAAAAATTATTTAAAAAAATTGCTACTATGTAACTCTAAAGTGAACTTAATCTTTACAATGATTATAGTACATTATTTTTAAAATCTTCGAAGCTGCATTTAATGCTTAAAAAAATCTTCTGTAAGTAGATGGAAACGTAGTAACCAACGCAGACGAAGTCGCTGGTATCAATTAGTTAAAAATAAATAAGTAGATTTTCTAAATCAAATCGACTCTTTTGAATATACATACATACATACATATGTAATTGTCTATAGCCAATAATATGATTTTTTCAGTACCGTAAATCCAGCGAATCCGCGATATGGATGACTTCGATCAAGCAAGCTAGGGGGCTTTTGCGATTTGTATGTGGCATTGGATTCCCTACACTGGACGGAATCAGCTGTTTTTGACATTATAGAAATCGACAGCACTAGCCAAATGTATGCAATAGTTCTTTTACTTTACTGCGCCAAAGTACCTGCTCAGCGTGTCTTTAAATGAATACCGATGTAACTATTAGATTCTATTGGATTAATTTTATTTTAATGAAGAAAAAAATAAATGATTGATGTCATGCTCAACTGAATGGGTGACTAGCTGCCAGTGCAAGATGCCACACATACTAATGTACATACATACATACATATGTACAATGAAAAAGCACTAATGGATGACAGCTGAGAAAGGATGTTTTCAAAACTGAAAAAGAGAGGAGAGAGCACAAATTTTACTGGGTACAAATTATTGTTTTATATATAATTGTATGTAGGTACTATTTAATATGTATGTACATAGAAACATAAGTGCCCAACGAACAGAAACAGCTGAGCTGCAGAGAGACCACGATCAGCACACATGGAGTACCGACATTTGAAAAACAGAAATAAAACAGAAGGTATGTAGAATAACAAAACAGAGAGCGTTAAGCAAATCTGCATATTTGTATAGGTGAGCGTTGATTTCAAAGATCGAGCGACAAGTGATATTTTAATTTAAGTCTCCAACGCAAAGGAAAATGCTTGAGAAAAGCATTAGATGAAGTCTCCAAAGAACGAGAGAGCGAGAGCGAGAGAGAGAAAAAGCTTTTAGCATGTATGCTCCCCTCGAAAGCTACAAAATGCATAAACAAAATTAGTATGTGTGCTTTCTATATACATGTATATATACATATGTATATATATGTATGTACATAAATGCAGATATGTACATATATTTTCTTTGGATTTCTTACCCTTTGTAAGCAGAAGGCGTTGGCGCAAGTCTTGGCAAAGGAAAATAACGAATCAAGCCCAAGTCGTCGTAACCAAATACATAAAACTAGTGGAAGAAAATCCAGAGTTCATTTGTGATAGGTGCAACGCCTGCTCCAGCAGCTTAACTTGGTGATCGCACTGCCTTCTCTCTCTCTCTCTCGCTCTCTTTATCTATGCTCCAATGCCATAGAGGACGCTGCTGCTGCGGCGACGCTGACGCTAACGGTGCGCAATGTTGTTGGTAGCGACGCCGACTGCGATGAGTGCGTGATTGCGATTGTGACGCAAGTTGATCGCTGGCCGCTCTGAAGGCAGCAACATACCTAGTTGAAGTTGCCGTTGCTTTTGGGCTGTACTCTAACGCAGTTGTTGTCGTTGTGGTTGTTGTTGTTATTGTTGATGTAAAAAGGGTTCTTGAACTTAAAGGAGGTCAGTCCACAGAGCTCAGCTCCACACTATGAGTTGAGTTGGAGCGCGCATTGTGACGTGAGTATAAAAATGAAAACTGCTGGCTGCTGGCTGCGTGCCAGTTAGCTGCACGCTCATCGGGCTCGGTTGGTTTCGGCTGGAGACGGGTGGCCTAGGCAAAATTGCTAGTGCGGTGGTGCTTGGCTTTCGTAACAGACGTACAAACATACAACAAACACTTGGACACGCATACAATCAAACATTTGGTGTTTCTATTTTGCCCCTCGAAGTGGACAACTAACTGCCTGCCTGCCTGACTTGCCTGAATTGCCTACGTGCCTTAGCTGAGGCTTTTCTATTGCTGCTGCTGCTGCTGCTGCTCTTGCCGCCTCTATTGGCCATTAAATAGGGACTTTGGGTAACGCAATCTTTCCACGCTGGCTTAAGACATTGCTATGCGTTTTTAACGCTTTTAAATTACCTTTGCGTTGGAAAGGCATTTGTTTATGCATTTGCATCGTAACTTCACCATATTTTCCACATTTTCTAATTTAGCGCTGCTTACATTGCTTTTGTGGTGCTTCTCCTCCTTTTACGCTTTCCCTTGATTTGTTTTTGTTTGTTTTGTATGTTTGAGATATCGTTTTTTTTTGATAGCCTGTTGCTTTTTCTTCTCGCTTGAATTGGTTAGGTAAGCTTGGCCAGAAGTCCCGTTGCGTTGTACGCAATCGAACGTGGACGATACTAATATGGGTGCGCAAATGCATGTGGTGGAATCGTTTACTTATATTTATATGTATGGATGTACATACGCAGGCGTAACGGATCATTGATGTGTTTGCATAGGAACACATGTACTCTATGTATTTATCTATGCACTTCTTTCAACATATGACTTTTAAAATCAGTGTTAGAAATTTTTTCATGGCCCTTGGCTTAAATACGCAGATAGGTTAAAAACGTCAATCGGTATAAGTTTAAATACATAGTAAGTACATATATATGTATGTATAAATTTAAACAAAGTTGCTAGATACTTTATTTATAAAAATATCAACTTATTTGAATTTTTTTTAAATTGCTTTTAGTATGAAATGTGGGTGTGTTTTCCCGATTTCTAGTATTTTCAAAAGTATGGTTACTGAGTTTAAATCTAAAATGTGTACCAGTTAGTATAGTTTGGCCAGCTAGTTTTATAAAGTGACACCGCCTATTTAAAAAAAAAATAATCCACCCATTCCTTTCTTTCTTTTATTCAGAAATGTAGGAAATTATTTAATCCGAATCCCGCCAAGATTTTGCTAAAAAAATATTTTTAATTATAATAATAATAATAATAATTTGGCGCTTACACCATAGCCTTATGATTGGCCGAACCTCTCCTACAATTTGAAGGGTGCGTCTTGTTGTTGTAACACAAATTGAGGGACCTACAATTTTACGACGACTCCGAACGGCGGATGATTTTTGTGAGAAGTTTTTTCATGGCAGAAATTCGTTCGGAGCTTTGTCATTGCCTGCTGAGGGGCGTCCGCTATTAAAGGGTGGTTAAATTTTAAGGGCCGATATTGATTTTGAATAAAACACAAATTATTTTGGAAATTATTGTAATTTCTTTTTATTATGATAATATGGTGTGGTTCAATTATGTATAGAATAAAATATCAGTCGCTCTTTGTGGGTGCATTGGTTTTTCGACAATCACTCTTGGATTATCATTCGCCCAAATGCGGAAATTCTGCTTATTGACGAATCCACTGAGGTGAAAATGTGCCTCATCACTGAAGATGATTTTCTTCGAAAATGCACGATATGCATTTTGATTTGAACGCCCGTTTTCATAATAAGCCTAAATAACTTTAACACGTTGCTCGATTGTGTATCTTTCCATGTTCAAATTCAGTTAGTCTGAAATTGAGAAATGTCAAATGAAATGCAGAAAAAAACTTGACGTTTAGGTGTGGCTCACATTCAACATCGGCCCTTAAAATTTAACCACCCTTTAGAAAAAACCTTTTTTATAATTTTTGGTGCTACTTGCCCCGGTATGGATTTAAACCCAGTACCCGCCAAATGAAGCGCGCACACCCGGCTACGGCGCCCGTGTATATGTAATCAATAAAACAAAAATAATTTTTTTTTAATTTCAAACATATATCACAGGTCAAATGTCAAATGGGTTTCGAAGAATTAAAAACCTTATACATACACAGAGCGAAAATACCACCTAATATGTCCTATAAATCAGAACAAAATTTAGCGAGTTTCTCTAAGATCTGTTTTCCAATCCCTTCTTATTACGACTGGGTATGGCCTTTCAATAAAATCAAGAAGATAATCTGTAAAACTGAGATGAAACCTTTTCAATGTAATTAAGAAGTTGAATTAAGATGAAAACCTTTTCAATAAAATCTAGTAGATAACATGTAAAATTAAGCTCAAAACTTTTTCAATCAAATTATAACACCAATAAATGAATTCGCCTTGACTGAAACCCTACATGTCTTGCATAGTGGTGGATTTCGCCGAAGTTACGAAAACAAAAAGTAAACAATACAAAAAGTATCTATTGGTTAGCTGTGATTTTAAGCGACTACAAATTCTTGCTGATTTTTGAAAATTTCTATGTTTTTGCCTACGTATTTGCTCCATCTCTTTCATATAACTAAGGTGACCAACTGCCAAAAGCAGGGCAGTCCTCATCTTGAAAGCAAAGTGCTCCTCTAAAATGCCCACATTTTTGATATTTGTATTTGAAGTTATATAAAGTATGTATAGTATTTGAATACAAAACAATTTTCAAGAGTAAAATGGCTTGCCCTAAACAAAAATTGTCGCACTTGTGCAAATCAAAAACTGTCATAACGGAAACGTTTATCAAAGCAGTGTCAAAATTTTACCAAATATGTTTTGAATACATTGAATAATGATCTGAAGCAAACGCCTCGGTAAATAATTGTTTTTATTGGTGTTTTCTTATTTCGCTGCAAGCAAATTGGGCAGATATTGAATTTTGTGTTAAGCTTTTATCCGAAAAAATTACATACATTCAGCGCCCAATTCTAAATAGAAACTCCCGAGGAAATTGTTCCCTTCTCGCATTACCTTAACATGGGAAACAGAGGCAAATCTTCCGGGAGATTCTATTCAGAATTGTATTTATTATAAAATACGACAATTGTCTGTTTAAAGAAATTAGAAAACTGAACCTATTATTAAACCCTAAAAAATGTTTGCAATGTGAAATCCACATGTTGAAATTGATGAAAGATGGGTAAAAATATTAAGCCATTTTAAAAACTGACTTAGTCCATGTGATTTTTTTATTCTTGTTCAATTTAAGTTGTGCTATCCTATTCCAGCAGTTGAAAGATGTTTTTTCAATTACCTACAAATAATTTTTGATCTAGTGCATTATACATTTTTTATTTTATATTTATCGTTTAACATTTTTTGTTTAGTTCTAATGAATAAAATGATTTTTAATTATATTTTATTGTATCTTTCTTTTCATTCGAAACAAATGGGCCACCTTCATATAACACATAAACAAAATTTACTTTCGTATGGAAGAAAATTCTGAACAGCGTTAGCAAAAATAGTGTTCGAAAACCAACTTGAATTTCGAAATACTTGAAACTTGCATTTTACTTTAGATAAATTTGGATTAAAAAGTTACAGCGTTATTAATGTGTCAAATTTTTATAAATTTTCCAGGCAGTTTAAAACTTCGAGTTAAATTATTTCTGTTATAGAATTAGCTAGGCTTTTTTTAAAAAAAATATTAATTATAAATAATATAAATAACATTTTGTTACTATTTTCGTGATCACAGGTGTACATACATACATACACATAAATGTATATACATGTAAAGCCATCCCGCTAATACCCTTGTCGATTGCCACATAGTCGTCAAAGGCTGATATGCAGCAAGAACAAGAACAACGCCGCTTCAACAGTTGGTCGCGTCGTCTTCACCGTTTCCAACGTCATCAAGATCATCACACCGATCATTATCAGGAACATTGTACGAGTATGACAAGAAAAGCAACAACTATGTATGTATATGCATGCACATTTGTATGCCAGGTGAGTGAGCGAGTGTGTGCATTTTGGTATTGCCAAGGCAGTGTTGCCTCTTTCTTCTCCAACCCCCCTGTGCCCTTCACGCCAGCCTGCTTTTGTCTAATTCATCTTTTGTAAATTAGAAATAACGTTTGTTAGCTTTTATTTTTATTTGTTTCGTTATCTTTCCTGCGCATTCCTCAACTCTTTCGAATTTGTTTTGTTGCAGATAACCAAGAAATGCTATGCGGGACTCATTCACATTCAGAATGTAACGAAGCGGTGGAGAAAAAGCCACACAAAAAATATGAACAAAAAATGTTGATTGAAGGCAGAAACGTCAATGAGGACGCTATTCCTCTTCTTTGTTCTTCTTCTTCTTCTTCTTATTCAGCTGATCGTCAAAGCTGGTGGTGGGGCAGTTCGTCAAATGACAGGCTGAGTTCACACATAGTACTCATATAATTTTCCGCCTCTATTTGAATTTGATTAGAAAATTATGCTTCGGTGAGGTGGTTGGCACTAGGGGTTTCAATCCCGTATCAAAATAACCATTCGCTAAGCTTGCTAGATCGAGATCGGCAAAAGACATACTCATGTTGGCTTTGGTCTAACCCAGCCAGCAAAATATCTACAACGTGTTCGAAACTGATTAAATTTTACATCTAATTGTAGATACTTTCCCCTACTAAAGTGAGCAGAAAATATTTCTTCTTCATTTCATTTAGTTATTGGGAATTAAGTAAATTATTTCAAACATTTTATATTGTTTTCATTTTTGTGAATTTAGTAATTAACGGCGGCCTGGTGTGAAGCCCAAAGCCCGATATTGGCGTCCCACCACTGGACTCCGAGGGAGTTCAAACTAAACAACTGCAGCCCACCTTGAACGAACCATTTATTTGCCGTTAGTTAGTTGTCTGTATTTGGCATCCCTAAAAAACACCAGCTCCGTCAGAATTGGGAAGGACCTCTCCGATTCGTTTGATTATTCCCAACGAGATTTCAGACAGCGTGACTCTCTATCTCTTTTTTAACATTATGTTGGAAAATATAAGTCGAGCTGCAGACTTTAACTTTTTTTTACCATTTTTTATAAGAATATACAACTGTTGGTGACTTCTACATCATTGGGTTCAACAACCGGCTCGTTAGTTCTGCCTTTTTCAAACAAATATTGAGAATAATATGTAATAATAATAATAATATTTAAGAATATCATGTAGAATGAGGACTGTGAACCTTGAGGTGGCATTGTATAAAAAAAAATACTGATACAAATATTTGGTAAAACGCGACACGCAGGGACTACAAGATTGTTTATTTTTGTAGCACTGTGTTATTAGAGCTAATACTGGTTCCTAAGTGTACGAAGCCGTCTAGTTTTTTTGAAATTATAGCCATCAACCAACAGTGATTTTGTGCCCTAACGTGGTTGTTTACTTGGTCATAGGAGGCCCTCCGTTTTACCCTTGCCTGCAAAAGCTGTAGCGACTTCATAGCCAATACCATGTGGAAGCGTCCAGAAGTATTTGCAATTCGGCTAGGGAATAGTCTTCTTTGATGTCTTCAGGATATTATGAATGAGCTATGGATTCTACTAATTCTATCGCAAGAATGCCATCGAAAAAGTGATTGTAAATTCGGCCGGGATGAATAAATATTAGAACAACGTCCGCGTCGAGGTTTTTCTTATTCTAATTTTTTTCAGTCGCGAAAATCCAGAGTAAATCCTTTATATGTATGTAATTCCTCATTGCGTATTTGCGGGATTGCATTCTCTAATTGACATGGATGGCTTGCCACGCACCACTTCCTGACGGATTGGTAACTCCACAAGCGCACATTTCTACAAAGATATGTACTTACCTACATTACATATACAGATTATGGATGATAAAATGAAGCTGACTAGCCATACAAGTGCGTAGTTACAGCAAGCAGGAAAGGTGAAATACCTTATGCAGCGTCACGTTTGAAACCCTTCAGCCGCGCATGCACATTCAGCAGAGAACTTAGAAGTCTGAATTCCTAATTTCAGTTCTATTTCATTTCTATTACATCAAAAGCAAAACAGTTACTTGCTGACTAATTGAAACACAATTTAAAAATTGCCTTTAAAGCTTTTTACGATCCTTTATATGATCCCTTACCAAGCATTGAAATGAGCGTGGCGGTAAACGATTTTTGGCATGTGGTTGAATTAACTCACTATACCCGGGCGATTGCACCTAAGTAGCTTGTCCCATGACATAAAGCGGCATTTCACAGCACATCACACATTTATGTGAGATTTTTTAACACCTGTACCCATGCAGTACCGTGAAGGGCGACGTTATCGCACACCTTTTCTATAATCCTTTTGAACACTCAAGTATCCTTTCTCCCATATGCTCCAAAATAATAGTAACAGATCGATGACGGAGGTCGATATATAATAGTCTGCAGTATCTAGTTTCAGCATGAAAAATCTATGTGAGCCGTTTATTTTGAGATTCTCGTTCCAGTAGTAGTAGCAATTTTTAGAGGGCGTTCAATCCTACGTATTCAAAGCTACGGATTTCAGCTTTCGAACAAGACGTTTGAGATGCTCCTGTTCAGATGCGTACCGTAGAGACAAATCTCAACATGCGTAACTGAAGAAATAGAGGCAGCGAGACAGCCTTGCATGAAGTGGTATATACCATTCAGAGTTTGCTATAAAAATTACAAATAATTCACTATATCCTCCTTGATAAACAGTGAGGGGGTCTTAAATAATGTCAGTATACTCATGGAAGAAGGGATTGATCACTGCTGTCATGGATCGTACCTCCTCTAAGGAGCTGAGTAATTGACGACGAATAGGATTCCCAAAGCAGTTCCGTATATGTAGTGAGTGTCACCACGCAGGGAGCAATGCTATCGCCGTAACTATGGATTATAGTGACGCCAGATTCTAAGAGGATCAGGGTAGTGACCAATGCTAATGATGTTGCCTGAATGTGCACAGCTATAGTCCGACCCATACTCTCCTATGGGTGCTGATCTGAAGCCCAGCATTTACTAAGGACTGCGTTGTTAAGAAACTATGCGGAATTCAAACGCGTATTCTGTCCAAAGGATGTTTTGAGCGCTCGCTTTATAACCAGCATATTTTTTTTATCGAAAGGCCATTCGGGCATACATCCATTCTCAACTCACTACTGCCTTAGATTAAAGCGCTGCCCACTGAATATATTCTGTCGTGGGCTAAAATTATTCTTCGTTAATGAACCATGCAAGTGTTATTAGGCCGAAACGTCGCGACCGGTTTTGAGGAATGCACCCCCGAGACGTAGGTAAATGTATTCTCCCTTAGCCACGTAGCTATACGCACACTGATTATCTGGCGAGGCGCCGTTCTGCAATGAATATGTTCCACATGGTGGACTGTTTGTCCCACTTAGGAAGATGAAAAACGAAATTGCCGAGATTTACTATTACAAAGGTTAGCAGAAGAAGAACCGCACAGGATCGCAAACGATTGCCTAGTAGTTCTGGTTTTTCTATGATCCACCAAAAACCAGGTTACTTTAGGAATGAGCAAAGAGTGAGTGAATGGATGAATGCCGAAAGGATCAGCTTACCCTTCAATAGGTTCTGTGGTAGCTGTGATGAACACGGCTGGGACAGAAGACATTCGGAAAATCATTCCTGCGGAATATCTTCGATAAGATTTGCTAAGTTGGTAAAGTGACCTTGGCGGGAACCCTTTATCTTTTTAATGCCCTCATAATTTTCCGGTATTTCCTTCGTGCGTGAAACTTATCATTCATAAGTTGTCTATGTTTTTATTTTCTCAGTGTACATGCCTGCTATGAAAATACGAAATTGGTTGATGATGATCGATGGGTCCTATATTTCTTAAAAACAAAACACCTGATAAAATATTCAGTAAGTGGAGCAACAAAGTTCATATTCTTATTTATTTAACTGCATAAAATATGTGTCGATAGGTACCTGCTATTACTCGTAAATGGATATGCAAAGCAAAAGTGAGTGTTTGTCAAATAACCTACTACACGTACAGGAACTAAATATTCAAAGTGAAGCAAGCTTTGTAGGCTTCCATTTGGCTTCTTTACTTTTGTACAAGTTTATTTGTGTATAGTTTTATATATATGTATGTAGTTTGTAAGTGGCCCTGTAGGAAATTTAACTGAGTATAAATGCAGTTTAGGTGCGCTATTCCTTAGTCTCGTGCCATTGACGCTGCGATTATATTGAATTGAATACAGCCATGGTGGACTAAGTACAGGAGCTGACACCGCGGCGTGCCATCAGTGGTACCGCTACTTTGATTTTGCCGGTTTTGACAGTTCTCAATCCCAAGTAGACCAAGGTGTTTTTTTTCTTCAAATGAGCGACAATGAGTAACCTTTTTTTTTAGTATTTTGTAGATTTATATAAGTATAAGTTAAGTATAAATCATATTTTTACAGTTCAGCAAAACTAAAACCGTTTTCTCGCTAAAAATTTGAAAGTTATTCGTTCTTCTTTCTCCCATATTCTTTGTTTACGGGATTTGGGATGTACCACTTCGCCGCGGGACGGCACGATCTTATATTATAGCGTTCATGGAATAAGCTTTGTTACCTAAATATTGTGATAAAAACTGACAAATTCAAAATGGCTCAGAGAGAGAGAAACATATACTATTAGGGAATCGCTTTTTGGGTAAAAACAGACAATTCTGTCAAATGCAACGTAAACGTCAGATTTTGTTTACATACAAACACTCAAAGTATTTATGCAAATAAACAAAAATTCTTACAAAAACTGATTTCGCTACATTGCTATTCTTGTTTGTTTCAATAATAATAATAATGATGATTTGATAGTTTACCAGATTTTGACAGCAAAAGTTCGTTGCGTAAAATATTGCAGGTTCTGAGAAAGAGCAAACCTATTTTAATACTCATTTGCTAGAGAATTATCAAATTTCGGCGAGTTGGGGAACAAATCTAACAATGGTACGCGGTGTTTATTAAGCGAGCTTGTTATTAGACAAGTGCTCAAGTGTACAGTGCACGTCATCACGACAACACAACTACATATTCACAAGTTTTGACTTTTTTTAATTTAATTTTTTTGTCTTTCCATATATATACATAAATTCAAGTTTCAAACTTTGTTCAAATAGAGGAAAATTTCAAGAAACTACAGAGTATTTTAAAAATTGTACTTAGAGTTTTGAGAAAAAATATTGGCTTGGGATTTTATAGACCATGAGATTTTAGTATGATTAAGTGCAAGTTTCGAGTGGCTACAAATTACTGTTGATTTTTGGAAATATTTTTTCCTGATGCTCTCCGCAAATTCGTCCATATAACGCATGCACGGGTTTTTGTTTTGTTTAATGGAAAAATCGCGCAATATCGTAGTAGTAGGGACTTAAATACCACATTTTATCTTAAAAAACTCGCATACCCAAATTTCTTCTTAAGATTATAATTAAAATTTTATAAATCTTGTGTAAAGTTTGTTGAATTTTTACCATTTGAAAGTTTGAAACTTGGATTTAACCGGCGTTTGTTGCAGAATAAACTATATTTTTATTAAAAAAAATAATTAAAATTAAACAGGGAAACCTAAATTACCGAAACTTGTGAATATGCGGTTCTGCTATCACTATGAAGTTCACTGTATATACAGTGACACACCATTTTTTATAAAAATATAGCTCATTCAATAACATAAATCATACAAATTAAAATTTTGAAATATACAAAATTTTACGAAAATTTAACAAACTTAAAAAAGTTGACCTTACTATCTTCTACTTCTTTTTTTGCAAAACTGTCAGATGTTTTTCGGGTATGCAATTTTATGTATGAAATTGAGGTAAGCCGGAAATCTTGAACTGGTTTTCGAAGCACTCAGACATAGTTGCCCATTATACTTGTATCCTACGAAAAAGGTCAGGATGGGACTTCCCCATAGATCTTCGAAATTCTTTGATGACTCTAAGAAATTTTTGAGGGTTAGAAAATGAAAGTTGCCTAGTTTCAACATACATATCTGTTCTAAATATGCGCTATCTCAGCCTATCAAAGGCAGGACGGACAAGGTGGAAATATTCTGTGTTATCCTTAACCTCCAGACAATATGTGTGATTTGACTTCCAATGCACGATTTACCTTCAGTTTGACGTAAGAGTTCCAAGTCAGCTTCCTATTTAGCGATACATCTAGAATTTCCCATCACAAGAGAGGTGAGGGTACACCAACCTGTGGGTATCCTCTCCCAACCTCTGCCATGGTGAAAATTCCATCTTTCGCATAAATTTTATAACTGTTTCATCCAGCCCATAACTTCTGGTCGCAAATCACATGGAATTAAAAGTTGCCTCAACATCACCAAAAACTCCCATGCTTTCACCTCCGATTTTTGAATACCCTAACTTTTCTCCAAAGCATGGGAATAAGACCTACAATCAGACAGTTCTAAAATACCAAATTAGGCCCTTGTAGCGTTTTCGCATAAACGCCACCCGGCTTAGTAACTCAAAGTGATCCAAAGAGGAAAGCGAGCACCTCACTGACTTCTCAGGCACCACCCGTGTTGGGATGTACCAGTTTAGTCTATTGGATCCTTTCGCGCTAACTGCCTCCATATATCTTCATAAGTCAGTAGTTAACCTGCAGCCCGAAAAGTGGTAGGTATCTAACAGTAGTGTGGTATAAGATCAATCTATCGTTTTGAGAGAGCTTTGACAACTCTTTCATGTGATCAGTATCACTACAGAAACTCCTATAGTTGCTTTATTTCAATGTTTGAATTTGTCTCGTTCCAGATTTTCTGAACCTTCTACGAAGTTTAGCGCCTCTAGAATTGATTTTAAACTTTTGAGTTTAGTATAGTAAAATGTAGCTTTCAAGTTCCTAAATGTTTTAATTGATTTTTGATAATTTTTCTGCCTGACTTTGAAATCAATTATAAATTGAGGTTAGTAATTGTAGTAGTCGACAACGAAATTCTCTACAGGGAACACTTCTGTTCATATATGTACATATGGATATATATGAATTGATATATGCGCATACATCTGGGTAAACACATATGGAGCTTACTTGTGTCATTAATTAGACAGTCATGTGGGGATTAGTAAATAGATTCGCATAACTCAGAGGATGCGTAACAAGTGGTAGAAACCGGTTTAGGAATAATTTTACAGTGGCTTTCGTAATTTTCTAAGCTGTTAGCCTGAATAACAAGAGGAATTATTCAAAGATATTTTTAACTAATTCCAATTGTATGTTAAAGTTATGCATCTACTCGCTCGTTTGCTGGCTAATAAATGTGACTCATAAATTAGCACCTCTCCTTTAAGCCAAACCACTTCGAAGCCTTTGTATGTAAGTAGAGTTAGAAATGAGCTAAAAAGTATGGTAAAAGAAAAAAGTACACAGGTGTCGAAAATGGTAAAGAAGAGAAATTTTTGTACTCATTGCATGGATACATATATACACCCTGAGGAAATTATTTAAAGCGACACCCTCTCTTCTTCAAAAACTAAATAGAAAACTATTAAGAATATTTTAGTATTTTAGATAGTTGGAGAAATAAAAAGTTGTTTATATAAAAGGTGAACTATAAATCATAAATTTCAATAAAGATACCTTACTCATAAAAATGTACAGAGAGTGCAGGAATGTAAGCCCCAAGTTTACGGGACATTTTCAGTGAGTGCTTAAGAAAACGGACCTTAGTCTATTTGAACCTGTGTGTCGGTTTGTGATGTATCGGCTCTCCTATAATAGTTGCTGATCACTGTGCTAAGGTAGCGTATAGATTGTCTTTATTTTATATTCCGTTATTAGCTTTAAGTCTATAATACAAGTTGTAAACAGACTATAATTGAACCGTTGGGACCACTCCGTCGGTCTGAGCACCAATCTAACGAACACTGGACTGCTTGGTCAGACAGAAACGGGTTTCTCGTTTATGGTTCCTCTACCTTCGATAGTGACCTTGGAGGTAGTATTATATGAATTTAATTATTTGACGACAGCTTGACTGTCAGAATATATCGTAATGTGGCACAGAGCCAGTGTGGAGACTTTAAACCAAAGAGTAGCTTCAGTTCTTGCTGCCAATTCGCCTTGAAAGACGCTACAGTCGACGGGTAGACTGTAGGTTCAGATTTAATGAGAACTCAAAAATTGCCGTGGTTCTTGGGTTTACATTGTCGTCTTCAATCTATTCATTCATTTCGAGGATGCATGCCGAGAATTTGTTGCCAAAACAAAGTAGAGGGGTGCTGTAGCTCAGCAGTCGCAGTTTCTCCGGACCTACTTGCGGAATTAATGAATGACCAAATCTACGGTATCTCCAGGGGTAAACAGCATTCAATCTGGTTGCATCATAGATTGCCTGGAGCTTCCCATGAAGGTTTAATAGAATAATTCGGAATGTGGGTGTGGAAGGCAAAACCCTCGTGACAAGCATGGACCACGGCATTTTCTAAGATTGGTGAGTATAATTTTTTTACATTAGCTGCAACTAGCAAAGCCAGTAAAGTCAGTGGTTTTGATTAAAGATTGATATTTTTTCTAATTGTGGTTTTAGAGGTTATTAACCTAACAAGTGTAAATACTTAGTTTATCTTTGGGTGGGGCGTTGCTTTTATGGTCAGAGTCTTAATTAAATCAGTTTTTACACATAAATAATTTCAATTCCTTTTATAAAACATTTTTTATAAAAACATTGTATAGCCTTCGGAATTGAAGTTATTTTATATCAATCTCAAACAGTGATCTAAAATAATTTAAAAAAACCAGCAGCAATTGCAAAAAAATAATTTTGTACTTGGGATACAAAAACTTTATTACACAATTTTGAAGACTTTAGTTTGTAAGATTTTGTTTGTTTTTTATGTATAAGTAGATATCTGAATTACTAAAAATAATATTTCTACTTGAATGTTCTGCTTTGAAATACTATAACAGGTTTCCTCAGTCTATTCCATTGTTTCACTTCTAACATATTTTAACCATCAATTTTTAATTTCGGAATATGGCCGGTATTACAGACTATCATCCCGAACACCATGGCGTTTGCTAGTCCCCTAAAGTGACACCCCTTGGCTCGCACCACCGTTATGGGCATCCAATGTAGATTTTGTGGTTTTATTCCACATTTGTTTACCTATACTTTATAAGGATATAGAGCTCGGATAGAATTCCTGCATCAATTTTTAATTTTCCGGTTCCGGTCGTGGTTTCTATCTAATTAACTTGATTTCGATTTAGAGCGCGAGTTTTACGCCATTACAGACAAGGGTTTAAAATATGGTACTTTATATTTCTTAGGGAAGAGTAGCATTTTGGCCTTAGAATGAATGCCATTCGGCTCACACTCCCTACATAATTCAACAAAAGTTGTTTGTTGGAATTTTTAGAGTTGAAACTGCTTGGAGATTTCAAATAATATGTGAGTTCCAAACAGCTAATATATAGTAAATTTACATATAATTCCCTGAAATGCTAACTTCGTCGCCATCATCATTTTGGTTATTCATCAATTCCCTTCCGTTTTTATTCAACTCTTCATCTTTTTTCGAGTATTTGATTTTTGTACAATAATTGTTGTATAATTGTGGCATTTCCTTTTGTTGTTGCGCCACTTTCTTTTCTTTCTGCCTACTCTATTACATACAACAATCGTAGTTAGAAAAAGATTTTCTTCCTCTTTTCGGCTTCTTTCTTCCACAACTAAATACTTTTTCGCCGGATATTGCTACCCAGTTGCTTCCTGTTTCTTATTTTCTAATTGGATATTAAACGCTTGCATTAAGGCAATAAATACAAAAAACTGCTTTTTTGGAACTTTTTTTTAGAAGCATCTTCGTTATACATTTTGCTGCTGCTGTTGCCATTTTGGTAATTTTTTTTTCAAAGTTTTCAAAAAATCTAAAATTATTTAGCAACAAATTTTACGAAAAATCTTTATTAATTAGCTACCAAGCATAGCCAAAAAGAAGATAGACTTTTGAATAAATAAAGTAGATAAATAATGGTATTGTGCACCTATGGCAACGCTGTTATGTGTGTACACCTAATTCTGTTTTTACCAGGAACCGAAAATAACAGTTTTTTTCCGATGAAATAAAAGTCCGGTTCCGGTTCATGTTCCATTGAATCGTGGATTATTTTAATTGTTTCCACTTTTTCGGGAAAATCCCAATAATATTGGAAAAATCCAGTAAAAACTGTAAAACGTGGGCAAATATGTTTTAAGTCGGAATAAAAGTCCTTTCCTGATAGTAAGTTAGTGTCAAATGAAAGAGGGTCGAAATATTTAAACGAGGAGTGTCACCTATTGAAAAATAGTTTAATTAAAAATGTTATTTGACTGAAAAAAAAGCAAGTAAAGAAGGGTCTAAGTTCGGGTGAAACCGAACTTTAAACATCCGTCGCATGCTTTTGATTCAAAATAACAATAAATATCTGTTGTATGCAATAAAACCAGTTAACCAGTTAATATTCATTTTCCAAAATTTTGGATTTTACGCATTATTTTCCCTAACTAAATTATTTGTACAAAATTTGAGCGAATTTTCTCGCGTTGATCTTCCACTCATTTCTATACTTTTTGAAAACTTTCTTACCAATTTTAGTAGAGTTTTATAAAGCATCGGGTCTTGTAATTGGAACGCTACAAAAGTTTTTTTTTAAAAAACAAAAACGGTTTGGGATATGAATTAAATTCTTTATTCCTGTGAAAGTACATTCGATGCCATTATGTATGGAACTCGATTTCTTTTGCATGGGCACCACGGGCCCGCTTGCAGAAGTCCAGACGCTGAACCCAATTTTCGACGGGTTTTAAGCATAAATCGGCCGATACTGCTGCAATTTCACGTTCGATATTCGTACGAAGTTCATCAATCATCGCTGGCTTGTTGGCATAGACCAAAGACTTGACATAGCCCCACAGGAAATAGACTAACAGCGTCAAATCGCACGACCGAGGCGGCCAATTGACTGGACCATTTCGTTCACCAAACTTGGTTTTCAATAAATCGATTGTGACATTCGCTGTGTGGCTTGTGGCGCCATCCTGTTAGAACCACATATTGTCCAAGTCCATATCATCCAATTTATTTATTTATTTATTTATTTAATCTACCAGGCTTAGCCCTCACAGATCAGATCACATATTATTATTAATTCAGTAGTAATAAGTTACAATAAGTTATTACAAATACACTCCAATAATCTAGTCTTAAAGCAATATCTTAAATCAAAATCAGCAATAGTACTAATTGAGTTACATAAAAGCGTAAATTTATGAATTGGTTCGTTTCCACCATAATTCGTTCTATGCGCTTGACAATAGAAAACATAACGTCCTCTTAGCGACCTTCCCGGTACGTGAAAAGGCAATAGTGCCAGAAGCTCTGGAGAGTCAATTTTGCCATCACAAATATCTTTTATAAAGAGGATACCATTCATCCTTCTTCTACTCGCAAGATTAGTTAGGTTAAGTATCCTACATCTTAGCTCATAAGAGGGCATAGCGTCAAACGGGTAAAAGCGCCGAAGAGCGAACCTTGTAAAACGCCGCTGAACACTTTCTACCCTGTTTGAGTGCGTGTCAAAATTGGAGTCCCATGTAATACAGGCATACTCCAATATTGATCTTACCAGGCTAGTAAAGAGGCTTTTTAGCGTAAGTGGATCGCAAAAATCTTTGGAATTGCGTTTAATAAAGCCAAGTTTAGAGTTCGCTGACGAGATCACATATTCTCTATGGAAGTCAAATTTTAATTTGGAATCAAGGTAAATTCCTAGGTCCTTCACTAGGGCAGAGCGATTAAAAGAGTCAGTGCCATTAAAGGTATAGTTGTAAGAAATACCACACTTGTTCCGTGAAAAAGAGATAATATTGCACTTCGAGAAGTTTAATTTTAAGCCGTTTCGATCACACCAAGACACTAACGAAAGAATATCTAGCTGCAAATTATGACAATCGCGAGAATCACTTATTCCGCAAAAAAGCATTATGTCATCTGCATACATTAAGTAACTGCAAAACCTTAACTCGTTTTGAAGGTCATTAACGAAAATTGAGAAAAGCAACGGGCCGAGATGGCTGCCCTGAGGAACGCCAGATGTAGCTGTAATAGTTTTAGAGCAGCTATTACCGATCTTAACCAATAGTTTCCGATTTCTTAGGTAGGATTCCAACCATTTAAGAGCGTTCGAATGGACTCCAAGAGAATCCAATTTAGCAAGAAGCAAGGAATGGCTCAAACTATCAAATGCTTTTACAAAATCAGTGTACAGTGCGTGAACTTGCATGCCTTCCTCGATAATGTTAATAACAAAGTTAGTAAATATTGCTAGGTTCGTAGAAGTAGATCTACCCGGAAAGAACCCATGTTGTTGTGTAACAATATGGCCCCTAAAAGCATTAAACATCTGCGCATTGACCAGTTTATCCAAAACTTTAGGTATGATTGAAAGCTTTACAATAGGACGATAGTTTTTGACCAAGTTTTTCAGCCCGGATTTGTGAATTGGAGATATGAAAGCCGACTTCCACTCTTCCAGAACAACTCCCATTTCAAAAGACTTATTAAACATTATTGTAAGCGGTATATAGAGAGAGGAAGCACAATTTTTCAGAAATGAGCTCGGCAGTAGGTCATATCCCGCGCCTATCGAACCATCGAGCGACGCAAGGGCTTCGTAAACTTGATCTTCACTGACCTCAAATTGATTGATATCAACGATTTGACGCAAAGATGGATAAGTGGTTGAAGTCGCCTCATTATCAAAGCTACTAAAAACCGAACCGAAAAAATTAGCAAAAAGCTCTCGGGCCAAAAATATTCGGTTATCATTGAGCGGTAGCGATTCCCATTCACAGTAACATGACGGTCTAGATCATCACGGAAGAAGTATGGCCGAATGACGCCGCCGTCCCATAAACCGCACCAAACCGTAATTTTTTCGGGATGCATTGTTGACTCATGGAGTACGTGTGGATTGCTGCCTGTCCAAAACGCATATTTTGCTTATTGACGAAGCCATTCAGCCAGAAATGACGACGACCATAAATTGGACGTTAAAGTTGAGGCCATTGACTCCGAATTTCGGTAAATTCGGTAAGTTTTAATAATTTCGACTCGTTGTTGGATCGTATATCTTTCCATGATGAAATGGCAAACCTTACTGAAGAGAAATGTCAAAAGAGCGGGGACAAATATGGCGTCGTTTGCTGTCACTATCGGTCTACTTTTGTAGCGTCCCTATTGCAAGACCCTTTAGTTTTGAAGATATACCTAGTTGGTTTAATTTCCTATTTGAAGAATTAATAAATTAACGCGACGAAACCTTCGTATTTTGCTTAAACAACCCTGAGAACATTCCGGACACTGCTTTGATCGCTTTGACCATGCTCACCTCCGTTGCCAGTCTTTCGAATAACTGCCAGTCCTTCTTTGTATCGATTCCAAACTCTGGAAACTGACGAGTGGTCCATATTATTTCTTTTCTAAATCTTACGCGCATTTAAAGCCGGATTTTTTATAACCTCGTACAACGTACAAAATAAGTTTTCTTGCTGCAAACTCGGTTGCCATTTTTAACTAAACAAAATACGTGAAACTAAGATAGTGGCCTGCTCATAGTATTTCAATTTCAAAATATCGTGTTGTGTTTATCTTTTATGTTAAAAAATTTTTAATCGAAAAGTGAAGTGTTGCCCTAATCGTTCGTGACGTGACCAAAGGGGTGTAGACTTAGAAAACATTTCAGTACCTCTCCATTCTAATCATGGTACAGGATTTATGCATCAATTTACTCATTGTACGCTTAAGAAAAGGTACAGTCTCATTTCAATAAATGTATGCACATTTAATTATCACCGCCTATCAAGTATCGCACAGCCATCCTAGCAACATCATCAATTAATGTCCTTCAAAGTCTATTAATCTGAATTGGTTTTGTTTGAAGCAAACACAGTGAACAACCTCCTTCATTTTTTTCGTACTAAATACTCGCATTATATCCATGTACAATACAAAAAAATATACATAAATCCACACAACGAGGTGAATTTGTATCTGAATACAAAAAAAAAAAACAACAAAAAGAGTGCAATATGCAAACGAAAAACTCATTCAATATTTATATTGTAATCCTAAATAAACGCTCAGGTGTTCAAGAAGTACACACACAAAATGCTCAAAAGGTCAGTTGAAAAATTAAATGCTGAAATAAAAGTATAATAAATAAAGTTTGTAAACGATTCGACAATAAATTGAATGCTACAAGGCTGCACGAGACCAGAATAAAAGAATGAAAACTTTTTAAAATTTGCTGACTAAAAAGGCGACAAAGGATGTTATGAAAGCAATTTCGAAATCAAAGGACAACGCTGAATAATCTACCACGCATACGAAATGAAGATAAAATATATACAAAAAGGCAGACATTTCTTTGCTTCTCACTGTGCTTGTATAGAGTAAGTAAGTATATCCTTGCGCAACTGGTCGTGCATGATAAACAAATCACAATGCGGCCATTTGAGCTGCCCCAAGGGCAATGGACGAGATCGTATAAACGATCGATCGACAGTACGCAAGGCGTATCCGCAGTCCTGCTGACTATGTCCTTATTTATTTGACTGTCTGGCATGGCATGGCATGGCATGTCTGCAGTTAAATCTACTTGCTTTAAAAATACATAGTGTGTGTGCGATAAGATAAAATGGCAGCATCAGCACTGGCGGCGACGACGACGAACAGGACGCGTTCACTCAAGCAAGTAAATTTATTTGCTCTATGTGTTTGTGGAATCAATTTATGTGTTCATGTGAAATTGAGGGGGTTGAAATTTAAATTTAAACATTCTTTTTCGCAAGAAAGAGTTGGAAATAAATAACATAACGAATTCGTCGAAAGAAAGGGTAGAGCAAATCTCTACGTTCAAAGGACCGCGTGGTTTGAGACAGGAATAAAAATACTAAAAATAGTGATCTACATGCATACGTAAGAAGCGAAGCAATGAACTCCATTTAAGCCGAAAGGGTGAGTAAGAAAGCGGCGGCACAAATATGTACGTAAAATTTAAAAACCATCCATCGATCTTGTGATCGCGAGTCCTTAGGCTATACAAATGAAATTAATTTTAACAGCAGTCCAGGGAATACATACATACATGGCATGATAAGTGAATCGAAAACAATAACAATAATAACAATGCTCTCCACCAAGCGCGCCTGGAAATCCGAAATATTACCAACGATCATTAAGCGGGCGATCGCGGACGGTAAGACGGAAAAACAAAATGCGGCCAGGCGATCGCGACAATACCTAGATTGGGCTCTTATTTGTGAGCACATTAGGGTGGCCCCACAATGCATTGGAAAATATTGTCTCCCAGCCATAGGATTGTTCTATGGTTTTCCTCATTAGCGGACTTTCAAGAATAATATGGAATTGTGTATGCCAATTAAAAAGTGCTATCTAATCGATAAAGAGAGGACTAGCGGTCCGCGGAAGGCGCAATCTTGTGATGTAGAGACTATATGACTATGAGAATGTAGTTATGCTTCGTCGAGAGAGGCCTTTACTACGCAATTACCTACTCAGCCCAAAGTAGCACTTCGTTGTCAGAGGGATTCTCCGTCGGATTTAGATAAGTTACTTCTGGTTTCCCTAAAAGCAAAGTACTCCACTTTTTCAAAATTGTAGCTGTTAGTCGCGCACTCGCTTCGATTCTGTATCTAAATTGAAAAAGGCAGAAGTAACGGGACGGTTGTTGATAATCTCGATATCATCAGGATAGGTCAGAAGTAGAATGCTCACTTAAAATATGGTATTTTACCCGTTTAATTCTGCAGTTCGAATTATCTTTTTCCTCATAAGGCCGTTTGGTTTCAAACGACGTATTAGTTTTGCTGGAACAGCGAATTCAGGCATCATATCCCGTCGAAAGCGGATTTAAAGTCGACAAAGAGATGTGTCTCACACGTTCTTTTCCAAGATTTGTCTTAGAAATGGAGGCCTTGCCAGGTCTAAAGCCGCACTGCTAAGCCCTAAGCAGTTCGTTAATTTTTGGCTTCAGTCTTTCACGCTATACGCTAGACTTAGCCTTATATGATATGCTAAGAATACTGACGCCATGGTAGTTGGCACATATTGCAGGATCGCCCTTTTTGAGGATTGCACAGAATATATTTAAATTCCAATAAGCAGGCATGCACTCACCACAACATACATATTTGTCCTACTATATCCGCCCTACTACTATTAAACAACCCCCATACTTTGAGTGTTCTGTGGATCTCGGTCATCATGTGGCCGTTTTCATTCTTACAGGAAAGTTCGCCGGTAATGAAACCTTCTACAAACCACCATACCTTCCGATAGAGTTTTTTGTCGCTTTTTCTGCCGACTAGCAGCTCGCCCTCTCTCTTCTTCCCTCGGAAGATACACCTCCTTTCCTTTTTTAACCCCCGATTGGCAGCAGCTTTTCTTTGCTAGGCAAAGCTGCATTCCCCATCAAACCAGTCGTTCTTTCGGGCTCGCTGTAAACCAATGACTCTACAGATATCTTTTTATTGAACGTCGCTCCCAGTGAGCTGGAGTGCAAGATGAGTTTTGAAGTGGTTGGGTGACTGTTGCTTTCCTTGTGTCAATGGACGCAGAATTTTTGCTGATGATGATCCGAGATGATATTATCTTCCATCTGTCACGACTTAACAAATTTGATTTTAAATTTTTCCCATCAGGGAATAGCCACGTAACTCGATGAATATTTTTTGTTGAACCTGGTGCTTTATACCGCCTTGTTTTGGCTCCCGGTAAGGTCAATAAGTCTCAGTTTGTTAACTTTTCGCCGTGTAGGCTGAATTAATCGACTGTGGAACTTTTCCTTAAACCCTTTCATTAAATTTTCTAAGCAGGATTGGCGGCGAGATGTTCGTCTACTGTGCTGGACACCACATAAATCCGACCTTGAATTTGTGCTCTTTTACATAACAGCTGTAGTAGACGTCGCAAGGTGTGATGCTCTTCATGCCTATCTCAACCATAGCATCTCTTAGATGGCGGTAATATCAGGCTTTGCTTTTACGAGGACCAAAACCAGCCGTGCTGAAGCACCTTCCCAATTGTATGTCCGAAGGTGCATGTCGTCAAAGCATATTCCGTAAAAAGATTCATGTGGTCGTCATCAGGTGGTCTCATCCATGGCTTGTTGAATCTTTTCATTGGTAGTTGCTAAGTTATTTTTAATTTTTAACACATTTATTATCGTACCAGGTTGGCTTTCATACTTGAGCTCTCTTCCAAATAGATGTTCGGGAGTTACCCAAAGGACACTTGGGAAAGTTACAGGGAAGTCGTGAGCTACTTTAACCGCATGCAGAATATTCGTTTTTACCACTCCCAAGTGGATGGAAATCAAAAACTTTGCTCACTTGCGTGGACTTCTAAATATTTTTGTATTAAAAAAAAAGCAGAGGTATATTGTTTTCGATATAAAAGATTCTTAGGGGGTGAGAGTATTAAAATTCCGACCTCATTTGGTTGGACCACCCTAATGCACAATTGTAAGTGTGTAATTCGCTGTTAAAGCTATACCACCACCACCATGAAGGCGGTATGGGAACTTTTTTCCACAGCCTTTACATAAACCAGTTGCTTGTGTCTTTTTCGTTCGTATCCAACATGAAGACCAAAATATAGCAACCTTTGCAGTAATGTCACGAAGGTGAAGAGAAAGTTTTTCAGAAAAAAAAATTTGATTTGATTGCTTCACGCTTGCCTTATTGTTGATTGTTGGTGGCGACGGTAGTGGTGGTTGTTATTGTTGCTCATTTAATTTTATGATTACCAGACAGCAACAGGATTGTGATTACAGGAGCATGACCGGCATGAGAACGGCGCGCTGATCTTGCCCTCGAGCGAAATGTGTGAATTGCTTTTGCTTTACTTTGCTTTGCTTTGCTTCGTTTTACCCCTATTTTACGCGGCCCTACTATGCCTTTTGATGTGCGGCAAATGACCCACGATTTATGTTCAGGATTTGTTTAATAACTAATTGTATGCCACAGGTGTTTTCGAATTATGTGTTGTAATGTTTCACATATAAAAATCCTTTTTCGTTCGATCAATTTTTTTTTTTGATTACTCTTTCATTTCTTCTTTAATTTTCCAATGCGTGTGAAACATATAAAATTATCCTTTTGATAAGTTCATTTGAAGTTTAATATAAGCCTAACCAAAATTTCAATTCAAATAATATTTGTTGGCTGGCTGTCCTAAAGATTGTGCGCTTGTTTAGTTTTTATCCTGCGCCTGCAGGACCAGCAACAGATGTTAAATAGCGTGACCACGCAATTATGCGCATTTTTAGTTTATTTATAGTTCGTTTTGTGAGAAAATTTTATTTTACTCCTTTTCACATTTTCACTGGCTGGCTTTTGATACAGGGGTCCTTGCGTGGAAACAGTAGCCCTTGTTTTAAAATTAAAATGTGCATAAATTTCATGGAAATCATGTGAAACAAGTTGTTTTGTTTAAATCTCCAGGTTTACGATGGTATACGAATAGATATTTAGATGTCTGTTTTAGGTTAATTACAATTTGTCAGGGTGGAAAATTTCTACTAAAATATGAAACCCAAATAATTTGTGATTCTCCTATTCCCACACACTAGCTACATGTTTTTGCTTTTTAGTTGCACAAAACTTTTTAGAAAATAATTTTCTCTATGAGCCTACAAACAGACAATCTTTTTTCTACTTCTTTTTATGATACAATTTTTACTTAGTTGTATAAATATATCGCGCTAAATTGCATAAATTAGAAAGTCTAAGTCCTCCTCCATTTAGCCTATTGAATGAATTGCAGACATTTTTCTTCCTTCTTCACCGCCAGTGTGTGCTGCATCGAATACTAACAGTGCTAGAACTTCCCTTAGCATAGACGCTTGAGCCTTACTCGCTCTATAAGATCTACGTCGGGTAAGGACTTATACAACTCTTTATTCAAAGATTCATAACCCATCCGCAGAAGAAGCAACATCTCGAGCAAATCAAGGGCCACCTTATTAGTATGATGATCGTCCAAGGTTCTAGTGGTAACAGTTCATCGGAAGAGCAATTCGATTAAATTTGCTCAAAGTATTTCCATCCAAACTCCAGATATTCAAAATTGTGTCCACAGAGAGCTATTCGTAATAAAATGAAAATATCGGTAAGATTCATGAAATAATAGTGATAGCAATTTTACTTATGCTGGAATTGACAGAAAATTGCGTTAAGTTATTAGAAATTGAGAAATGACAATTTTTTTTAATAGTGTAAAACATTGTTACAAAAAGTGCTTGTAAATAAAATTTAAAAAATTCGAAAACAAACAGATGGGAAATACATACACCTCACTTGTTGTAAAAAAGTTAATTTTATATATAAAAATGAATGTGATAAATTCTGCCATCGACGCCGACATGCTTCCAACTTCCTGCGAACACAGTTTGAAGACAAAACTCATCGACGAGGTGAATACAAGATGGGCCATGGAACCTAATAATCTGAGAGATTACCAGACAAATTTGTTCAAAGGTTGACAAAAAGCGATCCAAAGCTCTCATCGATTTGATTGCCCTTCTCTCAGACTAATTGTCGGGATAATAACCGGGCAGTGGCCCATGGGCATACACGGAAAGATATTGGAATGCCTAGCCAGCGATTTCTGTCGAAGCTGCAGGGACGAAGAGGAAGTGGAGAGCATCACACGCTACCTCTACCCCGTCCTACCCAATACCCGAACCAATTCTTAAATTGGCACTTTCTAGACTATTTGGCCGCCCTGAACTCGGCCAGCATTCCCGATTTGCTAGACTTTGTAAAGCGCCGTGTAGTTCACCTTCTAAGGCTCCTTCCAGCCTTATCACAACAGGCGTTGTTAGCCTACACGTGCATCCGTAATCTTGCATGGTTGCAGTCGTTCTAACCTAACCTATGGGTGCCACACTGTTCGATTCGCTGAGAAGAAGACTTATCTATATATTTTTAGGAAAGTTGGCTTCTGGCTGAAAAGTTGAATTTAACAAAATTATACACAAGCTATATGAAATGGTAATAATTCGTTTCGCTATGAGAATGTTTTTAGGTAAATCTTATAGAGGGTTACCACCTTTTAAAAAATCAAATTTAATTAAGGATAAAAAATATTAACATTTGAGTGTTTGCCTCGACGAGGACAACGTGCATACCTATATTTACAAAAGGGTCAATTTATAAACGAATATAGGCAGGGCAACGCCTGCCCGGTCTTCTAGTAAATAATAAATTTTGAATCGCCTTAAAGTAAAAGAAGTAAATAAATAAATAAAGAAATGTCAACGAAAAATAGTTAGTAAAAGGAATGCTGTCTAGACGGTCAAGTTTAATATTGAAAACATCTCCTGAAAACAACTTGTTTTCATTACCGTGTGGACATGGTATAATAAAGAAACGGTTTAAAATCACGTTAGCCTACCAAACTGATGCCCGACACTAAATTACTGCTATTCGAATTTAGTTTAGCTTGCCATAAATTCTGTATTTGTATGTATATATTTTTATTATGAGACATTTCACAGAATTTACTAACATCTTCGATATAAACTTAATGGCTTCCTAAGTTTTCGAGGATTAGGGGAAAACTAAAGTATTTAACTTTTTTTTTTTAATTGCCACTGTAAAAAATTTTGTCGCATAGTTTAAAAATTTGAGCTAAATGACGGTTGTATTCAATTTGCTTATTGCTTTAATGCAAGTTAATTGCATAATTCATCAAGTCAGCAATGTACCAAATATTTCAGTAAATGGAAAAAGCCTGAAACCAACGGTCGAAATGTTCGCTTCCTTAATTTGTGATGCGCTGCTCGAGGATTTCACTTAAATTTAGCAACAATTATTTACTTATATAAAAGTAAATACACACCTAAACATACACATAGTATTTATTTACTGTGTGAGTTGAAATGGCATAGCTATCCCGCAAAAAAAGCAAAATATGTTTGTATGTAATGTGAACTCCTTTTCAATTCATAAGCAAGTAAGTTTCCAGTTTGCAAGGCAGTCCTCACATATGTAAGTCATATTTATTCAACCGCACATTTGTATGTTTAATATGTATATATACATATGTATTTACATACATATGTACCTCGAAGTAAATGCAATCCCACAAGGGTTTTCGCATAAAAGCTCTCCATATTGATACATCCAAATGTCCATACATATTTGCCAAAAGATGGGTTGGGTCGAATTGTATCCTATATATGTACATACATACATACATACACACATACATTTGTAGCTATAAGTATTGAAATTGAGCCCTGCCATGCGCCTGTGCAAAATTGCACAACACCAAAGACAAGTAAACAAACGGCAGGCAAAAGTGCTGGCAAAGCAAAATTACGAGTACATACACCAAGGCTAGGCTTTGCACAGAGACTCGCAAAACGAATATGTATGTACATAGGTATGTATGTATGTAAAAAATCTCCTGGCGAAGGGTAGAGAGCACATACACACACACGCGCGCATGCATACAATTGGAATGCAAATCGAGTCAAAAGAGGACACTTCACAGCTTTTGGTGGCGGCGCAAGCGTACAGAGTAGAGATGTCGTTTTTAAATCGATTAAATGACAGAGTGACCAATGGATGCTTTTATGGTGCGATTATTGATCGATTCTTCAGTTTTCATTCGATTCATGAATTGCTTCAAATGAACTGAAGTACCTAACTCGATCTTTTTTTAACGTCATTTGAGAAAGCACAAATTACTCCACTACAATTATATGACAACACAAACCAGCCCAGGATTTGTTAGTACTTGCTGAAAGTCTATCTATCCCGTAATAAAACACTCGATGGATTTGCAAAAGTTAGCTCGCATTTTTTGTATGGCCTACTAAAGTTTTCAAAAATGTTAACAAAAAAAAAATATTTTCCTAGGCTAAAGTTAAAACAGTAAAATTCCAACGGGAAATATTTTCGTAGAGCATTTTAACCCATCACCTCCCACCTAAAGGTGTCGTTTTAACCCTTACTTCAAAAATCTAAACAAAACAAAAAACAGGGACGGTCATTAGCGATGTAAACTTTTCTAGATAATTTCTCTTCGGCAAATTTTACTATAAGTCTTCTTAAACAAAATCATTATATAAATGAACGTAAAAGCCCATAAAACAAAAAAAAATTATCCTCATTGAAATATTCAACATTTAACATTATGCCCTCTTTCTTAACATTTGCATTGCAAATGAATATAGCTGTTATCTAATTTGTAATTTGTTTATCTATTTGTTATATTATTTCATGCAGAATTTGGCTTTATACGCGCACAGATTTTGCCTTTGTTTTTTGGTGTTATTGTGCTTGGTGGCCAACACCAGCCTACACACCTCTACGTCAAAGTAACACCAAATCTGGTGAGGATATCTCCGCGGTCCTGGAATGTGTGCATAAAAACCTGAGGTAATCAATTCCTCGCTGTGAACAATAACTCGGAATTTTACATACATCAACTTGGCGAATTCGGCCGAAAATCATCTTCAGCTATGAGGGGAATTTTTTGAGGAGTATGGGGACAGGCGGTCAGGGCCAAGGGTTACAATGCATAACTAATAATAATATAAGAGGAGTTTCAGTTTGCAACCCACAGGCGTAAGACGAAGGGCAGAGGGTCAGCAAAGTGGTTCAGTTCCCCTTTCGGAGGGTCTTTGAACGACTTCTAAATCTCAACCGGGATAGTCTAAGGACTCTAACTGGCCACCTGGCAGACGGTGGTAATGCATCCACAAAAGTCACTGTTTGGCGGAAGTTTTTGGCTGGTGGCATCCTTGATCCGTACTTTTGTTTGTTGATTAAACGGCGTTGGTGATATCAGCAACATCAACGGCGAGCGCTATAGAAGGATGATAACCGATTTTGTTTGTCCCAAGTTGAGCGATTTCGACGTATACAACACGCGGTTTCAGCAGGACATTCCATATGAAAATTAGACTTACAAATAAGCTCTTTGGAGAGTGTCGTATTCCAAAATTTTTTTTTAAGTTCCCACTTTAGAGGGTGGCATGGTAGATTTTGTATGGAGATGATACTTGCTCCGAAAGTTGTATGAATCTATGATTTATGACACCTGGGCTATCACACAATATGTGTTTTGGCATTTCGTCAGTCAATCCACAAAATCTTGAAAGTAAGCAAGAATGTATGTATGTACTGAGTCTTACGAGCTTTACGATACACGAGAAGCTCGAGAGAAATTAGCCCTTGCGAGAAATTCCTTCTCGAGTTATCTCGAGAATTCGAAGGCTCTACGTGGTAATCTAGCTAACTTGCCTAATTTGGGGTGCTAACTTGCCAGAATCTGGTATGGCCGTATCAATGAATACATTTCGTTATTGGACTATGCTAAATGATTTCATTATATGGATATGGAGTGGTGAAACAATGACTCTATTCAATCAATTAATAACTGGCGCTATTACCACCTAGGCGATTTTAGCCGATCCTAATAAAGCACGCCAGTCGTTCCATTGTTTGGCTAACTGGCGCTAACTGGATACTCCAAGTAAAACCCAGTCCTTCCCCACCTGGTCTTTCCAACGTATTTCGTGAAACATTTTCTAGACGTGTGATTTTTCGATATGGATACTTCAGTTGTCCGAGATCTTGCGAAATAGAGATACAATTGTGCGAAAGCGTGATACAAGTTTTCATCTAGTCAATAAACAAAGTCTGGGTGAGCATTTTACAGGTATTTTTTTTCTCAAAACTACTTCGTTTCTTAAATGGAAACAAACCTCTTGTTAAAAGACCCTGTACATATAATCGAAAGATGTCTACGTATCCCAATCAAACCAAGGAAGCGTCTAGCAAAAAGCAACGCTTTTACTCATAACTCCGCTCCATTTCGCGCTGACGCTGACTGCGATCGTGACAGAGTTGTTAATTCTCTGCTGCACCCCTCTCGCATTTTTTCTGCACTCTCTAATGGGTAGCTGGAATGTCGAATGTTTTGTGCCATTATTATTTCAATTTTTTTTCCACCGCCCATATGAAACCCTCTTCGACTCAAATTGCTTAGAGGGCACCAAGTGAAACGGCTCGGCCACTCAACAATTGTTTCTTTGCTCTAAAATTGCTGACTGTTGCTGTTAGTGTTACTGATGTTCCTGCTTTTTTTTCATCTTCACTATTTACTGCACTGATGATCGAGGGTGCGACTAGCCGGCGAATTGTCTGGCTGACTGGTTGCCGCTTGCAGTAGACGTTGGTGTCGTCGTCGTCGCTGCTCTGTACAGGATACTTTTCGCCTATGCTTTGCATTTGCGCTTTTGCTTTTGATTTTTCAGCTCAATTTTCATACCCGCACGATCACTTAATGCGATCTCCGCTTTAGTTAGGGGAGCATAAAGGAATGGAAAGCCGATTTAATGAATGCAATGCAATGCAGGAATGTATGAATGTTTGAATGTTGCTTGGGCTCTGCTAGCTTGTATGGAAGGGTCGCGATTTGGCTTGGTTTGTTGTTTTTTTCTTTAATTTTTATTTTATTTTGTTGCTTTTGTAGCAATCGTAATCACAGTGAATGAGATTGTGTAGCGAAAACAAAGCGTTGGCTCTGTTATCCTTGACTTTGGTTATACATAAATACTTTTGTATTTGTTTTTGTTTTATTCTAAGTTACTTATTCACATATGTACGTATGTATGTGTATGTGAAGATATGAAGGGAATGGGGGAGAATTGTACGTATAAAGAAACTCATTTCGTTGGCTTCATTTTGTGCGATGCAAATGAGATCGCTTGATCTATAATCTACGGACGGGAAAATCGTAAATGAATACATCTAGAAAACGTATAATGTTTATGCAGATTAGTTGGCGGTATAGTGAAAGCAATGACTGTAAACTAATTTATTTATAAAATATCTTTACTAGACCCATAGCAACCAAGTAGGTACATATGCAAATATGTAAGGGAATTTCCATGGGGCTGTATGCGATATTCGGACACTTATAGAGCAAATAAATTCGTCTGATATTTTGTATTTTAATTTAACACATCGCAAAAGCTCGGTGTTCGAAATAACGGTCCAAATACATATAAGTTGATATCGTATAGGCAATCGACAAAAAAGTAAATGGAAAGTGAATTTAGGACCCATGACGTATAAATATTTGCGAAACCGTGGAAATCAGAGGAGATTTTCTTTCCTAAGTTAAGTCAGATTATTTCGTAACAAAATAGACAATTTGGGTGTGTGGAATGTCTAGGGCCAGCAGATTTGAAACCTCATAGGAAAAAAAATCAAGAAAGGAGAATGGTTACAAAAACTGTCTAATAAAAGCAACTATTATTGCTTTATATTTCACTTTCCAAACAGCTGGCAACACTCGCCGAAAGGATTTTTGAAACTAAGCTTTCCTAGCCCATTTCCTATCACAACAGTATTGTAGTATTTAATTTCACTAATTCATTAATTGGTATTTAACTTTTGATGCCAGTGGCAACTCTCAAAGACAATATTTTTAAAATAAGTCTTTTTCATTTAACATCCATATTACAGTTTTTCATTAATATAATTAATTGAATTAAATTTTTTTTTGCTTTCGTTTCACACTAATATCGTAAAATTTTAATTAACTTTTTAATTAAATTATATTTAACTTTTTTAGGTAGCTAGCAACCCTATCAAAAAAAAGTTCTGAAACAAAAGTTTCTAAAAATTTTTGTGTTTAAAATTGTCTTCAAACAGGTGGCAACCATTTTCAAACCTATTTTCGTAGTTAGGATTTCTTATACCTCTTTAGTGTGACAACACTCAAGTAGCATTTAAGTCAACTAATTAATTGAATTGAAATAAAATTTTTAAACAGTTGGCAACCCTCTTCAAAAATAGTTTTCAAACAAAGCATTCCTAAAATTTTTTCGTTTGCATACCATATTGAAATATTCCATTAATTAAGTTAATTTAATTAAATTTAACTTTTTCCACAGCTGGCAATCTTTCTAAACTATTTTCGAAATTAGGCTCCCTTAAACCCCTTACGTTTGACGTACTATGAGATTTCAATTCGCTTGTTAATTAAATTTAATTAACTCTTTAGAATAGGTGCCAACCCTATCCAAAAATATAAAATATTTCGTTTCTCGCCAGTAATTTAACATTTCCCTTAACGGGTGGCAGCCCTCTTCAAATTTTTTTTCAAAATTAATCTTCCTTATATTTCTTTTGTTTTACATCCATATTACAATATTTGATATAACTTATTAATTTAATTGAACTCATCTTTTTCAACATGATACATATGATTTGAGTGCTACAAAGGCTGACATCACTGGCAACCAAGAGATGCGACGTACGCGGCCAGGAATGAATGGCATCAGATCTTGCTACGCCTACTCCAGCTGTCATGTAAAGGAGCGCAAATTCGGGTTTGGATTTGTGGTGGGAGTACGTCGCCAAGTACTGTCGTTTACCCTAAATATAACATTTCGTCAATTTCCTTAATGGACAGAGGCTGATCGACTTCGCCGGAGCTAGAAACATGGTAGTCTATAGTACCAGGATCCGGCATAAAATGATTTCTTGAGTTGGCTATCTCTTAATGGAAAAACAAAAAATCAAAGAAAGCTGTGGTAAAGGGAAGGCTAGCTTTCAGCGTCTTGGACGCGATCTCTGATTGAGGAGCTAATATCGTTCGGATTATCATCTTGTCGCAGCCAAGATTCCCATACCCCTCTGTGCAGCAAACAACGCATGACTCAACTGACGCAAGGAAAGCTCGACGTAGACTGCAATCACAGCAGATAGCCATTTTACATTGCTGTGGACAATGGGATCACGTTTCTCGCTCATTCCGGTAAAAAGTCATTGGGTTTCAGCGCCGCTCCGAATAGTAATGATGCTGCGGTAGAGCAATGCGTGTCTTCCGTGACGAAAAGAGAGGGACCAAGATTTGCAAGTACGAGAAGCTTGGATTGCTAGCCGGCAGTAACAGAAGGTTTCAATACCAGATCAAATTACTTTAAGAATGAGAACGGCGAGCTGATGACCGACTCTCAAAATATGGCGGGAGCACTTCTCCACGCTGCTTAATGGTTGTGGTATGGAAAACTTCGGAGACTCTTTTTTCGACTTGGATGAGAAACTAAGGAGTAACATGGACGCTGTTGCTGATAGTCTGCCAGCTGAGCTATTCAAAATAGCGAGGGGATGGTAAAGCGCATGCTCCAGCTCAGAAGGGTTAAGTAGTAGCTAATATTTTTCTTCAGTACACTTTTCGCGACTTATGCAAATATGCATTATTTCTCTATGGTTTTCCGAAGTTTTTGTAAAAATTTCGTAAACCTTCCGTTATATGATTTCGATACCGGTACTTAGTGAAAGAAAAATGTCTACTTAGTTTAGTGCAGCCACAATAATAACAACAACAAATAACATGCAACGAAATGTTACTAATTATTCTAATGCATCTACAGCGACACTATTTGCAACGGTCAGGACGTCCAACCTCAATTCGAGCGCTTAACTACCAGAAGCTGCTCAGCGCATGTCGAGAGACAGCAACAGAGCATGGAAACAAGTTTTCTATGATTTTCCATATTTTATGGCAACTTTGATTCGATTTAAAATCGTACTTGCGTACTTGGTACTTTCTTCTAAATTGAAGAGTGGCAGAATTTGGGTACCACTTAGTTTTAGAAGCTACATATCTCGTTGTATTTAAACAACAAACATCTATGTAGATGAAGCCTTTTGATCTTTATCTCCTGTTGCTTGTCGCCTAACTAACATTTCTTGAAACTCATATTTGCGGCATTGACTTCCTGTAGTTAAAATTAACAAAATACAACGAAATACATACAGACATTCATATGCACATACATACGTACATACATATGTAACTCCACATTCGTATACCTGAATATTTCGTACTTCAATGCCACAAGTTGTTTTACTGCTGACTTTATGGCTTTTGAAACCAGAAGCTTCTTAACATGACTCCACAATGGTTACAAATGTTAGCGCGAGGAGTGAATAAAAACGAAATGGCACAACAAATGAGGAAATAAGCAATAAAAAAGAGACATGTATGTACATACATACAGACATATCTCGAATGAGGCTGAAGTCCTTTCCAAGAAGTTGTTTATACATACGGGAAAATACATATGTACATCAATATTTTGCAAAGAAGTTGAACACAAGGATGAAGTGCTAAGTTGGTTCAATTGTAGATAACACTTTTGTATGTACAGGGTGGTCCATAAAGTGTGATTTTTTTTACAGAAACAGCTTTCTCCCGCTGGAAATCTTGACAGAAAGTCATTATTATATCTTGTATAAAATTTTTCCAAAGTCAATATTGTGTAGGTCGGATGGAACGTTTATTGAAAAGATGTCTTGGCTAAAGTGAGATACCTACCGCGTCTGTTGTACTCAAGTTTGTCCAAAGAGTTTGTGAGACTGGCATGCTACTGGTTCCCACCTTCATACCCAGCGCACTGTCGAGAATGAAGCTACCATAGCCGAGAGCCAATTGACTCAGAAAATGATGGCACACGACCACCAACCTAACCTATCGCTTCTCAGTTATGGCCTTAAGGCAGCTCGAAATAGCCAAAGATTTCGCTTGAAAAATCATCTTTTCTGACGAAGCATATTTTCATCTCGGCGGATATGTTAACAATCAAAACTGCAATATCTGGGGAACGACAAACTCGTACGTGATCGTCGAGTGGGCAAGCCTTCCTCAATGAGTTTGGTGCTGTTTTTGGAGTGGTGGCTTCATTGGCACATTTTTCTTCGTAAATGCTGCGGTCCGCAGGGACTATTCGTGAATGAATTAAATCTGCAGCTATTACTAAAAATCGAATTTTGGAATTTATGGATAAAATGACGCGAACATCAAAATCTAATAATCGAAATGTGTTTAACTCATTTGTAGGATTTATATATGAACCAAATTTAACATTTATAAAATCTGAACATTCATAACCTCAGTATTATTGATGCCCAATAACTCTTAAAGGTATAACACTTAGCGAACTGTAAGTTCGAAGCCAAAAAATTAGGAATAAACCTTGGAAAATGGTCGAGAAGTTGAATTTTAAGACCCTTAAGCCTGACGGATTTATTTACTCCGCCGATACTCATATGGTTGAGGGACCGATGAGTAATTGAGCTCCAGTGAGTGAGGACCATAAAGCTCTGTTTATGCATAGCTCCACACTTCTTTGACTCTGTGGAATTGTTTAAGCGCTGCCGATTTACTGAGGGTAGACCGATGTAGATCCAGTGTGGAAAATAACTCACTTTTTTAGTACTGGCGTAGGGGATCTTTCCCGCTACCTCTCTCAAATATATTTTAAAAAAAATTACATCCTCTCAGGCGGGTAATAGTTATTAGACAAGATTAGGATGAAATTCCAAAATAAGTATTGAGCAACGAAGTTTCTCCAACAAGCGATAACTTGTACAATCAAAGTCGAACTTTTTTCTCCCATTACAAGTACAAAAACTCGACTGGTGCGAAATCTCTGCTAGCCTTAGATGCCTAATGCACTGCGAAACCCACTACGCTGAAACCTAGTTGGCATACGTTGTGCCTTTCGTGGGTTTATGTTGCGCAAACCGCTACGAGAAAATTTAGAGAAGAAAAATGTGCAGCAAACTAAAGAGGCCAATGCACCAAATGGGGTAAAATGCACGCCAACTCGGATGCGCTGGAGCGTTGCGAATGCGCATGCCAACAGGCAATCCAATGGGGAAGACTGCAACGCACCACCAGGCAACGAAGCTACTGCCTAGTCAACTAACACACACACACACACACACACATACCGAACAAAGCAACAACACATGGCCAGTCAGGCAACCAATCGACAACCCAACCGGGCCAGGCAATCAAAGCACAGCCTGACCAACCAAGCCGCCAAGCTGCCAAGCAACCAAGAAACCAAACAGGCAAAACATGCACACCACTCCAATTCAGTCATCCAGCGTCTGACTGTACGAACGTTTTTCCCACCACTTCTACGGCCGCGCAATCAACTAAGCTGTCTGTGTGCCCTCCTTCGACTCGTTGACTCCTTGTTGGTTGTCGGTTGTTGGTTGCGTGGCCGGCCGCTTGTTGCTGTTGGCGATAAAGGAGAAAATTTCACTCCCCTTCCCCACTTTGCTTTACCCCTTTATGGGCACTGAATTTGTATGCAGTTTGCTATGATTCTTCCATTACACTTCATTTTACTCTTTGCTTGCCTGCTTTTGCTACACTCGAAGTGGATTTTCTTCACGATTTCCTTTTCTTGGGAAATTTGGAGCATTAAATTCATTTTACAGGCACACTTGAGATTTTTCTATCAACTCGATTTGTTGGCTGAACGCCGGTTGAAGGGGTATTCTCTTGAGTTTGTGTGGATATGTAATAGATTTATTAATGTACATATGTAAAATTTAAGTAAACATTAATAGCGAATTTTATTCTTTCCCAAAAGGATGTAGATATTTAAATTAACGTCAATTTGTAGTGTAAAATCTGTTGAGTGAAATAAAAGCAAAGGAAAGGAATCGAAGCAGAGAAATATACTCATTAGACTGTATCGAAAAAAAATTGCCGTAAACCCCCTCCCCTGTTATCGTGCTAGGGTGGTAATAACAGAGAGCTGGGGGGTAACTACCTCAATGGAGTACTAAAAGTTAATGAACTTCTTGAACACAAATCCTCTCTTCGAGGCGAAAACATTGATGCACCATACTTTAAGATCCGACTATATAAATGTCGAGGATAAGTAGAAAAAATGGAAAAGTTCGATTCCTAGAGTGGCCAGAAAGTTTTTTTTTTCGAAATTACTATTTAAAAATATTTTAGATAGGTGTTGTTCGGCAATTTGTTTTTTGTTTGTAAGGCGAGACGGTCTATTGCACATACATACATACTTCAAACAATCATGGATTTACATTAGGGTGGCCCTTACAAACCAAATGAACGATCTTTTTCAGTCTCACTCTCTCAATTGGTAACAATATCAATATGTATTTCTCATTTTTTAGGTTTAAATATGAGATTATCCCAATTGGCATTGTTTCACTTTATAGAAAGTGACATAACCCCAAGTAAAAAAATTTACTTATCGTCACTTTATAGCCAGAATCATAAAACTAAAAATTGGGATTATTACACTTGGGGTTATGTGAGGATACCGATTTCGTATTGTTATGGATATTCCTTATTGTTAGCAATCACAATTTCAATGTCGGTAATTATTATTACCAACACTATAAATACGATGTACAGTTGTGTTCATAAAAGGAATAGTAAAAGTTTTGACAAGTTTGGCCATTTTGGTTTTTTTTAAATTAGTTTTAATAAATTTTTATGAAAATATATATAATTATACAACAGAAAACATGTAAGTTAAATTTCCAAACTGTCTAGAAAATGTATACGAATAATTGGAAAAATTTCGAGCATGCAGTTTTGTAGCTCATTAAACGAAGTATAAGTTCTAAGTAGAAATTTCGCAACACCGTCTGAGGGAAAATTTGAAGAATATCTAGACACTTAAAACTTACTTTTCGCTTAGTGAAATTGAATGGGTTACAAAAATGAACATTCGATATGTTCCTAGAAATTTCAATTAAAAGATAGAAGGTTTAATGAAACTTTTTTCTTTAATTTGTAGAGTTTTTATAAATTTTCTAGAAAGTTTGAAGCTTTCATGTATAACCATGTAAGTGTTTTTGTCATAGAATTATCTACGAAATAGACTTTCATTCGCTTTTCCCAGCGCGTTTTTGACGTTCCATGGACCACCAGCAACAATAAAATACACGTCAGGGTTGCATTTTCTCTAATGCTGCAAACTGTTTAATGTGCCTTGGTAGCTGCTTTAGCGGTTGCTCAAACACCGCATTTCTAGGACAAGGATAAAGTTTATTAAGTTGCCAATTACTCTAAATGTGCCAAAAATGGAAGAAGAAGATTTGTGGAGTTAGGGAAGCGAATTCACCAAAGTTCCCACAGGTGTCTTCGGTTTATTTGTTGCCACATCAGTAGACCCAATGTAAGCACAAGATGGATCCTTGCAATAGTGCAGCGCCCTTAAAAAAATATAATTTCGAATTTGTGCCAAAAACCTGAATTTCGCATTCAAATTTTGTTATTTCGAGTGAAATGTCCCAGCAAACATTTGGTGTCTTAAATAAGTTAATGTGATGTAATTTCGAAGCATTTAATGCTCATAAAGAGCTCATTTAAGAGCCCAAAATGAAGGTGATCGACGCATATGATCTGAAATCCATATATGAAATGAGCCCAATATGAGTCATATGATCATATACATATGTGCCCTATATGATTTACAAAGAAATGTTTTCTCGCTTTTCATGTTTCTTACTCCTACAGACTCATAAATTCAGGCAGCTCCGAATATGTTCACTGGAATATTTCTCTGGCTTGAGTGAAAATCAAAAAATGGAATTGGCAGCGAGAGGAATTTTTTTTTCAAATGCTAGCAAACGTCAAAATTTCTAACGCTGGCTCTCAACGGTTTTATAAATTTTCATGAAAAATAATTAAAATTAAGTAAAGAAAAACGATATTGGCAAACTTGTCAAAATCTTTTGCTATAATTTTTATGAACGCATCTGTACATATGTAACTGGTATTGCAAGAATTTTTCGTCATCCCTTGTAAAATTTGTATTGTTTGGCAAAGAAATGTCCAAAAATATAAATCTCTACATAAACTTTACATCCTGGAGCTATTCTTTTCTTAGAAAAAGACCCTAAGTCGCTTTCTTCTCATTTCATTTCCCATTTCATTTCTTTTTCTTCTCCGCAGTAACAAATCGTGTTATAAATATTTGAACAAAAAGTCTATAACCGCTTAAGCGATTTTGGCCGAACTTCTCCTACAATTTGTGTTGTGCGTCTTGATGTTGTAACACAAATTGAGGGACCTACAGTTTTACGCCAGCTCCGAAAGGCGAATGTTTTTTTGTGCGAAATTTTTTTCATGGCATAAATACACTGGGAGGTTTGCCATTGCCTGCCGCTATTAGAAAAAACTTTTTATATACCTTTTGATGTTACTTGCACCGGCCAGGATTCGAATCCGAGACCCACCGAATGAAGCGCACACACGTTGCACACTCGGCTACGGCGGACGCCGTTAGATTGCCGACATCACAACATTTTTCAGGCCTAAAAAGTGGAACTTTACATTTCTTCCTATTTTCTATTTCATTCCATAAAAAAAAATTAAAAAGTAAAATTCGTTTTAGTCGTTTTGCTGTTAATTTTTTTTTTGCTGATCTAATATACAAAAACATTGTAGAAAGTTAAATGGGATTAGAGATTTACCCATAAGAAACCGCAGAAAAATGCTCCATTTGGGTCTAAAAAAGTCCAAAAGATATTTTTATAATATACTAACAATTTGAATGCTAAGATATAAGTCTCATATTCACACGGCCTTAAATTTAATTTATGTGACCCTGAGACTATTTTTCGCGCTTTGCTTCATTTGCTGCACAATTTACTCCATGATTTTTTGGAGCAAAGAAGAAATTGACGACTAAATAAATGAACTTTTTAGACGTTCTTTTGTCAATTCACACCGGCGTACTAATTGTCACGTTATTGTCAACTTTTTCGTAGCTCTCGTCACTGTCGTCTTTGTTGCCCGTTGTTCTCTTTTGCTGTCCGCTATCCTCCAATCCTGCCGCGCAATAATAACATTGCCGAGTCAAAAGCACTCAAATTCAATTAATTCTCGCTCGCCTCCCTCCTACTCTTCACCTTGTCCCTGCCTTCATTTGTTTATTGTTATTGTGGTTGCACAGCTTTCTTATATTAAATTCCTTTTTTTTTAATTTTCCCTTACGCGAAATGCAAAGATTGCAACACGTTGGCAACGTATCCGTTTTGTGCAACAGCTACAACAACTAAAATGCAAGACAATGCAAAATTCATTTATACTTCGGTTTTTGTTCTTATTGTGGACTTTTGCATTGTGAAATATTTTCATGTCGGCGGTAACAACAATAACGCAGGAGGGAGAAATCGAGGATAGCAACATACGTCCCGAAAATCTGACAAACAAATTGACAGACTTGCATTCATATAAAAGTGTATATATATGTTTTATATAATATACAACTATGAGCACATGGACTTACATTTATTATTCGGTGCCATATTCGTCATTTGCGCCTTGCCCTATTCCTTTTTCGCAAAATAAATTTGATCCTATTGTTGACTTCACATTTGTCCAGCATTAAATATAATTTGTGGGAGCGTAAACAAAAACGTAAACCTACATGCAACATAAGTACAGGGTCTTCCAACAAGAGGTTTCATCTAAAAATTAAAGAAAATAATTTTGTGAAAATTGAACAATCAAATTTTGAGTTTACTAGCTAGTCGGAAGTTTTTTGGGATATGCAAACAGTTTTTGAAATTTGTGTGTAACACGGTGCATTACCGTTTTTGGGGGGTGAGAAAGATACACTTTTTGCAGGATGGTGACGTCGCACAGTGTGGTATCGACACTTGAAAATGTCGATCAATTTACCAGAGCTAAATGAATTAAATCAAGAATGTGGTTTTTGTTTGTTTTTATGTACCAAATTTTTTCAAGGAAATATACAAATTTTTTGTTTTAAATATAATCATTATTGCTAACATTAGCATCATTATCATCTTCATGCCCAATACCATCACTCCTAGTCTGGAATTTATTATCAGATCTAGTAAAAATAAATCTGTTATTTTTCCAATAGATGGCTTTAGTAATCTGTATCTCGTTGTATAAGTGCGATCGGGTTACGCTATATGGCGTTAAAATGATAAGAGTTCGTACTAAAAAAACTTCTGCGACAGTTTAGTGATTGGTTGATTCAGTATTGTTTGAGCTCGCGTCAAAGACGGACACCAAAAAAAGAAAATACGCTACATTTTACAGGGTTTCTTCGATAGAGGCGAAAATACAAGGCAGGCGGGTGAAAAAGTGAATAGTTTCGGTAAAGTTCGGAAAGCCAATTGTCGAATATATCGATAAAATAATCGAAATCGTCTTAGTACAACCGTCATGTAAAACTGTTCGATTTCCCAGGAGTTAAACATTGCACAAAAACCATTTGGAACATTTTAAGTAAGGATGAACACAAAAACGAGCTCGATGTATGGGTGCCATCAGACACTATGCCAAACATCGATTGTGAATCGTCAGAAGCTCTGGGAGCTTGGTTGGGAGCTTCTTATAGTCCGGACATGGCACCAAGTGAACCCTCAAGAGAAGCTTGTGAAAATCGACTGTTCCAGTTTTTTGCCAATAGGGACGAAGTTTCTATGAGAGAAATTACCTTCAAAATGGCATTAGCTTTCGAACAAAACGGTGAATATTTGATCTTAGCCCGATCACTCTAACTGTGCTAAATAAAGCCGTCAATTTAATGCAAAAAAAAAATGGATTTCATTTTATTAGACCGAATCCAATATTGGTGGAAGTTGTATCTTTATTTTATGCAGAGCTGTTAAGTTCAGATTACCATTAGTAATGAAATTGACATTATGACAACTTGTGAATCACCCAAATATACTTTAGAAATAGAACGCAACCCAAAAATAAATATAATATCCGTGAGAAATACTATGTAATTTGTCTACAAACAGACGACTTTTGAATTCGTTTAATTTAATTTGTTTTCTAACAAAGCCGATGAGGCAGCCGAACAGCGGATTATTTAAACTCAGTTTAACCTTGCCAGTTTGGCCGTTTAAGATTAGTTTAAACTAGGTTTAAAGTTGATTGAAAAACTTCACGTGTGCTTCAACTTTTTTAAACGGCAAACAGAGTTCAACTGGAAAACTGGAAAACTGGCCCTTAGCGAACATCTAATTGAGCACAGCTATAAATTTTACACACCAAATAACTATAAGAAATAAGTTATAAATTTTAACTCATATGTATAATATTATATCTTAATTATTTTTAAAATCGCAATCACGCTCATATCAATTAGGTTTTTTTTACCCATGGGAGCGGTACTAAATATTGAGTCACGCTCCCGCCCATTCCGACGTTAAATTTTTAAGCCCACCCAAACCTTTTTTCTATTTTCTAGTGAACCAGCATATCTTCCAAGACCTTTTGTTGATAGCAAAATTTTTTTATGGTAAATTTTCATTTGACCAATTAGAAAAACTCACCTGAAATTTGCAGCCAAGGTCAAGTGTGGAAGGAACACCTAATTAATTATTTCATTTTAATTACCTAAACTTGCAGTTAAGATTCTGAAAACTTCCAAATTAGCAATCCGCACAAATCATACTTTTTGATAATTCAAAACGAAACAGAAATGGGTGCGATGTCCACACATACTTTTTCAGCAAAATATAATTAGTAATTTCTATAATTAATTTCCATGATTTGGCCTAGTATTGTTTATTGTAATTCCAAAATCAAGGTACCTCTCTTCTATACTCTTCTTTGTGACAATTTGGGTCAAAAGCCGTTGAACGGATTTCAACCAAATTTGGAGAGTATATTCTTTATGGGGTATGCCGATCTAAAGACGGATAGATCGCCGAAATAACAGCTCTTGACCGGAAAAAGCCCGGGTTATTTCGGTACATAGAACCGGTCATCTTGGGAATGAAGGGGCCCAACCTCATGCTCAACAAGCAGTCCCTTGATGGTTGTCACCGCTTGGGGCACCCAAACAGGCATCTGCTTGCCGACAAAACTCCGACCAGGCACAACTGAGATCTGGATATTGTAGTAGACTCAATTCTTACTCATCCAGAATGAACCCCGACATACTAAACACCTATTCACATGCCCCCTTAAACCAACTCATCTAACACCCCTCTCCTTCTGGTCAGACCTTTCCTCCTGGATGAGTTAGACGGCAATGACCATGGGTGAATCCGATCTTTACAGGGTGTAGTTAGCTATTCGAATAGTAACAGTTACTCACAATAAATTCAGAAGAACGATGAATGGAAAAAGAATTTTGTTAATAAACATAAGCATTCAAACACATAAAAAAGCAAATATTTTTTGAAAGAGAACTACAAGTCGAAAAATCGAAAATCAACGGATAGTCGACTAAGTATTTGTTGATAGGCGATTAGTCGAAAGAGACGAAAGGAAACGGTTAGTCGATTATGGTAAGTCGCCTATTTTTTTAATTTTTGTATTAGTCGACTAACAAGTGCCCTAGTATTTATGTTCCAATTTTGATGATGTTAGAAAATTACGCTGCATTTGCGATTAGAAATGTTTTTATAGTCCAATTTAGATAGCATTGAAAACCCATATTTCTATAATGTATACTTATACAATTTATATTTGCAAAAAATATTGAAAATATAAAAATTCATTGGATGGCGCTACTGTCGAGATTTCCAGAAAGTCCATATTAATGGTTCGACTTAGTTTAAACGTAGTAAGCTTAGTGAGATTAAAAACAATATGTATATTATAATAGTTAAAAACTGAATATATCGCCAAAACTTGTTAAGACGTTCCACTCCTTATTGTTTTCAGCATAGGTGTGTGTGCGTGTCCATAACACCTTCCGCCGCACTTTCATAAGGCCAGTAAAACAGTTGCCCTTTTTTGACCGCTCAAAAACGATTGTTTTTTATTACATTTATATTTTCGTACATGCGTATCTACCTAAAAGCAACAACGAATATTTTACACACACACATTTATATGTAAATATGTACATATACATATGTGTGTGTAAGGAGAACGCGAAAAAAATAAATAAAAAACAAGATAATTTACAAAAGTTGACTTACTGTGAACTAAGCGTCCCTCCTCCGTTGAGTGTTAGGGCGGGTAACAACCGCAACTGTAATAAAATTTATTTTGATTGCTTTTATTTCTCGAAATAATAAATTCCTTTATGTTTAACCGTGCACTCCTGCCTACCGTACAAATCGTCCACCAAAATCTTTCTTAACCTTTTTCGCTGAATGTCAACGACGACTTTCCTGATTGACGGCCTGTTCTTTTTGGCTCAACAGTAAGGCACTCCTGATTTTGTTTTTATCATTTTATTGCTCGCATACATACGCACGCAGACGCACGTGCACAAATATTTTTTTACATTTAACTTATGTAGTATTTTGTTTTTTGATGAGTCGTCGTGGGTTTCAAAATTTGAATTATCAGCAATGTGGCCAACTGTACTGCTTTCTGCTTTCTGTTTTCTGCAGTACAGTACTTCTTTTATCTCGCTTTAAATTCATGTTTCGCTTAAAAATTAAAATGCGTTAAAACTGTTATGATCATCATACAAATATCAAACGGCAACTTTTTGAAATGCTCATAGAAAATTTTGGACTTTACTCTCGTTCGCCATGGATAAAGTGATAAGACGTCTCAAGTTGGGAAAACTTGCAGAAATGAGTTATTTAAATTCTAGCATAAGGGGATACAAGTAAAGAGGTGTCTAAGTTCGGGTGGAACTGACGCTTATTTTTCTTCAAATATACAGTACTTGTTACATGTAATAAATCCAGCTAATATACAACTCCAAAATATTAGAAACATGAGAGCATCCACATAAGACATGAGAGTTCCATGCTTTTCAACTTTTTTAAATCTTTTGTTCTTTTTTGAAGAAAAAACTCTTTAATTTTGAGATAGCTTAAATGCTCATGTCGTTTTTAATTTCATGTTCATATTATGTAACATTTTATTATTTTTTAAAACTTTTTTTATTCTTCACCATATATTTGCTATATTTTTCTTAATTGTATCGATATTAGGATTTGGCTTTACATTTGCTTTTGATTTTAAGTATGCCCAACAGTTCTCTATGCGGTTTAGATCGGAAGAGTTATGTACCTCCCCAAAGATGAATTTGAGTATTTTGTTACGACAAAAAATTCAGATTTTGCAAATAAATAGGTCGCGACCCCTCGATTGATATATGTATATCCCCATGCCATTACTGCCGGCAGGTGCTTCATAGTCTTAACGATACAGTCTTCGTTAAATCGTTCATTTGGGCGGCGTCGAACAAACCGAACGATTTCAATGAACGCTTCGATCCGATGTTCATCGCCAAACACAACCTATTATCTTTAAGTAATCCAAAAATGTCTAAACCAAGAGCAAAGAAATGTCTTTAGGAAATCATTTATTTTATTCCAATAAGTATCCGGGAAGTTCCTATGCAGTTTAGCCCAAATTATACTTTGTTTTTTCATCCTTCTGGTTAATTTTGGCTTTTTGCCAGGATGACAGCAATTAAGGCAATTAGCAGACCCCGCAAAGAAATATCTTTCCCACCATCCCGTAATTCCTTTACAAGTTCTCTTGCTAGTTTTCTTCTATTTTCCATAGCCATTCGTATCACTTTGCACCCTGCTCTTAGCGTTATCAAGTGTTTGGGTTTGACAAAAAATCGCGGTTTTTGAATCTTTTTGCGGTTCTAGACACGCTTACTTTGTACTCTTTTGCTATTGCACAATATGATCTCTTATCTCCTTTCAATTCCATTGCAATATCAGCTTTTTGTTCGAAAGAAATGTAATTTTTTCCGAATGCCAATTTTCGCAACAAAAATAACTTTCCTACTCTAAAATATGCTTTGAATGAAATAACCACAAATTTGTTATTCGTTGAATTTAATTTTCGCGAGAAACATTTATATTTTCACAGCGGTCCCGCACCGCTCTAGCAATTATTACGAACAAATTTGGTAATACCCAATACGCGCATGCTTATTCAGAAATAACGGTACAGTAAAATTTAGTTATTTAAGCCCTATTTAACTCTTAATATATATTTAACTTGAATTTATTAAAAATAAAGCACAATAAAAAATGTGCTTCTAATTTTTTGGCGGGATACAGTAATATAATACTCCTCATTTAGAAGACTTAACAGACTTTTATTTTCTTAAATGTGCCACGCCTATTTTCCAAAATTTTCTTTCAAAAACGGCGAATCCTTAGATTTTTTTAACACTACTATTATAGGGCTGATATCAATACCGCACCGCAGGGTGCCACGCCCTTTTGTCAACAAAACTTTTAAACTTTTATAGTTACTGAAATATCGACTATTTTTTTATTTTTTAAATTACTCTAAGAGAGGGGCACGTGGTTATTGTCCGATTTTGACAATTTTCGAAATTATGCTTATTGACTTGAAATGCAGAATATGTATGTAACAAGTTTGGCAGAGATGAGGACTGTGCCACAACCATTTCCTGAAGATTTTGACCCTACGTATTTTCTTCTTCGACCAAATTCTGTACGAGTATATAAAATTAAAGACTATGACATACAATTTTTTGCTGAAAATTTATGAGATTTGTTGATATAGAGGAGATAAGGGGCGAATATGGAAAATTTAAAAATCAAATTTTTCGAAAAATTCTTTACCTTATTTTAAAAAATTTGTATCATTGGAAAATATATGTATCGCTTTATTTTAATGTACTTATTAATATCTTTTAATGCGCGCGTTTAAAAAATAATATTTCAATAAAAAACTATTCTTATTTTGATGTAGATACTAATATTTTTTATAAGCACGCATTTAAAAAACAATAATTTAATAATAGAAAAAAACTATTTTTATAAAAAAAAAGATGTTTTAATAAAAAAAAACCAGTAACTACCAACACAGAACCCCTAAAACTAAATAGAGTGTGTGCCACGGTACAGTTTTTGTAGTTGTTGTTGTAACAGCATAAAACATCCCCCATAAAATGTTGGAGAATGCTGCTGAAGTGACAGTCCATGGCCAGAAATAAATCCGGGTCGTTCCGGTATCGTGGAACCGACTGTCGTGGGAACGTGTACCGTGAGGTCGATTCATCCGGTGTGCCCCAGGTCCGAATTCCTGGCATGAAAAAACATCTCACAAAAATTAATCACCGTTCCGAGTCGGCGAAAGAATATAGGTCCCTCAATTTGACTTGCAACGTCAAGACGCACATCACAAATTGTAGGCGAAGTCCGGCCAATCATCGAGCTACATATATAATGTACTCGTAAGCGCCAAAATATTATTATTATTATTTAAATACTTTTGATTTGACATACAATTTTTATATACTTAGGCTTAAATATTGATGGGCATTTTGTTGTGTTTGTGTTGTTGGCGAAAAGAGAATTTGATAAACTGACGGTTATAATCCTGAACAGAATGACAGTGCCAGGGAAAATCAGATAATTATACTTTGGTATGAGAACGAATTGTGTTCTATTATTTTAGTGCGGTAATAGAAGGGTGAACTCTGAACGTGAGCTGAAGGAGACCTCGACGAATGTTATATATACGGTGACCAGATTTATGTGACTAAAAACCGGGACAAGAATCTTTTAAGGAAATTAGTATTATTTTTTATAATTTCACAAAACTCAAGTTCAATTATACAAAACTAATAACCAATATTTTTTCATATATTTTACTGCCATGGATTTTTTTTTAAGAAAATCATTATCATTTTTAATAATTTCATCGAATACAGTGCATGTTTTATCAATATTAATTTTTGCTTTTTAACATTGTTTTTATTGTCATAATTTTGAGTTGAGTTTCTTCTGTTGTTCAAAAATTATTTATTAGCGCAGGAACTCTTTCTGTGGACGCATTAGATGCGGGTAGATACAAACTAAACTCAACTAACTTTAAAATATTTCAAAATTAAATATCGTGTTTAAAACTACTACCCATCTTTTATCTGCTTCCTCGCCAGAATTGCTAGACTTTTCAATTTTCCGCTCAGTTACTCCAATTTTAAGGCATGTAAATTCATCAAACGATTTAGGTACTTTCCACAATTTTCAAAATTTCTCTTAGCTCCAGATGATTTTTGTTCACTTCAGTTCAAAATGTAAGCTTTGGTATTTGGCTGCGAGCAACCGATGGGAGTTGCATAAAATATTCTACTATTGAAACCCACAAGATGCAGAATTTTTGACCGCTATTAAACTGAAATGGCAAATACTAAAAATCGGAACAAAATCATCACAAACATGATATATCGAAATTCTAAAAAAAATTAAGCGGGACATTTTTCTGCAATTCAGTACGAATGGTCACCGTAATCAGTAAGGCTTTTGCTATGCTCTACTGAATTATTGTACTATTTTGTATTATTAATTGTATGTTTAATTTTTAGTAAAAAATACGAGGCATAATGCATATCACATAAAAAGTATGTTAATTTCCATTTTTCACAAAATATCAGCTTTTTAAATTAAAATAAAAATTACCTTTGACTTCCCCTAGCACCTATAGAATGAGTTCGCGTACCATTAAAATAAGGAAAAATAGGAATAGTTGTTGTAATCACTGTTGTTGCATATTTGGCGGTTCTCTAACTAAATTTTTTGGCTACTATTCCTGTTGCTTCTTTTTAATGAACCATAAACAAACGCGCATACATCGAAACACTTGTCGAATTTCGTTCGCTTTTTTTTTTAATTGTTTCCAGTGATCAACACTTAACGTACTGTCTGTCTGTCTGTCTGTTTGTCTGTCTCTTCAACTAATCGTTTCGTTAGACTTCAAAGATGCCACAAATCATCATAGATCATTCTATGTGTAGTGTTGCACACACACACACACACACACACACACACACATACTAAAGCATATGAATGTTGTAAATTGTGTTAATGTTCATCAGAGTGCAATGACTTCTTACCTTTCAGGACTCACTCATATCATCACTGCGGCGTACAGGTAGGAATTGAACAAACTTATATACATACATATGCACATACAGATTATGTGTAATGCTCACTTTTTACAAACTGGATCAAGACAACGACACGACGATAACCAAATAAGTATTGTAGACTGTCTATTTCTGCTTTTAATGTTTGCTGATTCCGGTAGCCAAATGTACGTATTGTTGAAATTTTTCACATTTACCACTTATACTTTACTTTATGTACCAGCGTACCAGCGACGGACCACCGAAGGAGTTAAAACAATTTAATAGATTTTATTTTAGTTCGTAAAATACGATAGTAGAATGAACCATCAAAAGAGCTAAAATGTTCACCTATAATTAAAGAGATCGACGATATTGAAGAAATTTTTGCTAGAACATTTTCTTAATTTTATTTTGAATTTCTTTTAAAATCTATGGAGTCTATGGCAACATATTATACTTATTATACGTTGTTCTTATATTAAAAGCAAAAATGTAAAACCTGTATAATAATAAATAAATACTTAAACTTATTAAGTAAAACTTGCATCATTAAAGAGAGAACTGTTTACAAAAAAGAGTTATGTTTATTTTCAGAAAATAATTGTTTGATTCACATGTGGCATAAATCATAAAGTCATAAAATTAAAAAAATGCAAAATTGCTTAGTTTTAATTACTTATTTCAATGCAGTTCAAAAGCATAGCTTTTGAAATTTAAAATATTATGATTTATGATTTACGACATATTATGACACTTTGTGAATTACCCAATTATTTTCTGCACCTTGTGAAATACCCAAATGTGCTTAAAAAAATTTAGACGACAATAATTTGGAATTGATAATATCATCGGCTTATTAAAATTAAGAGGATTCTAATGAAAACCACGATCTCCTTCTTAAATTTAAATTTTATTATCTTAATTCAACGGGCCACCTTCTTAATTATATCGGAAAGGTTTTCATCTTAGTTTTACAGATAATCTTCTTGATTTTATTGAAAATACATATCCAGTCGTAATAAGAAGGGCTTCTTATTGGAAAAAATTATATAGAAATCCGTTAAATTTTGTTCTGATTTAAAGTTCAAATATTGGCAAATAAAATATGGTATTTTTACTCTGAGTAGATGATAAATTAAACGAGTGCATCAGTCCAATTGACCATTTGAAAAGAGCACCACAGTGGTGCTTGAAAGCAGACTTACATTAACAGGTAGTTGTAACCTTTTCGCAATCTCATTTATATGAAGCTTATTAAAATAGCAATTCACAAGCCGTTCTACAACGTAGGATTCATTAGGCGCCGTCGTGTCCCCTACACAAACTTGGCATTTGGTGCGATATATGGGCCAGTGAAAGTCTTGGCTCTTTCTTATTTAAAATGAGAACGAAGGGAACATTAACGCTGACCTCTATAGCGCCATGATTGTCCCATTTTATGGAATGCTGACGGAAGATATGTTTTCCGAACAGGGCGAGATCCCTGCACAAGTCCTTGGTAGGTATCGAATACCATGGGCAAGTGTTTACTGTTAATGCGGCGAATTCTCCGCGCTAATTTTACCATTGCTACCAACAACTTGTAATTTAATGCTAATGGTCGTTTTACGAGTATTTTGCAGTTATAAAGTTCATGGAAATAAATATTCGAAAATTCAACCAATGTCGAAAGTTTGGTCGAAGGTTAAAAAAGAAAATTAAATAAAAACGAGTGCACTGTAAAATAGCTTGAATACGAATTTGCATAACAAGATTCCGATAATTTCACTTGGAATTCCAATCGGAATCGCAGCTATTGTTTTTTAGGGAGATACCCGAAATTCTTTCCGTAGTGAGATTGAGATGATTACACAAATAGCAGTTCTTCTTGAACCATTTTAATTTGCATTTCGTGAAACTTCCACGGAGAAGTACGGCACTTTATCAAAAAAATTTCATAAAACTTCTAGCTATTTTAGAGAATAGAGAATTAGAATAGATGAGAATCCGAACGAAAAATTTGTCTAAGCGTACTCGAACATTTTTATATTTAATGTTATCGCCAAGAGTTTAGCTTTATTATTAAGATAACGGTTTAAGGATCGCGGAACAATCCAGGCACGAAAAAGTCATTAATCATGACTCTAAAGGATTCCCCATTGACTGTAACATTGTGGGCGGCTTGATTTTTGAAGAAATATGGACCAATGATTCCCTCTGCCCATAGAGCTCACCAAACAGTGACTTTTTAAGGATGTAACGGCGTCTCAACAATGATTTGTGGTTTATCAACACTCCAAATGCGACAATTTTTTTTATTAACGTCCCCATTCAACCAAAAGTGAGCTTCACCGCTGAATAAAATTTTCTGTTGAAAATCTGGGGCGGGTCGCGATCTCGTTTGGGTCCCAATTTGTGACGCACTTGATGGTCGATCGGCATCAATTCTTGGACGAGTTGGATTTTGGAAGCCCGCAAACTATGGTCCTTCCGCAAAATCTTCCATAAAGTGGATGGGCACAGCTACAATTGTTGTGCGCTATGGCGGATGTACTCATTCGTGTCTTCTCCGTTACTCTGCTCCACAGCAAAACTAGCGTCTGTACAGCGTTTCTGAGGATGCGTATTATCCACTAGAGTAACGTGGTGCAAAACCGATTCATGGTTGCTCGAATTACCGATTCTGCTGGGTGATTACATATGTCGACCGAATATTGGACGGAGCGCGCGATTCTGTATTTGAAGCTATTCTGTATGCAAATTTATAGGACAAAAATGCATTATTTATAATTTTTAAATACTTAGTGCTTATATTTCAGCAATTTTAAGCGTGAAACTCTGGTCTTTTGAACACCCTACTCTTAAAAATGCTTAAAATTACACTAAATATGTGCAATGTATTTACACAAAAATTTGTCTACTGAATCGCAATACGAATTTTCGTGAAAACTATGGAAATACGATCACTGAATCCTAATAATTTGTTTTAATAAAATTTCAATATTTTTCAGTATAAAGAGAGCAAAGTAAAAGTAAAATAAAATCAAGAGTTAAAAGCCAGGCAGCATTTTTTTAAATTTTAATGATTGAAACTATTAAATATGCAATTAATTTTTAATAAAATATGACTGTGTCGTCTGGATAATAACATTCTAATCATCTTCATCAGTTTTTAGTCCACAGCAGCACTAAAAGAGACTAAAATTTATTATCACCTTTAAGTCATATGGAATACAAATGTCTGACTATTTCTTTGGTTTAACTATATCATAACTAACTTTTTAGTCACCAAAAGTGGTCGAAAATTACTAAGTCCAACGGCAAAAAAAAAAAATATGTTATCATCCAACTGAATGCGAATATTAAAAAATATGAGTATTTCATAAAAATTATTTTTATTGAGACTAAAAATTTCAAAGTTCAACGAAATAAAACGGAAACGAAAAGGAAATCAATAGAAAAAGTAAAGATTTTTGGTTACAATGAGCTGTAGAATCGGGTTTCAATACGAGTATTTTTTTTCGATACCTTTGAGTACTTGATTGAAAGAAACATGATATCAGATGAAAAGTATCGAGTACGTACTTGTACCTACTCGTATCATTTCATCGCTAATTATGAATCTAAGTACTTTTAAGTACAAATAGAACCGAGTACTTCCCAGCGATACTTTGAGTAGCATCGAGTTTTGTTGTCAAGACTGTTTGAGGGCATGTGACCACCATAGCCGGTTGGGTAATGATTTTTAACTAACAGTAACTATTTTCAAAAAAAAAAACAGTAAACATTTTACAATATAGAACGTAGGCAAAAGATCTGCATTTGTCACTACTAAAAGACAATGAGTATTGTAATTGATCTGTCCTTAGCTAGCAGAGGTATAGATATCCACATCAAAGAATGGAGGGCTTTGGAAGAGGAAACTAATAAACAAGTATCCAAAGGTCGAAACCCTCAAAAGACGTATTTGCAAGAGTTTAGATTGCTCCTTCAAACAAGAATAACAGACTTCCCAAGAATCAAAAGTTTACAATCCATTGAAGAGGCAAACAACAGTGACACGACGATGAAAAGTCCAGACACACAAAATAATTTGCAAGGTTGTCAGATTAATACCCTATGTTTTTGGCTCTAAATGACCAACTGATACCGAGAGTCTCTTTTGGTAGACGGTATACCGCTTGATTTTTTACAAGAGAACAATGAAGAGATCCTTGTACTCTTCTGAGAGGCTCGGCTTAAAGTTTTTACACTGACACCTACTGGATGGCTATTTCAGATGCTTGTCCGCCTTAGGTACAATAACAATGGTTTACCAATCGGAGATATTTGCTATACTTAAGGTGGCGGACTGAATAATTGGAGAAAGGTGGAGTACACACCAAATCAGAGTCTGCAGTGACAGCCAAGCTGTATTAAAGGCCTTGGAGACTGCTCGCACTTCTTCAAAAATTATCCAAGAAACTTAGTTGATGTGGAACTCTATTGGAAAATGGATTAAGCTCGAATTCATATGGCCGTCGCGAAATTGCGGTGTTCAAGGTAACGAGCTAGCTAACGAATTGGCTAAGTACCGCTTATTTGGCAGACCATATTGGACAGTAGCCAATTATAGCATAGCTGGGACGATCAGGTGCAAAAGGGGATGTCATGGAAGAAGGGGTTGGTGCACTACCGATACTTGCAAAACAACCGAGTGCTTCCAGAAAAGACCGAAGGGGGTGGTGGCGAAATTCCTTGTTACACAGAGAAGGAAAGAGTTACGAGTCCTGGTTGGGTTGATAACAGGACAGAATACATGGCCACCATAGACTGATCCGTTTTTCCTGGAGGATGGGGATAGCTTAGAGCGTTTTCTCTGTTTATATTCTACACCTACTTCGCTGAGATGGAGTATATTTGGGAAAGATGAATGGAGATTGGAAACCGTTCATTTTTTATTTCTCGACAAGCTTCTCAGATCAAAGAGTGTGGAAGATTTGCCCACTATTTTCTCTATCATTTTACTATAGCCTTCATACCCTTCATCCTACCCAGGCCTTAAGTGGAATGTTCAACTATAACCCGATTTCGGATTTCTGGTCAACATCCATTTCATTCCATCATTCCATTTCATTCCATCATTCCCTTTCATTCCATCATTCCATTTCATTCCATCATTCCCTTTCATTCCATCATTCCATTTCATTCCAAATATTTTTTTAATGCCAATGAAGTTATATTTTCAGTATTTTTAGTGAAATTATTTTCAGTTATCAGTAAGAAATTGTATTGATTTTTTTTAGTAATCAGTAAACGTTTACTCGTACTGTGCCCAAATAAAGATTTCTTTTGATTTTGATACATTTTTCTACTGAAATATCTTTAGTTTAAAAAACTGGCGCAAATTAATGATTCATTGCTGAGCTTATCTCATCAAATTGGAATGTATCCTTCATGACATACAGACATATTCAACATGATTGGATGTGAATACAAATGTACGTGCGTATGTATTCAAATATGTAGGCATATGTACATATATTGACAAAGATATTTCTGAGCAAGCAAATCCTCTTAACCCCCTTCGAATGGCTGCCTAATGGGGATACAATACCAAATATCTACACATGCATTCATTTATACATCCATACCTACGTATCAACATACTCCTTTATGTATGTATATAGTATATGTAAATATAGTTTTGTGTAATTATACAAATTTACGCACGTACGCCGCTCATATCCCGGCATTTCATATTCATATCATCATATCCTACAATCCATGTCAGTGTCCATGCTGAGTTCTATATGAAACATTGGCCCATTCTACACTTGGGTGTGATATTTCTTCTTTTATTTGCCTACACAAGCGCTCCCCAGAAGATCTGTGTTGCGATCGGTGCGATCACAGTCATCTTCGAGGGGATCTGGAGTGTAGCAAACCAAAGTCGAAAGGATGGAAATAAACAAAGGCGAAAAAGGCGACGACGGGGATAGGCACTCATGCCCACATATACACATACACACATACATACATACAAACGAACAAACAACCATCTACATACATATGTATAGCTTCTTAAAGAAGGGATGCGTCAAATGTTAATGGAGTTGACTTTCTGTATATGAAGAAAATAAACATTTATCCCAGCAAAAGAAGGAAAAAGGCAACGCCAACACAACAACAACAACAACAACACAATAACGAAAAGCGAAAGGATTGTGCAATACAAAAGCAACAAGAGAGGCACAACCATAACAACAAAACACCACACCAAACACCAACACAAGCGCCCAGGCAGGAATATTTGCTACAAACGAAATAGCAATGCCAAGTCAATGTCAGTTAGCGAGTGAAGTATCCAAAAACCCAAACAAACAATTATACATACATATCCACTGCATCTACATGTGTATGTATCTTTGTATTTACATTAAAATTTGTATCCCTTTTTCGTGGGAGCCAAGGAAGCCAGCGAGCTGAGCTGCCAGCACAAGCTTGGCAGGTAGGTAGGAAGGTAGGAAGGCAACAATAGCGCCCCAATATCGCTACCCACAGCCACGTCTTTGTCATCACGATCGTGCTCGGCGCAAGGAGGATGGATTGTTGGCTGGATAGCTGGTTGGTTGGATAGCTGGTTGGTGGTAGCACAAACTGGTTTCCCAACAACAACAACGCTATATGTACATACATAAATATCAACTTGAAAGGAGTTTTATTTAGACTTTTATACGGTATTTGAAAAATGGGAAACCAGTTTGATCCTCCGCACCACGATTGCACCAACAGAGCAAGGCGCACAGTGTCGTGTTTTCATATAAATTGCGGGCAATAATAGTTGGTGTGCTCCTTCATTTATGGTTGCAAAAGGAAATCTGTAATATGGTGATAATTAAGCAACTGCCACGCCACCGACGCTCGAGGGCTGGAAAATTCAAAAGGCACAAATTTTATTCAAATTTGGTATACGGATTTACATATATTATTTCAGAAAATTAAAATATAAAATTTGGTTAAAAGCAAACTTAAACATATGAATTTTTCAAACAAATTTGGCAAATATGGCTACAAATCAAAGAGTAGCATCTGAAATAAATTTATTTTAATAGTGCGTACTGGAGTCTATTTCAAAATTCGTGAATGCATTTCATTTTGCAAACAAGGAAAATAATTCCAATAAGAAGCAATGCGCAAAAATAAATCGGCCCTATCGTCAACTTCACGGGAACAAACCATTCCCATAAATTTACAAGCAAAACAAAAACAAAATGGGGGAAATTGTTTTTGTTCCGCTTGTAAATTTGTGAGAATATTTGTTCACATGGAATTCGCGATAGGGCTGAATATGTTTCAATAGCTACTGCAGCGCTTTGTGTAGTAAAAACATGGAAACACGGCTGGGAAAAAGAACAGGAACCAAAGGAGAAAGTGAAATTAATGGTAGATTATGTCAGGTGTGAGGGATAAAGCCACCTGTGATTTTTATGGTACACCCCATTCTAAGCTCTAACCTATTTCAATTAATTGAAGTTCTACACCTTATACAAAATTTAGATAAGATCTTATAATTTTTATCGAAATTCCCAACAAAGCTTTTAACTGGAATTTAAAAATAAAAATTGAACACGCAGTTTTATAGTTCTTTAAATTCAAGCATAAAAAAGTGAAAGTTTGAAACCTCTAAAATTCGCGTTAACTTTTAAAATTTTTTAATAATAATAGCTGTTTGTTCGGTGAACGAATATAAATTTATTTCAGGTTTCAAATGTTGCCATATCGGCTGGTATACTGAAATTAGATAATTTTCACTGGCATTTTATATGACCGTAAAAAATTGGTAAAAAATATCGATTTATAAAAAATATCGATTTATAAAATATATCGATTTATGAAAATGTTGACATTTTATCAGAAACTAATGGATAGATACGTCGATATTTTTAATCTTGAAATATCGATATATATTTTCGAGTATGACATTTTTTTAAAATTCGATATTTTTTTAAGGGCTCAATTTGATTTTTTTTTAAACGTAACTTTGTGTAATATTCCTTTACAGCTTATGAACGCAACTAAAAAATAAGGTCTATGAATGGTCTTTTTGTTGTGTTAACTTGTATGCCATCGAACTATCTAATATTTTCACAATACTTTAGATAATTGCACCTTTAAGTAAAAATATCGATGTATCTAACAATCGACATTTTTTACTTTACAAATACCGATATTATTTAAAAATCTCAATACGATATACATATATCGATCTTTTCGTTTACATTTGCCCATCGCTACAGTTGACAACCCGATTTCATTCAACTGACAACATTTGACGTTAGATTTGACCTAATCGAAACTAAGCATTACATTCGCTGCTTAAATGAAGTTTTGAAAAAATATATAAAATCTGTTATTACTTAGTGAATATTTTATTTTATAAACTGTCAACTTCGAGAAACGAAAAAATTAGTATAAAGCAAAATTTTGGAAAAATATTTCACTTCTGTTAAGTTAAGTTAATCAAGCTTTTCCGAACATGCCACACTTAATTTTTTATATTTTTGTTGGCCACACTCGTTACACTGTGCGGCGCGTCATGTCGGCAAAGGAGCGGAATGGATATGCACTGCACGTGGCTGTGACCCGACGAATGTTGGATGACGACCACGACGACGACGATGAGTTGGCGTAAAACATTAATGTCCTTCTACCATAAAATCTTAAATTATACACATACTTTGTAACACACACACGTACGACGAAGCAAACAAATCGCTTGGTAGCGATCGATCGTCCGCGTTTGTTGTCGCAAATGCGCTGCACGGAGGATATGACGGCATGAGTAGCGTGTAATGGACGAGGGTTTGGTAAGACCAAAGCAACACAACACAGTCATTTGGTTAGTGATTTTTGTTTTTTTTTACTTTATTTGTTAACGTCTTTTTTATCGCCTTAATTTTTTTCTACAAAATTTTTGTTTATACTTTTTTTCTGATTTTTTCCTGCTTTACAGTCTATATTAAAATCAGTTTTGTTCGAGATCCTTTGGACGTTTGGGCGTTTTGGCTTTTTGTATGCATCGGTAGACTGTACTTGTTGCTGTTATGGTTTATTTGGAATTGGTGATGGTGAGTGCCAAAGGAGTAGGGTTAATGTGATGTGGGAATGTGGTGGCTGTGTGTTATGTGAGGATCCTGTTTTATTTGAAATTTTTATCTGAACGTTTTATTTGAATTTTTTTCATTTGATGACTTGCGGTAGGATACAAGGGAACTGACATTGAATGATGGCTTCTGTATCTGTAGCTTGGCCTGATTTGTGATTGCTTGGTGTTTTATTTTTAGTGTAGAACATATGAATAATACGAGTAATAAATAAGGCATAATTTGGGGGGAAAATGAATATTCATTGAAGTGTACATTTTTATAATTGCTTCTAAGGAATTAAGGAGAAAAAAAATTTGAGGTGGAGTATAATTAGTTAATCAAATACATATACGTGCAAACGGTTGGCTTATGTTAGAATGTGTTGAGGGAAGCTTGGACTTTTTGACACTTCATTCTCAACAGAGAGCGTGCTCCACTCCTTGTCTTCTCATAATTAATATTTGAGGGAGCTTTTTGAAGCGCAAAATGCTACAAATACTCGAATGGCAATCAACCAATCAGCAAAGCTACAATTATATTCTTGTAAGAAACTAATAAACGACTCTGTACACACACTGACAAAGACAAGTACTGGTTTGCTCAGGTTGGCAATGCTTTCCGGCTGTCTCTTTTACTAAGCAGCTCTTACTTAGGGCTGTTCCTGAGTCATTTCACTGGTCAATATAGATTGCGTTCGTACTTGTATCGCACAGATCTGTTTGAAGAGACAGAAAGCCGATTATGTCTGGAGAACGACGAAACGTCTCAACACTTTGTATGGGAGTGCCCGGCCTTTGCCGAAGTATGACAGAATATCTGTCTAGGAGCATGCGTCGCTGACCATTGTATTGCTAGGTGCTTGGCTACCAATTGCTTTGACCAGTCTCTTGAGCTTTGGACACATTGAGAGAGCTACAGTTTTACAGCTGTAAATAAACGACTGAGTACCCACAGTGGAAGAGAACGGGGGTCGATTGGCGACCTCTCAGGCTGGCAAAGCTGATCGGCTACCGCTTTTATAGAAGCGATTGACCGTAAAGCGATTGTGTAGGGCTGTCTTACGGTTGCTTCTTTGGTATTTCTCCGGTCCTAATGGATTGCGCTCACACATGCACGGGATTGTCTGCAGAGAGAAAATGCCGAGTAAGTCTGGAGGATGACGAAACATCTAAATATGTACATCTTATATGAATGCCCAGCTGTGGCTGAAGTAAGACTGATGAGCGGATATTTTTTCTCCTTAGATGGTGTGATAAGGTCTGATGGCTCTGGAACTGAAACTGAGGAGAAAACTCTAGGTCTGCTCCTTGGTACACACTTTCCAATAGCCATTGACCATATAACAAAAACCGGGTATGGAAATTTTAGTTAACTTCCTATTAACAACACGTGCGTTCGATATAGTTGCTCTAAAGAGTAGGTCATATAAACCTTTAAACTATACAAATCCCCAGGTTCTAATTGTATCGCACTCATCGTGATGGAAAAATTGCTACAGTGTATCTCAAACTAGTTTACACAGAATTATAGCAAAAGTGGTGTTCATTCGCACAGCTGGAAACATCTGTTACGTCAACCCAAAAGGCTTCAGACCCATTAGCTTGTCATCCTATCAGGGAATCTAAAATTACCGGAAATGACAATAATTTTTTTTTAATATCACACTATGATTATCGAATATAAGTCACATTGCGAGATTACAATTTCGGCAAGAAGTTTAGATATAATAGTGTCTCGACGAAACCAATTTAGTGAAAATTGTAAATGTCTCGTGTCACAGTTCGTGTAGTTTCATTCAGCTTTTGGAAATGAAACACCATTAAAAAGAGAACAAAACTCACTTTGCAAGTTTTATTTATCGTTAAAAATAACTGTTATTTTGTAAGTTTTACTTAACACTCACACCCTCTATATAAATATGCGCTGTAAAAGTAGAGATAAAGAATAGAAGCAAACAATGTATCATCACTCGAAACCACGACTTTTCGGCACGCAACAATGGTGACACCGACAGCTCTTGGTGTCAATCCATGTGTTGTGATTCACGTAGTCCAAAGCTGGTATGCACGGTAGGGATGTGTCGAAAGGGGCATCCCGCAAGAGGATGCAGTGGGTATACTGATGCGACCCAAAGAGAGGGACTGTATAGTTGTAGCCGCCGTAGCCGAGTGTGTAGCATGTGACATCAAAAATTATAGAAAAAGTTTTTTCTAATAGCGGTCGCGATCGGCAGGCAATGATAAACCTCCGAGTGTACTTTTGCCATGAAAGAAACTTCTTACAAAAAACATTCGCCGTTTGGAGTCGGCGTAAAACTGTGGGTCCCTCAATTTGTATGACAACATCAAAACGCCACCCACAAATTGGATTTTTAAACAACCCAGGCGGAGCTACAGAGTTGAAGAAACTGCAACTGCTCATGCGCGGATCCGCGAATGGTTCAAAGCGATGTAGGGATTTTCTGCGGATCTATATGACAGCCACCTCAACCTAACCTACCATAAAAACAAAAATTGTGAAACTCTGCATCTATTTGCATTCAAGCATATACTTTTCTCACATTTTGCCAAAATACTTGTCGCCCCTTGTCATTGCCCTATGCGTCTCATAACCTTTCCTCCCCAAAAATAATGGCCCAACATAGCTTTCCTTTTTGTTTGCCTAAAGTTCGCTGTGCCTTTTCTACATAAATATTTCGACATTCACGCAGCCAAGTACTTACACGACAAGCTTGTAATGAACCCATCAAAATTAAAGTGTTTTTTACGAGTTTTTTTTTGTTGCCGCTACGAGTTTTTGTAACCTAAGGAATTTGTCATTTTTATGAGTGTTGACGCTTACCTCATTTCATACCTACTCGGATTGTGTGGTGCGGTTTCGCATATTAAGGCCAACCATCCATCGCCCAGATCTCATCAGAGCCAAGATAGATATGTATGTTTGTAGTACATAAACATTGAGTGAGTGACTGACTGTTGGCGGAATCAACTAGGTAGGTTTCAGCGGGGTAGCGAGCAATTGCGATTCACACAATCTTGCAGGCAATCGCTTAGTACACAGAGCCGCTTGCCGCTTTTAAAGTCTTCCAGAGGCTTCTATAGGCGGCAGCCGGCGTAGCTATGCTCCCCGTTCCTCGTTCGCATAACATATTTGTATGGATGTATGTACATATGTATTACATATGTCTCTACGTTCATTTTGGCGTATTTGGCTGGGTTGTCTACGTGAGGTAAAGTGACGCATTATGCCGCAATAACAAAAAATCAGCGTTGCCTTTCGCGATGACTTTGCTGCTAACTACTTACCTTCTTGTCTGTGTGTACTGGGTGCCGGTTGCGGGGGGCCGGTGTGTTGTGTTATTGGGGAAGAAAGACAAGGGTACTTGAACTCTTTTCACTTGTTACTGCTGTTGTTTTGTCTGATAGTTAGACAGAGCCGCAGCAAGCTTTTTTTTGGCGCCCTAGGCGAATTACGAAATTAGACTCGATTACCGAAACCCAACCCTATTTCAGTCTAAACTAAAACAAAAAGGGTACGTAAATTTTATCCGTTTATGTGCAGTAACTTAAAACAGCCCGAAATTTTGTTAATCTTTTATGAAAGTATACCTATTCTATCCACTAATAAAACATTAAATGGATTTGCAAAGTTTGCCAAAATTTTTTTTGTGGCCTAGTAAAGCCGGCCTAAGTTTATTTGAAAAATATAGAAAAATAGTTAGAATATATGTATATCTATGCGTCCGCCGTAGCCGAGTGTGTAACATGTGGGCGCTTTATTCGATGGGTCCTGGGCTCAAATCCTGGCCGGGGCTGGCGCCAATAGGCAAGCAATGACAAACATGCCTGCTGTTTCTACCATAAAAAAAAATTATTATTATTATTATATGTCCGACCGAAATGAAAGGTTAAGATACATACAGTAAAATTTCATAAAAAGTATTTTCGTAGAATATTTTAACCCATTAGCTGCTATCTAAACAGTTCGGAAAGTCGTTAGAGCAATACAATCTTCTAGAAAATTGTTCCACAGAAAATTTTAATGTGGGTCTTTTCCGACAAAATCTTTATATGCAGAACGTAATAAAATATAAAGAACAGAAAATAAAAAAAAACAAATAAGACCCCTAAAATAACCAAGATTTACTGGAACATAACAGACTAGTTTTCTATTTTTCTAGTTTGTATTGTATAAATTAATTATTTTTTATTGGATGTAGAATTCGGCTTTAATCACACACAAGAGAAGATCCCTATTGAAATTTGCCGTCGAATAATTGTATAGAACATTTTAACCCTGTAACAACTTTCTAAATTTATTTTTTGAGGGGCTAATAGATTAACAATATTTCCACAATTTTACCACAGTCCGGGCTGGACTGTGTTGTCCTAAAACTGTGGAAAAGTGTTATTGGTGTCTTCGTTTATTGAGATAATATTTGTACGGAAAAAGTAATAAAAAAACCATGTCCACAAAATTTCTCCAGATATTGAAACTGTAGTTGGGCTAAGAATGTCGAAAAAGAACTAATGAAAAGGTAGGCACTAATCGTGAAGTAATAAAGCCATTTTTTCATTTTAAATAAAAATCCTTAAATTTATCTAAAGGTTCATTTTTGAAATATTGACTTATTTTGGGGAATATTGAGACTTTCAAGTGATCTGTTATCTTATGTAAAGTAAATAATATATTCTGTAGGTTCATATAGAACTTTTTTTAGCATATTTTATTTTGAAAGTGAAAGCTCTTTTCCATAGAAATCATGTGGCATCATTGCTGGAAACGCCAGTTCGTTCAACGCTGAGCGCTACGGAGGCATGATAAACGATTTTTGATTGAAGACATGGATTTAAACGATCTTTGTTTTCAAAAACATAAAGCACCATGTCGGCCCATGCTATCGATCTTTTGCGCGTCAAGTTCGGTAATCGTGTTATTAGTCCTCTTGGCGATATCAATTGGTCACCAAGGAAATGGTATTTGACGCTGTTAGCCATTTTTTGTGGAATGCCGTGAAGAACGGATGCTTTTTTTCGTTTAGTTTTTAATTTAACCCTGTCATATGGATGTAGATAGGATGAAGAAGAATGAATTAATATTTTCTTTACATTCGAATTGTCAGCCAACGTTTGCTGATATATAAAAATTGTGTCTATTAAAATAAACGCCGTTACGCGGTTAACGCAGAATCGGGATGAGATGTTGGTAAATAATTGTATTATTTTATTTCGATTATTGAATGACAGTTGGCGTACTGGACAAATATAAGCTCAGCGTATACACTAACCAAGGGAATGGTGAGCGCTATCTGCAGATTAAATATAGACTCACAGATGCCGCCCGCGAAGAGAAATATTTATCAGCTATGTCTATATATTTGGTTTTTTTTAAATTAGTTTAATAAAAACCAGACGATTATTTAGTTCTTGATTTGAATTTGCTCTTCAATATTACGTATTCGACATTTAAGTTTAGCGGTAGCTTATCCGACACATCGTGCAGGCCAAGGCAAAGCCATTTTGTAGATTTTTCGTTAGATGGGATAAACAAAAAGCTTGTCCACACACTCAAATAGTAAGAAAAAATTTGATCACCGAATTGATCGGAAGGTTGTTGAAAGGGCATTCTACTCAAATATTTACACTCGCTGGTTCAATTGAACATTAAAATCGCCATATTTTCAAAATGAATAAACCCCTACATAAAATAAAATTTGTTTTAGCCAAAAGTAGAAATTTTTTCTCTAACGCTAATTCATCCCAAATTTTCCTTTTTTTAGACATACATATCAAAAACTTGTTTACATTATCTTAAACCACAAATGATCACTGGTAATATTGAAGTCATAATTTTGAAATCGTTTTCTTTCGTAATAGTACTTTACGTATTTGCTGGTATTTAAGTTTAAGTTAAAAACTCAATTGGTTCTCAATTTTTGTTTCTATTCCCTCGCTTTTCTCTACGAAGTATTCGCTTAAACTTTAAATATTATTTATAGCTTTTCCATTAACTAAATTAATGTTTTTTTTCTAAAACCAAAATTTTGATTTTTTTTTTACCAGTTCCGCCTGATGCATAAGCACTAGTCCAAGTAGTTCTATTCAAAACTTCAACTTTTCTATTGTATTTGTTTTGGATGAATTTAGCTTCATGATGTGAATCCATTTCATCAATAAGTTAATTTACGAATAAATAGCCTAGCATCATGGCATTTGCAAATCTCTTATGAAAATTAAATACTCATTTTGGTTAAAGCATCGAAATATACAAATGCAATACCATGTGTACACGAAAATGATATTTTTGAAAAAATTAATTCCCTGAAAATGTTTAAAAAAAAGTAATTTAAAATGCTACTTTGATATAATTGGTCGAACAGCGAATAAATGTTTGCCATAAAAATTTCGAAATTTTAAGAAAATTAAAAGTTTAATTTTTACGTTTTAAACTTTTTTCCATTAAAAATACAAAAGCAAATATGGCACTACTATAGATGTATATCTTCCAAAGACATTTAGAAAATCAATGTCTAAAATATTTCAGAACTGAAACTCTGATGAGAGATATATTTTATGAAATAAGATATTGATTGATCTAATCATAAAATTATTTGTATGACTGAATAATGGTGAATTCAAAATTAATCGGATTATGAGTATACATTTGCATATTATTCAAAATATTTTGAATGCTGAATCAAAATCTAATCGTTATTCAAAGTTATTCAAACGGTTAATGAAAATCTATTCGTTATTCAAACTCCTTGCTATGATGAATGAAAACTTATTCGTCGTTTATAGATAGAAAATTTGTAAATACAATTTTATTTTAACTTTAATAATAATTCACTCAAAAAGGCCCTACCCTGATTTACCAAACCTTATAAACCCTGGTTGGTTTTCTTCAATCTCGACAACTTTGTTTTTAGTGTAATTAAATACTTCAAGATATTTTGGATACTAGCTGCAAAAAAATGCCATACAAAGTTTTCCGGAATTTGGCGCCCCTATTGCTCAGGAGCCCGTTGCAAATACCTCAGTCGTCAAAACCCTTGCTACGACTCTGTAGTTATTACAATGCACATACTGCCGGCTTACAGTTGCGCCGCCAAATGGAAAATCACAGTTAACGCTTGCGCAGTTGAGGCGAAAGAAAAGCAACAGCAAACAAAAACAAACAATACAACAGAGAAAACCTATCGCAACAACAATTGAAAACAAGGAAAATACTCACTCGCCACACTGAAGCCAACTGTTGCTTGGTGGCCGGTGGCTCTGAAGCCGGGATGGGCTGGTTGGTTGGCTGGCTGGCTGTTCATTTCATTTCATTTCATTTCATATTGTGTAAATTGAAAGAGGATGAGCCAAGAGGTGCTATCAATGCTACAAATGTGTGTGTATGTGTGCATGTGTGTGTATAAAAATCGTTGCATACATGCAAACTATTCACTTGTTGCGCATTGTCGTTGGGGGAAAAGTTGAATGCCCTCAATTGCCTAGTCGATGGCGTTGCCCGAACAAAGAGTTTCCTTGGGAAAGGCAGTAAATTTTCTAAGGAAAATTACTTGCTTACAAAAATACAACAACAAGTTCATACAATCTTGCCATTATAGGAATAGTGGTACAAATATTCGGCCGGCCGACCGGCACGCAAGAGCAGATCCTGTTGAAAGCAGGTGGAGTTGGGCAGTCAGTATACAAAATGGGAAAGCGGACCGACAAAAATCTAGCGAACAGACAAAGAAAAAGAAATAGGAATTTGTAATGTAACGAAAGGGTTACAATCTAGCCATACACGCAGCCTAGCAGATTTTACGAGCATGTAATAGGAAATGCAGGAAGATTTGCTGTTAACGTGGGAATCAGATTTATGTAAGTATTGCTTTGCTTTTGATTTTTCTTGCTGATCTCATAACATCAGCTTTCAAAGTAACTAGAAATGAATGATTGAAGATAATTTAATAACCTGCTTGAAAGGATACTCAGATCTTCGGGAGATTGTTAGTGTAATTTTTTAATATGCAGATAATTGGTGTGTACTTATTCTTTTCCAGTAACAATTATCTGGTAAAGGAAAATCTAAGAATTTCTAAGATTTTGACAGCAGAACATGAAAAAGAACATGAAAAGAAGAAGTTTAATATGAGGGGTTGGAAAGAATTTGTTTTCAAATGTTTTAATGATCTACCCTAAATTAAATTAGTTATATTTTTTCACCAAATTTTAATACGCAAGTAACAATTCTATCAGACATGCAAAATCTATGCTCTTAAGTAAATACAATGTTGATCAAATAAGTAGTGGTATCGATAGATTTCAAGTGTCAATAAGCACGATGCTGTGAAACTATGAAATTTTTTTATATTACAAAAGTTATGAACTAAGTATGTCGGATTTTTCGGTATTTGCCAAATCAACGCCACCAATGTCACACAAGGTCCTTTATTTTCATGGCAGGATTAGTTTAAATTAAAATATTTTAAAACTAATCCCTTTTAGAAAAAGTTAAAATTTTTCGGGTTGTTATTTTCTCTCGCGTATGCATAGAATATTGGCCGATTCCTAGTTTAATAATAATCTCATGTTTATTACCCTTTCACGCCAAAGTGACTGAACGGTTTTTGTAAGATATTTAACACATAAGTAACTCGCAGCCTGGATTAACATATAGATTATACTATGTATTAAGAGAGTTGTCACCTCGTTAAAAAGGAATAGAGAATTCAACAAATATATTAAATCACATGTGCCGACTGGACAAATTTTGATATGATGTGACACATACATATGTATATATATGGTTCGTTATATGCGTTACCAGAAAGCAATTTTTTAAAGAGAGTTGCCACCTATTTAAAAGGTAGAATTAATTCAATTCAAACAACGAGTGAAATCAAATATTGCAATATGGGTATCAAACAAAAGAGGTTTACCTTCATTTCCAAAATCATTTGAAAGAGGTTCGTCAGATGTTTAAAGGAAGGTCAATAAAGTTAAGAAGGCCTAATTAAAAAAATGAAATTTTAATAAGATACATACATAAATGATCTGTTCCAATATCTCAAGCGAAGGCAGTTTAAGAAAGCTTTAGTTTGGATAAGTTTTACACTAATTCAATTTTAAAAAAGTAATTAATTTCAAGATGGTACTATAGTTTTAAGATTTTGGTAGGGTTTGAAGTGTTAAATTTGCTAAATTTTATTTAGAGACACATTATGAGTGAAAAAAAGTTATTGACCGGGCTTTTTAGGACCATTTCTGTACTAATTCGGGACTAGTTAGAAATCATTACGAGTTCGGTAATATTTCGTGACCTGCTCGGGATATATTTAAGACTAGTAACTAACTCTTACGGTGCATTCATCCTTTTTTATTTTAAATTCCTCCTTATGTATCGTATATTGAATTTAGACAAGAAGAACAAAAGAAACTAACTTCGTCAGGTGCTGAACTAGTCCAGAAGTGATCTTGAACTGGTCTAGACCCAATACCGAAGTGATTCCGTAATAGTACCGACTTTCAAGATTTAAAAAAGTTTACTTACTCATAATAATTATGCAAAAATTTTTATAATATAAGTTTTGAAATAAAACCCTTTTAAATTCGTAAAAATGTAAGTTTCAAAATAATAGCTATTGTTGATCTACAAAACTTCTCGCTCATAAGTATTATGAAAAGCCTTTTATAATATAAGTCTCAAAATAATAGTTATCGATAACTAACAAAAATTTGCCACACTCATAATTATTATAATTCTTATCAAAATAAGGATAACTTTTTTAGAACTCAACGATCAAATAATTATTATCTGTATCTGTGATTTTTTTCTCCCATTTGAACAAAGTTTTAAACTTTGATTTAACCGATGTTTGTTGTACAATGAACTGTCTTAAAAAAATTAAGTAGTTAAAATTAAATACAGAAAGATAAATAATCAAAACTTTTGAAAATATGATTGTGCTATTGTCATGTCATGTGCTATATACTTTAATATACTTTAATATACAAATAAAAAATTTCATATTATTATGGGTATTCCTTGCAAGTGCGTAAACCTCGTAAACTTACTTACTTTTTTTATACGAAATGTACGCATTTTCGAGGTATTTGCGCGTTTAGATGAATATCCCGTATCCCCAAGATCTACCAGGCTTGAAACACTCCAAAGCGCTTTTAGTTTCTTACAAACTAAAACGCTTTACAGATTGCATGGACTGATCAAGAAATAACATAAGAATTATTATGGCAATTCTTACAGGACACTGGAGGCTGAACTATCCCTGAGCAAACTGGGAGTTTACTCGAATGAATGCTATAGATTCTGCAGAGTAGAAAAGGAACACATTCTAGACCAGTGTCGCGCATTAATGCATAGGCCAAAAGGAATCTAAGTAAAAGCCAAATAACGGATGGCAGTATGCATACCAGAGAGTTAAGGTTCAATTATAGTTGCCATACCATAACGCCATACCCATAACCAAAATTCAATTGATAGGTATGGTTATGGTTATGACCATGGCGTTATGGTAAGGCACCACTAATTGGCAACAGTGTTGCCCATAAAGTTGGTTCGATCAGCTGTTTTATATGGTTATGGTTATGGCACCTATAATTGAACCTTTTGGGTGTATAGTAAATTTTACGTCGCATGCTGGATTAAAGGATATTTTTTAATCCACGAAAAGGAACACAATGGATCTCAAGGTCGCAGTGCTCTATGCCTAACATTAATAATAATAATAATCCCCAACTTCTGCGATTGGCATCACTGAAAAGACATTGCACTAGCGATGGATGCCTCACTCACTGCTTTTCTAATAGAATGCTCTAAGTTTTTAACCAACTTCTTTAAATAATTATTGAAAACTAGGTAAGAGCTCGCAGGTAGCCGATATTGACCCAAGATCTTTCTACTTCGTGACGACTTGTTAGCGAACTATAAAATAATTTGTAAGACATTCGAGCTCTTTCGTTTATTGAATGCCACGATAAAGTTTTGATTTGCTACAAAAATATTTAAAATACTGCTGCTAAGGACGTTTAAAAAACTAAGTATGTTTAATGTTGACTGTATCAGCTTCAAAAATATATATAGTAAGTATATATTTATTTATAACTGAGCGCTGAATGCACCTCTTTGTTACAACGCAAAGGCTAACAGCATTTACTCCCCTTGCATGATCGCGACGATTGGATATACTTATGTAAATACACATACATATGTATGAACAAACATACCTACCTACAGATGTAATCCTCTATTGTTGACAAAAAATATGTTCGTGTATGTTTGTTCTTCGCGATAGTCACAGTCACCGCGCTATCAGAATACGACAATTCCTTGAAAATCCTCTTAACTCGCCGTTGAGGCGACAGATAAACGCGACGGATCAAAGATCAAGTACACGAGTGCCATACACATGCAGATCCGATCAGCAGCAGAAATATGAATATATCACATACACAGATCTTTCTATATAAATATGTAAAGATATTATGTATATGTATATATTTAGTATATGAATATGCGCCTGGTGGTTGAGTAAATCAGTAAATGCAGGAGCAAGCCAGGCAACAATTTATTCAGGAACGGCAAAGCAAATGAAAAATTCCAACACAAAGGGATGTGTTGAGTAAGAGAAATCTATGTGGTTAGCAACAACAGCACAGTCATTGGAATGGACCACTCAACCAAGGTGAAATAAGGCCATGCGCCACGGCAAAGAGTTGAGGCGGCACAAAATTAACTCAGAGGATTCAGTTGAAGTGGAGATGACAGAGAAAAGCCAAAGCAAGCGGCCGGCTGTCGGGGCAGAAATTGGTAATTCGAAAGCAGGAATGAGGAAAATACACAAACTAACCAACTGGTTGTGCCAGCAAAGGAAATAAGGCAACAAACGCGTTGGCGATAAGGCGAACAGCGCACTACATACTGCAAGCGAAGATCTGAAAAGGGGAGCAAATGAGGGAGAAAAACAGCTTGGCGAGTTATGGAAGCCTGCGCGCAAAGGTTGCGACGGCGATGTTTACATTTCCACCAACCAACACCAACTCTCCAAGCAGGCTCAAGTTTTAATGCACAACAACTGTACTTGTGTGTTGTGTTGCATGTGGCATGCCACAGCGCGCCTGTTGCGAGTTGGCCTCCTGCCATCACAGCGATCATCGCACAGCAGCACATTATTCCTTGCTGTTGGTGGCCGTTGAAGCAGCGTGCAGCCAAACGGATTGCCTTACACTTACAACCAAAAAAAAAAAAACAAATCAATTTTATACTGATACAGTGGAACATGCAATATAGGCGCATGCACTCGCAATCACTGCGTCAGTCAGTCAGTCAGTCAGGCAGTCAGTTAGCCAAGCAAGCAGGCAGGAGTCAAAAGACGAAAAGAAAATCCACATTGCCTACAAGGAAAACCACAAAGATACTCGTAGCAAAAGGCAAAGGAAAGTAGTCTTCGTCAGCGCAGTGAGCGCAGTCAGTGCGCCGGAAAAGTGAATGACCAAAATAAATAAAAAGTCAACAAACAACCCACCAGCCAACCGATCGGGTAAGGAGAAGGTGCGCAGCTAAGGGGGCGAAGTGTTCCAGTGCAGTGCAGTGCAGTGTAGGTAGGTAGTTCCCAGTGTAAACAAACGAAAGGATTGGATCGTCTTGCTAATGCGGCGCTGCTAAGGAATACACAAATGCAGTAGGCGTCGCTGTAGCCGAGGTGAATGCAGTTCGTTGAACTCCAGCCATGCCATTTTTAGTGAGTGAGTGAATGAGTGTTTGCTTCCTTGTATTAGTGGGCAGTGTGTTTGTGTGCATGTGTGTGTGTGTGTGTGTGTGTGTGTGTATGTGTGTGGAGGATACAATGCCACAAGTGCAGCTATAGCGAAGAGTTGCAACATCAAATGCAACTCAGCAGATTTGTGATCGTGGCGTGGTTCACAGCAACAGCTAGCTACAGCAATGAAAATGAGCACAAAAGTAGCTATATATGTACGGGTGTGTATATTTAGTAAATATGTATGTATGTATCGAGCATGGCGTCGCGTACAAGGCGAACACAAAAGGAGTTCACTGCACTGAATTTCTCTTCAATGATTTGAAGTTGCACTTGCATATAGTAATCAAATTTCCTTATAAAATTAACCGATACAGCCCATTTCATGATTATAACGCCAACACATACCGGCAAGTTATTACAATTTATTTTTTTTTATTTAATTGAAACAATTTTTTTTATATAACTATAGTTTATTCTAAAATAAAAGCAGTTTACATCTAAGTTTCAAACTTTGTAGGAAATTAAAAAAAAAATCAATTAGAATTAAAACAAAAATACTAATATGGAGAATTTATTTTTCTTTATATATATGTATATTAAATTAATTTATTTTATTTTTTATACATCCCAGTTTAAAACTTTTTACGAAACTTGAAAAAATGCCAGAAATTTTACTAAAAATTTGTAATCAGAATAAAAAAAAAATATTATTGTTTAATTAAAATTATTTTTTGTATAAAACTATTGTTCATTTAATAACAAAAACTTTACATCCAAGTTTCAAGCTTTTTACGAAATTTGAGAAAAATTGTGACCAGAATTAAAAAAACAGGTGACAACATCTTGACAAGTTTGGACTATTTAGTTTTCTTTACTTAATTAAATTTATGTTTTTTTTTATAAAAAATTAGTTTGTTCAATAACAAAACCTTTATAACGTATTTACAAATTTTTACTATCTATTTTTTTTTGCTTACTTAAAATAATTATTATTATTATTATTTTTGGCCTTATATGTTTGAATCGACTGTGTCAGACTTCTTTCTTTCTAGACTATACCAGCCTTTAAACCATGGTACACGGAGTTGCTAGGCGAGCACGCAACCACTCGGCCACGCTATCCCACGAAACTTGAAAAAAATTCTAAAAATTTTCCCAAGAATTTGTAATCAGAATTTAAAAAAAAATAATGTCACTACAAATTGACAAATTTTGACTATTTATTTTTCTTTACTCAATTAAAATATTTTTTTTAATAAAAATTTCGTTCATTCCATAACAAAAACTTTACATTCATGTTTCATACTTTATGCCGAATTTTAAAAAAGGTAAGAAATTTTACTAAAAATTTGTAATCAGAATTTAAAAAAAAATAATGTCACTACATATTGACAAATTTTGACTATTTCTTTGTCTTTATTTAATTAAAATATTTTTTGTTTTATAAAAATTTCGTTCATTCAATAACAAAAACTTTACATCCATGTTTTACGAAATTTGAAAAAAATGACTGAAAATGTACTAAAAATTTATAATCAAAATTACAAAAAAAACAATAACGTATTCACAAATTCTTACTATTTATTTTTCGTTATTTAATTAAATCTATTTTTTTTTTTATAAAACTAAAGTTCATTATTATTTTTTCTTTACTTAATCAAAATATGTTTTGTTTTATAAAAATTTCGTTCATTCAATAACAAAAACTTTACATCCATGTTTTACGAAATTTGAAAAAAATGACTGAAAATGTACTAAAGATTTATAATCAAAATTACAAAAAAAAAAAATTACGTATTCACAAATTCTTACTAATTATTTTTCCTTATTTAATTAAAACTATTTTTTTTTATAAATCTAGAGTTAATTTAATAACAAAATCTTTACTCTTCATGTTTCAAACTTTGTGCGAAATTTAATAAAAATGCGAGAAATTTTACTAAAAATTTCTAATCGGAAGTTAAAAAAAAAATGACTTCACTACATATTTAAAAATTCTTACTATTTATTTTTCTTTACTTAATTAAAACAGTTTTTTTATAAAACTATAGTTCGTTCAATAACAACTTAACATCCAAGTTTCAAACTTTGTACGAAATTGAAAAAATTCTAAAAATTTTTCCAAAAATTTTAATCAGAATTAAAAAAAAAATAGCGTTACTACATACTGACAAATTTTGGCTTTTATATTTCTTTATTTAATTAAAATATATTATTTTTTTATATATAGTTATTAAACAGCTTTGCATTCAAGTTTGTATGAAATTTGAAAAAAACTCAGCAAAATATACTAAAAACTTTTGCTCAGAATTAAAAAGCAAACAACACAATTGCAGAGTACGAGATTTAACAAGAAATCAAAAAAAAAAAAAATTACTCACAATTTTTATCGGAATTTAATAAAGAAATGTAGTGCAAGTTTCAAGCTACCATTGATTTTTGACAATTTTTTTACTGATTATTGTTGAGGCGTGGTATAATGTGAAAGGCCGGATATTATTCAATAAGAATCTCGTTTTAGTCCTTTGAGTGAAGGTCCAAATTAAATTGTTGCAACTTTTCTTTATTACAGATTTAAAACTTTTTGGGATCCCTTGATGCTGAGAATAAGCGAGAAACTGTTTTATTGGATTATTTAGAAATAATTTCTGAGACGTATTCCAAGAACTACTGATCTTCATCGACTTCGCCAACCGAAGTTAAAATACTACGACATTTTTTGGATGTTGTGTTTCAAAAAAAAAATACAGATGAAAACTAAATTTAGTGTCACGATTAAGAGAAAGTCCAACTGCAAAGGAGATATAATTCATTTTGAAAGGATCTCGAATTGATAACAGTGGTGATCCTTACACTTCGTGGTCTATCAATCTCCCAAAAAAAAAATTTCCTCAATTGGCACCGCTTGCCAAAGAACATTTTTCAGCTCCTTGTAGCAACGTTTATAGCGAGAGGCTATTTTTCAAAGCTGTCTAGCAAAAGAAATCGCTTATTTTATGCGAACGCTGAAAATTTAGTTTTTATTCAAAATAATCTACCTCTTCTTTAGTTTGAACATTAATTTTAATTATTTCATTAATAGAAAGCTTTTCTAAGTTTTTGTTTTGTGTTTTACTTTTAAATGAAAGCCGTCAAGATTATTCACTAACTTGTAGTAAGTTACCTACCAAAGATGTGTATACTAAAATATTACTGAGAAACTACACGACCAGCCGTATGCCGGATAATGAGTTAAGGCCGAGTACTAAGTTTAAACAGGATATTCGGCAAATCGGATAGCTGCCGGATATTCATTGCATCCATAAATTGGTCCTATGTTTATAGTTTAAGAAGAATAATAGTTAGACCCACACCCAAGTATATCAAAATGATCGAGGCAACGAGCTGACTTGAATTAGCCACGCCCTTATGTCTGTCCTTCTCATTGTGGGTCATTGTAGTTTAACGGACTTTAAATTTCAGGCACTCTGAGGAAGAGGAAGGTCTGCTCTACGTCGGCGTCTCTAGCTGGCGCCAGTTAGCAAAGCAGAAGGACGACTGGCGCGCCATGTTGAAAGAGGAAGAAGAGGATGATAATCCCTGCTGCAATGAGAGAATCTTTTTGAAACTAAGGAAAATTATAAGTGTTGCCATTAAAAATAAAGAATACTGCAGATAATACATTTTTTTTATCAAAAAAAGTCCTAAAATCCCAATTTTGGTGAGTTAAACTCACTAATCTAAACTTAAAAATTTTGAAGAAAGCGCTGCCTTCTGAATTTACTCTCAAGCTCAAATTGAAATTTTATTTTATCTCACTAAAGCGAGCCATATTTTGCGACAATAACGATACAATTTTGTATCGAACGACATATAAATCTTTAAAATGAATGGTCAATTTTCGAAATTTTTTTTTTAAATAGGTACTAATAAATACTAATTTCAAGCTCGGCCTATATTGCATTGAAATAATGATTATGGGATAGCATTACTAAAATCGACAATTCCAAATTCAGTCATGGCTAAGTGAAGATCATCCTAGTTGATTTTTATCCCTTTTTTATAAAGAAGCCAGAAATCTTGATTTTTGAGTATCAACATTCTTTTGTTTTATCCGGTTATGCGTCAAACGCGTGCGTAGCGTTTGCTGCGCCGTACTTTTATCTCACTTCAAGATGCTTTGACTTCCCTTCTTTGATCAAATTTGCATACGAATTGGTATTCAAAGCTAACGATCATAAAATTATCTACATATGAATAGCCGAAGGTATAAATATTTATGCGTGCGTTAATAATTCGAAGGGAAAAGCACCACAAGGGACACTAAATAAGCATCTAAATGCGAATGTATGTATATATGTATTTAAAGAATATATATATATATCTATATTCACACCCCGTATCAAAATTATGAATGCAAAGGGATATTACTAATATTATTCACTGTGTTTATGTGCATAGGATTTTACTAAAACTTTTGGACAAAAGGAATGAAGTGAGCAATTTTAAATCATTTAATCCGGCGATGTTATGCAGATTCCGAACAGGAAATGATTTATTTGAGAAGTTATATTCATGGCAAAAATGCACTAGGTGGGTTTTCTATATAATTTGAGGTTATACCGAATCAAGCGCGCAAGTGCTACTCACTCGGCTACGGCGGCCGCAGAAATGTACAAAACATAAATTTATGATAATATTAAAACATTGCGATTAAATTTTAGGAATTATAACAACTCCCCTGAAAAGTATTTTTTCTTTGATTTTTTTTTTGTTTTTTGAAATATGGTAGATACTCGTACCAATTCCTCTAAGTTAAACTTAAAGCGATACGCAAGCGGGATCACGTTACTTTTCAAGTGAAGTTTTAAACCCAATTGTTTTAAATATCCAAATTTTCCCTCCGCCAGGCGTTGGTCATTGCCATCATTTGCCGTTTGGAGTCGGCGTAAAACTGTAGGTTTCTCAATTAGTTTTACATAGGGATGACAAATCGGCATCCCGAGATTGAGTCGGAAATTCAGTTTAACCCTCAGAATTGGTGAGTATAATTTTTATTACAACTTCTTCTTCACTTCACTTTTTTAAGACCACACAAACAGTAACAAAAACAAATTTTCTGGTATATTTAAATACAAGTAAATAAAGGGTGATTAAATTTTAAGGGCCGATGTTGAATGTGAATCAAACCTAAACGTCAAGTTTTTTTTTGCATTTCATTTGACATTTCTCAATTTCAGACTAACTCAATTTGAACATGGAAAGATACACAATCGAGCAACAATTCACCTCACAAAGGCACATTTTCACCTCAATGGATTCGTCAATAAGCAGAATTGCCGCATTTGGGCGAATGATAATCCAAGAGTGATTGTCGAAAAACCAATGCAATTTTTTAAAATTGGATGGACATTTCATAATCCTTAATTCACATCATAATTTAAATGGAGACTGCAGGCGTGGGGATTTGATTTGAAAAATTGCTCCTCAAGAAATCTCAAGAAATCGTAGGCTCTAATATCTTTATAAGTATACGTGACCCTCTTTACTAAATCATCGTAGATGCATATCTACTTCGCATAGATCTTCCCAAATATTATAAGTGTGGAAGTTGAACGGTCATCTATTTAGAAAGTTAAGTTCAATTAAATGAATTAGTCGAATCAAATATTGCAATATAGATGTTAACAGAAAGAGGTTTAATAATTACTGATTTACCCTTTATGTTTTCCCACAAATTGAGGGACGTTTTTAATGGGAAGATCGTATTTTCATGACTACGACGACCGCCGTATCAAGAAGGCCTGATTTCGAAAATAATTTTATGAAAGCTTGTCACCTATTTGAAAAATTCTACCAAATTCACACTAATAATGGATTGTTACTATATGTATTATAAGAGAAAAAGTTTCAGAAAACTATGTTTGGAGAGTGTTGCCACCTGTTTAAAAAATGGATTGAAAATTAATTTATAAACGAAATGAATTATTTCAACAAATATACGAATAATTTAAATGATCGAAAAGCTTGATTTCGAAAATATTTTTGAAAAATTAAATTACTAATATTAATGAAATATTCCAAATACAAATTAATAAATAATTCAAATGATACGTATATTGCAATACTGGTAGGGGGAAAAAAGTTTAAAAAAGCTTAGTTTAAAAAATATTTTTCAAGAGGGTTACCAGTTGTTAAATTTATTTAAGCAATTTTTAAACTCCTTCGAATTATCGAGACCACTGAGGCGTAATCTGATTGCGTAATGGAACCAAATTACGCATTTCTGGCCTGAAAAGGCGCATTGCGCAAGCCACCATATCACTGGATGTATCAAAGGTGAATTGTTATAGATTCTACGAATTCCTTCATATACTACCCACCAACTTATCGTTTCAATTCAACATCTGCAGTTCTCGTTTCCGTCGAGAGTACCCTTTACAATCATTATCTAGGGTAAATTCTGAGAGTTAAAGGTGCATTTCGTAATATCTGGGCATTCCATGTTCTCCACAACAACTAATACTACTTCTACCACAACTACTACAACTACTAATTACTATCACTACTACTACTCCTACAACTGGTACTACTACCAATTACTTCGACTATTATAAAGGGTCTTGCAATAGAAACGCTACAAAAGTAGATCGATAGTGACAGCAAACGACGCCATATTTTTCCCCGCTCTTTTGACATTTCTCTTCAGTAAGGTTTGCCATTTCATCATGGAAAGATATACGATCCAACAACGAGTCGAAATTATTAAAATTTACTATCGAAATTCAGAGTCAATGGCCTCAACTTTAAGAGCGCTACGTCCAATTTATGGTCGTCGTCACGGCTTCGTCAATAAGCAAAATATGCGTTATTGGACAGGCAGCAATCCACACGTACTCCATGAGTCAACATTGCATCCCGAAAAAATTACGGTTTGGTGCGGTTTATGGGCCGGCGGCGTCATTGGGCCGTACTTCTTCCGTGATGATCAAGACAGACGGCACGTTACTGTGAATGAGAATCGCTACCGCTCAATGATAACCGAATATTTTTGGCCCGAATTGGATGATATGGACTTGGACAATATGTGGTTCCAACAGGACGGCGCCACACGCCACAAGCCACACAGCGAATGTCACAATCGATTTATTGAAACCCAAGTTTGGTGAACTTGTTATCTCACGAAATTGCCCAGTCAATTGGCCGCCTCGGTCGTGTGATTTGACGCCGTTAGACTATTTCCTGTGGGGCTACGTCAAGTCTATGGTCTATGCCAACAAGCCAGCGACGATTGATGAACTTCGTACGAATATCGAACGTGAAATTGCAGCAGTATCGGCCGATTTATTCAAAACCGTCGAAAATTGGGTTCAGCGTCTGGACTTCTGCAAGCGTGCCCGTGGTGCCCATGCAAAAGAAATCGAGTTCCATACATAATGGCATCGAATTTACTTTCACAGGAATAAAGAATTTAATTCATAACCCAAACCGTTTTTGTTGTATTTAAAAAAACTTTTGTAGCGTTCCTATTGCAAGACCCGATATATTACCACTACTAGCTATTACTACTACTACTACTAATACTAATTAATACTACTATTTTTAATAATGCTGTTACTAAATACTTTTACTATTTTTCCATATGCCATTACTAATTACTACTACTATTTTTACTAATTTCTACTACCAGTGTTACTAATACTACTACTAATTCCTTACTAATTTTAGTAATGATACTGCAAATTCCTACTATTATTTTTACTATTTTTACTATTTTTACTATTTTTACTACTTTTTTTACTAATGCTACTACTAATTACTACTAATATTTTTAACAATTTCTATTAGTTTTTCTAATACTATTTTACTAATGCTTCCACAAATTACTGCTACTATTTATACTAATTTCTACTACTACTTTTACTAATGTTACTACTAATTACTACCAACATTTTTACTTCTTTCTATTACTATTTTTACTAATGCTAAAACTAATAAAACTAAAAAAGATTTCTTATGAAACTCTCTCCCTCATTTAACTCTCTCTCCTTGAGAAGCTTCTGGCTCGCGCACTTAATAGGTTCACGCGTTTTTTTTTTTGTTAGGCAATATTTTAAATATACATATAATACAAAAACTATTATACAACCAAAATAAAATAAACTACAGTGGTTTGATTATTACACTTCAATTCAACGTCTGATTGAACTTTACGCAAACAAAAATATGATTGGACTCAAGATACGAGAACTGGTTAGTGTCGTCTCATTTGTAGATTGATTTCATAAGAATTTGTGCCAGCGCAGTCAACTTTTCTTACAAAAACAATAATAGCTTGACAAAGCAAATATCCTTATGAATCAATACACTATGCATCTATTAATAAATACCCATAATTTATCATCCATAATCAAATGCATCACAGTCACACTTACCGAATGGGGGATTGCAACAGTCGAATCATAAAAATTAAAAAAAAAAAATTTAAAAAAATTTAGACTCAGGAGTATTTGCACAAGTGGTTACAGGAATTTTCAGAAAAGTTAAGACTGTTATTGACACAAGACATTTAAATGCAAATAAGCACTAACTCAATTTCATGTACATATGTACGTAGTTATATACTGACATACATACATACATATCTATAAAAAATGAAACCTACATACATATATATAAATTTATAGTCTCAAATGTTTGTTGATCACATTTTATGTACATATGTATGTACGTACGAGTAGTCAATGAGAAACCCTAAATTGAAATAAATTGAAGAGAAATGCAAATAAGTAATGTAAGTAAACATTAAGACAAACATTAATTTTTTTATCGCCCCGAAACCTCTATAGTGCAACAAGGATGTAGTCCTGAAATGGAGAGATATCAGTATGACAAATAAAATAAATAAAGAAACCAGTTGAATGCGGTGAAGCAACAGTTCAGGCAATGAAAAAAGCAGAGAATTAAAATAATGAAAAAATAAATCAACAGTTAAAGATTGTAAGTCGAAAAGAAGTTTTGTATATAGTAAACGAGTAGGGAAAGGTATATGATTGCATACAGACGTAAATATATGTATATACTATTTTTGCCTAAGTGCACACCCTGCAGAGAAAGCTGGAACTTAAATTGCCTTACAGATGAGAGTTGTGGATACAAAGTGCATACATATTTTATAGACATGCATATTATGGTTCATTATTAGTTTACGAGCAAATTACGCTAAAATTTACTAATAATAATCGAAGAAGGTATTCTCCCATAACCAGGATCTGAAAAATTTGCATTTCACTCAACTGGTTCTTGATTTTTATTGCCCCCAGAGCTTTTTTTCAAAATCACATTAAGAATAGTATAAAATTTAAAACCTTTTTTTTTTTGCAAAACCAATCTTTAAAATTTTGTAGGTGGATGTGGTATTCCCGCAGACATATTACCCAAAATGAAGTCTCGCAAACTGCTCATTTGTACCTCCGAGAGTTCTTCTGGGGTGTTAATGAAATAAGAGCCTCGCTACGTGAACCTCAGCCTCTCAAAGGCAAAAGAGGGTCCTTGCAAATCTGCATGTCACGGTAACTGCCCAGCGCTCGCTGAGCCGACATAGAGCTCATCTGTTTAATAGAACTCCGTAGTGAGCCAGAGGGGCTCGCACCCTCTCCCTGCTTTGAGTAATGATTTGAAGAGTGCCCTACCAAGCGAGCTCATCAGCCATGCAGTTTCCTGCTATACCGTTATGGCCCGGCACCCAAATCAGTCCAATATTAAAGTATTCAGAGACGTTTCAGAGAGAATTCAGATACTCCCCGAGCAGTTTGGACTTTACCATTAGATATCTTATGTGCAGACTGACTACCAGAATATATGTTTTAACGCCTAAAGGGTATTCGAGAATTTTTGAATTCCCCTTATCACTAGCGTTTGAGTTTTGATTTGAGGCTGACAATAAAGATAATTTCGTTTTCATTTGAGATTTACTCTCCTGGATCATTTCTCTGTTCAAAACGAGAGACTCACTTGGCAACATTACATCCGTGATATATGTACATTTTAGTAAAACTAAAACACGTTCCCACTGAAAAGTTGAAAGTTAAACTAATTTTTCTCACAAAAACTGATTGTTTGATGTAAAGGGTGTTTTTTTAGACTGATAGAACTTTAAATTAAAATAAAATACATAAGAAATGAAGTATGAAGCCAAATTCTTTTTTATTTGAGAGATATTTTCATGACATTTAATATTTAAAAACGATTTCTGGCATATGCCCGCCACGACTAGCTTCGATGAATCAGATGCGATCAGTCCAATGTTGAACCAATGGACAAAGTCCAACTTGTTGAGCACGGCGGCGAATAGACAAATTCAGATCTTCTCCAACACTATCACTTACAACACCAATATTTTCTTCTGTACGTACAGTATGGAGTAAATGTCGTTCGAAATTTATCAACAGTTTGACGAGTAAGCTGCTCTGATGCTCGATTATGTGGACCATAAAATTCACGAAGAGCTCAAAGGGAACAGAACACCGATTTTTAAAGTAAATTTCCACAATTTGTAAACGTTGTTGCGGCGTCATTCTTTCCATGTTGATTTGCCAATGCTTACTGAACAGAAATGTCAAAACGAAATGTCATTTACCAGCTGTCAAGTGACAGCATCCCTATCGAAAGTTCTATCAGTCTAAAAATACACCCGATAGTTTTTTTGGTCCTTACTTCAAAAAATAGAGCGGCGAAAAAGTTATCGTCAACAGTGAGTGCTGTAGAGCAATGCTTCTGATCGCCGATTGTTTTGTGCCCCAATTGAATGAAATGTTGGCTGAAACTATGTTTTCCAACAGGACGGCTCCAAATGCCGCAGTAAAATTCGTATAATTTAAAGAAATTAATTAATTAATAACTAATTTTCAGTTTGATATTATATCAACTCATTACTTAAGCACCTACAGTGTCCGTCTTGCATTTTGTGGGATTAGGTGGACGTCGGCCGGTACCAAAGAGCCATGTCATGTGTTTTGGTTTAGCCACTGGTTTATAACTAACTTCAAAAAGAGCATAGCCAACTTGGGGTTTAATTTAAATTGTAATCATACTGATTCTTCCTGGGCTGCTGCTCTTCAAGAAACTAGTTGAAGCCAGCATTTAGGGATCCTATTCCTTGTAGTTATTGAATTTTATCTCCTTTTCTAATGAAAAATTGACTGATTGAACTTTAGTTCCTCGGATCGTTTTCTCGACTGTGAGGGTTAACTTTTATCTCCTTTTTTCGTTTTCTCAAATGCCTGCTATGTTAATCGCACCGATAAATCTGACATACAACCATGGTTATCATTTGTCGCTTCCAGCCATCTGCTTTGTCTGTAAACCTAAAACCGTACTAGAGTTAACTGAATATTTACCAGGGCATTGAAAGGATTAAATCGAACTTATCCCTTCGATAAATTTATCTGCCGGCTTCGTAACGTTCACATTAACAGTCAGTCAAGAAAACGGCCCTTTCTATTCGCTTACTATAACCAACATAGTTTTGCGATATTTTCAAAAGAGAAATGTTCAGAATTAGTTGAAGGTGGACATGATATCACTATACTGGCACATAAACTCACAGCCTCACGACTGTTGACAAAAGACATCATCGCAAGTTTGTTCGTAGCTATTAGATATACATTACTGCCAAAAAAAAAAACAATGATTTGCCATCTCTAGTTAAGAAAAAGGAATAACAACAATAATAAGAAGAAATCGGGATGAAGAAAAACTGAAATATTTATAAAAAGCGGCACTGTTTGGTACGACAAGAGCGAAACTTTTACTTTGAAGTTCTGTTGGACATTTTGGTTACCCGATTTCCTTGGTTAGTAAAAAGGAATGCTCTCTTGGCGGTCATGTTTAATATTGAAAACATCCCCTGAAAACAACTTATTTTCATTGCCGGATAAGCGGTAATTGAGATTATATATTAATTGATCAATTGCTTAATTAAACAAGGCGTGAAAGGGGGACCCTAGGACTTTCAGAAGTAGGGCATTAGTCAGCAATGTCTCTTTTGCTGATCATTAAATCCGCCACTGCGAATCGCGAGCAATTCTCTGCAAAAACACAGCATACATTCATATACGCATTAAAATAATTTTAGCAATCAAAAATTATACCCATGGATGCGTGCTCGCTTTCAGAGTAACAACAGTTTTCTGATACTCGTGCGCCCGTCGTCCCGGCGTCCATCCAATCGTTGCCCGATTATATATACTACTTCGACCGACATTAATTAGAACGCGCACGAAATGTAATATTTCCTGTCAAAACAGTACAGAAACAAATATGATTTGACAATCCGAATATCAATTTAACTGTTCGGATAAACGAGTGGACAAAGAAATTATTCCGTCGTCGCTCAGAATTTTTAAGAACAACTAATTTGCGGAATAAGAAGAATAACGGCAAGTCATTAATATGGCCGTTAGACGCATGTGGTTTGAAAATGATCGAGTATAAAATATTGGTATTGATATGGTAATTTATCGAAAGTCGCGTAACACTATCGGGTACCTCTTTATATAAAAAAGCATGAATATAATGTGTTCTAGACTCTTCTGATCCGCAATATAGATTTTCCTGCAGGGTATGTCGCCAGGTTTTATTCAAGCATTCATTTCTGTGGAGTTTAGACAAAAGAACATATTTGACTTTTGACTTTTGATTTTCAGCCCAATAAATTCGTATCTTTCACAAAAAGAAATAATATTTTAATACAACTATTACCAAGATAGTCTGCTAAGCTATAACTTTGCGTAATCAATTGTTTAAAAATTTCACCAGAACATTGTAAACTTTTTGACAAGAAAAAAATTATAACTCGACATAAGTAGTTTTTTCACAGATATTTATTATGAATTGAACGATTGATGAACCGATCAGAATGTGAAGCACTCAAGTCGTTGAGCGATCGAGAGGGGTTGTCTACACATATGAAGACTTCGATTGTTCGTTTTGGAAATGACAACACTTTGGGGTTGTTCATTTTTGTTTACCACAGTTGTTAAGGAATTTCTGCGGCAGTTAATTTTTTTATTTATTTTTTATTTGTAATTTGTATCGTTCCATTCTTGCTTTGCTCGTATTCTATACATTTTATTGTTTTTTTTGTTTTTTTTTTGCTTTTCAGTGATGGGTCTGCTCCTTTAATTGAAGTATAATAAATTCATTTCGAACGATTAGCAATTTATCACTTTCTGCTTCACTACACACAACGCTCCTGGCAGTTGATCAAAGAAGCAGTTTTAGGGGTTGAAAGAACACTGTGTGTGTGTGGTTTTTTTTATTAATGTGAAAAATTAACATTTTAAAAATCCAATCAAACGATGATATTGATGTATTCAGGCATTGTACGAGTCACTATGTACAGTGATGTGATGTGAAGTGAAGTAAACAAAGCAGAGCAGCACTTAAGAAGTAAAGCATTAATAGAAAAAAACTATCAGCCGCTTTGAGTAGTCGAAGAGGGAGTGTACGAACGTGGGATAATATTATATTTACGCTTAGCTGCTATCCCTATTAAGGCCACTCTTATCCTTAACCAAAACATTTGCTGTCAATTGAATCCTTGCCAGCGCACAGCCGCCTCTAATCAGCGCAATTGAAAAAAATTTTTTTTTCATTTATTTTGCTATCAGGCCGCCGGCTTTGCCAATGAAACGCTTCTTGTAATATTTTTAAATAAATGCCACTCATGTCCTTTTAATTGCTACGTTTTTTTTTTGTTGCTTTTCGTTGTAAGAATGCAAAAGTTGTTGCCGCTACTACTCGTACTGCTGATTGCGGCCACGCGCATTGGCAGCTAGCATTAAAAGCGTCAATTAAGCGGCTGTGCAATCTATTTTTACCCTCAGGGGGTTGCTACTGTGCGATGTAACTACCCCGAAAATTAAAGCGTTCCCAAGCTATTTTGGTTTGCGCTCCACGAAATCTTTTAATTTACACAATTTCGAACCGCTCGCATTACATTACTCTAAGTAAATTTCTGTAGTTGATTATTATTATTATATTTTCTCACTGACATTCACCCTCATTCAACCTTCATCCATCATCATTCCTTGCCGTTGTTGCTGCTGTGCTATTTTTGGGAATTCAGCGCTTGGCATGAGTCCTTCGTATCGTCCTTTGCCCTTCATCGGCGCATGCTAAATTTAGACAGCATTAGCACACAAATTACTTTAACACCCAAGCGCAAGAAGTGCAGCAACAAATATCTACTATTTCCTAATGTACCTTCCTACATTGCCGTATTGAATTTCCCAGCCGATGGCAAATCGTTTGATCCTCACGCTGAGCAACAGCGGCAAAAAGAAAGACAGCAAAGGAAAAGTGAACGTCAAAAATCAATACTTCACTTTTGGTATTGAATTTCGCTTGTGGTGGTGTGGAGGTGTGTTTTGTTTTAGCTCTTTATTTACTTTAATTTGAATGCACACACAAGAAATAATACTTTTTTAGGGGTTGCATGTTAACGAAAAACAAATCACAACATCGAACAGATAAAAACAGAAGAGGAAAATTAATATCAACAAGTTACTACATAAGTAATCGATCCAATAACAATTTGCTGGCAACGATCCTTTGGGTGAAGAATAAACAAAAATTTACGTTAATTACTTTTCACTTTAACCTTTCACCTATTATATGTACATACAACAACAACAATTTACAATTCCTTTAGTTCAACGCTCCTCACCAACACCTTCGTCCCTACATTAGTTTCGTTTCTCGTTGGCTGACTCGGCCACGCATTTGCCTTCCAGGAAAACACGTGCACATCGTCAACTTCAACTTCAATTTCAACATCATTTTCATTTTCAATCTCCAATTTGTTATTTAACTTATCTTCTTTCTTCGGTTCGTTCTCCAATTTCATGGTAGCAGCCATTTGTGGTTGGTTGCGCATTTTATGTGAATCCACCCGGGCTACGTCGCTTCGAAACAGGATTCGTGAACAATAGTGCTATTGCATTTACATTTACAATCGATATGCATCTATCTATCTATCTATAGCTCAGCATGTCTTCTCACCTCCCTCGTCTGCAGCTCGTCTTCTTTGATCCCTTATTCCTTCCTCTTCTTCTACTTTGTTGTTGTGCCATCGTTTGGTTAATTTCACGCCATTGGCTTCATTTATTATTGAAAGAATATTGTATCAACTTTCTTATGTTTGAAGATCTTGATTGCTGAGAAAATGCATAGATTACGTATCGAAACGTTGAAATGTCTTTAGAGTTGTTTAATTCGCAGTAGAAAGCAGATAAGCGATTTCGATTTCTGAAATTTAAAAAAAAATATATAGAGCCTTTCCATTCCAAAGCAACCGGTTCGTTCGGGTCATGGTTTTCTTTTTCTATAAAACTTGAATAAATTATTTTTAAACGCACATAGCTAACTTCTCAAAAAACTGACCGATTTTGATAATTCAACTTGTAAAATGTTCGTAATTAGTTTAACATCAAATTTTCGTAAAAATGAAAAAAGACGTTTTTGTATTTAATTTCTCGAAAAGTATATATTTTTTTATTTTTTCACATCAGGAAGAAGATACTTTAAAATATATTTTGGCCAAGCGGCTGTTAGCCGAAGCTTTTTGTTTAAGAGATACAATTTTTTTTTTTCAATAGGGTTAAAATTATTAATTCGATTGTTTTTTAAATCGGTACGCAGTTTTGTACTCATTTCAATTCGACATAATAATGCTAAATTCTGAAGTGGGTAAAATTTTGTTTGGTAATTTTTTTAAATTTTGCTCATACATTTTTTTTTTATTTAGGGCATGCAATCGACGGCAATTTATATAAAATCTATCCATTGTATGTATGAGAAAAATGTGCGAAAGACCAAAATTAAAAAAAAAAATGTCATAAATTAACCGGCAATTTTAGCCACTTCAGACTTTCATATTATTATGTTAAAATTAAATGAGCTACAAAATTGCATACTCAAATTAAAAAAGGAATCGAATGAAAAATTTTAACACTATTTAAAAAAATTGCCATCTCTTAAACAAAAAGTTTTGGCTAACAGACCCTTGGCCGAAATATATTTTAAAATGCCTTCTTTCTTATGTGAAAAAAAATAAAAATTTAAAAATTCACTTTACGTTAAAATACGAATACGGAAACTATGTTTGAAGGTGCCCTGAAATCTATCTCGGAATATCTTTTTGGACCACCTTAATGATCAACGTTTTGAATTTTTTCCTAGTAATATAGCTATTATTAAGATCATTACGCCCTTTATCCCACATTTCCCCAGGCAAACGCTGATCCTCTTCCATCTGTTTTAAAGTTAGGTGCGAGCAATTCGATTGTTGACTTTTGTGTATGGAGATTTGATAAAATCATTTGCAAGATGGCGTCAAATAAATATGTATGTTCACTACACTAAAACTCAAAAATGCGTAAAATATTATGGAAAATGTATTATTCATTGCCGAATAAGTAATCCTTCATAGTACAAAAGAAAAAACTCAAAATTTTTGGTTTCATATTAAAAATCCATCGATGTTGCCGCTACGAAGTTATCATGGAAATAAAAGGGTAGCTGTAAAAAAACGAAAATGACAGCTGATGGTAGGTAGGTAATAGTTACGGGAGGTCTTCCCCAGCTTCAAATTTTCGTTCGCTTTCTGGTTTTTTGTTCTGGTATTTTTCTAGCATGATTATCCTGACTTCGAAGCTATACCGGCGCCACCACCTACTACCGAACTGCGTAGAGGAGTTATAATTTAAGGCGCAAACGACCAGTGAGAGTACTCGTTTCACGATTGAACTTCAGTGGAAGAATTGAAGGAGCTCTATTTTGTAAGAAGCTTTAATACAGACGTAAATTTATAGAAAATTTAATTAAAGCTAAGGGAATATATATGCGGGACCATGAGACCATAGGATCCTATCTCTAAAAAATCTTTTTTAAGTTTCATGAGCAAAAGGTACCTGTAAAAAATAAAGAAGTTCTTGTTATAAATGAATCATTATAGCTATGCGTAGCTTCCAAGATATATAACTATTGCAAACAAAACAAAATAAATAAAATAATAAAAATCAATTAATATAGCATAATACAATTTTTAAAGTTGCGATAATCAATATTTTTAAAACGAAATTCGTTCAATTATAATTATAAGTGAGATAAAGTTTTTCAGCCATCGATACCTATTGTTTTGATACCTACTATATTATAAAAGTGTTTCTTAAAATTATCAGCGAGATAAATTGTTTAAGTCCATTGGTAACACAATTCAGGGACCAAATATAACAGTTATTTTTTCGATGTAATAAAAGTCTGTTGTAGAGGAAAGTTATCAAAGTTCCTTTGTTCCCAGGACCTTCTGGACAAGAATCCTGGATTTTTTTTTTGTTTGGGAGTAAATGCTGAACAAAGTCTGTAAAAAAATTTCCAAAAATCAACCAGAATTTCTTTGCCACTTGAAACATGCACTTTATTATACTATTGAATTAAATTAAATTAAATATTAAATTACATGGGCTACAGAACTGCATATTCAAAAAATTTTTGAAAATTCAAATTAAAAAGTTTGAAAATTTTATGATTATTTTTTAAACGGATGAATTTTGGGAATTTCGTAATAAGTTTTAAGCTTTTACTTATAAAGTTTATGTTATACAATAAGGTACATTAAAAAAAAAACATCAAAAAAAAATTAATAAACATAATTTGAATTTTGTTGCTTATGATGCGCATGGACCCAAGCTTTATTCCATGGTATCAAACAACAGTTTTAATTGAAATATTTTTCAATAGGTGGCATTCTTCGTTTAAATATTTCAGTCCTCTTTCATTTTATGCCCATTTAGTTTGATTTGGATAGGTGATTTGTTTGTTATTAGGAAAGAAATTTTATTTCGAACTTAAAAACTATTCGCCCAAGTTTGACTGTTATTATTAGAATAAACAAGTAAAATTCCGGGTTGCCCGATTATTTTATTTCAAATAAAATAAAAGCTCAAAAAAAAACTTTTTTCTAAGGATTTTTATTATAAAAGCTATAAAATAAAAGTACGGCCCCCAAAAACTGTTATATTAAGACTATTTTTTTAGCTACTCCAACTAAAAAATTGCAAATATTCGGTGAAAAAGGCATAATTGAACTTACATATGTGTATCGCGAAAAAATTGCGCAGTGCTACATAACGAAAAAAATGCACGCACTTTACAAGTGACCTAGTAGAGGTCGTAAATCTGGTTGAGTTGTTTACAAACATGTGTTTTAAAATTTCCAAACACCCTCAAATTCTTAACTTATTCATAAAAAACCATTAAGACATTAGGCAATGCAAAGTCACTTCATTGAATAATTTTTTAAATACTTTATGTAAACGCTTAAAAGTCTGTACATACATATGTATGTGCATATGTATAACTATCCTTCGGTTTTTTTTTAATTTTCCAATGCGATCCAGAATTTTCATTCTAGTTGTTTTTTTATTTCCCCTCTTTGAAGTAAATGCCATAATTTCATAACCCTTCAGTTAATTCTGAACAATGATACCTGATTTTTCTCAGAATAGAACGTTCGTGGTAGAAAAATGACTTAAATGTAAATACTTTCCTGTAAAATTGTAGAAACAGGTGTCACCAAAGTTGAAAATTTAAAACAAAATTTTGTAAATTTCATATTGATTGCAAATTTTTTCACAGATTCAAACTATTTTCGCGAAAGTCATTATTTATCTAAAAAGTGCCAACATTTTCCTTTTGAAAGACATAAAATAGCTAAAAACTTAAAAGAAAAAATTTTGTTTTGTAAGCGAATAAGTGCCAAATTGCTTTTTTATGAAAAAGTTGAGAATTTGAGGGTGTTTGGAAATTTTCAAACACATTAAGAACTCGACTAGATCTACGACCTCTACGATCACTTGTAAAGTGTATTATCACTGTAGCGCAGTGTTACTATATATTATAAAACTTTTTAATAAAAAATAGTGTATTTTCTATATTTTGATCTTTATTTGAAGAGCATCCATTCAAATGCTCTGCCTACGAAATTCCCACCTAACCAAGAATACATATTTTCCACCGCCAGAATCCTCTTCATCTACCATTTTCCTTTTTGCTTTATCTTCTCTGATGATCCAGCAATTCTTTGTCTGCTTCTGCCATTTGACTTTTACGTTTGAGATATTAGATTCTGAGGATCGCTTGCGCCACAAACTATCATCACGTGCGTCTATTTACATCCATACATACATATACATATAAAGGAATGCATACATCCACACACATTTAGAGTGTATTGGTATGTAAAAATTTGATTCCATTATTTTCCTATTCCCTTTTTGCCTACATTTTTCCACATGAATAGAATATTTTCATTGTATCTTTCTATGTAAATAGTTCCTTTGCCTATGCGTGTAAAAGTGTGTAGATTTTTGTGAGCTTGTATTGGTGTAGCTGCTGTTTTCTTCTTTCGTTTGTTTAATTGCCGTTCATTGAACTCTACAGAGTGGTTGAAGTATGGTTGGTTATTCTACTATTCTTGTTACTGTTGTTGTTGTTGTTCGTGAAGATGTTGATGATCTTTGCACGCGTGTTGCTCTCGCTCCCTGGGATGTGGTGTGAAAATCGGCTTAGACGTCCATACAAAAAAAATTGTACGATTGTGTGTTTGTTTGTTTGTATTGTGCGTGTGACTCGCACGCATTTCTTCATCCTCGTATGCCTGTGAAGAAATCAGCTGAGCTGAATTGAGTTCAGCTGAGCGGGCATTGAACTATCGGTATTTCCTTTTTGCTACTTTTGCTTTGGGGTGTAACGTTTTGATTTATTCAATAGGATCATTAAATTCTATTGCAATTCTGGTTACTTTCTTTTGTAATTTGATTGCAGTGGAATACTAGTTGAAAATTGTGAAGTGAGGATAATTAACGTGGGATTGCGAAAAAAAAACTATTATGAAATGGAAGACCTGCAATGAGGGATGTAGGGCTTGTGAGAATAAAAGTGTTAGCTATTAGCGCAATCGCATCTATTATGATCTAAATAGATGATTCGAGCCTTTAAAACATTGGTATTTTATAAGACTCAAAGTTCAGAATCGAAAGATGTCAAAAGAATGTACTGGTCTGCTCTAAAACCTCCACCAACGATCACCGCCGGTCGTAAGCATTTCCCAAAGCTTTTATTGCCATGATAGCAGAAAATACTTTTTTGCGATCACATACACCTTATTGTTATTGGGTAGTTCAGATCTGTTGGTACCCCTTCCCAGTGCATGATTCAGATTCATATTCATATTTATTTTAAGCATATAAATATACAAAAAATAGCAAAATAGCAGCACTAGCTCAAGGCCATCAGCTGGTTTTTACATTTTATTATAACAGTTATAATTGGATGTTATGGTTGAAATAAAGAATATACATAAATATTTTCATTAATATATTCATTGTACAGTTTATATTAAATTAAATGTGCTATGTTACATGGTATAAGAAAGTTGGATATAGTACCTCTATTCAATGGGAGAGCTGTGCCAAAAATCCTTCGCCTTGTATTGGTAAATTGGGGGCATGCATTTAGTATATGTTTTACTGATGTGCTAGGGGACCTACAAAAGCAGCAGGATCCGTCTCCAGAATTCAACAGGTAGCCGTGCGTGATCTGCGTATGACCTAGACGAAGCCTTGTGAATAACAAAATGTCTAAATGTTTGGAATTCGTGGGGTATATAGGCTTTGCTCTGGTAGGATTAATTGCCGTAGGATTAGTTGCCGCATTCCATTTCAATAGGGACTTGTTATGTATGTACTGCTTTATTAGACGTCAGCTTTTTCAAGAGCGTCAAAACATAGAACCGGTTCTTCATGAACAATTTTCGCAAAACAATCAGCGAACTCATTGCCCTGAATTCCACAGTGACCAGGTATCCACATCAATTTCATTTTACTTGCGTGCTTGGTGAGCAAATCTCGAACGTATGTTACTAAGACAGTGTTATTGGTAAAATTTTTTACGGCATCGATGGCGTATTGACTGTCGGTACAAATGCAGAATTTACCCTTGGTTTTGGATGCTATTAGAGCAGCTTGATAGATAGCAAAGATTTCACTGGTGAATATAGAACAGTGATTGTGCAGTAAACCTTTTTTCAAAACCAGTAAATCCTCCGATATAATTGCGAAAGACGTTGAGAAGTTGGTTTTTGAGCCGTCCGTAAATATAAATTTGAACGATTTTAAGTTTAACTCTAGTTTGTGCTCAAGGAAAACTTGCTGGTAGATAATGGCACAAGTATTTTGCTTTTGATAGTCCTGAACGCAGTTAACAAATGACGAGTCCGAAAGATTCCAAGGTGGATATTTACTGTAAGCTTGCCGAGTAGGTTTAACAAGGATATTCATTTTTCAGGACAGAGCAACTACGCGATGTATTGCCGAAAGCCTCTTTGGGAAACATTTCCTATTTACAGAATTGAGCACAAAGAAGATTCAAGTTGCTTATGGCCCAGCTTCCATAAATTGGTAGAACGTAATCAATTACCGATAAAACTAAGGATTTAACAATATTACAAAGATTAGAAGTATGTATGTACAAAGGACTTTTTGGTGGAAAAGTATTTTACAATACTAAGGCGGTTTAATAGTTTTTTTCTGATATAATTGCAATGGAATTTAAAAGTATATTTACTATCAAAGAAAACTCCTAATATCTTCAATTCATTAACATTATTTATGGGTACATTATTATAAAATAGTCTTACATCGAACAGCTCCTGATTCAAGCGACTCACAGTGCATGAATTTTTGATAGTTTGTGGCGGAAGCGATCCTCAGAATCTAATATCTCAGACGCAAAAGTCAAATGGCAGAAGCAGACAAAGAATTGCTGGATCATTAGAGGATATAAAGCAAAAAGGAAAATGGAAGATAAAGAGGATTCTGGGGAAGGAAAATATTTTTGGTTAGGTGTAAATTTCGGCGGCAGAGCATTTTAGTAGATGATGTTGGCATATAAAGAAAATATACTATTTCTTGGACTCCTTTTCTCTGTCTTACATAGAGCATACATATGTATGTATATTTTTCATTTTTCTATCATAGATGTGACGTTTTTATTAAATTTTTTAATAGAATTTTCGAGTTGTCGTGCAAGAAAGCACGACGATTCTATCAACAATACCCTTGTCCCGTAGTACAGCGATCGCTCAGCCCGTAAAACTTTCAAAAAAATTTAAAAATCAAATGTGCACACTTACGCAATTTCTCTGGAACACTCCAACTCATCTTATGGTGATAGCGTCCATGCTTCTGCGTCATACAATCTGAGAGCCTCCTGCTCTGAAAGCCAGTACGCTTTAACTCATGAGGAAAAGAATACAAAGGGTTTCGCAGACTGTGGTACAGCTTCTCTTGAAAATTCTGACGGAATTTCTACGTAACAAAAGTTTTTTTTTTCAATTCATAATAGACGACATGGATTTATTCGTTGGTTAATGTTGTAACGCCAAACGAAATGATGGAAAAAAGACAGCATACGAAATTAATAAGATAACAGACGCCTGCCGGTACATTTTGAATTGAAGAATTTTTATCGAGGCAGTTGATTTTAGAATTTTTTTATGAGGTATAAACTACGCACCCAATAACTTCCGAAAATTCGAATAAAAAAGTGTGAAATTTTTATGTTACATTTTCATAATTTGTGTACAAAGTTTGAAGTTTTAATTTATGGATATAAATTTTGTTATATTACGAATTAAAGTTTAAAAAAAATTTACAAAAAAATTATCATGCGAATATGAGTCGCTTTACTTTTTTGCTACGATTTTTCTTGGTCTTTTTCATGAAGTACCAAACCTGACCAGCAGTTGTACGCCAGATTCTGACGGCGCTGGTGGTGTTGCTCAACGTCATTTTACTAGTTTTGCAGAGATACCAAATTCAGACATCGCTGCATATAGGACATCTTTTCTCGGACTGTCGAAAATAGATTTAAAGTCGACAAAGAGATGTAAGGTATCAATTCTCTTCTCTCAACTCTTTTCTAAGAGGTCTAAAGGCACACTGATAAGGTCTAATCAGTTCGTTACAAAACTGATCCCGCGATAGTTGGCGCATATTGAAACATCACCATTTTTCCGACCATATTCTGCCAATGACCTGTTGCATGCTCTTTGCCACCGTTCCTGAAAATCTCTGAAGTAGAGCAAGATGGTACCTTGGACATCAGTTACCAGCTGATTTTTCTATTCTTACAGCAATTTGCACCGGTCTTAAAACCATCTGTCAGCCGCCACACCATTTTATATAATTTTCGGTCGATTTCGTTGTCCGCTAGCATCTCACGAGCTTCGCAGTCAGTTTCTGCGAATAATACGTATCTCTCTCTCTCTATCTCTCTGTCTCTTCCGTGCTCCCATACAACTCGCATTGTGTCCAAACGCAGCGTGGCTTTGTAAGCAGCATCTAAACTTTCGGTAGTTCCGCAAGTCGTTCTTTCGGGGTCACTGAAAGCCAATGAATTCTTCAGCGACGGTACGTAGTGTGTGAAAACGAGTAACGAAGTTAATATATGCCTTTTGTGATTACAGATTTCCGACATCAAGTTTTTTTTTGGGTAATTAGATGCAAACTCTTTGCTGCACAGGCAGGTATGCGGATCATGGCCGCGATAAGACAATGATCCGAATCGATACTCAGCCCTGCACTGCAAACATGGCTGCGGTCTATTTCAATATAATCGAATTGATTTTGTCTTTTTCGAATTGGAGGCAGCCTTTTGGAATTATATGCAAGGCATGGAGAGTTGCTCGTATAGCGGAGGGAACGACAGTACTTGACCACGAGGTCTCTCTTCCAACGTCCTATGGTTTTCTTACCATGACCCGTCTAGTTTACTTCCAAATTACGAATAACTTAAACCAAAGTGTAAAGCAATGAAAGGTAGGAAAACACAAATGGATTACGCCTTATACATATGTGACTTGAACAGTTAAAAGGGGCATTAAGTTAGAAATGCAGTTTTCGAGAAAAACGATCGCAGACTTAACAAGTCAATATTTGATGTTTTTGGGATTGCTGATTAAAATATCTGGCACCAGATTTTCAAAATTCTGAGAGCAAAGAGAATCAACGAAAAAGTAAACATTTAGATTTTCAGATTTGGGACCTCTTTGAATTGTTCAGGCCACATAAAAATTTGGGTTGTGCAGTTTAAAGATAATACTTCTGCAAAACAGAAGAATTCCTGCTTGTAATATGACATTTGTATGCTATATTTATGAGGCGACTGATATAAAGAGTGAGCCGATCTCAGCTTCATCTACTATTTCACTCTCTCTTTTTCGCCAACCTCGTTAGGCGTTCGCTTACCATTCATATCTACTAAATTCATGAGCTGATAATTCACATTCGATTTCAACAATGAAAATGCAATGATCGCTAACTCCTGTAACGCAGGGTTGAAGTCGCCGCCACACACACACCTTCACATTTGCAATCCCTTGCAACCCTGCATATGTCAGCGCATCAGTTGTCACAATCTAAAGTGAACTCAATTGAAAATTTTTTGCTTTTTTGAACTGAAAATTGAAAATGCGTGCACTTAATTGTTTTTGATTAAATCAACTTATGATGGCATATTGAACGCATGAGGCAAGCAACATTTTGTTGCACGTGCATTTACATATGTACATACAATAAATATGCCAATTGACGTTCATCAGCGGCAACATATGCGACGGGTATTTGTGTGTAAGAATTTTTTGGGGAAGCGCTTTCGAAAAGGATTCACTTAATATATGTACCCTTGTTCGATAAAGTTTGAAGTTTGCTTGCTTGATTACTGCCGCCCTTGTGGCTTTTGCCTCACACATACCAACACACTCGTTTATCTATAGTTGTTTTCAATTCTTTTCATTTATCAACATTTCGTACTAATTCATTCAATTCATTTCAATTGCGTTGAAAGCCAATTTTCACTCGCGGTCATATGTTACACGCGCCAAACGTCACCCTGCCACTTCAGCACCAACCACGCTGACACATCGTCATCGTCATGCGATGGCACTCTTCCATTTTTCGTTACTTTACCGCTTTGTCCTTATGACGGCGACTCGATTGCGTTTGCTTTTAATAGTCTTAATGACCAGTAGCTTCGGCAAACAGTAGGCAAAACGGCAACCGTGTCAGCAGTGGTGAGTAGCTAAAATTTTTTTATGTGCAAGTAAAACTCCTGCGGGTAGGATCAGCAAAGATCCTTTTGTTTGTCATCGTCGTAGCAAATAAACCACAAAAAGTGACTTTCCGGTGTGGTTTATTGACCGCAACGAGCCGGCATGCCTTTAGGGCTTCGAAATTAACATATTGTTTAGTTTTTCTTATAGGTATGCCACACGGTTGTTCGGTTGTATAGTAAATATGTGTCTGTAGATCTGTTACCCAAAATGAACAAATGTTCATTATCCTAAATGGGCAATCACACTGAATGTTGGCAATTATGCAACGCTTTGTGGTATATTCATATCTTTTTCCTGTTTTTTTGTACAAATTTGAAATAAATTATAATGTAGTTATGTAATTTACACTTTGGCTAATTATTTAGAGCGATTGAAAGGGAGATAGTCAAGCGATAAAGGCAAATGGCTTTAATGGAAATTTTGTAAAGTCCACAGTAAAGGATCAAGCCAAGCACGCGAGTTGTTTGAATATCAAAAACGACTTGAGGACCCTGATGCCAAAGAACTTTGATTATAAAGAATTGCAGTTGAAGATCTCGTCTATTTAGACTTTTGCTTATTAATATTAGATTTTGGTTAGATCCAATTGGTTTCTGATGCAGTGAAATTGTACGAATGAAACGACATTCAACTTTTTTATAATCTACATCCTTTGCGGATAATATGGAAGAAAGCGACAGCAAAAACTAAACATAGCATCTAACAATATTCAGGTAGATAATTTAAAAATGTATTCCAATTTTAATTTTTTTTTCATAAAATATTGAAGTAATTGTGTAATCAATACATACAAAAACACAACGTATTGCATACAGAAGGTGACGTCTTCAGGGGTACCGCTACTTTGGTTTTGTCGGTTTTGACGATTCTCAACTTCAACTAGAAAAAGCTTTTTTCCCAAATGGGGGCAAAGGTACACTTTTTTGAAGTGAAACTTCTTTACGCTCTTTGAGTTGTAATTCCAATATCGAATGAAATGAAAAAGCGACAGGAAAAGGGACGGGATGGCGCGCGTGGTGGGGCAGTCGGACGGAAGGAGACATGGTAGAGAAACGAAAACGCGACAGATTCGGAGTAGGAAAAATCGAGAGAGGGGTAGCATGCGTGGAGGGGCAGACAGAGTGTGGCAACGATTGTTCTCTACATCATTCCGAACCAGAGAATTAACGATATAAGAAAATTCATTCATAGAGCATTATTAGCATATACTCTGGTGCAGCAGAATTAGGAGAAAATTTGCACACTATGCCAATGATTTTAAGCGGTGATTTTAATGTCAATTTTGCCTTGGAAGAAGCTCAAGGACTTGTACAATTTTTAGAAAGTAAATTTAATTTAAAAATTAATAATAATCCCAAAGACTCAACAAACCAAATCAAGCACGACAATAGATGCAATTTTCTGAAGATATTTAAATAATTTACAATCACGAGTTTTCATTTCATATTTTTCATAAAACAAACCAATTGTATCTTTTCTTGAACATGAAAGTATGGAAGTGAATGAATAGATTTTTTATAAATGGAGGCGAAAACATCAACTATCTTTTTTCATTAGCCTAACACCCTTAAAAATTCCAAAATAATGAATTGTGGCTTCTGTTATCGGGGAAATATTTCTATCTCATAAAACTTGCTGGCTAGGGTCAGTATTTTCATTTCAAGTGCTCATCGAGATCCATGAAGTTTCACTTCTATCGCCTAGCTTTCTAGGCTGATATTTTTTTATTATATCTTTATTTTATTATTATTTATTAAATCTCAGCCTTTAAATCAGCTTTCTATATTTTAGCTCTATTAAAACACGTTTCTCATTGAAATATTGGACGTTATTCATTCTTCTTTCTCCCGTATTTTTGTTTACCAAAGCCGAGATTTGTCACTTTGCCGTGGGAAGGCGCAATCTTGGATTCCATCATTCTTGATACAAAAGTGTATAAAACAAAGTTAAATCAGTATCTAACGTATGTACATTTATTAGAAAATAGAAACGTAACAATCCAATAGGATAGGTCAAAAAATGTCGAAATAACGATAATTATAGAAGTAATTTTTTTTAGGTCTTCATAAGCGCCGCATACGTAAATCTTCATATTTTTCGGTGTACAATATTTGGTAAATATATATCCCATATATCAGCCTCTATATTTAAAAAAAAATACTGTTCACCATATCTTCCCAGCTATTTGATATATGTACATGTATTTCCTTTCGATCAAGCCTGGTTTGCTAGTATAATCTCATCGTTCACAGATTTAAAATAAAAAGAAACGATTTGAACGATTTTCCGTCATCCCTTGTCAAATTTTGTTTGTTGGCAAATCGGTTTTTGCGTTAGCCCATCTTCAGTGCCAGTATTGAAATTAGTATTAATTGTTACGTATTTCTCTCCCTTATTAGTTCTGTATATCAAATTTGAAAAAAAATCGCGATATGATTTTAAAAAAATATTTGAATATTTTGGTTGATTATGAGTAACCGTTATATGAAATTTCTCATAACGGTCAGCTTTTATAACGGGACAGCTTCAATAGCCGGACAAATTTCATGGACAGAGACTTCTCATTATTTTTTCTATGCAAATATCATCCTAATAATCAGACGCTAATAACCGGCCGCGGCAGTTCAATATTTGCCAAAACACAAAATAGAGAAACAATTCGTTCTAAATGAAAGTCTGGAGTTAATGTTCATCAAAATCGGCATTTCATATAGATTTATACATATTTTTTTGTGCCGCCCCCATCCCCCATAGGCGGAGATATCTCATAACCGAACAAAAACACTGCGACGCTGAGTATCCGGTTATGAGGGATATATCACTGTATTTCATTCTCAAACCCAATCTTGTATTTCAAATTTGATCAAATTACCTTTAATGGCTACTGAAATATAGCATTCTTTTGATTTTTACAAAACACTGCAATAGCAAACCACCTTGGGTCCAGAGCGATGTGTATAACAAGCTGGGTTGAGATAGCTCAATATTTACCCGAGTTATCTGTTGCGCGGAGAGACGGACATACATACATACATATCTTAGACAATTTCGCTATCAATTCTACGAATTTTGATAGGTATATAAATGACTAAATCTATCTCGGTTGCTTTGTGCTGTTACAAACAACCGTTAGGAGAACAAAGTTATAATACCCCGGGCACCAGTGCGCTTGGGTATAAAAATAGAGCTATGTATTGCTAAAAATCTACTGTCCGACTATTGTAACAGTCGTTAGCAACTTTTTTGATGGTTGATAGTCGAATAGGAATTATTTATTCGATTAACCGTTCACTTTCGACTTACCGCTCATCATTATCGAGTAGTCTGAAAATCGACTAACCGAAATTATATTAAAAGAAAACAACTAGTCGAAAAATCGAAACGAACTAGTTGTTTATAGGCGATTTTTCGAAAAAGTCGAAAGCAGGCGGTTACTCGAATCGGTGAAGTCGAATATTTTTTTAAACAACTTTTGCTAATCGATTAACCGATTAGTCAACTAGTCGATTAACAAGAGCTTTAATAAAAATCAGTTAGTATCAAGTAGAGCATCGAAGTTTGTCAAAAAGTCTCTGCCTTATAATTGTGATAACCACTGTAGTGACGAAGAACATCGAAATCGGCTTTGAATTTCGCTAATTCGAATGCAAAAAATTAACTTTGGATTTGGTACTTTCATTAAAAAAAAACAATCACAGTTGGTTGGTGTTGTTCGACATTATGGCTGAGTTTCTTAGGACATGTCCGTAATAAATTCATTTACAAACCAACGCCAGACGCACCAATGAGCTAATAATTTCATCTGTGATTTAGTGTTGGGAAATCGTAGTTTGTGATATGTCAAGTGATTCACTACGTTGATAATCGGACATACAGCGCGCCAGCGAATATCCTTCCACAACGCGACTTTAAATTGCTGCCATTTTTCAGATATTTAAGGCAGCAATTGGCTCAGCGCCAATATTCTCATAAATACCTAGGTTCATACAAATAAATAAAATATATGCTTATCCCTATGCTGGCACATTTGCAGCCATTTACATTTACATTTACATTTACATTTACTGTGTGTTGATGTTTTTCTGTGTTTTGTTTTTTTTTTATTGTATTGTTTGTCGTAAATACTTCCTGCAGATTACATTGCAACAAATCGGACAATGAACTGTCCGTTGGGTTGGCGTTCGCTTCGTGACCAATGCAAAACCACGTGGTGCCGCATACTGTCTTGCTGGTTCGAAAGACGCGCGCACACATACGCATGCAAAGGTGTTTAATCAGCGCACTTACACACACACACGCACAAACATACATTCGCCTATGCGCTCTCACGTATGCGTCTTCACCGCTTGGATTCCCACTACTACGCTGGGAGTCAGCGTGGCAAGTACGTGTGTGCTTTTATGCCTCTACTTGTTGTCATCTTTCTTTTGTTGTTGTTGTTGCTGCAATAGGGGCCATTGGCCCTCCTGTACACCGCTAATGGATTTCTCTTGGACTGTTTTTACCTATACGCGCCTGGTCACACGCACATATGTACCTACTGGCCATACGCTAAGGTGCGCCGCACCGAGGTCATCTGTCCGTTTCAATTTCGTTCCTTTGGTCGTAAGTTGTTTTTCTATTGCACCGAAATGCGATTCCTGTCGATGCACTTAAACTATCATTTCGTACAGGGTGGACGCGCGAATTTACTTGATATTTACAAGGAGCTAAGGCTAGGTGTTCGGCTGCGCTTTCGTTCCAAGTTGTGTTATGCGTCTTGATGTTGCTCCTCAAATGGAGAGATCTATAGCTCTCTTGTGGTAGAAATTCATACGGAGTTGGTAAGTAGTGTTGCCGCTTTTATCAGAAAATAAGATTGATATTTTGTTATTTTTGTTTATACGACCGAAAAAAAAAAACTTTCGTATTTATTCTTAATCTTCGTCTTTTTATCTTCTCTATATAATCGCCTGTAATTCTTAAGCCTATTGATCCATTTAACCTATCAAGTTCAGCATTGGCCGAATCTGCAATTTCCGCTGTTAAAGATATCTCCCCTTATATTTCTTTCAGCTTTTGGGAATAACCAGAAATCTTCAATGCCAGAGACCGCAATAAAATTACCAATAGAAACTGGCGCATTGCCATGATGTAAAAAGTATCACCACAAATGCAGTTTGTTTCGGTTTTCCAACCAATTTTTGAAAACTTTTGATAAGCAGTCTTCGGTTTACCATTTTGCAGTTTAGATCCTATAATTTCTACATGACTTTTCTTGCTGGTTTTTGTTCTCTAGCTTTTACGTTTGGATTTGGTTTGCTCCTGTTGGACTCCATACAATGAACTACTATAAGAAAAGAATTTACTAAAGTTGTTAGACTGCCCATTTTCGTATTTATTTAGGAAAAATTAACCAAAATGTTTTCGAGCCTCTTTTTGGGCATCATTTAAAATTCGTCGAACCATCGAAAGGATTTCTCCGTATATTCCCGATGATTACTTAATATTCGCGATACAGCAATGGCATTCATGCCCAATTGATCAGCAATCATCTCCTGTGACAATCGTGGATCTTCGTCAACTTTGCCCATTCACCAGAGCAACAGGGACGCCATCAGTGGTGAATTTGTGTCGGCCTTCTCGGGGCTCGTCCTATACAAGAAACTCTTCGGTTTGGAATCTTCAGAATCACTTGGAAATAGTTTGTAGAGACGGTGCAATCGTTTCATATGTAATTCGGTATTCATTGAATATTTTTAGCGGCTTTAGTTTAAGCCGGAAACTGAAGAGAATCACAAAGCGAACTTTTGCTAGCGTTGCTTGTATTTTACCTTTTCTCGCCTCGATTTATATCGATCGTTCTGACAATTAGAATGAAGTCTCGTAAAACAGTTGCAAAGGAATTGGAATTTATATTTGTACAGATTTGAGGGTCACCAATTAACTTTCGATAGTCCCATCGTTTGTATGTTTTTTGTTTCATTGAAGCCCTTTTACATTAATTGGGCATTATTGATTTTCAGCGACTCCTCGGTGGGCCAATTTTTTTTTTACTATCAATACAGTTTTTCTGATTCCAAAACAAATCGTCAGACGGGGGAAAGCCCGGGTTATACTATGTATTCATTACAACTTCTCAACCAAGCTTCACCACTATTATTCCGAGCCATCAAAAATGTGTGTTAATTGATTTTATCATAATTGAATATAATTTTGTGTTGGCCAATTGTGTTACCTCTTTATTGATTGCTTTGCTCGAACGATTGAGGTGTCCGCCGTAGATTGACCAAATAGATAATTTCGTCATTTTTTTATGTTACTTCATGTCGAAGCCAAACTTTGAGCTTTTTTGAGTAGCCTCATTTCCAATCTGTTATTTGGTTGTTGTTTAGTACTTCCGCTTCATCCTCCAACAGCTTGAATGCCAGTCTAGCTTTGTCAGTTACAATAAATAATCGACCTTTTTAGTAACCGCAGAGTAAGGTGCATCTTTGACTATGAGATTTCCAAAACCAAAAACGTGCGACCCAAAATTGGACTGTACTTTCATTGAAAACTGAACAAATTTTGCTAGTAGTAAAAAAAAAACCATCACCTGCTTTATTTATTCTGATATTTCACTAACTTCCAAATAAAGATATTTTTACAGGCAAATATATTGTGTACTGTAATCAACCCCACCATGTCTTGTAACCCATCTGAGAGAAGTTTCGCCACTACTCTACCCAGTCCTTCCAGGAAGCACTTGATTGTTTTGCAAGTATCGGTAATGCACCAAAGGTTCTCGTGTATCTTATTCAAGACAACGCTGATGGTTTGGCCAGGGGAAATGGCTAACGCCTAGATGCCTGCTCTCCACTATATTCCATTGCATTTGGAAGCTGCATAGCGAGCCTCTTATTGAATTGGTCGCGCATTGCTTGATGTTATTTTGTCAATGTTGGTGTCAAAAGTATTATATTGATGATTTGTACGGCAGAAATCCAAGCGTGGGCTTGACATGCCGAGGAGCAGTTGCTCGAATAGGAGCCCCTTAGAACCCACTGTTTCGAAGGGTATACAAGAATTGAGCAATTGCGAAAAACATATGTATTCATTAGACTACTGCGTGCTGTGACGACACGTGAACCCTGGTATTCCAGATTATTCCAAGCTGTACCTGAATAAGAATTTGTAAAGTGTCTCTATTTAGATCAAAATCCAAGAAAATCCAAGAAGGCGACTTCAGCAACAGTCCGATTAAATAAAATGAAATTTCAGTCTCCAGTAAAAAGTCTCCGCTAATGGACGGATACTAATGTAAACATGTGAGCTTGGAAGCTATTGAATTAGCCGCGATATCGAGACTTGGAAAGGTAAGAGCTACGTCTTTCTCGAAAAAAGGAAATAGAGCAGCAAGGCATAAAATCAAGAGCTATTTAATTTTAGTACAAAAGTTTTTGTAGAACATTTTAACTAATTAACGGCCAATCCTGCACATTTACTAGAAGTCTGCATAAAAAATAACTTGAAGGTTCGCAATGAGTTTGCGAATGATGTGAGAACTTCTGCCTTGTTATTTCTCAATCGCTTCCGGCCTACCACTCAGACTTTATCTGTATGTAATGCCTGATCTTGAATTTGTTCGGGTTGTTGTTCTGCCCAAATATGGTAGTTTTTCGTATTGACATATCCACTACGAGGGAAATCAGCCTCATCGAGGAGAATATACATAGTGTATATTCTTCAAGCTTTACAAGATCCTGAATACTGAATACTGAAACAATGTCGGGCTAAGGCTTTCCATAATAAAATATCAAACAAACCTAAACAAAAATATCATGCCAGTTTGCCTAACACCCGTGTGATTTGCAGGGTGGCAGGCAGGTTATTAAAAAATAATCCTTACAAATTTCAAATAAACCTGGTTTTAAATATCATTCTGCATTTGAAATACTATTTATTTATTTACATATATTTAACAAAAAACCTAATTAAGAACTTCGAACTTTCCGTTTTTGCTTGGCAAAGCGGTGTAAAGTTACGAACGGATTACAGCATACTGTGTTTATATTTTGCGGAGCGGAGCTACGAATTCGTAACTACGAAAATTCGGATTCTTGCATTGGGGTGTCAATTTTAGTCCTACTAAAAGTGTAGATACATGGACTGTATCAACACTTAATGAGCAGAACTTTGATGAAATTGAGATGGAAGTCTCCATAGGTTCTTTTGTTTTTTTTTGGATCGCAAGCGATGGCATAGTGCGATAATTCTGCTTTACAATCCCATAGCTATAAACAAATTACCAAGCATTTGATTGGATTTGTTGAGACCCTGTACTCAGTACTATGCATCGCAGGAAATCCTCTCAAGCAACGGCCACAATTTCATTTTCCTTAACATGCTTTTATTGCAGTTTGCCTCGCATTACATAGTTTACGTTTGGTATTCCTTCGCTTTGCTTGACTGTCAGGAAAATCGCTTTTCCTTGCTTCCACTTATATTTCGTTGCTGTTATTTTCATTTTATCGTATTTACTTTTCCACGCACCAACGCGCCAGTATACAAACAAACATACGTTCGGCAAGTGCAATGTAGACCCATTGAATTTGTATTGAACTGATAAGCTCCAACTATCCCGCACACGGACGGATGTACACTCGTGCTTGTGTTGTTGGGCAGAGGATTTGAAAATTTCAACTCTACTACAATGTCACTTGCCACTTGCCACCCCTCTTCTTCCACTGCCTGCTACTTTTGCTTGGAGGGAAATGTGCAAAGAAAATTTTCCTGTAGCCACTGATAAAAGCAATGCCCTCCAACGACCCCTATTGGCGTTCAATGAACTCGGCAACCAAGTGGCTGCCAAGGAATTGGCTGGTTGCCGTCTGTTTCTTGCTGATAGGGCGTGTGGTAATGATGCACAGCGTTGGGGTGCTATGCCTGCGGAAGGAATATAAAATTTTCAGAAAATCAAATGCAATGCAATAAAAATATGAATATATTTTTCTTTGTATATAAGATTTCAAATACGTACTTAAACTTTTTTGTTGGCAAGAGTGCGATTGTTATATACTCTCTTTTTTTTCTTTCGCTGGCCTCAAAATTTGTTTCACAAATTTCGCGAGCAGCCTTCACTCATTCAAAACATTTCGCTGAATTTGCTATCTACTGGCCTTTCTGCACTGCTAGTAATTTCAAAACCTCCAAGTAATGCAACTCAAGCGCTTTGGCTGACCGTGAGGGCTACCAACATAAGAAACTGCCTGAAATTTTTTGTTATACTCGGGGCAGCATACACATTCGTAAGATACTGAGAAACTTCCAGTTTATTCAAATTTTCTATAGAAAAATAAACCAGATTTGTTGTATAGTTTGATCGCCTGCACGCTACTGTTAGTCCTTTTCAATTTCGAAATTATGCCGACCAAGACTGAGATGTTTTCAAATACACCTTTTATATTCCTAGAACCCCCCTCGCATTGTTTTTGTTCTCATCGCAAACCCTTTGAGCTATTTAAGTTTTAGAAAGCTACAGTTACGACCGAGCAAGTGAGAGTTTTTGAGGCAAGTTACGTAAAAAAATAAACGTTAGAAAATAACTTTTATTAAAAATAGAAAATATATTTTTAGAAAATATTATTTGAGTATAATTTTTTGCTTAGCAAAAAGTTGTTTGTTGAGTCTTATATTTTGCTCAGAAAATAAAAGTTATTTTCCGACTTTTATTTTTCGCTTAGAAAGCAAGTCAGTTTTTTTCTGTTTTAATTTTTGCTTAGAAAATAGAAGTAATTTTTGTCGTTTCATATTTTGGTTAAAAAATAGGTTATACTTTGAGTTTTTATTTGTTTCGAAAATAAGTTGCTTTTAAATGTTATTTTTTGCTAAAAAATTAATATTTATTTTTTTAATTTTTTTTTATTCCAAAATAAGTTCTGTTTTGCTTAAAAAATAAGAAATGAAAAGTTATTGTTTGACTTAAATTTTTTGCTTTGAAAAGAAGTTTTTTTATAGCTTTATTTTTTGCTTCGACATAATTAATTTTTTGAGTTTCATTCAATGCTTGGCAAGTAAATTATTTTTTTTGTTTTATTTCTTTTTGCTTATGAAATAAGTTATTCTTTTTAGTTTTATTTTTTGCTCAGAAGAAAAACTATTTTTTTGTTTATTTATAAAAAAAAAATTTTTATCGGAAAATGATTTTTTTTTAAGTTTTAGTTTTTGCTTAGAAAACATATTTTGGCGATAGTGAAATCGATAATTACTTTTAGTTTCTAAGTAAAAAATGTAAGTAAAACAATAACTTATTTTCTGAGTAATAAATAATATACATAATATACATACTTATTATAATAGAGTTTTTTTTTAATATAACTGAGCTTAGTGGGTGTCACGAGGATTACGGTGTTTTAATTGAATTCATCATTTTCCTTTAATTGATATTTTTATAGCTAAAATTTGAAAAATAATCACAATTTGCCTATTTACCAAATTTAATAATACCAGTTGTTTTCTATTTTGTAACATTAGTAATTAATTTGGGGAAAAAAATTCGAAAATTGTAGTTTTGATTTATATTTTGTGAACGTAGAGAATTAATTTTTTGTCTTTAATTTCGTAATTAATTCTCAAATAAAAAGTTTTGAATAATTTAAAAAAGTTAATTTGTTTGTTTTCTTACATTTTTTAGATCAATGAGATTTTCATAGCTTGAAATTTTGCAATATCTACTTAGACTCAATAAACTAAACTGAAAAAATTATAACGTGTTTAATTTCTTTTGCATACAAACAAAAGGGTGAAATTCGCGAATATAAGCTACTTTTACTATATTTTTGGTTAAACATTTTTTAATAACAACAAAATGCAATAGTAATAACTTTTAGTATAGTGATAGTTTCACTTGGATATTAAGAATTTGTTCGAATAATAGTTTTATTTGTAAATCTTACGTGATTCGGAACATATTGGACAATATCTAGTCCTAGGCACATAAACTCACTTACATACATTAGGTTAGTCCAAAAATGAATGGGGAAAAAGTAAACTTGAAATTTTAATGCTCTCGCCAACTAGGATTGTTCTATACGATAAACACACTACACCTTATTTCAATGCGGATCCATAGAAAATCCGCTGTGTTTTTTGTTTGTGTAATTTTTTAAGTGAAATCTCAAAAACTGAATTCGTAACAAAACAACCCAGCGAATTTGGAAAGAGAGACAAGCATTTAGCTCATGGGATGCTATCACCTTGCATGAATTCGACTTGCCTTATTTATTTAAAATCAAAAAAAATATTTAGAGGTCGCTCAAAGCGCTCAAAGTTTCCCAAGAATTTTGTATGTGGGAAATAGTATTGAAACCTAGAAAATCTATACTTTTTAATTGGCAACTCTCATTCTCTTGCGTAGACTTCGTAGTATAATACCCAATCGTGTTTATCACAAGTTTTGAATGCTAACTACTTTTTGTGGGTTCTTTTCCTTTGCCTTTTTTGGGGGACCAATAAAAAAGAGTTTATATCAAAATTTTTTTAAATAAATAGCTCGATGTTATTCTCATTGAAGTTTTCGCAAGAGAAACAGAGTTTGTTGGTTGAAAAGTATGGATTTTTTAGGGTTCCTTAATATATCTACGCATAATTTATTTTTTCTCCATATCAAAAATTTAATTGGGAAACTTTGAGCTCGGTGAGCTTCCTCAAAATAGTTTGTTTATTTATATAAAGCGGGGTATTTTTATATAAAATAATCACAAGATAACAATTTTACTTTTTTTAGACCACCCTAATACTAATAAATACATAAAAAAAGAATCTGCAAGCTCCTGTTCTAGATTTATTTGATAGCAACAAGCGACACGTGCTGTTCGCATTAAAATCACATTTTGTATATTTCGCACATTTACAACGACATTTGTATGTACATACATACATTTGTACATATTGTGCCAGTTTTGAAATTTGCAATACTAAGAAATTTGCATATAACTCTAAAATAACTGATATAAAACTCGTGCCTTCACAAGAATGATGTCCATGGAAATAACTACGTATGTAAATTTTTAGGTACATGAAAAATGCAAAGCGAATTAACACTTCAGAACTTTTGTGTGCATGTATGTGTGTGAAAAATATTTAAAAGGTTAAAACAAAAAAAAAATCAGGTCAGCAAGTGTGACATTTCGGGCTATTTTGTAACCAACAGACAAAAGGCAGCAGCTACGAAAAAGAACAGCATTGCAGATATGGCAAACCACAACATCAATGAAATAGAATTTCCCCCCTCACCTAGAGTACCTGAAATATTATACATACATATATAAATTCTGCAAGACATAATAAATCCATATACATACATACATACGTACGTACATATATTTGAGTAAGAGCTGCGCTGCGAAGACAAAAAGCTCACGCGTGCACTTCTTCAAGCACGTACCATGGTATTTCTTGTGGTAAAAAGATGACACCAAAAAAAAAAAACAAAAATTAGTTGCTGACATTTTACGCCACATCGAGGTTAACTTATTTGGATTACCAAGTATTTTCTTTTCTTTAATTTTATGGAGAACAAAAGTTATGCGGTGATACTCGTATGATTATTTAAAATGTTCATGGAAACTTTGAAAGAATTCTTTGGCGTTTACTATTCTCAAATTGGATATTGTTGCTTGAAATCAGGGTTCAGTTATCAAAAATCTTTGAACTAATGAAAACATTAGAAGGTTTGTATTTTTCGAAGTACCATAAAAGTTAATGATATCCATGGTGCAAAAGGCAAGGTAGTTTCAATAAACAATTTCCGATTGATAATAAAATCATTTGAAATTTCATAAATTAATAGCAATGTCTTTGCCACTTTGATTATATTTATTAAAATAATACCTCCGAGTATTTTCATCCCCATATTTATACCAATGCTATAATGGACCGACTTGCAAAAACAGCGCTCCAGCTTGAATAAAATTTCTTTTAGTTGCAAAAGCAATCCTGCTCGAATCTTTCATTGAGCATCAGGTTGGTTTAGTGTTATTTAAGAACGGAAAATAAGTCTGCTGGCAAATTTTTGGTTGGTTGGTCTGGTTATATATTTAAAAAAAAGTATGCAAATATTAACAGATTAGGTGTTAAACTGAAATTCCCCAATGATTTTCTTAGGGCTCATTCACAATAGCGCAGTTTTTTCACTTCCTAACACTATATCTCAGGTCCGATATCATTTTATCGAGTTGGCTCATCTCGCATTTTTTCCCGAGCTAGTGTTGTTGTTTTTTTTATTAAAATTATATAAAATATTATTATAATTAATATTTTTATGGTATAATAAAAATAACGAGTGATTATTTTATTATTTTTTCTAGTAAAGGTTATCCGCAAAGGAGATCTTTTTATGAGAATTTGGTATAAATTTATTTTTAATTGTTCAACAGATTTCACCAATAACCATTAACTTCAACAAATTTTGAATTCAATACTTCCAATTTACCCTCCGATAAACAATAAAATACGTATAATTTTGGTTACTTAATTCGTGCTTTCCGAAATCTAGTTTCGTCAACCACATTTTTGAAATTATGTTGCCAGAACCGTTTCTAAATTCATCATCTATCACATGCTTGTGTGGAGCTTTATGTTCTTCGGTAAGCTACTTAAATAAAAAATTAAAATTAAGGATTGCACTGAAAAAAAGTTTTCTTCGGATAATTTTACGAATTTTCAAAGTTTGGTAAGTCTTACCATAATTTTTTTTTTTTAATTTTCCCAAACATACACAAAATTATTTAATGCTTATTTGTTTATTTCCCTAATCACCTTTTCATATATTTCCGTGTACTTTTACAAGAGCAAAATATTACCTCTAATGAAACAGATAACATGAATTTGAATTTGAATTTGATGAAATTTAATCATTTTATTACAATAAGTCAACGAATGCCCTTAAATGGAACTACCTTCTTTTTTGTATCATGATGTCTTTAAAAAGTATATAACTATTTTAAAACTCTACCTATTCACCTTTAGGCGACAGGCATTACTATCCGACAAAAGTTCATTTTTTGGGAGTCCTTAACTTTCAATTGGAACCAGCGCACAGTCGTGCGTGACACATGAAACGGTACTTTCGCTCTTTAAAATTCAATACATTTCGAGGAAAGCCATTAGTTGTGAAAAGTGAGTGTAAATTAAGTCAATTCTAGAAAAAAACAAATATCGATAGAAACGCAAGTTTTATGATTTAGCCCAAGGAAATAGTGAGATAGGTGCTTTCACGACCGCAATTTTCAAGTACGGCAGTCTGCCGGTATTCCATATGAAGTTCGAAAAAAATAACAAAATCAATTCAGTGCTTTAAATATGCTAAATATAAATATAGTATATTAAAATTAATTTATGTTATACAAATACATACACTATGTGTCACTATGTCCCTTGTTTTGGTGACCACACATAATGCGTCTAAGTCCATTGAGGTGTTTCCTTGAACAAACTGCAGAATTGTTGGTCACAAGTCAGTTTTTTTTTTGCTAGCCATTAATTATACCTTAATTGTACGTTTTAAAATTGATGCACTAAATTGCGGAAATGTTGCTTCGTCGTCTTCTTCTTATTTACCACTACAATCGTTTCTTGGTCTGAGCCGAATCCAAATAAAAATTTTGCCAATTCATTGCTTCACTGCCAAGTTAAAGTAGTCTAATGATACCTATCATATGATACGTAGTGGTTTTTGAATTATTTCCGTTGAATTAATGTAATGTTCCTACATAATCGATGCGGGAAAATGTAGTTATATTTTACGAACTTCCCAAATGTACAAAAAGCAAAGATGGCTGGAGAATCCCTTTAATCCTTTTAATAACTGAATTATTCGCCAGAAGATTTCACTATGGTTCATCTCAGAAAAAAATCTGTGTGCGATTAGAGCCGAATTCTACATAAAGGAATATATTTTCAAAAAAAATTTAGTTAACAGCTTTGTAATTTGACTTGTACGAGTATGCTCCTTGTATCTAATTTTGTCAGAGAAGAGCCCTAGTAAAATTGTTGGAATAATAGTTTTCTAGAACGTTTTAACCTTCTAACGAGGATTTTCAGGATTTCCTCGAAGTATATAAATTACAACAGACATTTTTTTTATAACCGAATATTTTTTTAGCTATTGTGTATTGTAGTAGTAGCAAACCTTAAGCAAAACTTCAATCCAACAAAATTTCATGCTTCTGGAGTTGAAAAGGACGAGAATTCAAAATCGATTTCACAGCATATCGTCTAGCACACCATTCATATTCTGTGCACACAACTCAGCTGACTTCAGTTGTATATAATTTTTGTTAAAGAGTAAAATCGAAACTGGATGGAACCCACTATTAATGGAAGATTTTTTAAGTTTATATTAAGATTTTATCAATTCATACTTTTTTCTAATTAATGTTTGAAACATTCACAAACAATCAGATCGACGTTTTCGTGAGCATATACGATGATCAGAGGAATACACAACGACAAAAGAGGCTAAAGGTACGCATACAGCAAGTTTTGATCGGGATTTGCCGAAGCTCCAGCAGCAGAACGTTAAGATGAAGGTAAATGCGAGAAAAGCAAGAAAGAAAAAACTGTGGCGTGCAAAGGGAAATGATCTATGCTTTGAAATGCCAATTGATTAACATTAACAAATTAAAAGCCAAGGAGCTGAAAACAGTTTATAGGTTGTATCTTGTTTGTTAAAACTTTTCTGATGCCACTCTTCTTAAAGTACACAAAGGCTGTTTGAAGGGAGCGGTAGATCCTTGGTCAAAAACTATTCTCAATAAAATTAACAATAAAATCTGAAAGTACATCTATTCAAGAGAAAAACACCAGCTGGGTTGCTAAAAATTAGCTGGCGTTTTTTTTAAGGCCTACTAAAGTTTTCATTTCTTGGATCGAGGTGTTTAAAACAAGGAAACTATATGCATGTCTGAACGAAATGAAGACCTCTACTAAAATCTAAATCTAAGAATAATTTTCTGGCACATTTTAATCCTTTAACGACTTTCCAACCTTGTTTAGTGACGCTTTCCTTAAAGTAAATTTCAAAATGGCAGATTTAATTAGGAGCTAATAAGTTTAAATGCTCTTAAAAAAATATTTCCCGTGATTTTGTATAGTATGTGTCTTAACCCTTAATTTCGCTCAGATATAGATCGATATAACTAGTTTCAATATTTATTTAACTTTTTTGAAAACAACTTCTATGGCTTAGCATAGTTGCAAAAAATATTAAAAAACTACGGCTGGTTGCAGTTGTTGCACAGTGTTATGCTTGGTTTTCACTAGGTCAAATTTGACGTCAAATGTTTTCAGTTGAATGGAAAGAGCCAAAATTTTGACATACGTATATCGATTTGATGTAAACCGATGTATAGTTATAAAATGGCAACATGTTGGCTTTTCGTGGCATATTTTGTCATCAAATAGTTGACCTAATGAAAACTAAGCCTTAGTTGTAATAAACTTTCCTAAAAATATAATTGAAAGCAAAAATATGTTAAGGCTGTTTGCAGATTGCTCAGATTCGCGCGTACAGTGGCAGCGTATTACTTGATTTCTTGTTTAAAGTTTTGTTTTTATGATCGACAAAAAATCAAAAATCATTACTATATGTAATGCGCTGTTGCAAACACGCCCTGTTTATTTCCTGTAACTCAGGCAATCTCCTGCCCTCAATTGATTTGTTATCATTTGTGACATCATTTGGAGCCTTCAGGTACCAAATTACCCAAATTAAACATTTAGCGAGTGAGTCATTGAAAGCAAATGATATCCTCATACTGGAACGTATTTTATCTTTCTATATATGTACACATTTACTGTACATATCGCTTTTTATCTTGTTTTGCATTTACTACAACAAATACTGTTTATGTATGTACATATTGTTTAAATATGCTAAAGGGCCGTTTACATAGAACTTTCTTCGCTTTGCTTGACAGTTCGAACTTTAACAACAAAGCGTGAGGTCAGCTATAAAGAACGCTTTGACAGTTTCTGCGTTAGTAGTTTCTTATGAGTTGCGATTTGTGTTTGTTCAGAGAGTCTTGTTTAAAGATAGAATAAAAAAAAGAATTTTACTGATATGATGGAAGTAGTAGTAGTTATGCTACTAATGTTTGAAATTCGCGAGTGTCTGAGGCAAATGAGATCGAAGCGTCGTATATGGGTTAGGAAACTTTATCAAGACCGCGATGAAAAAGGTCTTTTTGCAGCATCTTTCGACGAAATGTATGCAAACGATCCAGAGGAATTTAAGAAAACGGTCAGGGTGAATAAGGCTGTGTTCGATTTGCTATTTGGAATGATAACAGCTGATTGCCAAAGCGTACAAAAGTTGAGAGCTGCCCATGATTTTGCTTCGCTTTGCTTTGCTCTACTTTTCTCGCCTTGTATTTAGCAGGACTCATATAACATCATGTATTGAACTTATCTGTCAAAGCGAAACTCTGAAGCAAAGCAAAGCAAAAGTCTTATGTGAACGGCCCTTAATGCTTTGGATGCTTTGGTGGTGGCAGGACATAATAAACTTTTTCATTTACGAGTTTGTGGTTTGTTGATTGTTATAATGTCATAAAATTAAAATTCTTATGAGTCGATGTATGTACATTTGAATGTATACACGTATACACACGTTTTTTTTTTATGTCTACGTAGTTGTGTGTGGGACGTTCCATGCCAAGCGGACCAGGGCTGCCTCAAAAATTCTGTTGAACCGAATAAAGTTATTGACGCCTTAATATCGCCATCTGAATGTACAACTTGGCACTTTCATATGAGTTATAAAAACGCAAATCTTGCAATTAAATTGTTGTGTAAAATCAGAAAATGGGGGTAATTAGGCTTGAAAGTACCCTGTCGGAAATAGATTAAATTTGAAACCAATTTAAAAAGTACATTTTTTGAGCATGTCTGGAACGGCATTTGATTGCAACTACTTTAAGATATTTTTTACATAAAGAACATCAAAATTACTTTTTTTTCAGCTGCAATAAAATGTTTTTATTTCCAACTATTTTGAATTCCGTTTTTTTTCAAACTATTTTCAAACTTGTATGATTACCGATTACTTTAAAACTTGTCGGCTCCAATTATTTAAAAATATGTTCAGTCCATGGCACATAAACCAGGTAACAGCATTAGAAAAAATACAACTCTGCCATCTATTTTGTTGTTGCAAGTGGCCCATCAAACGTCAACATAGAAATGCCAAATTTGGCGTGTTTGACAATTCAATAAGTAAGCAAAACGCACACCAGCAAGGCACATTGAAGATAAGTAGGTAAGTAATTCTATTGTTCGGAAAAAGTGAAAAATAAATAAATATAAAAAGAATAAATTTGCAGCTTGTGCATCAAAGGCGATGGTATATAAAGCGAAGGAACAGAGTTGGGCATTAGGTTTGTTCTTTGCGCTCCTGCAATGAGGTCGGATTCCAAAAAGTGATCGGAACAAACCCAACCGCTTACAGGAAGTTCCACGCCACATGCTCTGTTCCAATTGGATCTTTTCCACTGATCTTGCGGAACCTTAAAAAAGTTACAGCCTTTCCCCCTCCTCTTATTGCAAAGAAAACATTTTCCCATTTCTGAATATGTAAATATAATTTGGATATGCAATATAAACAATTTATTTTCATCTATAATCAAAACAAATAATAGTTTGTTATGATAAAATGTAAACAAACTTTGACAGCGGATGAACCACTTCGAATGAAAAAAATCAACCCTGTTGCTGTTACCTGGTTAATGTGCCTTGGTTCTGTCTACTTTATAGTAACTAAACAATTTTTATTTTTCGTTTAAACAAGAAATACCTTTGAATTCAATTCAGTAAGCAAATTAAAAATATTTACATCACTATCTCGAGCATTAATTCTCGGAAGTGTTAGGAGTGTCGATTTCTTGGTCAATTACACGCAAAAAATTTCCAAAAATTCAAGTATTGAGAAGGTTAGAATGTACCTTCTGAGCTCAACCACATATTTTTAAAATTTTTGGATGGATAGAGGTTTGACATGACGGTAACTTTGTGTGTTATTTTTTTTTTTTTTTGATATCACTTCATTAACAATTTTGTATTGCTTAACTGTTAAGTGGTTTGGTGGTGGTGGATTGGTGGATTGGTGGATTGGTTTGAAGCATGCTGAGTTATAGCTGGTCAAAATGAAATTTTTGTTTTAATTTTGGTGTTAAATTTTTTTTCAGAATTTTTGCGATTTTTCTAATTTTGTAACTTTATGTAAAAAAAAATAACTAAAATAAAAAACAAGAAATTTCAAAAAACAAAATACTTTTAAAATAAGAATTAAAGAAAAAACGTTTTCATTTCGACCAGCTATAACTCAGCATGTTTTAAACCAAATATATTTATCTACAAAGTAATGATTAATAAAACTAATTCACTTCTATAAAGATATAAATATATCTTATAGAAAATATATTTTACCACAGAAAAATTATATAATACGCATAATTAATTTAACAAACATTTGTTTCAAATGAGTTGACTTCCAAGTACTTTTTAAATTGGTACATTTTTTAGACTGTCTGATTTTTTCCGACAGGGTAGATACTACTAAAGTTTAAATATAACTATATAAAAACATATAACACAAAAGTACGTTTAAAAAATAACATTTCATATTAGATTTCTATTAAAGGTAGCTCTGTTATACACCACTCTTACAAAAAGGCTGTGCGTCAGATCGCCCAAAACCTAATCGCCCAAAAGCAAAAATGCCAAATCGCCCAAAAAAAAATTTGGGCGATCTGTCATTTGGGCAATTAGACATATGCCAAATCGCCCAACTTTTTGGGCGATCTGTCATTTAGGAAATTAGACATTATTTCCAATCGCCCAACTTTTTGGGCGATCTGTCATTTGGGCTATTAGACATATGTCAAATCGCCCAAAATGTTGGGCTATTTGACATTTTTCGGTTTTGGGCGATTAGGTTTTGGGCGATCTGACGCACAGCCTTACAAGAACTTATATATTTTTTTATATAAGTGAATCAGTTGTAATTCCACAAGAATTCGTACTCGTTTCCTTGATACAAAATATTACGTACGATGGCGTGGTCTTGTTGAATTACTAGACCTCTTTTTTATTGAGCAATTGGCCACTTCACATAATCCACTTGCATATCAACTATATTTTATGCAATTTACCCCAGGGGGGACGGTAGATTTGGTCAGTCAATAATTCTGGATGCAGTTCCGGTGAAACTGCGACTGCTGGACAATAGGCTGAGAATTAAAACCCAGGGTTCTCGGTCATTTTTAAGGATGGTTTTAAAGGAAGTGATGAGCTTAAGTCCAGCAAACTCTTACTAAACCTGAGCATTACGTGTGAAAAAACAGCATTAAAATCAATAATAATGTTAGCCACCAACAAACGAACCAACACCAAACTCTATCAGTATCTCATATCATCGTGCTATAGTATGGCGCAGAATCATGAATGAGATGACCCTTGTGGTGTTTGAGAGAAAGATTCTCTAAAAGATCTTTGGACCTCTGCGTCTTTGCGATGGCAAATACCGCAACCTATGGAATGATGAGCTGCATGAGCTATATGGCGACATAAACGTAGTTCAGCTAATTAAGATTCAGCAGGTTCGCTGACTGGGCTATATCTATAAAAGAAATATCTCATTGAATGCTTAGCAGACTTGATAGTGTCCTGATTTTCTTCGCATTTTTTAAGACCGCCCAATGGTTTAAATTTAAGGTTGGTAGGAAATGAGCGTATGAGAGCTCCAACTATAGAGTGCCTCTTCACAGTATTTAGGGAGTCGCAGCCACCTCAACCTAACCTCAGCTAATGCAACTATCCATGGAGAGCATCAAACCATCTCCTACGTAATACTTGACGATATCATCAGGAGGGACGGTGTAAAATCTCTCACCCACGGTTTTGAGGTTAGGCTTTCGATTCCAACTCTTCCGAAGAAAAATTACTCTACAGTTTTTGAGTGTAAATTCTAACTTAAAAACTGACTAGCTATCTCTCAGGTGCAAGAAATTGCTGATTCCATTATGCTATAAATTTGCCTCTTCCACATAATAGCCACATTTTACTCCCACTTAGTTGCTCGAAAAACAAAAGCAAAGATACATACTACGAGTATATTACAATCAAAAATCAATAAAGTCTAAAAGGTTAGCGATAATTTTATTTATTTTTACACGCACATGTGCCTTTCTCTTATCGTGCATGTACTTTAAGTTCATATGTGCTCATACATATATCTTTGTATATGTGTGTATGTGTGTGTCTATACGGCATATACGGCATAGCAATTCACAGCAATCAACACCAACCACAGGACGTCGCGGTCGCAGCAGGAGCAGGAGCCTAGTACATCTATTAGATTTAGTTAACTTGTTGTTTTGTTTTATTTTGTTTTATTTGATTGGCTCGGCATTGATTACTTAGCACATATGCATACATACTCATATTCTTAAATAAATAATAATAATTTTAATAACAAAGCTTAGACCGGTAGTGAGGTCGAACGCTAAGTGATAGTACTAGTAATTTTTTTCGCATAGCTATTCCAGTGAATTGTTTTGGTGCCATGGCCTTATCAGTAAAAGGACGATAAAACAAATTTTCCTGCTTTTACTAAATGCGATTTTGTTGCTGTACTAAGCGAGTCATATTTCCTTTATCGCTAACATTTGTTCTATTTTTAGATGCATTTAGATAAAGACTTAGCGGCCGCCATAGTCCATTGGGTACTATCAGCAGACAGGAGCTCGCTTCAATCAAATCTCACCCAGGGTATATGTATAATACCAAAAAATAACACACAAATACATTTTTCTAATACCATCTGACTTGTAGTAAGGAGTTCACTCAAACATCCAGCTACATGATATATCTGCATATGGGCCAAAGTGTTATTATGATAACGGCATATTATTTATTATACATAAATATGTATTTATTTAGTTATGAAATATCGATCCGTTGTAATGAACTGAAGGAGCAATACAGTTATTGGGCCCGTTTTACTGTACCCGAGTTGCAAAAGAACGCTCCAGCATGGATAAAATTTATTTTAGTTGCAAGAGCAACCCTGTTACCATCTTTCATGAAACATGAGATTGGTTCAGTGTTATTTAAGAACGGAAAATAGGTGTGCTGTCAAATTTTTAGTTGATCAGGTTATATATTTAAAGATAGTATGCAAATAATAACGTATTAGATAGGTGTTAAACAGAAATTTCCCCTGTATTTTCTTTCGGCTCATTCACAATAGCGTAGTTTTTTTCACTTCCCAACACTACATCTCAGATCGCATATTTTTCTAAGTTAGTGTTTGTTGCTTTACATGCAATTCGTTATTCTACCTTTTGCAACTCAGTTGCAAAGAAACGGCAAAGTTCCCGTCTTTGGGTCTTTAAAAAGCTCTTCTTCAATCCACTGTTTTCGGACAAAGTTTTTGGTACAGAAATTATAAAAGTCTTTAACTTACAATTACGAGTGAGAAAACAATTTTGAAATCTTGAAATACGGAACTGTTTCCGGACCATTTAGAGCATCGCTCGAAACTATTTCGTGACAAGTTTAGGGCCATTTCGGGACTGGTTCACAAATGCACTCGAACGAGTGCTAAAAAGGTCCCGAAATAATTCCATATTCCAAGAGTATAAAAAGCACAAGTTCTAAGAAATTTAGTCCTTCATAATTATTAGGAAAATTCATTTATATTATAAGTCTGCTGCAATTTCACGTTCGATATTCGTACGAAGTTCATCAATCGTCGCTGGCTTGTTGGCATAGACCATAGACTTGACAACAGGAAATAGTCTAACGGCGTCAAATCGCACGACCGAGGCGACCAATTGACTAGGCCATTTCGTGAGATAACACGTTCACCAAACTTGGTTTTCAATAAATCGATTGTGACATTCGCTGTGTGGCTTGTGGCTTGTGGCTCCGTCCTGTTGGAACCACATATTGTCCAAGTCCATATCATCCAATTCGGGCCAAAAATATTCGGTTATCATTGAGCGGAAACGATTCCCATTCACAGTAACTTGCCGGTCTTGATCATCACGGAAGAATGTTGACTCAGGGAGTACGTGTGGATTGCTGCCTGTCCAATAACGCGTATTTTGCTTATAGATTAAGCCATTCAGCCAGAAATGACGACGACCATAAATTGGACGTAGCGCTCTTAAAGTTGAGATCATTGTCTTCGAATTTCGGGAGTAAATGTTAATAATTTCGACTAGTTGTTGGATCGTATACCTTTCCATGATGAAATGCCAAACCTTACTGAAGAGAAATGTCAAAAGAGCGGGGAAAAATATGGCGTCGTTTGCTGTCACTATCGGTCTACTTTTGTAGCGTTCCTATTGCAAGACCCTTTACTTACTGACAGCTTAACAATTTTTTTATAAACGGTGAATTGGCCTCTTAGATACTATAATATTATATCTCTCCATTTTTCCTTTACGGCTACGCAAAGATCAAAGTCTAGATGGATAAGCCGGCAACAAGTGAGGAATTGGAAGGCAACATTAGCCGTATCGTTCGCCATCGGAAACCGGAACTTCAAAAACACTTCGTTAGTCGCAGTTAAGCGTCAACATTTAAAATAAATAATCTTTAAAAAATATATTAACAGAATATTTGAAATTTTATTGAAATACTGGGAAAATCGAGCAGACGTTGTCCGGCCTATATTTATTTATTGATTGGTGGCAAACTTCTCAAAAATATAGCTATGCATTTTGTTTTCGCCGAGATGAACCTTTTGTTACTTCTATTTTAATATGTTATAACCTTTTTTATGATTTAATTGAATTGGACTTTTAAAAAAGGTGGCAACCCTCTTCAAAATACACCCACAAACTTTCTCCTAGCCAGACGAACCGTTTGACACCTATATTTTACTATTTCATACAACTTGTGTATAATTTTATCAAATTCGACTTTTCAAACAGGTGGCCGCCCTCATAAAAGTTAGCTATGAACCTGAACGCTCTCCCAAGCATAAAATATACTTCATGACCTATTCTCAAACCTTCCAAATATACATACATACAAAATGAGACGTTTCGGAGGACTTCGACCATAAACAACGTGACACGAGATTTTTTATATATGTACATACATATAAGATGGGCTTAAAATTGTTTTCAATTTCATATTCCCACAACTTTTTTGGAAAGTTAGGGGCATTTAAAAAAACGGAGTAAAAAGCGGTTCTATAAAAAAAGGTAAAAAAAAACCGTAACATAATGTAATGTAAAAGAATCGGAAATGCAAAAAACAAATGGTGTCCGTTTCGGGGCTGAATGTTCAATTTTACAATGATAATTTAGATTTGTTATATAAAATGTTAAATACTATGTAGATTTTAATTTTTTTTAAATTATTACTGTAAACAAAATCACTTTTTCGATTGTCCTCTAAGAGAAGTCAAAGACATTGCGGGGGGTTCAGTAGTTCAATCGGTAATTAATGGCGAATCGTATTGCTCGTAACTGCTTGGGGAAATATAGAAGACATTAATAATAGGGTTGGCTGGAGATCTTTTAAAACAGTTTCATTTATTTCTTACTTGTATCCATTATATCCTTTTAATTTAGCACTTATGTACAGTATTTAGAATGGGAGAATTTTATGTCTGGATTGGTTTTATTTTGGGTATTGAATGAATTACAAATTGAGTTATCATAAAATAATATCTAGATTATTTTAACTACACAATAAAACTTCCATAAATAGAAAATACTGATATCTACTTCAATTAAAAAATTATTTTCTTTATTTTTCTCGTAGAATATTTAACAAATGTAATGAAATGATCTAGATAAGTTTGACAATGAATCCGATATGAAAAATTAATTTCTCAATAAAAATATTGCTTTTTAAATGAAAACCCATAAAAATAGAAAGAATTGTACGACAACCCTACCTAGCGTAAGCTTTGGGCAAAAATAGACATTACAAATTAAATCCTTGACGGCAAAAAGTGTAAGATATGACAGCTTTCTATAAGAATTGCAAAAAAATTACTTGATAGAATTTTCCTATATTATTCATATACACAGAGTATCAAAAAATCACAAAAACCTAGATCTATAAACTGCAAATGCTTTTAAAAGAAAACAACTAGTAGAAATATCGAAAATAAACGGTTAGAAAGGAAACGGTTAGGAAAGTCGAAAATTTTGTTAAACAAGTTTTGTTAATTGATTAACCGATTTGCCGACAAGTTGGTTAACGAGAGGTATATACACTATTTATTTTCGTACCATGGCAAATTTAAAAAAAAATTAAAGGCAATCATTATTATGATGCCAAAAAAAAGGAAACAATTTTCAAACCGAAATCCGCTTTTACCCAGGTTTAATACAATTGCAACAAAGTGACGACCATAACTGAATGCGACGTACTAATACTACAACAAAATGATTCCATTATTGTTTTTAAAAATAAATATTGGGTTGTGAACGTGAAATGTGCACAATAAAAATCGTATGTCTAATGCGCTTCCAGTTTTTAAGAGTTTCTCTATGGCTTTAGCGTTGATCATACAAATATTCAATTTTTAATTTCTAACCATTTTGGAGACATGCTTTACGTTAAATATTTACAAAGATAAAGATCCAAGTCCGAATTTGCGCAGAAAAAATATTTGTAGGATATATGTACATATTTTGATTTAAAGACTCAAATTCCATAAGAGTCGACAACCACATGATTGATTCACAAAATTTTGGTAGCCATTCTAATATAAGTTGGCAAGAACAGGTAACATTTTAATATTTAACTTAATAGTCGAAAAAATAATAAACAAAAAAAAAAACAAACCGCTTACAGCATATGAATGTAGTACATAGTCTTACTTACTATATACAAAAATACAAATAAGTTTTCAAATAAATCGTTCATTCATAAAATTTACTACAAAACTAGAAAAGAAACTAGAGAGAGTGAGAGAGAGTAGGAGAGAAAACTCACTATCACTCGATCGATAAGCTAAAGACAAACTAAAAACAATTCGCACAACTTAAATAAAAACAACAAAAACAAAATAAATTAAACGCTTAAACTGAATGTGTGGCAAAGTCGTGGAGAGGCCCGTCGCGTAGTATGTTGCATTAAAATTTGATCGCAGCAGACAACGAAAAGTGAGAGCGAGAGTAAGTGTATATAGTGATCCCGAAAAATAAAAAAATCGACAAAGAAAAAATCGACAACGAGCAGCAGCAGCACGACTCTGGTATGCAAAACGATTGGTAAACAAACGTAATCGACATAGAGAAGCGGCAACAGCAAAGCAAAAATGTAAATAGAATCATGCAAGTGCGGTTGACTATTTTGGATTATTTATAAACTTTCCAATTTATTTTTGAAATGCCTACTCATACATAGTATGTGACGTCACATTTACACAGAGAGATATTCATATACATACACACATACATACATACATATATGTATATGCACTTGCATACCCACACATATAAGCAATTGATGAGGCATTCCACCAAATAATTTACTTTGTTTTTTTTTAAAGATCTCACTATGAAACTTGTTAAAACTTTCTTGAAATCGCAAACAGATTCCTTAAGACTTGTTTATGTAGAAGTTAACACGATTGCTTGAAGAATCACTTAAACCAATTTATTTAGATTTTTACAAAATTCGTTGCCACAAATCGAAAAGTTTTCGACTGTGTTAGGAAAAATCTAAGAACTGGCAAATTCTAGTTTGATTTGTTAGAATTCGTTAAGTAGAAGTTGAACTGTCAAACTTTAAATATAAACGTAATTAATTTTAACTTTTCAAACTTAGCCGGCTTCGGCCATGTTTGGCCAGCAAAGTTCGATACGGTTTCGGTTCGAATTCGGCCAATGAAAGGCTTTATTTTACGGGCATGTCGCAGACATAGAAGTTTTGTCGGAAATGTAAACCTATATCGGTTTCCTTTCGTGTCGCGAAATTCTATCGTAATTTGCTTTTTCGTACATGCCCACATCCGATATTCGAATAAGCTGTTCCATTAAACGATCGAGAATTTTTATAATTTTGCACTGCTTTGCCAATAAAAGAATAAAATAAGATAACTTTATTATAATATAACAAATATATTGTGGCTTACGAGGAAAATCCTGATTTTTTATCACTTGTCAGAATGCAAAATAGGTGCCAAATAATCGGAAATGACGTACCAAATGCTCTATAATTGTGTCGATAAAAATAATAGCAAAATGTATTGACAAATTTTGATAATTTTGCCTTTCTTTATTTAATTTGACTTATTCATTACTAAACATGTAGTTCGAAGCTTCAAACTTTTGAGAAAATGTATAAAAATCTAACAAATTAAAAAACAATGGCATCAAAACTTCTAACTTTTCAATTCAAATTTTGTTAGGTAATTTTCGGGTAAGCAGTTTTAAAGCTCATTCAATTTAATGAGGAGCAAATTTCAAGTAGCAAGATATTGTTTTTAATTTTTGATAAATTGTGTATGTTTCCTCCTATAAATGTATCAATATTATATATCAATATTGAAACAAGAATTACATTTTGTACATAATACAACTATACATATTTTATGAGAAACACCTGCTACAGTACACAAAAAAGCACAAAACTGACTAACTCGGATTCTGTGACACCTACAACCTATCAAAAAAAATTCGAACATAAAAGCCAATAAAATCGGATAGCGTGACACCTAACGGAAAAAGTTGACAGTGTCAAATCCGATACCGAGAAGATCTGATTCCACGGCACACCTGTTTATTTATAAAAAAAAAGGCTCAATTTTTGAAGAAGTGTTCAAATGCTCACGAAAAATTTGGGCGAAAATCTTAAAACATAATAATAATAATAATAAATAGACGCTTACACCATATAGCATGATGTTTGAAGAAATTCAGGAACATACGGTTTTACGCCGACTCCGAAACACCAAATGATTTTTGTAAGAAGCTTTTACATAGCAGAAATGTACTTGGAAGCTTGCCATTGATAGCCGAGGATCAGCCACTGTTCGGAAAAAAAAATTGTCTATAATTTTTTATGTTACCTTCCCTTACGTCTTATAGTTACATAAAAATGTCGCGTCACGGTGTTTGTGGTCGAACTCCTCCGAAACAGCTCGACCGATTTTTTTGAAATTGTGAATGTGTATTTGGTAGGTATGAGGTAAAGTATATTTGATGCTTGGAGAGGATTACCACCTGTTTGAAAAGTCTAATATATACACAAAAACTATACTCAAGTTATATGAAATATTAAAATATGGATATCAAACGGTTCGTCTCGGTGAGGAGATGGTTCATACATATATTGTGGAGAGGGATGCCACCTGTTTTAAAAGCCAAATTTTTTTCAACTTTACACTAGTATACAAAATATTAAAATATGAGCTGTAAACTGGTTTTCTTCGGTGAGGAGAAGGTTTATATCTAGCTATATTTTGAAGAGGGCTACCATCTGCTTGAAAAGTCGGATTTAATTAAATTATATGAAATATTAAAATATGAGCGTCAAAAGGTTCGTCTCAGCGAGAAGAAGTTTCTTACCCACATTTTGAAGAGGGTTGCCACCTGTTTGCAAAATCGAAATTAATTAATTTATACAAAAAATATACAATTTTTAAATATGAGTGCCAAATTGTTCGTCTCGGCGAGGGCGAAATGCATACCTATTATATGGGACAGAAAGGCTACATAAGCAAAGGGCAATTAATAAATAAATATAGGCAGGACAACGCCTGCTTGGCTTGTCTAGTACATATAGTACACTCTTATTTTATTGGTTTCCTATTAAGAGGTTTTCAAAAAAATTATAAAAATCCGGATCAACGAAACCCATGCCGACTGCCACATGAAAATTACAGTACTAGGAGAAGTTTTCTCGAACACCTGGGAACCCTAAATTAAATGCATACTTAACTTTGTATGTTAGTGCAGTTCAAAGCAGAAAATCTTACGTTCAAAAGATTAATGGGAATTACGAACATTTTTATGTACATACAAAGAGTATCGGACAAATTAATAGGGTCGCCACAATTAGAGTTTGTAATTTTTCGTACTTTTCTCCTATTTTTTTAATGTTTACGAAGTTTTTATAAGAGTACAGCTCATCTTCTAACAAAAACTATATAGACCCACCTTTTTAATAAAAAAATCAAAGTTCTGCAAATTTGTATCTAAATTGCAAACTTTGTTTAATTAGCATTTGCAGAAAAAACTATTGTACACAGTTTTATAACCTATTAAATTTAAGTAAAACAAAGTGCAATTAGATGAAAATTTGTTCATGCATTTTCCTCCATACAAATTACTTTCAACAATTTGTTGATGAGAGAAAAAGAGTGACTTCGTCTGAAAAAAAACTATCAAAAATAAATTGGCTAAAAAACTGTATACTTCGAGTTTTTATAATTAATTTAAAAAGATAAATTTTATGAAATTTTGTTGAGTTTTTCTATTTTTGATACAAAGTTTAAAGTGTGGATTCATAAAATTTTTTTTATAAAATGAGCTGCACTTTTATAAAAAATGCATCAAATAGGCGAAATTCCGCGACCCTATTAATTTGTGCGCGACTTTATATACCATATACTACATAATATTCACAGCATTCAAGGCTACCTAAAAATATGTACGAAGTTCTTTTCTAATTTCAATTATGATTCGTTAATGCTCACACAGGTAATTCTCACAATGTTTATACAAATTTTGTATGTGGTGTTGTAAGTATACTTATTGCATATATGCACACTATGAATATTTACTCATGTAAGTGAGTAGCTTAATACTGGTATGCACATATTGACTTATTTGAAGCTTTGATTTTATGAATGAATGAAAAACCAGTTTCCAACAGCATTACACCATTACAAATACAAATCTGTACATATATATATATACATGCATTGTACATATGTATGTATTGATCATAAAAACAACACGGAACTGCTATTAATAAGTAGCGGGAATCAACAGCTGCTCAATGAATACAATTGGCAATACGCGTACTGGTATGATGAGTTAAAAAACTGATTGGCTCAAATGTTAACGAAATTATGGCTTAGTAATGGATACATAGCTTAACTTAACTTGCCATGAGAAGTGTCACATAACGATTTTGTTTAATGAACTTTGTGTATAAGTGAGTAAGTCCAAGCCAAAAAACGTGGATTACAAAGAAGTTGTATCAGTTAAATTATCCTATGGTAAAAAATGTTAGCTTACATCACCACACCACGAACCAATCGGATCCAATCAGATGCCAATTATATCAGTGAACGTCAAATGTTCTGTTCGCATATCCGGAATGGAACATAACTTAATTTGGAAGACTGTTGAATTTTGATTTCTACGTGAAATGAGAGCCGTGACTCATGCTTCCATAACTTTTTGACCCACTTTGAATAAAATTCCTCCAAATATGCGATACAAAATTTCCTTTTTTTGTATAAATGCGATCAAGGCGAATTTATAGAAGGTGATGGCATAAGAGCACCTGATTTGATTTTTTTTTATTCACCTACCAAGGCGAATTCATACAAGGTGATAGCATCCCATGAGCAGAATGCTTGTTCTTCTTTCCAAACTCGCTGGGTTATTTTTTTTACACAAACAAAATACTTAAACAAACTGGGCGAATACGATTTTTGACATTTCACTCGCAAAGTTACACTAACAAAATGCATAAGCAATACTGGACGAATTCAGATTTCGACATTTCACGCGCAAAATTACACAAACAAAATACACAGCGGATTCGCCTAGTTTATCTTGCTATCACCTTCTATGGATACACCTTGTTCACCTATATGTACTTTGTTTTTGCTTTTGCGTATGAGCTTTCAAAAGCCGTAGAAGCAAAAACAAAATGTATTTAAATTTTGACAACTCCTACGCAGAAACAAAAACAAAATACAAAGGAATTTTGTAGCTGTATTTATAACATCACCTTCTTTCCAAGTGATGTCAAGTGTAAGTGCATTACATTAAAAAAAAAAAGAATAGCGATAGGATAATTTTGCGGCGAAAACAGATCTAGCCTTTTACCAATAAATAATGAATTAATTTAAAAGTATTATATGCTCTACATATGTATAAATGCTTATGTTAGTATATGTAGAAGATTCCTTCAAAAGTTCAAAGGTGTCTAAGATAGTTTTGTTACAAATGCAGGTTTTTATTAACGTTGCCATATAATTTGTATTCCAAAACTAGCAACATATGAAAGACTTCTAAATTAAATACTAAAGCACACAAACATTTTTTGGGTGGTGTTTGAACTTGAACGGCCTCTAAGAATGATAGTGCGATAAAGTGGTTAGGGGTTTTGTTCCCCTTTTAACACCAGTTTTGCTAAAGGTGCAGAAATAAAAAATTTGGAATATAATAAATAGGTCGATTCTGTGAGTGAGGGATGAAAATAGAGGCTAAATTAGAAGACCCGTATCGCGGCGTTTCTTTATGTTAGTTCGAATTTTTTTTTTAATCGACCTTCGAACTTTGCAATCAATTGCCGATTTTCAGCATATTGTTTATATGGTTTTTTGGCTATAACTCGTCGACTAATTGATATTTTTTTCAATTTGTTAAAGCCAAATTATTGCTAGAGACCTGTGCAACAATTAAAATAACACAATTGGTCGGAATTTTAGCTCAAATGGTTCGGTAGCTTTCGATTCTATAAACAACATACATAACAAACTCACACGGACTTTTATGGAAGACAATTTATCAAACTAATTTTTATGAAAAATACATTGTAAAAAAAATCACCGTATAATCAATTAGGTAAATAATTCTATAACAAAAACCGTGTAAGTCTAAGTTTTAAATTTTCTAGTGAAGTTATAAAAGATCAAAAAATTTAAAACAAATTGCAATCGAAATTTCTAACTTTCAATTTTACTATAATAATTTGTAAGTTTCAATTGGCTACTAATTATTGACTTTTATCTCTTTTTTCTTTGCTGACGGTATTCAGAATTTTCTTCCAAGTTTTGTTCGGGCGTTGTATGAAAGCAAAGACACAACTAGGGATGAAATGAAACGATTAACTACAAGCACATATTAACTCGATTCTTTTCGTTTCATACCACGTGATTCTGGTGCTCACTACCTTTGAACCAAATGCTGAGTAGCTATAAAAAAAATACTCGCACCGATACCTGATACTAAGTACTTAAGATAAATTTTATTTTTTTTTCAATCTTTTATTCAAATATGCCCGAAAAACCGCTCAGTTAAGACATTTCAACGCAATATAAAATTCACTACATGCCTCTATTATCAAAAGAATTAACAAATACGAAAAATACTACCAAAATTTAGCCCAAAAAACCCGATTTCTTAGAAAAAACTCAAATATAGAATAGGAAATTTAAACGCCACATTCACATCTAGTATGGTGAAAAGTAGAGCATTATTAAGGATTGATATTTATTAATTAATTTTATTTTAAAACTACCCACTATTTTTTGTTTACGGAATGAAAAAACAAAATCTACATTTTTATTTTGGAAATCAAAATCCAACGGACAATATTCATAAAATTAAATTTATAAAACAATACAAAGTAAAAAAGCCACAAATTAAATAAACCCTACATTTACTAGAAAATCTTTTGCATTTGAAAAAAACATGCTGCTAAATTACTTTTGCAAATTTGTTAAACACAAAGAATAGTGAAACATGTTCATTCCAGATGACTAAAAGTTGATAACCATTTATTTATCATTTCTCTGAGTTCTTTTGGGCACCTGTTGGCTAAAAACTGATAAAGATGATTTGAATATGTCAGCATACAAATATGACAGGCAATTGCAAAATAAAACATAACTTAGTCATATGGAATAACTGTATTGCCAGAAATGTCGATACGAGTAGGTATCGATACTTTATATCGGATCTTTTCAGGTATCAATACTTACTTTAGACAATACTTCCAAATAAATTATCGAGGGCCAGAGAACTTTAACTTGAAAATTTTTAAAAAATTTTAATTCAAAAGTTAGAAATTTTGATGACAATTGTTTGAATTTTTTGAGTTTTTATAAAATTTCTAAAAAATTTGAAGCCCTATTTACATGGTTTTTGGTATAGAATTACACTAGTTTACAGTACATTTGTTGCCGAAGAAATTTTAGCTGTTGCTGACTACATATAATATGCTATTTTCAAAAATATAATAAGAATATTTTTATCAGCTCTAGTTTCTGAGTTTCGGCTATGTAGGTATTAGACAGAAAAAAACATGTATTTAATAAGAAAAACTTTATTTAAAGAAACAATTAATCATTGAGTTCTAAAAAACTTCGTTTTAAAGCTTTTCTCCGATGTGTCGACTTTGGAAAATGACGTATTAGAGACCAACAATAGTGAGACATCATATTTGTATCCCAGAAACCCTGATAGTGCTCTTCCATGACGCGTAAGTCTTGATGCATACGCTCTCCCTGCTCTTCGCTCATATCTCCTAAATTTTTCGGAAACCTGTCCAGGTGACTATGGAGAAAGTGGACTTTTATACTCATATTGCATCCCATATTTCTTAATTGTAGCAGAAGGTCTTCTACAAGTTCAACATAATTTTCAGATTTCCGATTTCCGAGAAAATTCTGCATCACAGATACGAAAGCTGTCCAAGCCTTTAGTTCTGACTCAGTCATAGAATTTCTAAATTGAGTATCATTCGTAAGTTGTCTAATTTGAGGGCCATCAAAGATACCGGCTTTAATCTTTTCCATAGTGAGCTGAGGAAATTTTTGGCAAATGTAAGAAAAGCAGTTCCCATTTTTATCTAGTGATTTTACAAACTGTTTCATGATGCCCAGTTTTATGTGTAATGGTGAAAGGATAATTTTGTCACGAGATACTAATGAATTGTGGACTATATTGTGCTTTCCAGGCTCCATATTTGCTCTCAAGGGCCAGTTTTTTCTTACCCAATGTTCTTGTTTAGCTCTACTGTCCCAAAGACATATAAAACAGGGAAACTTGGTGTAACCACTTTGTTGACCGAGAAGAATGTTGACCATTTTTAAATCGACACAAATTAGCCACTTATGGTCATTGTATTTTATTTTGTTCAAGACTAGCGAAATGTTACAATATTCCTCCTTTAACTTTGTACTGTGGGCAATAGGTACCCCAGCATATTTATTTCCATTATGTAATAGAATACATTTTAGGCTACGTTTTGAGCTGTCAATGAATAAACGCCAGTCATTTGGTTCGTATTGCTGCAAGCCCATTTTTATCAACAATTTGTTGATATCTGAACAAAAGGTAATGCCATCTTCTTCGAAAAAATAACACCGTAATTCTGTATCTCTTTCACGAAAAAAACTTATTTTAGTATCCGAGGATAGCAAATTTTTTTCTTTTAGTCTTGATGCTAACAATTCTGAAGCTTGTTTAGAAAGATTTAAATCTCTTACAGGATCATCTAACTCATTTTGGGAAAAGCATTTTGGCTCATTAGACAGACATAGCTTCAAAATCAGGATCATTTTGTGATGAGCTTGGTCCTTCAATGTCTTGCTCTAATGGTTCAGATATATTTTTAAGCTTTGAAGAGTGAGGTGAACGCTGCACTGGACGTTGAACACAACTAGTACTTGGGTATTGCCATTTAGCTCGATTTTTAGTGTTTAAACCGTTTCCGTTCACACTACAAAAATAACAGTCTATGAGATGATTTTGTGGTTCTCGCCAAATAGTCGGTGTTCCAAATTTAAAGGCACTTCTTTTACCACTTTTCCATAATCTTAAATATTCCACACACGATTTACAAACACAATTGGGAGCCCAAGACTTCTCATTTTTATCCAAGAGCATCCCAAAATACTCAAAATAGGTATTTTTCACCAACTCTGATATAACTTTTCTACTATTGTTAAACACATATTCTCCGCATATATAGCAAAAATGATCTGGATTGTTTAAACAACGTCTCCTTGAACTACTCATGACGCAAAAACTAGAGACACTAATTTTAACACAGTAAAATATGCCTGTTATCGATTAATATATATGATATAAATTAATATAAATGATGAAATCAAAAACAAAGTAACTCGAGCTGCTCAAAAAATTTTGAGGGTAGATTTGACAAAAACAAGTGATGAGTGAACAATATCAACTACAGGATTCGCGGCAACAGACAAAAAGTTTAATATTGTAAACCAGTGTTATCTATATGTAAGAAAAGGTACCTAAGGTGGAAAGCTTAATTTTACGGGTCGGACGATCGAAAGAATCGTCGCAGCGTGTGTTTGAGCGATTTATAACTGACTTTCAACGTTCATAAATGGAAAAGTATTCGAGATAAAAATTGTTAGTTTGCAGCAAATGAAAGATTGAGTCTTGCTTTATGAAAAACAATTAAAACCTGGAAATCGATTTTTCGCCACCTTAGGTAGGTACCTTTTCTCGTGGAACGTCACAAATGTTTTGTTTTAATTATTAAAATTAAATAAGGAAATGACAAATTGTCACTACATTTTGCTATTATTTTTATAAGTCCAGTTATATAAATATGTACTTCGTAATATAGTTTGTTGATGACTTTTTTTATCTTAATTGTCAAGTGCATACAAAAATATTGTGCGTTTGTTTTGTAGCTCCAAGTTATCCTTTATTAATATGTTTTAGTATTTGTGCTTGACTATAAGCCCTTTTTGGGGTCTCAGACTTTTGGAAACTCATTCATGTTTCACATTAGTACCCGACACACTTGAAAAATATGCATTTGGACATTAGGGATACCCCTGGAATTAAAAAAAATCCATTATGTTTTAAGACTTCCGCCTAAGTATTTCGGAAAAATATTAAGATTTACGTGAGCTGGGCGGATTTGGCAATACCTCCAAAAATGGAGGTTTTTTTTATTAATAAAAGTACATTTTTTGTTTAATTGCTTCAGATATTAAAACAGTTTAAGGTTAAAATGTCTGCTAAAAATTATAAAAAAATTGAATCAACGAATTTACAGTATTCAAATTTTCCAACAAAATTGGATGGGTTTATTTGCAACGAAATTAAAAGGGTGAAAAAATACATTACCATTAATATATTATAACTATAAATAGGCCACGCTGTGCTCAGCCTGTGACCGATTTATTCCTTTTTCTTTACCAACCTTCCAAAATCCAAATTTTCATTACGAAGAATTCATTGAACAAAATCTTTAATATTTTTATGCAGAACTTTTAAGCATAAACTGTTTTTTGATCTAAGCAGATCTTTTTGAAATAATATTCTACCTACTTTTAGTTTTAAAAACACCAAGAGATAGGTTCAAATCGGTCCAACGCACCTAAGTCCTTATATTATTGCTAAATATTTTGGTTGATTTCTTAAAGCGTAACGAATTTTATAATTCCGATGGAAAACAATACCTATTTTTATGGATGGACAAAGATGCACCCTCATGTACATATTATTAAAAAAAAAACAAATCTATTGGTTTTCGCAAAGATTCCATTTAAAAGACGATAATTGTTAAAATCGTTTCAGTAATTTGAGAGCCAAATCGTTACAAACATTCTCCATATAATCAATTTGATATACATATGTACAAATGCATTAGTATAATAAGTATAGATAAGTTTAAACTAGTAACTAAGTGAAATTCAAGCCCTTTATGTAATATATTTCTTTTATTATTTTCTAAATCGATTTTATTGATATCCAATGAAGAATTGCTCCAATATTCAGTATTAAAGAATAATTTTCATATTATTTCATTTGTCACACATGACAAAGTGTCCATGTATGTATTGGCATTAGGGTAGATCGCGAAAATGAGTGTAAAGCCAACATCGAGAGAATTTCGACATCGTAAAAAAAATATTTCTCCAGTGATACCTTTTAGGAGCGTGTTCGTAGATACATAAGTATTTCCTATACTATTTATTTATTCCATTATTACATAGTTCTTACGGAGTTCTTAAGACTAGTATAAACTTATATAACTAATACAAACTGAATAACCAGAAAGCGAGGTTTATATAATTTTATTGAAACCACAAAGTCTAGTGAAACAATTCGAGATCTCATTAAATTCACGCAGTGCACGAGGGATTGGAATATTATGCGCATAACACTGCGTAACAAAAATTAAAAAAAAAAATGCCAGAAGCGAGTTTGCTGGTGTTATGTAACTTATATTCACGTGTTTAGTTATTTCTTTCTCATTTATCTTCTTTTTTACCTTGACGTTATCAGTTTGTGTCTTATTTCGAGTATTACAGCTCGTTTTTTCTTGAAATATATGAGTTCGAAACGTAAACCTTGTGTTAACGACTCCAACAATTTTTGCTATATATGTGGGAAATTTTGCCTTAAAACGCAAAGAAAACCAATCACAGAGTTTGTGAAAAATACCTATGAAGCATATTTTGGGAGAAACCTTGCACAAAATAATAAATATTGGGTGCCCAGTATCGTCTGTAAATCTTGTGTAGAATCTTTGCGATTCTGGAGCCAAGGAGGACGTAAAGGTCTGCATTTTAGAGTTCCGATGATATGGACTGAGCCAGCTAATCATTTAAATGATTGCTACTTTTGTGCAGTTAATGTGAAAGGTTTCAACAGGTATAAAAAACGTACTTGGGTTTATCCTAATGTATGCTCGGCTAAACCCCCCGTATTGCACAGTCATGATTTGCCAATTCCAGTATTTTTAGAATCATCTGCTGCAAACTGTGATGATGTTGAAATGTCAGAGACATCAGAAAATCCGACAAATAGCAGTGAAAGTGAGTTTAAAGAAAGTAGTTGTACGAAACAGGGATTTTCTACAGAAGAGCTAAAATGAGCATTAAATTACATTATTTACATAGTCATTTGGACAAATTCCCGGACAACCTAGGCGATTACAGTGAGGAACAAGGTGAACGGTTCCACCAGGACATAAAAATAATGGAAGAAAGATACCAAGGTCGATGGGACGACCACATGATGGCAGACTACTGCTGGAACTTAATACGGGATTGTCCTGAGCAACGACATCATAGGAGGTCCTACAGAAAAAGTTTTTTGTAATTTTTTTAAAATTAATTAATGAAAAGAATATATTTTTTAAATGTTTTTATTATTTTTATACAGGCGCGCAATAAAAATATAATTTAAATCCACATTGGTATTTTTAATTAGGTTTTTTCGTGAAATATTTAAAAGTCTTTATCTGAAAAACTAGAGCCAATTCGACAAAACTGATATTATTTTCGCAATCAGCACTCCCAAATTACCCTAAATCGACTTAAAAATCTCCGACCGCAAAATTTTGTTCCGCAGTGTAATTCGTGGTAGGCATATTGAGAGAAAATGATTTGGAATTACGTAGAGCTTTTACTGGCATAAGAAATTTAATGCTTTACAATAGAGATGAACAATCAATTTTTCGCTTAATTGAATAATATAAAAAAGGCATCCGTCCAACTATCTAGAAACTTTAAGTTTAATCGAAGTAAACGAGATTTGTACGAAGAGGCCGAATCGGGAAATTTGAGCTAAGACCAAATTTAAAAAACGCTTTTTACACTCGTTCAATTCATTGAACTGCTGATTGGTGAGAAAGTCTCCATATTAAATGCTGCATATTCTAATCTAGAAAGGAACTAAATCAGTAAACAGTTATTTTAGAGTGTAAGGGCCTCAGAAATTACAACTATTCCGTCGCACAAAACCTCAGATGCAGTAGGAATTAGATAGAATGAAATTAATGTGACTAACAAAGGATTGAAGTAGATTATTTACAATACAGTGGAATGAGTGAAAAACGTTGTGAACTTTGGCAAAAGTGGCTTGAAGGAATTTCTTGATACTTAAAGGGATAACGGAACTGCTGCATCAACGAAGCAGCGCATTGATAACCGAAGCCTAAGAACATCGTCTTCGTTTCTTGTTGCAGAAAAAATGTGATTTTTATTTTATGTATTCCTCCTAGCTTACTTTGGAGAACGAAGCTCAATTATATTTCACATAAAATTAAAATTGGAATAATTGATGAATTTGCTTTAGAACTTACCATATCTATGTTGGGGGAAATAATTACAATACCGATCAAGTCTAATGTCCATACGTATTTTTATAAGTAGGTATGTATGCATATATGTATATGTGTTCATTATACGAAGTCTCATGGTGGCATCCACCCATGCAACTGACCCCTTTAACTACTAATAACTAAGTGCCACACATGGAATTTCCTCGATTAATTGCGCTCGCAAGCGACGCCAAATCGAAAGCGGCACCTTATTTGACCCAAAAAATCGTAATTGAATTAAATTCACATTAACCTTAAAACTGACACGATCACTAACGAGTGATCAAGCAAGCATACATACATACACATATACATATACTACATATGTATATACTCCATATGTAGCTACAAAAAGCTAAGAAAACGCAGGAAGGGGAAATTGTAGAAAATATGTACATACATACATATATACAATAGTTATAAAGCATTGCATTGTCAAGTTCCTGTCGGCATGTGGGGCACGGAAAGTGTCGTAAGAAATTGAATTAAAAAAGTATACACAAAGGCACACTTGTTGATTCTGAAATTGAAAGCATATGTTTCAGATAATAGTTCATAGTGGCATAGTCAAAAATGCCCTGCAGGGTAAACGTCAGCAGATGAGAAGCGGAAAATTTTCCACAAATACATAGAAAGAGTTGAGATCAAGGCGAATTCATATAAGGTGGTGTTATAAGTACAACTCCAAAATTTCCATGTATTTTGTTTTTGCTTTTGCGGAAGACTTGTAAAACGTTACATACATTTGGTTTTTATTTTTACGGCTTTTGAAAGCTCATACGCTAAAGCAAAAACAAAATACATGCAGGCAAGGCGAATCCTTATCAGGTGGTGTTATAAATACAAAAACAAACACTTACACTAACAAAATATACACCAATGACAATATGATTTCCAACAAACACATCATTTTGACTTAACGTTTACTAAGCGAATTCAATCAGCTGCTTTATCAACTTCACTTTATATGAATTCGTCTTGCATGTAGGTGAATAAAAAAAATAAAATCTGCTGCTATAGTAACTGCACCTTATATGAATTCACCTTGGTAGAGATATTTATTTCATTTTCGTTCACGAAGTGGTAAACTTTTTCGCAAAGACTTTAGGCGGTACGTTTTGTGAAGAGCCCGTTCCCCCTTAATTATCACCATGGTAGCTATAGCGCAGTTGGCTGATTCCACGAAAAAATCATTTAGGAAAAAACCAAAGTTTTCGCAACCTCTAAAAACAATAGTAATAGTAAAACAGGCAACAGGCAACAGCCTTTCCACTACAAGCCTAGTGGGAGAGGAGCTGAAAAATCCCATCTTAGTAAATATTAGTTGGTTAAAAACTACTTCCAGTAAAACTTCAAATAGTGGCGAAGAGTTAAGATAGTTCCATTAAATAATACTACAGCTTCGAGGTAACTAAAAATTGATATATGGGCTATGTATTTATTCACTATTTTTTCTTGTTCAATCTTTTTTCATATCTTATATATAAAAATCTCGTGTCGCGGTATTTGTTGTCGAACTCATCCGAAACGGATCGACCGATGTTTATGTAATGTTGTATGTGCATATATTTGGTAGATAGATATGACAATATATTGTAAAATATATTTTATGCTTGAGATAGGGTGGCCAGCTGTTTGAAGAGTCAACTATCTTTTTATTAGGGCTGTCGCCTTTTTGAAAAGCCGAATTTAATTTAATTACACCAAGTTATATGAAATAATAAAATATGGGTGTCAAACGGTTCGTCTCAGCGAGGAGAAGGTTCATACCTTTTTTCGAAGAGGATTGGCACCTGTTTGAAAAGTCGAATTTAATTAAAATATACAGAAGTTATAGGAAATATCAAAATAGTGATATCGAGCGGTTCGTCTCGGCTAGAAGGTTCATTGCTAACTTTATGAGGGTTGCCAACTGTTTGCGAAAATGCGTTTTCAGGTTACATAAGCAAAAGACAATTAATAAATAAATATAGGCAGGACAACAGCTGACGGTGTTTTCTAGTATTTTTGTAAAAACTTAACAAAAATTTTGTAGCACACACCATGCGAAGCAAATGTTACGCAAATTCAACAAACGTTGAACTAAATTTCGAACTTTTTCAGGAGGTTTTGGAAATTGTTGCGTATGCAGCTTTGAGGAGCGGTGATTGTGATAGTATTTAAATTTACGGAGCTAGAATTTTTCCCGGCATCTGAAAAATAGAAGAAATTTATATACATTTATTGAGCATTAATTTATTGTATAAAAACTTACTTTTCATGCTGGTCAATCAACCAAAGACTGTATTTGATTTTGGTAAATCAGAAAGTGTTAAAAAAATAGTTTTTATTTGTTCATTTTAAATTTCAAACTAGATCATTCTTTATTTCAAAGAACAACTACTTAGTTCATGAACTATCCCATTCTTGTTTTAATACGAAGCTCACATGGTGGAATTGTTTCCAAAATTTTAGATATATTTAACTTGAAATTAGAATAAGTTGAATTGTTTTAAAGAGTTTTACTTGGTGGATAATGATGAGCGAAGTTCGAAATCCTGCCGATTATTTGGCGATTACTGTTCACCGTTCTAACGAGACCCGATAATATCGATGCCTACGGATAATATTTATGTTCGGAAACAACGATTTTTGCGAACAGCTATATTTGCCCGGATCTTTGTGCCCAAAATTCTAATAATAAAAAATGTATATTTTCAAAGTACCAAAACTAAAATATTAACAAAAAACGTAATTTATTACTCGAGAGATCCAGCTATTACAAGGATATGCTTTTTGTTAATATTAACTATATTGAATTGTAAAGAGCATCTGCGGTCAGAAATGAAATTCGTTCTGATTAGTAGGGCGTATCTGGCACACAAATATCTACGACATCTTCGTCTTTATTCCGCAAAAAAAATTATATTAATGTTCATTTCTAAAATAACGTTCTCCATTTCCCTTCCAATATTGTGAAGGCTTGGCTTCTCCAGCTGCATTTGATCTTCCCAAATATTACTTGTACGTTATAATTGCATCTGATCTCTTTGTAGTTGCTTTCGCAAAAATTTTGGTTTCATAAATGTAAAGTGTGTTGGTTGTTCAAGCGTACTCGAGGAAAAATATCCGGATACTTCACTTTCAAGAACTGTTGTCACTTCGTCAGCAGTCGAGCTGTGTAAAAATTCATCCTTTTTAAAGCGTCCAACAAAGGTGCGAGCCTGGGTACTGTTCTCCTCTCATACAAAGCAAATCTCACTGACAGTTGTTCCAACTGTATTTTAAAACGAATTTACTAAGTCGTGTCGTTTAAAGGACTCTGTAGTTCAACGCGCTCCGAAATTTCATCCGCTGAAAAGAGAGACTTCCAAATCCCACGTACTGTAAATCTATCAGCCATTTAAAAGAAGAACCATTGATGCTTAGCTAATGTTAGCCTCCACGATAAATCACATGCTGAATGACGTGTTAGATTTGCTTGTCAATTTCCATTTTTGAAATTACTATCATCACACAATCATGTAGCATCTATAAGATCACATCGTTTACTATTAAATCGGGAAGGCCATGCTAGAGTTTAAGAACGATTGAATATAAAATAGCGCCAATCGAAGTGAGTACAACTGAACGCGACATCATAAAAGCGAAAGAAGGAGAGAGGAAATATGCAATTCTAAATAAGAAGAGGAATAACCGAACAGATGACAGAACTAAAGAAATGTCAGCATTAAAGAAAAAAATTGTATATTGTCAGTGAATGTGTGCTGTCAAATCGATAAAGAAGGGTTTCAAGCTTCATATCCATATATGTATGTCCTTCGAAACTAGATCTTGTGGAAAAGTCAATACGCTCACTCACCGATTTAGACATATATGTTGACGTTACCCTTGCAAGAAAGGTGATTTCCTGTATTCTTCTTGTAATAATTTGAAGGCATGGGATTTTCCTGCAGGGTAACTCAAATATCCGCATTCAAACACACATATTTTGTGTAAGTATATTTGAAACGAATCCAGCAGAGTCCGCGTAGGTGGTAGCCATGTATCCAATTTGTTTCTGCCAGCTATCTGACTCCAAGCTGATCTATCAACTTTTCTACAAAGCACAATACATATGTATGTATGTTTTTAAACAAGTTTGGTTTCGATGACGATAGCATGGAGATCGTCCCATCCGCAGGCGTCTAGCACTGTGACCAACCGCACGTCTAATGGCGATGATGAAGATGATCGGCGCTTTCAACTGCTTGATCTTTGCCGAAGCGAACCAACTGAGCGTGCAGTTGAAGCGGATCCACAGCTAACGTGCATATGTATGTATGTTCATAAATATATTTATGTACTTCTAAAATGCTGGCTTAGCGTTGGCGTTGATGAAAACATGTGACTCCAACCGAACGCTACAGCTGTACCAAAGCTGTAGAAGCTGGGCGTAATAAGCAAAGGAAGGTTACACAATAAATGAAAACTAAGTAACTAAGTAACAGCTTTTTTCGAACTCAGTCCAGCTAATGTTCATTTGAAGCTTAAGGCGAGACCAAGCAGCTCTAGGCGAAATGGACCTAGGCGTTTTTGTATCCATATGGACGATACGAACTCACCAACGGAACTATTCTAGTTCATTACGCTCTCTCTATTTTTCACCGCTACCAAATTACAGAAGACAAAAAATTACAAAGCATACCACGAATGTGCGGCTCCTTTTATTTTAAAAATTTTCCATATATTATTATTGAATAATTTTCGAAAACAGGTAACAACAATCAGCGCGCTAGAAATTATAGCTGGCATTTCGGAGATCACCACATCTCTTCACAAGATTTATATCTAGGCTCTGCCCGGGTTTGCCAGCGAACCAAAGCGGACATGTGAACTGCTGTAGATTTTTAACTTTTTCTGCCTGCATCCCAATACTATTTGTTTTGATATCAACAATTTTTCAACAAATATTCCAAAACTCAATTCACCCGAAAACGAAGGGGCATGAAAAAGAATGTTTGGTATGTCGGGAACTATTGTCGGTAAGTACGAGTATGTTCTATTGAAGTATCCATATTGAATTAGGGATCCGAGTTTAATGACATGAGGAAGTTAAGATCAACAACGCGTAGTCTTTCGGGTCAACAGCTCAACAGCTTGAGGTACGTTGTATTTACCTGGCTTAATTGACAGCAACTTTAGCTAGGCGTCGCGACTCCATGATTACTATTTGGCGAATCTCGAGAATTTAACCCACTGCGGGTAGGAAATATCAAATATAGAAGATCTCGTATAATGTCGTCTATAATAGCCTTCGCCCCAAGAAATCCAATTCCAAGTCTCCGAATGTAATGCATCCATTTCCGACCTTTTGAGGAATGGAACTGTGCACGCCTCTATTAGTAAGCAATAATTAAGACGCATCCCACAAATAAACATAGGCTGCTCCATTACTGGTACCATAAGGCCTTAACTGCTTGAGCTTCGCTTGCTGTGTTCTACTACTCTTCTACGGTCGAATCGGCACTACGAAGTTTAATATCGAAAGTTTCTAAACCGTGATCCGAATGGTAGAAAGCTTCATAATGCAATCTCAAGAATTTGTTCGCTATCAGAATCGAAGTGTCATTGACTACGCTAAATTTCTCTCTTTATGAAAAAAATACTCTGGAAACCTCACTTAAAGGAAGTGGGAAAGAAAGCCGTAAGAGCAATTATGATCCTTCTCGAAAGTATTAGGGCTGCTCCCCAAAAATACTGAGATGGATATACATATATGGATATTGTATTATTCGTGATCACCTACGGGTAGAGAGAACCAATCAGCTGAATGAAGAGATTGGCCTGTGTGTGCATAACAAGAGCTATTAGAACCTGTCCAACAGCATCCACGATAGTTTTTTTGGTTTTAAGACGGCTATCATGCAGGATGACTAGGACCAATACATTGATAGAAAGGTATCTCAACCATTGTTTAACTTTATAACCTACCGAACTCAGTATCAAAAAAGAATGAGTGGGTATACTTATCTGAAACGTTTAAGATAAACCAAAGTATAATAACCTGGTACACGGATGGTTCACTAACTGGAAAAGGTACCGCGGTAGCTTTGTATGGTGTGAGACTAAAATATTCGGAGGCCATGGGAAAGCGAATGTTTATTTTTACCCCAAAAGGCAAATAGCAGGAGAAATCAATAGATTCGTTTAGATTGCTGCGACTTCTGTCAAAGTTTCTAATTCTGATTTTTGACCGTTTTTTACTCAAACACTTCTAAGCCGTGCCGCAAAATTAATCATCCAATCTTGCATTTTTTTATAACTTTTTTACTAAATTAAAGCACATGACTTTGAGAGATGGAAATCTTTGTTCGGAACTTTAAAATTTTTCTGTTAAGTGATAAAACTGATATCCGTCACGTGGCTGACGTCAATGTAAATGTGTAGGTACACATTTGTGCCCATTTTGTCGCATTCGCCATATCTTACCGCAAGATTTTCGGTGATAACTGTTCACCTTATTCCTGTAGAATATTCACCTTGAGAGCTGCGATTGGTTGTAATTTGTTGGCACAAACCAACGACTTCAAGTAGCCTCAGAGAAAAAAGTCTGGGATGGTTAAATCGGGTGATCTTACTGGTCGGGCCAAATCGTCAAAACAAGAGATTACGCGATCAGGAAACGCTTCGTTCATAATATCGATTGTGGTCCGTGCTATTGAAACCATCCATTTCCTGCAGCAAGCAGTCCTTATCATGGCTCTGAAGCGTTCGCCAGTAACAGTGACCTTTTTGCCGATTAGGTACTTCCTCAAAAAATACGGCGCTCTAATTAAATCTTGCTGTAGGTTTCGCATGGCGATGCCCAAATGATATTTTGATATTTCTTCGTTCTAGGCCGAACGACCAGTCCGGTGGCGATCACGCCCTACAATGTCTCGTGTGATTCCAGCCTGTTCGAGTCGAGCAGATTAATTTTGCGCCACCTTATGGTGGAAACCAACGACTCCGCGATAAAAACTCTACATGACGTTCCAACGAGCTAAAAAATGTAGCCAGAAGCTACAACAAAAAGCCGTGTGGTCACAGCTGTTGAAAAGAAGGACCTCGGTTTAAGAACAGCTTAAATAATTCTACCAATGTCTTGAATGAGATTTTCAATAATCGTCATAACATGATATAAAACCTTCAAGTTCGAACCTCTAGGCCTGTATCCAGTTTCATTGTAATTATATATACATATTTACAATTCAGACAGAACCACTTCAATAGTCGCTAGTAGATTGAATTCACTTTGAGATAAGTATGAAATTTAAATTTTCTTAACAACTCGTCACACGAGGATCGAAATTACCGCAATTTTACTATTCATTTATTTCAACTGCAATTCACCAATAATAGACGCTCGTTGTAATATGAAGTGAATGTTTTTTGTAACGACAAGGGTGTGTGGCGCATGCGCAAAACAGTGCGACGAAGCCAAATGAATTCATGTATCAAAAGCAGCAATTGAAAGCGGAAAGTTTAAGTTGAGATACCGTATCGCGAAAGGGAAAAGGGGGTGTGAGCAGAGAATACCTACATATACTCAACACCTGAGAAATTGAAGTGGTAGCTAGCAACCATTGACGCTATTGTCTGGCTGAATTTTGCGGTTATCGTCGTCGCAACAGATGAAAGGGGCAAATGCAGCGTTTGCAGTAAAATATCAAGAGGTCTGTGATGGAATGGAATGGAAATAAAGCATAATGACAGTAAATATAAGCTACATATAAAGAGAAAATTGCGAAATATTGACGGCTGAAGTGTTTATGAAGCATCGAAGCAGCAACGCGCAGTCGCGTTGAGTTATTTATTTAGTTAGATGTGTGGGGTGGCCATCCTAAATAAATGTCAGCAGCAGCTAAATTACCAACAACCCAACTAACTTTTGCGGATGTGGTGATGAAGTTGCTTAGAATAGGAAATTTGCGCTTTGATATTATTTTATTCGTATTGAATTGAATTACATTCGTCTACTATATTGATATTCGCAGTTTGTAAAATAATTCACTTTGAATAATGACGGATTTACCACAGAGATGCCGAACTAAAAGAAAATAATCACGCGTGCCCCTAAGTGCGCGAGGCAGAAGTAAAACTTCTGTGCCAACTTTACAATTGAAGAGAGTAGTAATCGTCAGTAGTAAGAATTAATAGTAATAACTAGTGATGGTAGGAGTAGATGTAGTAGCAAGTAGTAATTAGTAGTGTCATTAGCAAAACATTGGGTGCATTATTAAAAATAGTAGTAGTAATCAGTAGTAGCATTAGTAAAAAACATAGTAAAAGTTAGTAAAAATTATAGTGGATATAAGTAAAAAATAATGGTAGATATAAGTAGTAGCATTAATAAAAATAGTGGTAAAAATTAGTAGTAGAAGTTAGTAAAAAGAGAGGTAGCAATTAGTAGTAGCATTGGTAAAACTATTAGTGGTAGATATATAATAAGTGTAAGTTTCAAGCGGCTAAAAATTCTGGTTGATTTTTGATAATATTTTTTTACTAACGGTGTTCAGCATTTTCCTCCATATAAAAGTAAATTTTGTTCATGTGTTATATGAAGGAAAATGCCCAACACTGTCAGCAAAAAAATTGCCATATGTTAATCCAGAATTTTAAGCTCTTGAAACTTATGCTTTATTATAGTAAAATTTAATGGACTACGAAACTGCATACCTTATAAGTTTAAAAAAAAATTCACTGAAAAGTTTACAAATTTGATGAAAAGTTTTTGAAAATTGATGAATTTTTGTAAGTTTCGTAAATGTTTGAAATTTTTATTTATATAGTTTATTTTACACAATGAGTTATACTTTTATACAAAAATTATTAAAAATAAATTAATAAACATAAGTGACCAATTGTATTATAGTGAATTTCGTTGATTATATATACATATATTACATATAAGCGTCATATGGTGACTTCGTTACGCGATATCGACAAGCGATCGTTACGCGATGTAAAACATCACTCTAAAAAATTGGCTGAATAAGTTTCACGTCAAATAATTTGTAAGCCACAATTTTGTTTACCAGTTTTCATACCTCTCATGAATTTGATGTGCTATTATAATTTTGTCCGATGTTTGTAAGTATAAGAAGAAGAAGATATACACGTTAATCATTTGTCGGACCGATAAGATAGGGTCTAATTAATCAGTTTTTGTGTACTAAGACAGCTAATACCATGCGATTTAACACTACTTTCACTCACCACGACCATGAATCAAAATCGAGTCGCTATCATACAGTTATTTTTTATTTAAAACATATTCCTTTAGAGAGCTAAAACCGTCAAATTGTATGAGCTGTTTACTTAGCTGCCGTACAATTATTGGTGCCCTATAAGGCATAGCTCCCATACTGATTGCTCAAATATGAGGTTTTACTTTAACCTATTACTATCTGATCGGTATTTAATTAATATAAAATGTGTGAAGGATTCAGCAGAGCCGAAGACAGGACTTTCTTAGACCATCGAATGGGGATTCGGATCGCCAGTATCTCTCATTTCCCTAGAGTGAAGGCAGTACACAGTAAAGACACAGCACTTAACGCAATGAGCACTCAGATAAATTACGGCATACTCCAGAAACTTTCCCGTGAGAGAACAGTACTTGTAGCGGTCGAAACACCCACCCTCTCATCAGGGCTGAAGGGGTGAATTGCGAATTATCTGAGTGGACGATAGTCATCAGTTATATTTCGAGACCAAAAATTCAAGCCTAAATATAATAATTGAATATAGAGCTCCACAGCATGGAATGCTCTCCCCAATATTGTTTAACTTCTTTTATTCGAAACTATCTCCCTCACCAGAAAGAATATCCTTGCTTAATGCGCAGGTGGCTACAAGGATACGGTGCCGGGCAATAACATTGATGAGTTTTGTTTCAAAGCACATGGGCAAAGAAGGTCAAGCTCGAGCAGGTCAAGCTACTATTAATTACTACCACTACTTTTACAAATGCTGCTACTAATTACTATTACTATTTTTCCTAATTGCGAATAATGCTAATACTAATTTCTACCACTATTTTTTCTATTGCTACTACTACTTACTACTACAACTTCTAATACTACTACCACCACAATTATTACTACTACTATTTACAACTAACTACTACTACCACTACTTCTCCCGTATTTAACTTTGTAGAATCGGAACAGAACAGTTACTTATTACACTGTGCGCCGCAGCCAACTACATTGACGTCCTTACCTAATTTTTCTTCTCTTCTCATTGGCTTTGTTTCTCATAAATTAAACTATTGTGGCTAATACAGGCTTTGTCTTCTTTGTGAGGCTGCCGATGTTTTTTTTTGTTTTGTTGTTAAAATCGGAAAAATCTTTGTTGCATTGAAGTGTGTGAATAGTTTTATGTACCTTTTATTTTTACTTACTTATGTCACTCTTTTGCTGCCACCTGTCTGTCCGTTATGTTAATTGTTGTGGTGCTTTTTCTACATCCAGCACACATTTTTTTCGTATTTTCATTTCAACCAGCTTTACAAGTACGAGCAATCTCGTAAAATCTGCAACAGTTACCATTTTGGTGACACTCATCTCTATAAATCTACGCTATTTCGCTATTTTATTATTTAACCGCTCGCACTCTACACCCTTTCGACTACTCCACCAATCATTTTCCTTCAATTGTTCAGCTTTAATTATTTTGCTTTGCTTTGCGTGTTGCCATCGAATTCAGTTCACCTCGCAGCCCAACTTACTCAGCTCAGCTCAGCTGCAATCTTTTGGCGCTGCACGAGGCCAATCCGCAACAATGGCATCTACTCGTAGAGCGCTTTGGAAGCTTGTTGCAGACTTGGCGATTTTTTTATTTTTTTGGTTGTTTACGCTGTTTTTGTTTGAATTGTGTGCTGTTTTTGTTGGTGTAATTATATTATGCTGTACTTTGCAAGCGTGATGACCTTGAGCGAGTCCCACATGCAAGATAGATGTGTATATGTGTATGTGTGCATGTATGTATGTATTTGTATATGTACGTATATGTGCATTCAATTCTCGATGTAGTTAGTCGCACAAACCGGCTAAAAGCCGTCTCAATAATAGCCAAACTTAGATGTTAGACAACGATTCTGTGTGGCAATGTAACATTGTGAGAAACAATTTTTACATATTTTTCACATTGTATTGAGCTGTCGAAGAGAGTACTCGTATGCTTCAAATATTTCTTAAAGATTACGCGGATAACACAAAAAATTGTATAAGATTTTTGTAATGGTTTTCCTGCGTAAAACTGAAGAACAAATTCTCTACCATTTTGATCTATGAAATCCTACTGATATTTTTTTTGTGAGTATGTTACCTTTTCACGCCAAAAGAGCTGAACAGCTTTGTATAAAATTTGGTAAATAAATAGCTTATAAACTGGATCAACATATCGGGTTACTACTTGTTAAAAAAGTTATTGTCAGTTAAACCACGACCGCTATATGGGTTACCATAGAAATAATTTGTTAAAGGAAGTTGCCACCTGTTTAAAAGCTTACATTCAATTAAAATAATATGAGATAAAATAATGCAATATGGGTATCAATCGAGAGAGGTTTAAATTATGAATCTTCATTTCCAAAATGGTTTGAAAGAAGGTTGCCACCCGTTTAAACATAAAGTAAATTAAATTAATAATTAAATGCAATTTCACAATTAACTAAAGGTTTTGAGAAAACTTAGTTTCAAAAATATTTTCGGAGAACGTTGATCAAACTCAAAATTATTATGAGTTGAAAGAAGAATTAAATTACAGGTCTCAAACGAAGCAGATTTAAGAAAGTTTTTTTTTGGAAAATGAGAGAAATGTCAGCTACTTAAAAAGTAAATTAATTTACATACTCCGCCATGGGATTCAAAGGGCTCATTGGCTCATTTACCGAATAAAATGAAATGACGAGCTCTATAATAACATGGACTTAGTCAAACGTATAAAAAATTTAACGATTGCGCTGGCTTGACCAGAATGATGGTGCTCCGGTGAAATTATCCTTTGACGCGGCATTCATGGGTAGACAAACAAAAAAGAGCTTTGACGAACACATTGACCGATCCTGTCGAAACCGCACGTTTAATGGGCCTCCCCCTAGATGGGTTTGACGGCAATGACCATGGGTGAATCCGATCTTTACAAAGCGTAACTAGCTGGTACAGCAACAACAACAACGAACACATTGGACCTGTCGAGGTTTGGTGTGAATAAATGACCCCAAATTCGCAAAGAGGAGAGACAATTGGTGAAGTTTTTTTGGTCTCTGCCAACACCCACGAACGGCTGTAGTACAGGTAAAAGAAAATTGATGACTCTGAAATTAATTTTTACCTCCAAAACGCTCGCATGGCTTAAGAAGACGAGAAGGGCACATGAAAGACAGCTGATAATTAAGCGGCTAGTGTTACATAATAAAATGACTTGTTATATTCACGGTCAAAAATATTGCATTTTTCACTCTGCAAAGTAGCTGTTCAAGCCTTTTACGGTCACCTGTAGCTCATTGTAGATCCAAAGCTGATTTATAATTTTTGAATATACATACATACATAGCTAAAAATTACTGGAAGTCAGCGAGATAGTATGCGGTAATCTGCGGGTCACAAATTGTAGAAGAAGCTCGGCCAAACATCGACCTACATACATACATACTATATGATTTATGCGCCATAATATTATTATTATTACTATTAATATTATACGAAATACAATGAAAATATTTGCTACAGTCTGCCAATTGCCAAATTACAACCCGATTCCACGCATTTTTTGGATACCCTGTATAGGAAAAATTCGAGATAATATTTTTATTTGCTGACCCCAAGCGTATGCTGTTTGAGCTTCTTGAAGCAGTGACGTAAGGGTAATCTAACCTATTACCAAATTTTACAACTTACTGGTTCAAAAGGTCAAAAAATTTAATTTTTTACTTCATTGCTATTTTTATGATTTTCTGTAATTTTTTGATTTCTGCCATTTTTTATATTTCTGCCGGTGTCTTCCAGTCAATAATTCTATTACAACACGATATTCAACTACATATGTATATGCATTTCGAATCGACAGTCTGAATTTATTACACCAAATCTTTGTGACGAAATGAAATAATTTAATATTTTTATTGTGGTTAGATAAAGAAAAGGCCAGTAACGTAGTGATACTAATGTTTTGTGTCTCCCACTAATCTGGTATGTGTAGGGCAAACACTTTTGAACTTTACTACGTGTTATTTGAAAAGTAAAAATTTGGATATAATGAAAACTCACTACAAAAATGAAGAAAATTTCATGGAGGCGGTTGGAAAATTTCACACATCATCGAGAACCTGCTCGAATAGCTATAGTAAAGACACCAACTCATTTTCGTACGGTCAATATTACCGCAATAGTTGAAAGTGTAGCCGAAAATATAGAGTTGTCAATTTCGAGGTGATAACGAAAATTGGGTTTTTCTAAAGGAAGTTGGCACCGCAATTTGCATAAAGATCTTGTGGAAAAATTCATTATCTCCGAAAAAAAATTTGAAAACGAAATTACTTCGTTGGAATTTAAAGTCCGGAAACACTACAACGTAAATTACTTATTTTCATCCAAATTACTTAGCATAAAACAAGTGAGTCCACACTTCCAAATCGTAATTTATCTTGGCAGCTCTGTAGTTACGGGGCTGCTTAGTTCTTTAATCAAAGGTAAAAATGTGAGAGATTGTGTACATTTTTAATATACATAAATTTTATGATGCTAATATTTTTTTTTAAATTTACGTTCATGAAAAAGCAAGGAACAGTTGAATTAAATTCTAATAATTCAAAATGCATCTTCCAGTTTATTCGATTAATATCGATAAAACTTAGACCTGATTTTCTCGTGATTTGATTCTTGATTTATGATAAAATACCTTATTTCCCTTTAATTTATTGACCGATTTCGAAATTAATTAATTGCATCGTAATTTGCTTCAATCAAAATATTTCGTAAAAATATTAGTATTTATGTATGTAAGTAGGTGAGCTCGATCGATTTTAAAATATCTCCAAAAGTGAACTGTTTTATGAAAAAAATAGTTTTTCATTAATAATTAAAAAAAAAAACATCGCCCAAAAGACAAAATAGGGCGCGCATCGGTTAATTTGCAAAGAAATAAAAATGGTGAGAATATATCTTACCAATGATACTTTATAAATTTCGGCTGAGATATTCAAGTTCTCTCAAACCAAACTTTCAAAAAAAAGGTCAGAAACAACATCATAAATTTCATTATTATTATTCTCTTGAAATTTTGCTGAAATAATTCAATGCAGGTCTTTTAAGCTTAAACTATTTTAACATCTCAGGTGTTTTTTGTTTTAGATTTCATAACTCTGCTGGAAACGTAGAACCAATTTTTTTATGGGGAGTTCCGCACTCTAATATTCATAAGTAATTTGACCTAGATTTCCATAGTGCATGCGAGCATCTGTTTCTTAAAAATTTTATTTCTTATCATTCCATCACAATTTTGTCACCGAAACATAAATATTTAATGTTTTCCATATTAATTTTTATTATTTAGGTTTTTCTTTTGTTTTGTTTACACACCGCAGTGCAGAGTAGACAACAACAAGTGGTTTCTAAAACCTTAACGGAAGTACATATAAACAAAAAAAAACCTATTTATATGAATTCGCTCCCACTCTACTTTATTTGGTGCTTTGTATTAGTTATTATTTAATTTATTGTTGTTTTTCCATTTGATCAGTTGTTTTGATTTTGCTGTTTGATAATTTTTTTCCCGACTTTATTGGTTTCTTTTGTGCTTATTTAACAAAACAAAACCGCTATGTGCGGTGCGTTAAACAGTGGCAACAATAATAACAAAAACAACAACAACAACCGGTATACAATGACTCAATAAACAAGGTCACCTGTTTTCGTTTTCGTTGTTGCTTTGTTTTTTTTTTTTTGTTTCGATTGGTGTTATGTCTACCTCTGCCCTAGGTTTTTTGGTTAATATTTTTCATTATTAGTTTGAAGGATAGATAGATGGCTTCGTGTAGGATGTCAATAACAATGTACCTACATTTGTTTGTATGTATGTCCTAATCTGTAACAAAACCAAATGGTTTAACACAAATCTAAAATAGCTATGATCACAAAAATAATCTTCGTACAAATAGCTGGTTAACATCAAAAACACAAACAAATCTGTACACACAGAAGTACTTACCATGTATAGTAGAGATAAACAAACTTAATTGCTTTTGAATGAGTTTATTTTCATCTACTACATTTCCTTTTGTTATTTTGTAGTCATATTTATCAGTTAACTCAATAGACTTTGTTTTTGAAGTATCTTTTGTTCAAGTTATCCTTAAAAGTACTTGTATATGTTTTTGGATGGCGTTTAAGCGCAGATTAGAATTTGACTAATGCCTTCACATATATTATATCTATATACTAGGTATAGCAGAAGTTATAACTATAGCACTACCATATGTTGCATAGTCTTGGCTATTTATTTATTTATTTTTTGTTTACCTTAAAAAGTAAGAAGAAGTCTACTTTCAGGTGAAACCGAACTTTAAAAACCCTGCGCAAGTTTTTATTTGAAATAAACCACAAACGTAACTAATATAAGAGAAAAATTTAAAAATTAATCAATAATTATTATAGTAAAATACAAGTTTTGCGAGTAATCTATAATTATTATTCAAATACTTATATTATAATAGTTAAGAGCGAGATAAATATTTTGAAGTCTTCAAAGAGTTTTATTTTCGAACTTATGTTATAAAAGTCTTCTCATAATAAATAGCAACGGGATAAACTTTTTAAAGTCTTCAACGACTTTTATTTTGAAATTTATACAATAAAAATCTTCTCATAATAATTAAGAGTAAAAACAAATTTTTTAAGTCTTGAAGGATGGCCCTTTTTTAGGACCATTACGGAATTAGTTTGAAACTGATTGGGGCCTACTTCAAAATAATTTCGGGACCATTTCGGGATGACTTCTGGACTAGTTCGGTACAATTTCGGAAAGTTGTCTTAGTCATAATTACTATGCAAAGACTTTTGTAACATAATTGTCAAAATAAAAGTCTTCGAAAGACTTAAAAAAAATTATCTCGCTGTTAATTATTATGAAAATACTTTTATAAATTAAGTCTCTTATTGTTGATTTCCAAACATTTTTCTCACTCATAATTATTATCAGAAGGCCGTTTATAGTATTAGTTTCGAAATAATAAATATCGAGAACTTACAAAGTTTTTCTGTCTCATAATTATTATCAAAAAAATTGTATTATTCTTATCAAAATTGGTATGACTTTTCTAAAGCTAAGCGGTCAAGTAATTCTGGATCTCTGAAATAAACCTTACTTGTTGTATGCAAACAAAAAAGTTAGTCTTATATATAAAAATGAAAGTAAGTCCCTTATAGGCATCCACAGTACTCATCCGATCTTTAAGAAATATCTACAAGTCGTGTATGACAGTGGTACATCAGTTTGAAACCTTAAACGACGTTTGTTGATTTAAATAAAAACAAAAGTAAATTAGTATTATTTTAACGCGTACCACATCAATTTCCCAAAATTTTGATTTTTTAATCATTGAATTCTTTATACCAAATTTGAAAGAATTCGCGACATGATTTGGTAAAATGTTATATATTTTGATTTGTTGTAAATTACCGTTATATGAGAGATGAGCATGGGTTTATTTAGTCTGATTTCTATCATTTTCGAAATTGTGATTTCTAACTAGAAATGCAAAGTGTACGTAATGTGATAGAATTGGGCAAAGATTTTAAAATTTTTCATTAGAATGGTTTTACAACCCATTATGATATGGCCAAATCTATGTATGTATGTATATATATAAAAGAAAGTGTCCGAAGTGATGTAATCCCATAACTCGAGAGTGGCCAAACCGATTTTGATGATTTGTACTTTGATTGAAAGGTATTTTCTCAGTACGGGTTTAAAAAAAAAAAAGAAAAAAAATCGAAAAAAGGTCAGTTAGGGATCTACAGTAAAACTTCAATAATGTAAACCAAGGTGTGAAAAAATTATCAAAAAAACTTTCTTACATCGCGTGCGCTGCAAAAACTATTGATTATAGAACAAAATAATATACTACGTCTTTGCAGAACATATAATTATCTACAAATAATATCGCGACAGCATATGTCTAACTATTGTAGATATGTCACAGTAAGTGTTTTCACATTTTAAAAAATTTACATAAATGCCACCGCTATAAAAGCTCTTTTATTTCTACTTTGGAATCAATCCTTATCAAAATAAATGACTTCATATTTAAGTCTGCTTCAATATCATTACATAACTTTTTGAATTATTCAATTTGGACATTCCATTCGAAAGATATCACAAGTTTAAAAATGTAAGTTATTTGAAAAATGTCGCATGGTCGCCGCTCACGCCCCACAGTGGTAAATTTTGTTCAGAGGTGCGGCAATAAATAGAAGGAGGTATCGTAGAGCTTTGAAATTTTGCACAGATGCATTTTAGGTAGGTAAAAATAAAATTTTGACAAAATTTTTTTGGAAAATCCGCCCACGGACACGCCCACCTCCTATACAACTGAAACTTAAAAAGTGCTTTATTTTTGAAGATTTTCACGCTAGAGCAACACAATTTTTTGAGATTATTTGTTTCAACAATAGCATACCCCATAATAAAAATTAAGGTGATCTGCCAACGAACACGTCCACCTCCCATACAACTTTGAAGTTATAAGCGTCGTACTTAACAATTTCAAAATAATAGGGAAAATATCAATAATTTGATTTTTAATCATATTCCATTAACATGTCCTTTACTTCATCATGATATTCTAATTTCTTACATTTAAATTTTTTTCTGAATTTGTTAATAAATGGATCTGATGTTACCAGCAAATGATGCATAACGTCTTCATTGGTGGACGACCATGAACATTTTCTCGAATGATGTAGTCTATAATTTCTATAATCTTTATTTCTGGCTTCCTGTGCTTCCTCAGATAACAGTATAAATATTTGACAGCCGATCTGCATTTTCGTTTAGAAACCTTTGCATATGGCGATTAGCTTTTTTCCATTTCAATTTAAATTTCTGTAAAAATATGTTAACTAAAATTTTTTTTAATTTTTCAATGTTTTCCGTAGATATATTAGCGTTAGTTGTCGAAATAACACCAACAAGAACATCAATATCTTTCTAGCAATCAAAAGCGTTTCAGAAATTTCTTTATAAGATAATATTAAATAAGCCATTTTCGATAATATAATATAACTAGCGTAACCGACTTGCGTTGCTGCTCCAACAATATTTATAAATAATATTTATAAAAACGGCCGAAAATACATTGCATATTGAGATTCCAGTAAATAAACCTTAGATCTACGTATGTACATAGGAAACTTCTAAATACCTTACATAACATACATTCTTGAATACATACATACGCTCTTACGAAGTACATATTAATAATTATCTATTAAATATACATATATATTATATGTATGTATATACTTATGTATACTCATTATACCTATTGCAGAACCCTTTATTTAAAAGATCCCAAATAAAGTATATACATATAATACATCTGCATGTGTTACAGCTACATATGTATGTATGTATTTACCTGCGTGTTTAATAAAATGCATTATACTGCAGAACCCTTTTTTCCTAATTTCTTGCGCAAGTGATTAGCGCTGCTAAGTTTTCTGTGGAAAAGAGTGAAAAGAGCCCAAATTAAGCAATTACGGAAAATTTCTTGCTACCTAAAGATTTTTTTACATGCTAAACAATGTTTCAGGAATTATTGTTATTTTTTGGAATATAGAAATTTCTGGCTCTCTGAGAATAACATACTTAGGTGGCTGTACTGTATCGTAGTTGATTTATAATTTGTAATAATCACTTGATATATAATAATATGTATCTATATAGATTTATTATTGGCAACTGTTCTCACTTCTTAATAACCGTTATAATTTTTGCACTTGACAGTTTAATGGAATGTAAATTTTTTGGTTTAGTTTAATAGTACAATGCCTCCATATTTAATTCGAAACGTCATCTGCTGATTATGAAAGTTGAAGTGGCATTGTTAGAATTGAATTGTCTTGCAATAGTTTCGTTGTATTTTTGGGTGAGACGAAGTCCGCCGGGCTGCTAGTTTGTGAATAAATATGAAAGTTTTGTATACCTTTTCAGGCTCAAACGACTGAACGGAATTGTTGAAAATTTAACACACAAATAATCTATACCCTACGTTAACACATAAGCTATATTTATGAAGAGTTCCCATATGTTGAACGAGTTATAGTCAATTAAATAAAAAAGTTAAGTCACATATTGCTATACAACGAATGGATAGATTTGGTTAAGGTTTGGCACATGTGCTTATAGCCCGTTATAAGGCTTACCATAGAATCAGGTTTTTAAGGGTAATGAAAGAGGATTAATAGAGTTTTAGTTCCCAAATATTTTGATAGAAGGGCACCACCTGTTTAAATGAAAATTAAGTTATATTAAAAAAATAAATAACATTGTACAAAATGAGAGCCAAACTAAAAGGTTTAAGTAAACTTTAATTTCAAAAATATTTTTTGAGGGTGGCACCTGTTTAAAAAATTAATAGAAATTATAAATCAAAAAGATTTTGCCATTTACTTAAAAAAATAATTAAGTGAAATTATTAAATTAAACGAAGTATCACGGCATGAGATCAAAGTAAGGTTTGAACAACTTTAATCATGAAAATGTGTTTAAAGACTTGTTTTCAAAATATTAATTTAACGAAATTTCTAAGCTTACTTAAATACTTATATAACAGTATTACTCTGAAACGAAAGCACTTAATGAAAACATTTTTGAAGAGGGTTGCCACTTCTTACAATTTTTAAATATAACTAAATTTATAAGATTATTGAAGTATTCCAATATTGGTTTTAACTAAAACAGATTTATGAAAACTTAATAACAATAATAATTAAATAATAATTTGGCGTTTAAATCATACGCTCCAACAATATGTGATGTGTGTTTTGATTTTGTATCACAAATTGAGGCACCTCCCTATTTTACGCCGACTCCGAACGGCAAATGATTTTTGTGAGAAGTTTCTTCGTGGTTGGACCCAATTTTATATATGTATATTAATTTTATAAAAAATTAGGGGCAATATAAAACGTTGCCTCCGTATACCTCTACAAGGTATAGCTCCCATACCGCGGATTGTTCAGATATGTGGTTGAAAATAGTCGAAAATATTCAATACTGTTATGCTGAAAATTCAGTTAAAAATTAAAGTAAATTTTTTTTATATACATAAAAGGTATGCATGCATGCCTCGTCCTAAAGAAGAAGTAAAAAATATTAAATATCGGTAATACTCTTTAGTATTTATCATTTTAATTGGAGAGTTTATTTTTATTATTTTGTATAGTATATAATTATAAAAAATTTAAATAAGTGGATTTCTTAAATATTTAAATTCTACTCTGTGTTTTGAAAATGAATATAAAAAGCAAAGAATATTGACTTACTGTATTGAATCCGCCATTTTGAATTTTTGATATTTGATTTTAGATTCGAAATCAACGACCCCAAAAACCTTTTTATACAAAGTTTCACGAAACTAGATTAGTTTCTTACATTTTATGGTCGCCAAATTCGAACGGCCATTTTGAATTTTTGCAATTTGATTTTAGATTTGTAATTAGCGACCCAAAATCCCCTGCAATACCAAGTTTTAGAAAAATCGATTAACTTCTTATACATATATTATGTCCGTTATGCTAAATCCGTCTTATTGAGTTTTTGAAATTTAATTTCAGATTCGAAATCGGCGACCCCAAAAGTTTTTTGGTTCAAAGTTTTACGAAAATCTATTAGCTTCTTATATCTATTTTCCGCCATATTAGATCCGCCATTTTGAAATTTTGCAATTTGATTTTAGATTCATAACCAGTAAACCCGAAAATAATAGGTAGCACAATTAAAAGTTGAAAATTTCCCATATCCTAGGAGTTATTAATGTTGGCCAAAATTTCTACCCAATGTTGCTCTTTCAGCGCAGACCCACTGTTAGCAAAACAGTCACCCTAGTAATCGGCGAATGCTAGCCATAATAATTATTACCAAAAAAAATATCGAGCTTGAGATCTAGGCTTTACTAACGGGAATTTCAATTCGATTTCGCTTTGTTTGATCTCAACTACAAATAGATAAGCTTCTTCTTCTTATCTCTTTTCATAGCCAAGTCGTTCAACCTTTTACGCTGTGGGCATAAATTTAGGAAAAATCTATTTCACTACATTTCAATTCAGCTCCACAGGTGATGGTTTAACTTATTGAATGCGCTCGTAAAATGTAAAATAAATAAATAGTTAGACCACAAAACACCAGCTGAGTTGCCAGTCTAAGTGCAATGCATAGCTCATTTTGGTCGCTTTTGCCTAAGTGGGGAATTTCGAAACGCCTTGTAACGGAGGAAGAAGACCACAGAAGCTCAAAAGAGCGCTACAAGCCTTACACACATACACACACACACACTTGCATTCAACAATATATGTAAATACACACACATACATACATACACATATAATACAACAAACGTAGCTGCGCGTAAAGCTCATAAAATCTAAGGTTTTTCTTGCATTGCGTTGCTGCAACGAAGGTGGGCAACAAGTGGGACAGCAACGACAAATACAAAGGTACGACGACGAATAGTGGCAATAAAACCGTTGGCCAAGGAATGCACTTGGCTCGATGTGTACGTGCAACAGAACCCGAAATTGTTATGCGACTCCATGCGCTGAGCTGAGCTGGCTGGCTGGCTGGCTGGCTGTTTGGCTTGACTGCCTGGTTGACGACGGGCTGTATTGGCTGTATTGACTGCGTTGGGCTGGGCTGGGCTGTGCTGGTTGGTGTAGGTTAACGGTCGGGTTGCGGAGTGTTCTTTGATTGCTTGGATAACGCGGTTGTTGTTGTATTTGCCGTTGCACTGAATTTAGGTCAACACACAACTACAACTACAATGTCTGTACATATACAATATTGTTGTTTTTGTCATCTTTATTTGCTGTCGCTTTATTTTTATTCCTACAAGTATTGCTGTCGCTTTGCTTTTGTCTTGTTTGATAGCCTCTGCTGTATTGTGGCCTTTTTTCATAAGTATGTGTGTGTGTGTGTGCTTGTAAGTCATCGCTTGTAACTCGATTTGTAATTCTTGTTCTGCCTTTAAAGTTTGTGCTTTTTTCCTTCTCATTCTTATTTCCACATTAATACATATGTACATACTTTGCCTCTTCATACCGCTTCCCCTCTATTCTCCTTTTTAATGCCGCTAATGGCTTTACAGGGAGTCTGACAAGCAAACCGACATACATACATACTATGTATGTACATAGAGCATTACGAAAGCCAATTTAATTTAGCCCAACCACCGAGTTTCTTTCCAATTATAAATGCTTATTTTTAATTTAATTGCGTAGTGGGGAAAGTTTTTATGGCTGCAAGGAATTAATCTACGGGGTACGCACTTCTTACTTCTGCTATTTTACCGCTTTAATTGAGGAATGAGAAAATTTGGAAGTTCCCTTAAGCCATATGAGTTTACATTTTATGTAAGTATGTGTGTGTGTGTCTGTTACACATTTCCTTTAATTTGATTTGGTCATTTGATCGCATGCGTTTTCATGGGAAAATGTGCTAGAATTTAAATTAGAAAGCTGATTTTTAAAATTGGAAAAATTAAAAGTTCCCCGCGATTCGAAACTTTATTTGTTATCGTAAAATTATAAACTACGTTAGGTATAACGTGGCGGATGGCCACTAGGGATGTCAAATCGAGATCCCAAGATAACGGTATTTTATGCGGAATTATTCAGTTTGTATCCCGGGATTGTTGAATATAATGGTTTTACATCAGATGCAACTATTTGTTTAAAGAAATAGATAATTTTTCCAATGGTGCAGAACGATGGTTCTCATCTGCTGTATTTGTAAGCAAAAAATTTAGGTGTTGCTTTAATTTTCTTTAAGATCACACTTTAATCAATACAAACAGTAACAGAAAATAGTTAGCTAGTATATTTCAACACAAAAAAGTACTTCGCTTATATTCGGGGAACGAACTTTGATTTGAGGGTCAGACTCTTGATTAAATCAGTTTTTATACATAAATAGTTTCAATTATTTATCTTAGATGCTTTATGTACAAACATTGTATAACTTTCGGAATTAAAGTGATTTCTTGTCGATCGCAAACAGTGGGCTAAAATAATTTAATAAAAACCAAAAAATAAAAAAAAATAATAATAATTGTACTAGTGGTACAAACACTTTCTACAAAACATTGAAGACTTACATTTGTAAAGTTTTATTTGCCTTTTGTTTAAAAAAAAACTGTATTTTGTTGTAAAAAATATTTCAATTACTAAACATAATAATGCTTTCTTAATGTTCTGCATTATAATACCATAATAGGCTGTTCAGACCATTAAATTCCTCCACTTGTTACATTTTTTAATAATCAATTTTACTTTCGGGACAATCCCAAATTCCCGCTATTTCCTATCGAACTTCCGAAACTCCCGGGATTAGTAAAATGCCCTAAATTTATAGGTAGGGATTACCGGCAATATTTTCAATAGATTGAGTAATGCAACGCAGCTGATCGCTTACGTATGCTGATCCCGAATTCGGCAAGCAATCGAAGATATCTGGATGTGGGCGTCTACTGCTCACACTCGCTTAAACAGGGTAGGAGCAAAGGCAATGTTCAATGATTTTTTTTTTGCCACGTTCCCATTCGGCAATAATCAGTTATAATATTTATCAGCAGGCGTGATAGGGACCGTTCCATATTAATTAGACTGAGGAATCGTTTTTTGAGCACTCTGGGCCAGAGCGGTAAATTCTTCGGTTTATTTTATCTGCTCAAAAACATTGACCTTCAACCAGAGTTAACAAAAAGATAGCGGTAAACCCGCATATGAGAGAGTTTCTCGATATATCGCTATGTACAGGAACACATATTGCAAACGTGCTGTAAACTTTTAAGTGTACTTATATAATAAGTACGGATACTGTTGTTAACATTTTATAAGGTTTGCAAAAATTAGTTCTGGACAACAGAATTTAAGACTAACATTTTTAACAAGTTTTTCGACTGGACAATTTGACCAATTCGTCTATTCCGCTTTTGAGTATGGAATTTTTAGCCTATTAAATTCTAAATACATACTAATAAAATGCTAGTTTGAAATTGCTAAAAATGTCCATTGATTTTTGAAAAACAAGAAATGATACTTGGTGGCTTTAAATATTATAGGCTGGTTAGACTGGCATTTTTTAAATACGTAAGATAAATTTTGGATAGTGTATTTCCGATTATTTTGAAAATTTTTCGGTTAATCATTTGATTAATCGAAATGAAAAAGTTGGTTTATTTTAACCGTTAACTAAAAGAAAATAACCGATTCTATTAATTGTGCCATGACTCTTCAGTAGTTGTTACGCCTAAGGAAAAATGAAATGATTTTATTATTATTTATATAAGTACATACTGTGCAAGATGAAATACAGCACTGATATGTATTTTGTTATTACAGGAAGTCCAATATAATTTAATTTCAAATTTCCGATTCCTTTGGAAAAAAATTCAATTCAAAATTTTCTTGTTCCGAAAAATTAAGCTTCAACAACCAAAACTAACAGTTTGTGGTTTGTTATGAACCGAAGAAATGCAAGCATAGGTTAGCAAGTTACGGCTAACTACCTATGATAAAAATCAAAAGTGCAACCCTGTTGCAGCTACCTGTTTAATCTACTTTAGTACTATGTAATTTTGAAGTCAGGTATAAACGTGATAACTCCATTTGCAACAAATTTAATTTAAAGTGTGTTAAAACTTGTCCAAGCTTAGGTTCTATTAAAAATTTGAACGATTGTCGTATTTAAAAGCAACTCATCGTTTAATGGTCAACCTTATGGCACGCAAGCTATTCGAAAAATCACAACACTTTGAATTGTTGTTTGTATGTAATATGTATATGTATTTATTTATGTAGCCTTCCAGTCCCTATATTACATAGTTTTAACTTAAAAATATATTCTACGTTTTATTGCATTTTGTTGTTGCCTTTGTTTTTCTATTGCTTAAGCTTTTGGCTTCTGCCGTTTCACAAAAATAACAAAGCACAAGTGCATACTCACCTCTCTACCTGCGAGACAAGCCGTTTGCTACTATGCGCAGGCGCAGAAGGTCTACGCTTCATAAATCACTACATTCGTTAGTATGTGCCCGTGTTTAATGTCTGGTCAGTTGGAAAGATCATCGAGGGTGCCTAAATTACTTAATGTATGGAGAGTATGGTTTTATATAATTATGACTATTTACTAATGTAAGCCATTTCAAATGAAATACATACTTCCTTCACACCGAGAGTATAATGGCTTTAAGGCCCTGAAAAAAAATTTAAAATTTCTCTTCAAAATAGATTTCTACTACCCGTCCAGAAGCTTCACCCCGTAATTACCTTTTTAAATTTGAGAAAGGAAACGCCATTGGGAACAAGGTCCTTACTGTAGTGTGGGTGGCCAATTTCTCTGAATCTGTTTGCTTTAGGCATGATCTTCGAAGCTTTAAATTTCTTTGGTGGCCTTACTCTCCTTTTTATCCACTGTACCGACTGTTGATTGTACTCCGGATCATACTGTCGAATGCAGGTCTCATCAACGGTTGCAATGCGGCTGGGAATTTCAACTCCAAAAAATTGTCCAACTCTCCAATCGTCGCCGCTTGTCAAGTGGTGCATAGTAGTCTAAAATGGTAAACTAGACGAGTAATATGACTCAACGAATTGTTTTTGCAAAGGATATTTATAAAATTAATTATTTAGATATATTATGATACATAGATATATTACGACGTTCATAATTCAAAATGGCGGATCCAATATGGCTTGCACGAAGGCTAATTCATATAAGATGGGTTTGGGCTAGGAGCTGTTTGAATTCGCTTTCTGGAGTGAACGTCAAAACTATGTTTTTTTTGTAATACTCACCGATTTTCACCGTCATTGTGCGTATAAATTGTTAGTGTGAATTTTTGTTGTTGTACGTTCAACACCACCTTATATGAATTCGCCTTGGTTTTTAGTTTCAATGAAATTTTATAGTTACAGATTTTTGGTTAGCTACTGTGACTGCTTTGTAATATTTCAAAAATACGTATTTAAAATCAAACTTTTAATGCTTGAGACACAATACCGGCGAACGGCGAATATTTCGTCGCGAACTTTCGCTGTCAAAACTCGAACACAATGACTTACATATAATATGAGAATGCACACAACCTATGCGAACAACGAATATTCGTTACGAGAGATTTACTTCTATAGTCGTTGCTGGCGACAGCGAAAAAATACAATCCGCTCATGGTTTTGAATCGAAGTTGAATAATTCTATATTAGTTTTTGATGGAAGTTACTAATTTAGTCATTTGTCAAATTTTACATTAGTGTTTTCCTGAGCGAAAGTTGCTGACGTCGTCGCTCTACTGAGCGAAAATTTGCCGTTCGCCGATATTGGGTATCAATAATAAAAATTTTATAATAAAGCTTAAGATGCAAAATTATTAAATTGTGGTTTCATCTTCGTCCCATTTTTTGCTGTTGCGTGTTTTAAAAGTGATAATTTATCCCGTGACCAGACATTTGCGCAGAGTAGCCGTAAATATTTACTGTCTTTAAGGGAAAGTCTGCAATATCTTGCCCGTTTATTGATTATGAAGAAACGATCGTTTTTATGATGATTCCAAGGCTTTCAATCAACTCTTCTGTATCTTCTTTACTCCAGTTATTTATACTATCTTTGAAAGACTATCAAAAAATCTTCTAGCACCGTAACCAAAATCCGTGACCAAAATGTACTAATTTATTTTTTGATAATTATTCTGCAATCTGTTGCAATTTAAATTCGTCGATCTTCTAGTTTTAATTTTTGAACTTTTCCTTCGGGAACTACCGTCATTTAGCGACTCAGGCGTGAGTTGTTTTCACAGGCCTCTCTCTCTATCGTCAAAATAAAATTTTATGAGTATATTGCGAATGAATATTCTTTAAACAAAAAACTTTTTCTGCGTATTTCCTCTTTTAAAAAGGAATTTTGCGAGATTTTCCAATTACCGTTGACATTGTGTTGGTGCTTCCAACAATTACCGTTAATGGATCAAATAAACAATGTAATGATCTCATGGATCTGTTATGTTTAGGTGTTGCACATTCCGTAATGCGGTCTCCTAGGAAAGTCAAGCCACCTTTCGAGAGGAGAGGAAAATCAAATTTCCTAGTGGGCAGTTGCGTCTAATAAAAAAATTATCGGACTTGTGTGATTTTCTTTCGCTGTCGTTCGCAGCTTTTCTAAGTCATTCTCATTCATTGTTGTTTCCCCATCCAAATAGCCTTTTTACACTTTCAGTTTATTGATGGGGTTGGCCAGTGAGTTTCTACAATATTTGCCCGCTGACTTCCCAAGCAGCGCCTGTTAAGCTACACATTTTAGCTGCTCTTTCTTATTTAATTGTGCCTGTGTTTGTTTTATTAATATTTTTTTTTGTTTTTGTAATTTGTTTATTCATCGCTGTAAGTAAAACGTAGAGCTCATAACGGGATTTGAAGAAATCATTTTATGGGCATGAGAGATTGTTTTTATTTAGTTTAACTACAAAGCAAGGAGGTAACAAATCGAAGGCAAAGCGGTAAGAAATGCTAAGTATAAGGCCAAAACAACAGCAAAAGCGACACAAAATACATAGAACCGTTCAACTTTGATGAGCAGCAGTGACTTTTGAAAAGGCTACCAAAAGCATAGACAAACAAAAGAATTAGAGACAGGTATTAGAGATTTTCACACAAAGCGCTAGCCAAAATAGTCATGTTGACTAGGCTGGTTTGCGGGATGGGTTTTATTTGTTAGCCTTTTCTAAATGCGAGAATTACGTAAGATGTTTATGCTGTGCATATTTCCTTGAGTTTTATTGATGTCACCAACAATGTGTAGAAAAAAAGGTCCAACAAATTTTTTTTATTGGAATTATGCGGTCATAGAAATATTTTTCGTAACATTTTTTTTCTTTTTTCCCCAAGTTATTTATTGTGTCTTTCTTACGAGAAACTAACAACACTTTTAAAACTAAAATCAATAGAAGATCTTTGCAGCGCTGCATGAGCGATGTAAATTTAAAACGCATTTCATTTAGTAGTGAATTTAATCGTAAGGATGTTTTGAGGGGCATAATAAATAGTTCATTAAATACAGGGACCGAAATCATTATGAGTTCTATCAAAAAAATTAATATTTAATCATTCTATTAGTATTTTTAAATTTCGCGCAATATTAATCAAAAGATTCTGAGTTTTATTTTTGTGTTCAGAAAAAAAAGGAAATCATATGTCGAGGTTTATTTTTTTGATCATAAATAAAACTCATTTTTATTTTTTGCATTCCTAATTGTTACCAAAAATAAAGATCATTTTATGAGTTTAATTTTTTTGTTCACAAAAAATTATAATTTTTTGAGTTTTATTTTTTCATCAAAAATCCAAAATAAAATTCTATTGTTCTATCTTTCAAAAATAAAAATTAACTTTTTAGTTTTATCTTTTTTTCGAACGAAAAACTCAAAACGTCATACGTCTTGTTTTATAATTTTTTTTTACAATTTTTATTTTGCTATACCATCGTCAGTATATGCACTCAAAACTAGCTTTCAATTATATAAATACATATGTACATATGTAGTATATAAAACATAAAAAAATATGATTAATAAGAAAAACGTTCAGTGGCTCCAAACGAAGCTCGTACAGTGTTTTTTTTTAATATTCACAATTATAATTTTTAGAGGTATCGCTCAAAAATTTTTAAATCATAACAGATTTATACATTGTGTTTTCGGCTGCATATGATGAAGCCGCATTTTTTTTGGCGTTCGGAAAGTGTAAGCTTCCGAGCCGCGGCTTGTTGAAGGAACTCTTAAATTTGTTGTGCGCACGATTGAGTTTGTTCTGTGACGTTTGGTTAACGGAATGATCGAAACGTCCGAGGTTCCGATCCATTTCCTGGCGTAGTGTGGGAACACCGAGTCTCCACGTCTGCACCCTCAGGGCGACGATGTCAAGCTTTCGAGCCGTTGCCTATTAGAGAAAGCTTTTCTATTTGTCTTTTGTTCGGATATTAGCAGGGAATACATATATATGTATGTATGTGACAAAAGTAGGACAAAGCCTTTAATTGTCTAGGGTAGTTATATTTCGGTAAATTTTTAGCAAGCTTATTCGCATAGTTAAATTGCCTCAATGAGTATTTTCTTTGCATTATCTCTATCTCATCTATCACCGTCTTAAGAGGAAAATATGCGGTATGTGGAAAGCTCTAAAACTCACAGCGACCTTATAATGTGATATGTTAATCATAAACATCGACATCATAAGGTCGCTGTGAATTTTGGAGCTTTCCACATACCGCATATTTTCCTCAAGATTTTATATTGCAGTCTTTTAATTCTATCTAGTGATTCGATTTCTAAGCTTAACTTACAAACTTGCGATTTGTAATTTAGTTTGTGTAAACTTTTTATCTATGTGTTTTTTGTAAGTGAGTCTTCTATCCAACGTAACCCCCAGGTAAGGAGAGAAATCTTACTGCGAAATAAGTTCATATTTTTTCCCGCTCTTTTGACATTTCGCTTCAGTAAGGTTTGCCATTTCATCATGGAAAGATATACGATCCAACAACGAGTCGAAATTATTAAAATTTACTACCGAAATTCGGAGTCAATGGCCTCAACTTTAAGAGCGCTACGACCAATTTACATATGGTCGTCGTCATTTCTGGCTGAATGGCTTCGTCAATAAGCAAAATATGCGCTTTGGACAGGCAGCAATCCACACGTACTCCATGAGTTATGTCATTGATTCATACCGAGGAATAAGTGCCTCTTTTTAGTGTAAATGTTACCTGTATACTCTTAGACTCATTGACTTTAATTCTCCAAATATTTAGCCGTTCTTGTACTACTTTTAAATTTTGCTGCAATAAGTGGCGAAAGATTTAACTGCGAATAGCACAGCTTTGCCAAATTTTGACTATAAGTGGGTAAGACCATGTCAAATGGCCAATAGTCGAAACCCAGCATTTTAACTTTTAATGCATTTTGTTTTCACAATTTTTACTTTATAATATATAACAAACTTCTTTTATGAGAAATATAAGATTTCACGATTTTTAAATGCGATATTTGGGGCTATAAAGAGAAATATATTTACTTCGCCAAAAAAATTTGAAAATCATAAACATTTGAGAATATACTACCACGGTCAAAGATGTATAACTACATTTACATACGCCCCAATATTTTAAGCTCTAGATAATCTTCTTTTACTGCAAAGCACTTTTCACTGCGTTTTACTAAGATTTCGATACCTTTAACAAAATAGTACAGAATTTTTCTTTCAAAATTTCCCATAACTCCTGACTTCACTTCGGTTCTATTATGTATTATTGTTGGGGAATGAGCTCTACGACCTTGAGATTTACGGGTGTTATACCCCATTTCGTGGAAGGAAACTCTTTAATCCAACTTTTGGCTTCGAACCTAATTTTCCGGACTTCATACTGTCATCCGCTGTGAGATATTCACCCAGGTGCCTTTTGCGTTTATGAAGCAGTGCAGGACACTGCCCCCATATATGGCTTGCAGTTTCTCTTCCTACTCTGCAGAATTACAGTTTAGCGAGCTGATAATTCAACCTGCAGTGCTCTGTAGGAATTCTTAGATTGTCCTTTGCTAAGCTCAAGCCTTATCCAAAACGTGTAAGGTTATAGGATCCCTTGAGAACTTCATCATTTTATTTGGTCAATCAGTATAAAGGGATCTGATGCCCTCTTTTTTGCAAATTTGTCCGCAATTTAGTTTTCTTCAACACCGATATGCCCCGGAATCTAGAAAACCTAAACTCGATTGGTCAGACCGGCTGAAAGTGATCAGCTTGTTAATTCACTTCATCTCCAGTTTTGCAGTTACCTGATAAAATTTAAGGTCCTTGCCTTACTTGGCAATTTTTCAGTCCCGGTGGTTGCGGGTGGTATTGAAGTACCACATCTTCAGTTAGTGAACGATCGCGTACTATTATTTTCCTAACCTCTCTTAATGCAGAATGAATTTTTTTCAGTGTTTAAAAAAAGCGTACCAAAGGTTCTAATAATTTTTCTGAAGGGAATTTTTACAGCCAGAAGAATTAGTTATCAAAATAAATTTATTTCAAAAAAACAAAGAGCATTAAAAGTAGACTTTAAGTTTGCAAATTAAATCAAATTGGTTCATCTTTGGGTAACGGTTTGCTGGTTCTGTCTCTGTCGTGAATTTACCTAAGTATTCATTTCATATTTCACCATAGGTGCGTGGAAAAGTGATTTGCGAAGAAATTCGCTAGTTAAGTAAAGCGAAATTTGAACAAAAGAAAAGTGACAATGTGATTTCAAACGAAGTTAATGTACCGGAACCAACTGTGCAAAGTATAATTAAACTATTTAAAAAAAATTGGAACTCTTATACTAAAAGAAAATGTGATACGTCGAAAATCAAAATTCACAGATCGCGCCATTCGTATATTAAATTCTATAATTAAACAAAATCACCGCTCTTTAGGACGAGAACGGACCCGAGTACCGTTGCATAAAATCCAGTGCTACTTGTATAAAGTATGGTAATAACCTAGCTTCAAAATTATGCCAATTTTTCATTGTTTTCCAAAGCTAAGAAACCCCCGTTATTAATTGTAGCTCAGAAGGAATAAAGTAGATTATATGGACAGCGCCAATGGGACAATATTATCTGCAGTAACAAAATCTAAGTTTGAGTTATGAGATTTTCCATTGCAGGTGATGCCCACAAATAAGAAGATCCATAAAATTTCCCGTTTTATGGTGTTGGGCTGCATGAGCTCCAAAGGCGTGGGCAAGTTTTTGTATTAATGGTACTGAGCTTAAAACTACACGGAAATTATGGAAGAAAATTTGCTTCCTTCGGTGGAGTCCCTTTCCAGTTTGGATGAATTTATATTCCGACATGACGTAGATCCAGCCCGCGCCACCATATTGAGTCTGTGTTGTCTACGGCAGAAGAATATAGAGGTTTTGAGTTGGCTGTCTGCTTGTCCAGATCTCAATCCTATTGTGTTTTTGTGACCTATTACACAAATACCTCTTTCATCCACAGACGACAGTTCAAGGAATAAAACAAAAAATCCAGAAAATGTGCGACTCGATTACACCAGCCGAGTGCAAGTCCTTAGTATTCACGATGCTATACTGATTGGAGGAAATAATGAAGGCGAAAGGAGACGCTACAAAATATTAATTTTATGTGTAAATCAGAAAAAATTCGTTCAAAACAAATTTCGACTATACGTATGTATCTATCTAATCCTTATTTCATATGCTATACCAATCTGAACTTATTTTTATTAAATTGTTTTTTATCTTTATTTTGCCGATCAAAAATAAGCGTTTCTCTGTGTTTTTAATTTTTCGATCACAATAATCGTAAAGAAATTTGCCGGCATTGAAAACAATACCATTTGTGATCGAAAAATATATATCACAAAATATCGATCAAATGTGATTGGAAATTTTTAAATCAAAGAAACAAATTTTTGATCAAAAAAATAAAATTCAAAAAATTTCGATAAAATATGAACGGAAAAATAAAAATCCAAGATTAACGATTTTTTTTTAACGAAACAATTAAAATAAAAAATAACGATCAAACTTGCTTGAAAAAATAAAATTGAAAAAATAACGGTAAAACTTGTTTGAAAAAATAAAAATACAAGAATAACTATTAGTTAAATTAATGTGGGTAATATCGTTTTGAGATTTGCTCTTCATTTTATAGTTCAGAACAGATAATGTTGGATCCACCTTGTTTTTAAATTTTTTTCTTGTCCGTCGCTTAATACGACTACATCGAAAATGGAGAGTTCAGATCGAGCAGTATTGTAGAACTTTATTAGTTCACTAGTTTTTTGGTTTAATTCTGCATAATTTCCTAATTATTATTTTCCCCCTTCTGATTCTAACGCCTTTTCCCAAGCTCTTTTTTAATTTGATCCAAAGACTTTCTGCTTTCTTTAGATTTGTTTTTCTTCTGCATGGCGTTCAACAACCGTTAACCCTGCATGTTGTGTTGTTGCTTGTGCCATAACTAATGTGATTTTTACATTACACGTCAAAGTGTTGTTGGTTTTCCCATTGGTTTCACTTGCATACTTTTCCTGCTCATCATGTCCGTGTAAGCGCTTTTGCCACACTCAATCATAAAGGAATGTATGCACACACACACATACACACACCCATTTAGACACACATAGTACCTACATATTTACATATTTACATTCATACATATCATTATGTATGCATACTTTTGTATATCCCCCCTCACCTTCGCCTTTGTCGACTACTTCATTTTCATTGTCTACCAGCAGCTAGCTCTATAGCGTCTTTGCTAGCTTGGTAGCCCTTTAATGGTTATTGTTTTTGCCTTTTCTTTCTTAATTCAGTTTTTCCATTCCATTCCATTCATTAGCTAATATTTATGACGGGACTTGCTAACGGTATTTTAAAGAAAAAGTACACACCCAAACAGCTTGCAACTACATACCTACATAAGTAGATAAAATAAGTAGATATGTATATCTAGTATATGTCAATATGTATTTATGTATGTGTCGTACAAATGCCTAAGATAACATTGGGTACCCGATTTTCAAAAAAAAACCAAGACTTCATTCTAGCCAATATTTTCCTGTGCATCTGTTAAAAGATAATAATATACATACATACATATTTAGTTATTTGCAGTGCTTAGATATTTTTAAAGGGTGTCACAAGCACAAATTTCTTTCAAACCCAAGAAAAATTATATATTCATATATATTTTTGTTTTTAATTACATTGAAGATAATCATACGCCTAATAGGCTTATCCCGAATGACCAATGTACATAATAAGGCCCATAGTTATCTGATTACTCGGACTATATTGGCCTACGACGCAATTGTAAATTGTCTTCATAACATCAATTTGTCTAATGAGGTAAAAAGATAAGTACGAGGCTTTTAATATTTGCGCCAGTCCAAATTTCATGAGTCCAGCTGATTTGAAATTAGATTTATTAGATTTTCAGTGTTCTTCCCATTCCACCAAAAGACGGATCTTGCAATATGTACTAACTACCGCGGGATCAGCCTTCTTATCATTTAACTAAGGTTCTATCGAGTATCGAGCGTGAAAGGCTGAAGCCAACCGTCAACGAATTAATTGGACCTTATCAGTGTGGCTTTAGACCTGGCAAATCTACCATCGACCAGATATTCACAATACACCAAATAGTGGAAAAGATCCGTGAGAAGAGGATCAACTTACTCCATCCATTTGTCGACTTTAAATCAGCTCTCAACATTACAAGAATAATCTGCCTACTTATATGCCGATATGGCTGGATTTGGTATCCCTGAAAAAGCTACATATATTTTATACCAAACGAGGTTTCAGACAGGAAAAAATAATTCGTGCTGCAGAATTACTTAAACGCGAGAGGCAGCATCTTTTTTATGGGTGTGCAACTGCTGGGTATGCTGATGACATCGACATCATCAGCCTCAACAACCAAGCTGTTAGTTCTGCCTTTTCCAAACTGGGTTTGGAGGTGAACGAGGGCAAATCGAAGTACGTCCAGCCATCAAATAAAAAGTCAGCGCATTCGCACTGTTTACAGTTAAAATTTTGGCAAATTAGAGGACTTTGTTTATCTTGGAACCAGCAGCAACACTTACGGTAATGTCTGTCTCGAAATCCAACGAAAAGTCTCTCTTTCCAAAAAGTACTACTTTGAGCTAAGCAGGCAATTGAGCAGTAAAGTCTTCTCTCGCAGAACGAAAAACCACGCGCTGAAGCATGGACACTGTCAGCATCGAATGAGACGGCCCCTTGAAGTCTTCGAGCGAAAGATTTTCCGAAAGATTTATGGACCTCCACGTCTTTGCACTGGCGAACACTGCAGACGATGGATCGATAAGCTGTATGAGCTTTGCCGCGCCATAGACATTGTTCAGCGTATTAAGATTCAGCGGCTACGTTGGCTAGGTCATGTTGTACTCGTGCGTATGGAAGAAAATGCTCCAGTCTTGAAAGTATTCACTGCGGTACCCTGTGGGCTTGTGGGGTCGCATTTAAAGAAGGAGGCTTCCTCTATGCTCGGAAGATCAAGTGGAGAAGAACTTTGGGTATCTAGCTGGCGTATCAGTAATCAAAGCGAAGATTGTCTGGCGCTCTAGGTGGTTAAAACGCCAATTGAACGGCGTCTCCGACCGTCATGTTAAAACTGTTTCTAATGTCCAGGAGCTAAACATTGTACAAAAACTGCCGTTTGGAATCATTTAAATAAGGCTGAATATAAAAAGAAGCACGATGTATAGGTATCTCCATCTGCGAATCGCTGCTGAATCGCAACAAAATCGATCCATTTCTAAAGCGGATGGTTACTGGCGATAAAAAGTGGGTAAATTACGACGTCTGGCGAAACCGAACGTAGTCGAAAGGTGTTCGGCGAGAGTGGTTGGTAATCATAGTAGCTCATAGTAGCTGTTCCCCTACGGTCAAACTCAATTCGGACCTGTACTGTCAAAAATTGGCCCATCTAAACGAAGCAATCGCGCAGAAGTGGCCAGCTTTGACCAATAGGACAACGCCAGACCACACACATCGATAGTGACTCGCCAGAAGCTCTGTGAGCTTGGTTGGGGCCTGTCACCAAGTGATTACTTCCTGTTTCTGTCGAGAACGAATGATTTTGCTGGAGAAAAATTCGGCTCAAGAAAAGCTTGTGAAACTCGACTATTCCATTTTTTGCTAATATCCGATCCGAACCTATGGATTCCTAAGCCTCTTTTTTTCATTAAGTATTCCTCAGGTCATTTTATTTACGCTCGAGCATATCGATGTAATAATTGTTGTCGATGAATAAAAAGCCAATTGGCTTTGCTGAGTGGGTAATCCCGATTCAAAAATGCATGAAAAATTAAAATTTCAAAGTTGATTTTTGGACGTTTTTGAATGCTTATGGCCCTCTATACGCTGGTTAGCATCAAATTTGAATAAACACAAACAAACAAACCACCCTTTATAAAAATTAGCATTTAAGTAAGTAGCACTAATGCTTTTGAATTCTACAAAGGCTTCCTTGACATAGCAGTAAAGTATTTTCCATTTTTTTTCTTTACATTTTCACTCGTTTAAATTTGCTTTTTCCTAAATGGGCTCAGTCATGGGAGAATTGCGCCAACCTTCCATTAAGTCATTCAACAGTGGAAAAAACAAAAACAACATCGCTGCTTTGTACGGGTATGTAACAGCACATTTTTGCTTTGCCTGCAACAAAACGGGAATGAGACATAACATTTATGGATTTTAGTTCCAGTCAACTTTTCCCCCCACTTCGGGTAGTGGATCTTATTCTTCACTTATTGCAGGCAAAATGACAATACAAGTATTGTACAGAAACTCTGTGAATGGCTGAATGAATAGCAGAAATGTCCATGAATGGGCTGGTGCAAAAAAAAAAATCACCGTAAGAATTAAAGGCTACCAAGATGTCATGCTGCGGGACGAATATTCAATTTTCGCGAATTGTGTTAATAGGAACTGGCTGTTTAGCTGTAAAATGTGCACTTCCGCTATTGTGGCTTAGATACGGTTTACAAAATTAGAGAAACAATTTAACAACAACATTGCTTGCACATTGGGCTAAAGTGACGTTGAAATGTTGGGGTTACTTTTGCAAATTTTTTTAAGAAATGCAGTATCTACGGTACCAGTACGCGAAGCTTTGTTTTATGGTAAGGTGTTTAGCATTTATTATATTTTAAAAAATTTTTCAAAATTTAATTGAATTCCCTAGATAGTGGAGTGAAAATATCTATTTTTCACCATTTCACGAAAAGTGTGCATTCTGTATTCAAGTAAATATGATCTTCAAAATGAACCAAACAAATACAGTGAATATTAAAGTTATTTATATTAGAGTAAAAGTACTCGTTTTTTAAGTGCATTATTGTTTTAATAGAAAATATTAATTACAATGAATTACGAAATGTTACTAGTCATACAATTCAAAATCTGACCGATTAGATTTCTGAAAGTTATAAACTATAGATGATAGTTGCTTTTGCACGTGAAATGTGGACTCTGGTAATGTATCGGGTGATTTATTGAGAGATATATTATTTTTAGTAGAGATTCTATGACAGATTGCGCGTGTGTCTGCCCAATTGTTATTCAGTAATTTTTTCACATTCCACTATAGAGAAATACTTAGCCCGGCACCATTTCAGTCTTTGGCCTCTTGAAGAAAATCAATCCACTGTTTTCGGTCAAAATTTTGTTCAGCGATGGTGCAAATTTCACTCTTAAAGCCTGCATCAATAAACATTACTGTATTCGGTCTGAAAAATAACTAGAACAAGTTTAAGAGCTGCCATTACATCCAGAAAAAGCAACAGTGCCTGAAGCTATGACTTTGTGCCTGAAGCTATGACTTTGTTGCGAGGTCAATTCGGTAAACAGTTAACTTCACATTTCAGACCGGTGAATTCATACCTGTAAACCTTTTTCTTTGGGGCTATGGAGAAGTCGGCAACGATTGAGTAATAGGAAAGCTCTAACGGATGAGAAATACCTTTATAAATGTTCGAAAGGGGCGTCGAAGTTACGGCCAAAATTTGAGTGAAATAATCTTTAAGAAATAAATGAAAATAATAATTTTTTTATGTACTAATAAAAATTACCCAATAAATTAGAATTTTAATTTAGTCTATGTTCAATGATAGCTTAATGAAATGTTAATGCTCTGTGTGAAGGATATCGATATGAAAAGTATTTCCAAAATAGGGGTTGTACTCTTGTACTGAAAAAACAAAAGAACCTAATAAAATGTTTGCTTATTTTGATGTAATGATTTCTTCAAATTGCAATATTTTCCACCGGTTGAGTACAGGTGTGTTTAAAATTAATAAAACACAACATAAATTGAAATATTTTGTCTCCAAAAGTAGTAAAAATTTCTTAACTGCCATTTTATTCTAATTTTCTTTATTTTGATAGCAGTTTTTCTTCAATCCAGATTAACTGTTAGTGTAGTTTAAAATTGTGATTTTTTGAAATTCATGCATAAAAGATTTTTTAATATCGATATTGTTCATATCGCGCCGAACATAATCGGCATATTGATTTCACATGCAATGGGTTATGTCGATACCTCCATAAGCATCGATCATTCCGAGTACCAAAATTTGACTTTTTTTGATGTGCAAAAAGAAGTTTGAGAAGTTAGCTAAATTTCAATTTGTTTATAAAATTGTACACGTATTATTTGTAAATCATATTAATATTTGTTTCGGAATTTACATCATCCAAATGGAGCATTTTTAGTAGCACCCTTCATTTCATTAAATACATATTTTCTGAACTAATTTAATAATATTTTTTAATAAGTTTTTTAAAAAAAAAGAAGCTTTCAATTTCTTGGGTATAGCTTCAAAGTTCTAAAGTATCCTCCAAAGGTATAAAAAATTTTTGGAATTAAATTTTTTACTTATTTTAATTATAAACGTAAAATAAAAAATTATCTTTTCAAAATATTGGGCCCGTTTTAATACAGGGGTTTTCAATAGGAACGCTACAAAAGTTTTTATAAATAAAACAAAAACGGTTTGGGATATGAATTAAATTCTTTATTCCTGAGAAAGTACATTCGATGCCATTATGTATGGAACTCGATTTCTTTTGCATGGGCACCACGGGCACGCTTGCAGAAGTCCAGACGCTGAACGCAATTGTCGACGGTTTTCAAGCATAAATCGGCCGATACTTCTGCAATTTCACGCCGCTGGCTTGTTGGCATAGACTATAGACTTGACGTAGCCCCACAGGAAATAGTCTAATGGCGTCAAATCGCCGTTCACCAAACTTGGTTTTCAATAAATCGATTGTGACATTCGCTGTATGGCTTGTGGCTTGTGGCGCCGTCCTGTTGGAACCACATATTGTCCAAGTCCATATCATCCAATTCCGGCCAAAAATATTCTGTTATCATTGAGCGGTAGCGATTCCCATTCACAGTAACGTGCCGGTCTTGATCATCACGGAAGGAGTACGGCCCAATGACGCCGCCGGCCCATAAACCGCATCAAACCGTAATTTTTTCGGGATGCGATTTTGACTCATGGAGTAGGTGTGAATTGCTGCCTGTCCAATAACGCATATTTTGCTTATTGACGAAGCCATTCAGCCTGAAATGAGCCTCATCGCTGAAGATGATTTTTCGATGAAAATCCGGATCATTTTCAAGTTGTTGCTCAGCCCAATTCACGAACATACGATGATTCTGGTGGTCAAGGGGCTTCAGTTCTTGCGTCAATTTGATCTTGTAAGGATGTAGACCGAGATCTTTTCGCAAAATTCGCCACAACGACGTCACAGAGATGCCCAACGCTTGAGAACGACATGTGAGAGACTGATTTGGGTCTTCCTTAATTGATGCGTTAGCGGCAGCAATATTCTCGACACTACGGGCACTTCTTTGCCTTACTGGCACGGGAACATTTTGTACTGTGCCTGTAGATTCAAATTTTTCCACTAGACGCTCAATTGATGATCTGGCAGGGCGATTACGACGACCATAAATTGGACGTAGCGCTCTTAAAGTTGAGGCCATTGACTCCGAATTTCGGTAGTAAATTTTAATAATTTCGACTCGTTGTTGGATCGTATATCTTTCCATGATGAAATGGCAAACCTTACTAAAGAGGAATGTCAAAAGAGCGGGGAAAAATATGGCGTCGTTTGCTGTCACTATCGATCTACTTTTGTAGCGTCGCTATTGAAAACCCCGTTATATATCCTGGATAAAATTTCCTTTAGTTTCAAAGGCAACCAGATTTATTTAGTGCTATTTAAGAACGAAAAATATATATTTAAAAATAGTATGCAAATAATAACGGATTAGGTGTTAAACTGGGCAAGGAGTTAAGAGTATTAGACCTTGCGACTTCCTCCACAGCTGTCATGTTATGGTGTGCAATGAGATTTTTTAACCTTTCGCTAATTTTCACTTACGCCTCAGCGGAAAAGAAAGACGTTGTGACCAAATACCGCTTCTATGAGCGTCCTTGGAGGTTTGAATACCAGAGCAGGAGGAGAAGGGATATTTGATAATACAGTCGGTAAATTCAGTTAACACAACGAATCATCGGCTAACAGGCAGGATGATCGGGGCTTCTTTGAGAGTATGACAGTATGTAGTTCCATTTTCTACCATAAAAAGAAGTATCAAGCTATCTCCTGGTGGAAAAACGAAAACTGCAGTTCCTGATTGAATGCCACCAAACTGGCGTACAGGCAGGCTCTGAACAACATTCACCGTGAGACAATCACCATCTTCATGAACTCTCGCTCTGGGAATGCTTTTATTGGTGTCAAACCCACTCCAATTGCAGACGAAGAGTTTCCCCTGCCTCGAGAGCCCCGCGTCACTCTGACTCAATTAAAGTGTGTATACTATAGCAGACTCAACTCCTACTGAATCAGTAATCGTTAATGAATGTCCGACATGTGGAGAATCTCCGCATGACATCAACCGCCAATACACATAATTCAACACTCATCTCATCTTAACCCCCTCTTCTTTTGGTCCAACCCTGTCGAAACAACATCTTTCTTCGGTCTCCCCTTAGATTAGTTTGAAGATAACAACCATGGGTAAGCTGATCTAGCAGGTGTAGCAAGTCTGCACAACAACAACAACATAAAATACAATCAAATGAAGCATCAGAAGGTCTACTGCACGCTTAAGATTTTATACATTGCAGAAATGCAGTAGGAAAGTCAAGACAAACTAATTTTCAATTACGACTCTGTGACTTTTTCGAAAGTTTTCGAAAAACAGAGTAAATATAGTCAATCAAAATGGCTAGATTCAAAACTTTAGGTCTATAGGCAAAGCTCAACTTTGCATTGACTGCGTGCTCAAAAATTGTTGAGACAGTCGACAGCTTTTAAATAGGCCTATAATTCCTAACGTCATCTTTATTGTCACTTTTAAAGATGGGCGTTATAGAAGTGAGCTTCCATACGTCAATGAAACTTCCGGACGATAAAAAATTGTTGAAAATTCAAATCAAATTAAAAGATAAATTAAAGCAGGACAATTTTTTATCAAAACAATTTATGAAATCAGTTTGTGAATAGGACTTCAATTTAGAGAAAGCATAACAAATATCCTAACATTAAAGGCATAGAACAGGGTAGTCCAAAGAGTAGTTTAGGCTAGAGGAAAAGTCACACGGATTACTATGGTCTTTATTAACAAAATTCGATTTAAAAAATTCAGTAAATAAATGTGTTGCGTCACTTTAGGTTCACGCATAATTATTATCGAAAAAGTTGCCGGTGGGAACACTAGCATAGCTCCTTTTGGATTTTATGTGATTTCAGAATTAGAAGTATTAGAATATCACATGTGTAATAGCTACGATCGAAAAACAGTGCCGTTTTTTTTTGTACGGGGCTGATGTACTCTAATTTGCATATTTTACATACATACATAGTTTATATTGACATCTAATGCCACCTTCGCGCATTCAATTGAAACTGGATCTGCCATAAAAATTACGCTCACATTTTTCAATAGGAATTGAAAGGCTTTGAGGAGGACAAGCTACGAAACCACTTTACAAGTTGCCAATGACAAAATGACGAAACTTGAATTTTTCAATAATTTCAAATGCCGTAAGTATCTACATATGTATGTATGTATATTTAAAAAAAACAAAAAAAAACCTACGTAAGGTAGGTACAGAAATTGAAAAAGTTTTGAACGCCGGATAAGGCTACGCACACAAATGCACCCACTTTACATACAAAGTTATGTCTATGAATACTTGCACCCTAGTTATAAAAATTTAGTAATAAAAACAAAAGCTAACAGGAGCTGAACAATTTTTTTTTCTATTTTCAACTATTTATTTCTGTTTTTTGAGTGAGCCAAGTGAAAACCAGTTTTTCAATACCAAAGTCAATACGATGAAGCAACGCAACTGGGTAAAAATACTCGTTCACAACAACAAATAAATTACCCACATAAAAATCTACACACAATTATAAATATATACTTAAAAATTTTATGTAAAGTCAGCTCTATGAATAGTCAACAGAGAGTCAAGTTTTTTTTTGTTGTTGTTGTATTTCTATGGAGCTCAAGCTGCTGGAGTTCGCCTAAAGCTTGCAACACTTTGGCATTAGAATCCCACGCAAAATTACAAAAACCACACATCAAAAAGTAATTGACGACAACAAAAATCTACAAGGCGCTTTGGAAATATGTAAGAGGAAACAAAAACAACAACAAGAATAGCAGCATTTAACAGCAACTCAGCGGCACCAACGAAGGCTACATTGACTAACCGATGGCCTGACTGACGACGACTAGGCTGATTGCAAAGTCAACTTGGAAGCGTCTTGAACGAAAAACCCCTACGCAAAAGGTTACACAATCGAAGTGAGTAACAAGCGTGCTGTGAGGAGGGAAGAAGAAGCTCACCATGAGCAGCAACTAGCTTGAAGATTTGTTAAAGAGCTGACTTTGTTGGTGTTGTTGCTGTTAAAGCTGTATAAGAAGAAGGTTTGTAGACTAAGCTTTTGTTAGATTGATAGATGTAATTGTTGTTTTTGAAAACTGCTGCCGAAATGGAAATTTTTTGAAGAAAAGATTGCCTTGCGAAGCATTCCAGCTTTTTTTTTTTAATCGACGATAGGGATCTGGACAATTAAGTAGAGTAAGGGAGATGCAACATCCAGAAAAAGCTTCCCTGCTGGAAGTCAGCACTACACGGGCTCACCGTTATATTGGAGAAAATAAAGAAGATAACGGCCATAACCGAATGTTACATACCGACCTGTATACTATTTGCTCTAACAACAAGTATAGGTTAAACATGGAAAGGGCATTTATTCTAAACAACTAGTACCCAATAAAACGTTCCATCTATCTGTGCATTATAGTATCTTCCAAGTCGAACTAGCGCCAAAACTAAACCGCTTTTAAATGCATATGATCGAAAGAAGTAACAGCTCTGAAAGCGCTTGACTCTGTCTCAACCACAGCCAAAACTATAGCTCGCTGTGACAGATATCTGAACGAAATGGCTGCACCTGCAAAGAATGGCACTTTCGCTCAACTTTAGCCTTCCTGGTAGGGTTTATGCATACCGCTCACTGTTAAGGAAACCATCGCATCAAAAAGTGCGGAAAGATGGAAACTTCTTGACACCTGGTAACACAACATACACTCGAACGGGACGCTAAGCGGTCACAATAGCTCTACATGCTGAGCAGAAGAGAGCTATCCATTACCATTGGGCTACTGATAGATCACATACCAAGTGGCTGTTCTTAAGCATACGCTGTGCGAGTGTCCCTAACTATGGAGAACAAAAATAAAATTCATGAGCTCGGAACTCTTTGATGATCGCAGTGACCTAGCTGGATTGGGGCACGGCAATTACTTAGATTCGTAGACTCCATGCGATGTTTTAAGCATAATGGGGAACGGAGGTCCAAGTGGTATCACAACGGGCACAATTACGGCCTTAGGGATTTCGGTTAATAATCTGCCTAACACTTCAAGCTAACCTAAGCTAGCCTATAGGTACTATCGTGCTTGATGCCAGTACTACGAAATGAAAGGTTAGAAACAGTCTTTTGTATTAGTATTCTCGGCCCTCCAGAACGGTCTGTTACTTTCTCAAATCCAACGGAACAGCGTCCAAAGTGGCTACGGAATGTAAAAGGACTCTCAACCTGGAAGGTGATGGAAATGCCCGTGGTAAATGCTGCTCCGCACGTGTTGATATTTCTAACTTCCTGCAAACATACTTAGTTAAAGACTCATCGAGACGTGAGCCATAGAGCCCAGTTGTCAGACTACGAGAAAAGTTTTGCCAAAGGTTGAAGTAAAGCTATCCAAAGCTCTGATTCGCCTTGAACGCGTCACTCTCCCACTAAAAATCGGAGTAATAACTGGATACTACCTTATGGGCGCACACATGGGAAGAGGTTCGGATACCCAACCAATGACTTTTGTTGCAGTTCCAGGGACGAAGTGGAGAGTATTGAACACTACCCCTGTTACGGTAACCCTCCGGCTCGAACGCAACCAAGTACTTTTTGGATTGTTTGCCCGACCTAAACTTAGCGAACATTGTCGACTTTCTGTGCTATATAAAGCGCACTCGGTGGTCCATCTTTTAATGGAAGGAGGAGATAAATAGCTTTAGCGGTATCATAAACCTAACCTATTACCCACTAGGGTTTTATGAAGTATTGGAGTCAGGGTGTACCATCTCAACTTTAGCCTTCATTAATATATAAATTCTATTTCTAACAGTATTTTCTATTCTAAGACATTGTAAAGCCAATCTGCGACGGGACATAATAAAGGCCAAGCTATTAAGGCCGACCTCCTTGATTGCAGCGCACCTGTTAAGCTCTGTTTTGAATTCGTTACAAAAATTAAATAAATATTTATGTGCAGCAGTATTGTAACCATATTGTTTTTGTTTTTTTGCCAACCTAAACCGAATTGTTGGCTCGTTTGTATGCTTCACTTGTTGGCATTCCGACGCGTACGGAGATTTGCATGCCAAAATGCGCGCAGGGAAAAAGTTAAAAACAGTTGAAAAAATGCATAATAATACAAATGTATTAAAGACAAATTTAAAAAATTTGTGACGGTGCAACTTGGAAATTTGTCAAAGCATTTAACTATGGGCAGCAATACTCGCAACATAACAACGAAAACCACAAGAGAAACTGAAACTAAGCTAAAAAAATATTGGCGGTATGCAATATGCAATGCCATTTAAAAGCTAAAGAGGGGAATTAAGGAGAACTAAAATGAAAAAAATTTAAGTAAAATAACAAAAAAAGAACTCTTGCATTGTTGGACTTAACGTTGTAGTCGTGGGAAAGTCGATGGAGTGAATGCTGCAAAGAGCAAAGATAGCCGCTATAACTCCGAGCCGAGAACGGATCTAGTGCATGCGAAGCCATGACTAGTGTCATTTACAATACATAAAGTCAATCATTTGATATGGTAAATAAAGCAAATGCGTATCTCACTCCCCTTTCGACTGCTCCGAAAGGTTATGTTATTAAACCAATATTGAGGCCACAAAAACATGACACAGAATTGCTTAGCCGGCAAACTGGCAAAGAGCGGTGCTCCCTCAAAGGTATTACCAAGCGGTTACTATTTGTCAGATGGATAACAGGTCAACGATCGTTGCGCGAAAATATGATATTTATAGGAATCTTGGCTGTGCATAGCTCATTTTCAAATTTTTTACATATATTTGGTAGGTATGAGAATAGGAGAGGCATGGACGCTATCAATATCGGATGAGATGGCCCTTGGAGTGTTAGAGAAAAAAATTTAAAAAAAAAATAGTACTATAAGACACTGGCAATGAAAGTAATTCAAAGCAATTTTTGGAAATGATTGAAAAATTAAAAACATGGCATATAAAAAGTCCGAAAAAAATAGTTCCCATTGTTAATCGATTAGACTCAAAAGTTGCGGAATGAATGGTAGTTTGTTAAATGAAATGTTCCAGAAAATCGATCAGTACGTGTTATTTGGAAATCAACATTTGGTATTGAACAATTTTTAACTTTATAGAAATATGGATTTAAAATTTTTTAAATTTTATATTCCGAAAACTTACAAATGAAACAAGAATTAAATTAAGGTCCAAATTGCAAAATTATGGGCATAAAAAAGCGGAACGATGTTCGTCAAAAATTAATATCACAGTCACATGCACACACACACACACACACGTGCACACACGGGGAATTTCGCCCCACATTGTTGGTTACCCTTTTACACCCCAGACTTCCAGCGATCGTTTTTAGCTATCTTATACACAGACTACAAATGTTTTTGGCTTAGTTAGTGTGCGTTTGTGAAATAAATTTGCTTTGGTTGCGTGACTCTAAGCTAAATTTGCGGCATTGCATGCCACACTCCTATTTCAAGTCCTCCACCCCTGCACATTACTCTCAGTTCCGTTGACTATTACAATCGCTAGCTCTGTTTGCCGAGTTCGATTGCGTTGGAAAATTAGTGAGCATTGCGACCATCCCGTAGTCGTTACTCACTCTCCTCCAGCAATTGTGGTAGTTGCTCTTGAGAGTTGATGTTGGTTTGCGTCGCTGCTTCTATTTCGCACTCTGCACTTGCTACGCTTCAGCGATTGAGGAGCTGGTAAAACCCCCATCGTTAGCTGTATGTAGAAATAAATCGCGTTTTCGTTTGTGTTTACTATAACATTTTATATGCCTGATCATTTGTGCATTACTTATGCGCCATACAGGCACTTCGTCAACAGTCCAACAATAAGTGCTAAGTAACCCCAATGCGACTAAGCTAACTGGTCTCTAGTATTTGTAGCGAGTCGCTAGCCACTCTTTATAAGGCAATGTTGCCAATTTTCTCATTTTTCTCATTTTCTCATTTAGAGGGTATGCAAGTGTTCCGCACTCAATGCGGTCCTAATTTTCTTGGATGCTATTATGGTTGTTATACACCCAAATCGCAGTGATCTTGGGAACAGCGTAATTTTTAAAAATCGGCTATCATTTCTTCTTAATGTTCTCACCGAGATCTGGAGGTGTCTGAGGGCAATGGCGAAAGCTTTAGTAAGCACAAGAAATAAGTGGCATGTCCAGTCAGTGTTGGAACTTCGGAGTTTATACTACAGCAAGTCCAAGGAATAATTAATAAAACTCCTTCAACATTTTTTTAAATAAATTTCAAGACTGCGTTTCAATTTCATTACTCGTCGGGTTGTTCATACAAACATCCGGCACAAGTCCTATGTGATGGGTTGATTGAAGCCCTCAAATCTCGTGAGAAAAGTACGGACAAATTCAAGCATCTTAAAATTGTAAATAATTCTTGGGTTTTTTCTTGCGAAAAAAATTGTGACTCATAGAGTCGGAATTGGTCAATTGGTCAACGGGCTTTCGCGAGCAGTCAAAAATTCATTTTAACAAGATCTCTCGTTTATGATTCCTAGGTATTCCAAGAAACTTGATACTTCGTTTTAAGCTATCAGCTGATTTTCAGAGCAACCATCTTACCTGGAAAAGTGTCGCAGGGCAGAAAGTGCGCATTTTTTGCCTTATTTCAGTGTCGCATTTTAAAAAACAAATACAGAATTTTCTCACATGCTTGTATTTATTTTAGAATCGAACACGTAAAAATAAGAGGGCAGTGAAAATGCGAAATTTTTTTGGAGTAGAAACGAAATCTTCATTAATGTTACTGTCGTTTGGCATTTAGCCTGACACATTTGCGGCACTGTCAAATATAAGATGTCACACTAGTTATCTATTTTCTATACTTTAATTCTTTTTAATCTTCGAAATTCTATTTTGTTTAACCAATGAGCATGTGTGTGCATATGTATACCCTCTAATTGCTGCTTATTTTTCTGTTTTTTTCTTAATCTGCCTGTGTACGGATGTGCTTATATTTCACACTTAGATATTTTCCGCCTTTACTCACTTCAATCTCCTTCGACCCTTCTTTTGATAAATTACTGAGCATTAGTTTCCTTTAAATGAGCCTCTCACACCAGTATCTGTCTAATGATCTTAATGCAAGTGCGCGCGATAATTTTAAATGAGTTTTGATTTCTGAGGATACGCCCCTTAAATTGCTTGGTGAACTCCAAGAGATAGCAGAGGGATTTAAAGATAAGAAAGGAAAGTAAGAGCATCGGAAAGCCAGTGAATGTTTACGTTACCATGATTGGAATATAAAGATGTAAATGAACAGAAGATAGCATGAAATTTGTGCCATTCATCGTTCGCGCCTTATATTTATTAAATTTGATATACTTTTGTACTGAAACCATTTATTTAAAAAAGACTTGGCTTCAACCAAAGTGTATGAACAAAGTGCATTAAATAGAGACAGCTTTGTCATTCGGCAGTCCTGTTATATTCATCTTTTTTTTTAAATAGTTAACCCTTAAATGAAATATTGATTTTGAATTTTCAAACACGAAATTCAATTTGACGAAAAGAACAGCAGAATTGAGTTAAGCTCCAAAAATATGAAGATAAAAACTTTTTGTGGGTTAATCTTCACAGACTCTTCAAAAATACATACGAATGTTCGCGTGATTTTAACGTTGCAGATTTAAATTATGGAAAATTAAGAAGAATATAAAAATTTGGAGGGTGTTCAATGTATTTTGTGTTTTAAATGAAATCACATAAGCAAGCTGAATTCCCTAAACAAATTTAACTTAATAGGGGAAATTTCGAATTAACCTTCACCAATCAATTGGGCGGAAAAAACCAAATCAGATTTGTTATCCACAATTTTATATGTTAAAAAATGCCTTAATTTATTGAATGGGAAAGCTATAAACAATATTCCGAATTTTCATATTCTTAGGATATACAATATTACGAAACACTTTGATTTTAAAATTTTAACCTATGTATGTCCTAATTTAGATTATTACTGATCCTATTGTTGCAGGGATCATTTATTGGATAAAGGCAATGGAAACAAGCTTTTGACATGTCTGTTTAACTTAATAAAACTGCCGTCAGTATCCAACACACATTGTTCCATGCAAGGCGAATTCAAATAAGGTTGTGTTACAAGTACAACTACAAAATTCCAATGTATTTGGTTTTTTTCTATTGCATAATACTTGTCAAAATTTGAACGCTCAGACGCAAAAGCAAAAACAAAATACTAGTAAGGCGAATAAAAAAATTAAATCGGGCGCTATACTAATATCATCTTATATGAATTCGCCTAGGTTCTATGCACATAGGGTAATTTTGCGAGTGAAATGTCAAAATCTGAATTCGCCCAGTATTGTTTATGTATTTTGTTTTTGTGAACAAAACAACCCATCGAATCGGGTTTATCTTAAAAAAACCAAAATTAGGTATGCCGCGCTCTTGTTGTTTCACAAATGCTTCATTAAAAAGAAACAGCCCATTGAATTTTAGTATATAACAAATGTTAATGTAATAATGTTCAAAAATTGATATCTATCTATCTTGCAATATCACTACACTGATCGGCTAAGAGTCCATTATCCCGCAGGCTGTAATGCAATGGTTGTCCATTGTGTGTAAGGCCTCGGAAGAATGAACGATAAAGGATAAAGGGTAAAAGGTAATGATGGGACTACAATTCTCCTCCACAAATCTTCCAGAATCTTAAATGAATAAGCTTGTCGAGAGATGATAGAGAATGGACGTTTTCCTCTCTCAATATATCTGACCCACAAATGCTCAATCTCGGTCTAGCAAAAGCAGAACAGATATGTACATAGAAAATGTTCTGTGCTATCCCTGTCCTCCACCCAAAATAAGAACATTAGGTAATCGGTTATCATCCCCACCAAGGCTTCTTCTACCCACTCTGAGTTAAAAGCAATTTCACCACCACCCTCTCCGGTCTTTTTATGAGGCATGAGGTTATTTTAAAAGTGTCGGTGATCTTATTCATATATTATCTTCTTCCCTAATGTACCTGGGAGTTCCTGCCCTACTTGGCCTTAAAATTGATTGCGGTCCAATTGTGTACTTCAGTTTGTCACCTTGAACACCGCAGTGTTCCGGTCCCAACATGAGTTCAAGCTATATTGCAACCGAGTTCGGCCTCAACTTAGTTCCTTCGACAATTCTGGAGGTGGCTTTCGATGAGTGATGAACGAATGAAACTTTTCTCAATCTAAAGAGAAAGACACTTTGCATTGTTTAGTAGATGTTCCTGCATGCAGCCAGACCATGAGTTATGAAATTGAAACGGCTTGTATGGAACAGTTCGAAACGTGGATAAAGAAGAGACTATGCGTCACCTACTCTAGCCAGTCGAAGATCTAAAACGCTGAGTAAATATATAAATAATGAGCGAGTGGGACGATCTTGTGGAATAGAAATTACGAACCTGAGAAGTTTCCTACATAGTACAAAGTAGTTTTTAGGAGAACATGTGACAAGACAATCGGGCGATAAGCATAAGCTCTACTTGTCGCCGTAAAGGCGTACAGACCTCCTTGGAGGGTTTGAGGGGGTGGATATATCAATGGACAACACCGTCATGATACTGTTGAAAACCAGACGGGCATTGGCCTCTTATTGGTTTTGTGCTTGCGAGGTGTTTGGTCGTGTCAAGGGAATGCTCATGTAGGGCGCTTAGAAAAGGCTGGGTCCATGTCTTAGCGAAATATCCGATGTGCTCACATATTAAGGATCTTGGGGAATCGGCATTAGTTGCAAAGGGGAAATGTTATGCTTTAGTGGACGGTTGCACACTGGTCGCAATGCCAACTCTCTCCCATACACAACCAAGTGTTGGTACGAGGTGCAGGTCAGCAGTACAGAGCTGTACGGAAGCTCAACTGGTATTGGGCACGAAGTCTCATCGGAGACTGAAATCAGGCACCTTCTGGAAAACAAGAGCCTTCAGAACGGGTTCCGCTTTGTTCTTGGGTACAGGCCACGGGAAGTATTGTGGTGGTTGTGGTTATTACCCAAATGCGGGTAGACCAGCGACGTTAAGTTTCATTGCAACCAGGTAACCGGACCTAAGGTAAGACATATATTTTAGATTGGCCTCGAACCATACCTACTAAAATGATAAGTCTGTCTATTGAACACACCGATTGGTACCGAGAATGCTAGTGCACCTCAGAGCTTGTCCGAATTTTCGTCAAATTTTCAACAAAAAAAATACTATACGAACTTAGCAAATACTTGGAATGTGTTCGTTCGTAGCAAATCGGACTCACTGGTAGCTTTTTCGTAAAACCTCCAAAATTCAGCAATAACGCTTAGATTCCGCTGTGCATGAGATTCATGTGCCGACACTTCATTTAAGGTCAGTGTTTTTATGAGCACTCGATTGAAAGTGCTCAGTAATAGTTAAGTGCATAGATAATGAATGCAACCAAGTAAAAAAGAAGTTCCAAAAATGTTGTGATTTGTATGAGTTGAAAATTGTCAAAACTAGTTTTCTTTAACGTCATACTCCTTGTTGAGCTTATTTTCACCTCACCTCCTTGGCGATAACTGCATTGAGTCATTTCGAAAGAAAAAAATGTATAACAACAAAACAAACGGGCAGTTCTGCCCTTACGAAATACCCCATCCAGCTACTACGCCGCTTGGCCAAAAAAGAGCAACAACTCAATTACCTCAATTCAAAAGAATTGCACACAGGAGAAACCGACGATCCGTTGACGTTGTTGCTGCAATTTTAACCCGGCACACACCCATACACCACACATACACAATATTTGTGCAACTGCTGTGGCTATTTCAGCACTTTGAACAGACATTATTTCCAGCGGCGAAAACGCTGAGATGGCTGAAGTCAAACGAGGACAATGACGACGCCAGCCAATGCAACTGCTGCCACAGCACCACCATAGGCAACAACAACAACAACATCAACACCAGCTAGGAACAGCGATCGCAACGGTGAGATTGCATTATTGCCATATTTCGCAATGCACCCCAATTCAATTTCCCCCACTGCCGCGCACAATCTACCTTTTTGCTGCAGCCTTGTTCGTGTCGCATTGAGTTGAGCTGGGCTGTACGACGATCGCTGAGACAGCAGATTTGTTTTCGTTTCATTGCAGATACGGCTACGGCAAGTCGGCAAGTGGTGTACAAGTGGAGCAAGCGAAGTGTGGATTGAAAGAGGGGGCGAAGTGTACCCCGCTGCTCGAGTGCAACTAAGGAGTTGTGTATGTATGTCGAACTGCTGGCTTTGCAGAGACTGCTGCACTTTACTGCAGCGACTCTACGGCTAGCTGCTGGCAGGCGTTCGGCAAGAAGTCAGCGACGACGACGTCGAATGCAGCAAAGCAACAGAGCACAACGATGCGGTTACGAAATCTTTTAAGAATTCTTACAAAACTTTGTGGAAATGCTACGACAATCGAGTAGGACAGTGTATGTATGTATGCATGTGTGTGTGTCAGTATGTATAGTAAATGAATATGTTTGTATGTAAGCATACAAGTCAAGTTGTTGGTTTCGTCTCTTCACTTGCTTATCAACACTTTTTGAGGCGAAACCAAGAGCAAGAGAACAACAATAATATTTGCACTTGTAGCAGTGCAAGGCTTCGTGTTACTTAGTATATTTGGTTCGAAATTATTCGCAATGTATGAATGATTGACCGATTGGTTGATTAGCGTTAAGAGTAGCGAATACCATGAGTAGCGTTACAGGTGAGAGAGTGTCATTACATATTTACATACAAACATGCATACCTGCACCAAATATTTACATATGTGTGTGTGTGTTTGTAAGAGTCAGTGGTGTATATTTGTGTGAATATTGAATTGACGTAAAATTTCTTTACCCAGCTGAGTATGAAGGAACTGTTTCGCACAGTGGGCCATATGTTATTGAACACATGGGAAAATCTGACACTGTAAGTTCAGTTTTGATTACATTAGAGTGTAGCATTCCCCATACAAAAGAAATCAAATCAAATCGATTGAACTCACGTCAATCTTACAATTTTCCCGAAACATTTTGGTGGATGGCCGAAAATGTAACGAATTTTATAATTTCTTTATAACTACTTTTTTTGATGGAAGTCTTACACTACGCGTACACTGCAGCCAGTATCGACCGTATTGTGCTCGCCCGATGTCGGTTGTATGCAATAAATTAAAAGAATACAGAAGGTGGCTCAGATTGTGGTACCGCGAAGCCTCCCTTGAAGATTTTGGCTTTTTGACAGGACCAGATCTTGTTCCATTTTTGAGCCAACCGTGAATGTCACGACTTCGTCGGAGTTTATGCCCGTGTTAGATAGACACTTCTGTCAGAGGAGTGTTAGCACTAAAAAAAAGTTTATTGCATCTAATGTATAAAATTTTTAAGAAAATATATCTTATTTTCGAAAAATTTATATGTTCGTCTTGTTGATATTCCGGTGAAAATCCTGCAAATACTTTCTAATAAGTTCCATCATATTTAAATGCTTAGATGTAAAGCAAGGGTAGTATTCATTATACAGAATATGGTTAGCACCTAGCGGGTGATTTCATATGCTTTTCTGCTTTAAGCACAATGTTAACGGCTTTCCAATATGAGGATTTTGTTATACCTAAAGTAGCGGAATATATAAATGTTGAGAGATGGTGAGGATAACAAATCAGAATCTGCAGGCATAAATAAAGGCCTTGGAACCAGCTCGAACAACTTCAAAAAAATTTAAAGAAACGCTTTTGAAAAATGGAATAAGCTTCAACTTAAATGGGTATCGGGAAACTGCACTATTCAAGATAACTAACGAGCCTTTGGAAAATAAAATTGGACCGCAGCGAATTTTAGGGCCAAACATAGCAGGAGCATTTGCGATGTCATAACTAAGGCGCATGAAAACCGTTAGTGCACTACCGCCACCTGCAAAACAACCAAGTGCTTCCTGAAAATACCAGACAGGGTTGTCGCGAAATTACTTTTTAAACAGAGAAAGAATGATTTACGAGCAGTGGTGGCGTTGATTAGAGGACACAATCCATTGGAGCCAAACATGGTTACTATAGACATGGACACCACATGTCCTGCTCTTATTAAGCTGAAATATAGCATATTCAGATGTATTGCGAATGTAAACGCCCATTCTCTACCACTCGACAAGCTTCTCAGGTCAAAAACGCTTGGAAGTTTTGTCAGTTAGAAATAAAGTATCATGCCCAACTTTTTATCTTTCGTTTTCCACTTTACATTTCGCAGTCCGAGTGCTTGGAAAATAGGTTTCAGATTTCTGATCCATCTCAATTCCATTCCATTGGTGGATACATATTCGTTGGAATTCTAACTCGCTTTTTATTTTTTTAACGAGTTTTTGCTACTTCTGTTAATATCAGGGTACACATTTTACCTCATACAGCTTCGGTTAAGATATATTTGATTCGTGAGGAACGAAAATCCCCTTACAAAAGTCGAGTGACGGAGTTGGCAACGCATTTCTTCGTTCCCTGTAAAGTTTGATATTTTGACTTCATGCAACTTTTTTAGAGCGACATGTGCAAATGTACAGTTTTTACTACTAAAAAGCTTGGCTGGGTTTATTTTTACTAAGCTCTCTATATCTACAATGATAACTTCCAAGGATCCATTATATACATAATTTGCATATATTTTCTCACAAAAAGAACACTGTTCAAATAATCGAAGCTACCGTTGACGCTCTCATTCTGCGTACATAAAAAATGAGTGTTGCAAATGGAACGTGGTAAATAAAGCATGCGAAATGTCAAAGCTCACACTGAGTATGCAATGCTCCCACTTGTGCTCGCATGCCGTTCGCCTGTGTCAGCTGCGACTGCGACATTGTCTCCCGTTTGATGTTTGTTATCGACGGCGCACTGTTGCAGCACCACTTGCGCTGCATTTTGTTACATTTCACTTCAATCCGCACTTATCCAGCCATAATCGTGTCGCAACCCCAAGCAAGCAATCAGTGCACCACAATACGTGTACAATTGCCGCGAGCCCCATTCTCATCCGTCCAACGTGCGTGTAGTACAAAACTAAAGTTTATTTATTTAGAAAATTTAACGCTAAAGGACTGAACAGTATTGAATGTAGTTTTAGTGAAATTTATTGTCAAATTTTTCTGTGAGTAATTAATGTGTTCAGAAGAGAATTTCGTGCAAAAGTGGATTATGTGTTTTGTGTGAATTTTTTTTACGGCGATGTAAAAACATCCAACCGCGTATTACTTCCCTTCCACCTAAGCTGCACAAGCATCTCTACATGTAGCTTTTCTCCAGTACGACTGGTGCCGGTTAACCAACACTCGAACACCAGAAAAGCAAAGTGTCTCCCTTATTATAACTTCATTTGTAATATGAAAAGTCTAAACAAAAACAGCACCAATAGAAACAACAATAATCAACGTTGTAGTTGTAATAACAGTGGGCAGCGACTTCGTCCGGTTAGTCCATCGGCCAATTAACAGCGATAGTAATAGTGAATCTATCCATCCGCGAGATAGCCCAGCCATATCACACAAACACACACACACACACACACGCGCGCGCGCGCAGAGAAGCTCAATAGCTGGGGCAGTAGAAAAATCAGCGAACCAAGGTATCCAACCAACACTCGCAAGGTACGATTAGCAAATCGTCTCTGCCGCAGCAACAGCGTCCGACCGCAACGGTGGCGGCGTCGTCAGGGACACACAACATTCGCCAACCAAGTGGCCGGCCAGCGCGATTGGTACGGATTCGCTCGTATCCTCAGCTAGATTTCAGTATTGTTTCGAGGTTGTGTTGCGTTGGTTTCTGTTCTCTTGACTATTTCGAAAGCTACAGGCTTCTAATCTTTGGTTTTTTGTTTTGTTTTGTTATTTTTTATGCCTGAGTTGTGCTGCGCCTACATAGGAATTTCGTTCGCTATTTATTTATTTATTTATCATTCGTGTGCTGGTACATTAAAAAGCTGCAGAAGTAATAAACGAAAAAAATCGCAAATAATTTGCAAAATAAATAGTGATGCCACTTAGAAAAATTGTGAAGAGATGCAAGTGAAAAGTGGAAGAAAAAACTTAAAAGCAAAATAAACGACTACGAGTAAGTGGTGTGTGTAAATAAAAAAAATTAAATTAATTGAATGCCGGCAGTGCAATTAAATGAGAAAAAAATATGCAGATATATCTATGTACACATTTATAACATACAAACTTTTGTTTAAGTACTGACATAAAGTGAAGAAATTTCATAGAAAATAAAAACTTTTTTAAAACAAACGTAAAAGCTCAAACTAAACAAAAAAAAAACAATATAAAAGGAAATTACGCTTAAAATAAAACTTTGATATAGACTTTTTTGAAAAAAAAAAAAAAGAATTTCAAAATTCACTAAAGGCCAATTTTGAGTGTTTATACCAAAATCAGACAAATTAATACACTAATGATAAATAGTTCGATGTAAAATTAGACATTGTGAATGAAATTGTTTTAAAATAAAGATATGTGTTTTTTTAACAAAATTTTATTTTAACAATCAAGCAGTGTTGAAACCGTTAGGCAATAGCAAAAGAAACAATACAAAATTTATTTAAAAATCAAAAACACTTTAATCGATAAACTGCCCACTTAAATCAAAAATAATAATAAATTAAACCAACCGTGAAAAAGTTGGCAACACTTTTATTCTGCTTAACAACAGCTACTTTTTTTTGTTAAACTAATGGATTTGCTTCTGCGTCAAAATTTTACAATTATAAGAAGGTAAGAGTAAATCAGTAATATATGTACATATGTATTTAATTAGGTTTCACTATTTATTTATTTTGGAAATTTAGGAAATGTTTTTCAAAATAATGTTTTACATTTAAAATTTCCCTTGATTCTTTAATCTATTATTTTGTTTATAAGGAGAATAAATAAAATACACTTTACAAGAGGTTTAATTCCGCGGCATTTTAGAGCTGCCATTACAACAACTGACAGTGACAATGCATTTGACAAGTAAAAAACTAAAAATTGTTCACTACAAAAGTAATGAAAATTTCGCGAAAATGGTTCGCAAACTGCCTACTGATTTTGGTCATCATCGAACGCCTTCTCTACCAGCTATATTTTGTAGTAAATTTAAGCATTCAATTTAAACGCCCCAGGTATGATAGTTACATATGTGAGGACACCCACTCGTATTCATCCAAGTTAATTGAAAATTTGTTCGCTGTAGCTGGAAGTGTAGCCGAAAACCAAAGGTTTTCAATTTCGAGGGGATCACATGAATTGCGCTTATCCCCAAGCAACATCCATTTTAGGGCCTCAATTAAACCAACTTGCAACGTTAGTAATCATCCGTGGTAGTCAAATCCCAAGGGGATTCCACAATAATCGATACCAAACAAAATGAGATTGATACGAACGAAGATAGTATAATTTTAGTTGCGTAACGTTTCGAACTTTCAAGCTGTACGCCAAAATTATCTAGTATTTTACTATATGTTTTGAGGGGATTGTTAAAGACAACATGTAATTCTCCTTAATCTCACCAAACCAACGTGGTCGGTCCACAGTCACAAAATTAGCCCTTTTCAGTTTATATTGAATTTATATAACCATCTAACAGACTGCAGATTTTTCCAAGATAATAATTTGTTACTTAAGCTAAACTTACTCGGATCACGTTACGTGTACCTTAAATGGTTACATTCGTATTTGAGTAACAAGTAAAGTGGATATCCTCTTTTATAGCCTTTTCAGTTAAGTCATATGGAAGTAACTTAAGACCTTAACTTTTCATACTCTTCATCAATAATATTGGCAATTGTTTTTCTTCGGAGTTTATGCTCTACGATGACGACCTAAACGTCTTTTCCGTTATACAAAGTTCCGAAGATACACGACGCCTCGGTTCGCAAGTTTATCTTAATGTAAATAAATGTTTTCACGTAACATTTTCGAAAACCGCAATTAATGTTTTTCTGTCTTCCGATAAGATCAAAGACCTAGGACTGAACTTTGAATCTAGCTTTTGTTTTAATAACCATGTCAACTACATAACTTCAAAATCGTATGCTGCCTTAGGTTTCATACATCGGAATACTTCAAATTACTGATACTTTAAAGTTACTGTGCATGACGTTTGTACATCCTTATTACAAATTTGCAATGAACAGAAGTGAGCGTATTTAAAAAGCGTTCCATTTTTCTGATCCTATCCCTTCTAACCCTTCCCGTATCCTCCTCATTAATCTAAAGTCCCTAGAAACTAGAAGGACTAACTTTTGGCGTGATAAATGATGATATACGAGGAATGATCCTTTAGTGTGTTCCCTTCGTGAATTAATCGAGATCTTGAATTCCATTCTGCTCGACTTGTATAAAGGTACATAGAGCATTTCGAAATTAATGTACATTCGATTTATGACTCCCGAACTACTTTCTTCGTCTTCTTTATTCTGACCAAGCCACTTTTGAACTGTTAAAATATTTCGCAAAAATATCTTCGTGATTGGATATAATGGTCAAAATAAGATTGGCAGTATTTCCACTGGTTCTAAGCTGCTTATTGCAAACGCTGTGCAATGTCAGCGGATCGTTTCCTTTGATAAAACAAAACTTCCAAAGCACCTGTGCCCGCAATGGAGTAATGAAAATGGGAAAGGAAAGCAAAACGTAAAGATTATAGATTCTAATTAAAAACAGCGATACTTACAATGAACTGTCGATTTATTTAAAATACCAATGCCAATGTCGCATATAGCCGTATGGGCTATAGTAGACTTCGGCAAAAACTATTGATACATCGATTTTTTTTAAATACTAGATATCTGCGTCTAAATATTTAATCACGAAATATCGATGTGCGATTTTACCACTGTCTGAAAAATCGTTATTTTGCTTTTTTGGATCAAAAAATCATTGTGAAGAATTCGATCAATCTAATCTTTATGTCATCTGTCACCCAAATCTGACCTTATTTTTGTTTAGAAGATTTTTTGTTATAAATCATTGCATATTTGTTAATTTGGGATTATTGCTTTTTCGATCAGAAATAATCATTATTCTTGAATTATATTATATTTCCGATCAAGTTTCATCGTTTTTTTTTAATTTTTCGGTCAAGTTTGATCGTTATTTTTTAATTTTTTTTATTCGATCAAGTTTGATTGTTATTTTGTGATGTTTATTCTTCGATCAAAAAATAATAAAACGTATTATTATCATCGCCGACAAATTTTGTTGTCGCATATTATGATCAAATATGATATATTTTTTCCATATGCCCATCCCTAGCCTTTAGGTCTACGCCCCGTTAGATTATTCGAAAATAAATCGAAAGAAGTCTAAATATAAAAGAAACCTCCCGAGAAACGAGAAGTTTATCAACACAGGCCATTGCGACCGCCCTCTGGTCCATCTGGTCCAACCCTGTCGAAACTGCACGTTTCCTGGGCCTCCCCCTAGATGAGTTCGACGACAACGACCATGGGTGAATCCGCTCTTTACGGGGCGCGACTAGCCGCTACAACAACAACATAACAACCGCCCTCTAGTATTTCTCAAGTATTATTTCAAATGGAAAATTAATTAGCAAAATAATCAAATCTATGCATAGTTATTGGATTGATTTGGATAAAAGCCTTCAGTGAAAAAATCAACTTCCTTTCACCGATTTCAAGACTGGCGATTCAACAAAACCCAAGCCGGTATGCACGGAGCCTTACAGATTCTTAGCTAGCTGCTAGCTTACAGTCAGTTTACTTTACCGATTAACTACTTCGCGTTCTATTCTTTTCTTCCAAGGGAGCAACTTCGATTGCCAGCGTATGCATCGCATCATGCAAGTTGACGAACTAGTCGTCAGTCTCTGCATCAACATCATAACATTCGATAAACCAGTTCGAAATTCGGGCTTATATCTAAACGAAACAACGAAACAAAAACATGATGGGTCCGGGCTCTATCCTCCCAGCTGCGATGTGTCAGACTTCACACGACACCATGTTCGACATGTGCGATATTGGCTTTGTAATTTCCTTATTACGAAAGTGAAGTGAATGCCGTTGAGCCACAATCACAGCAATAATGGTATGACTAAGTATCCCTCATTAAATATCAATTTATGAACTAGAATGTTTATTGACTAGCTGGGCTTTTCACTGCAGGGAAATTACGCAATTACCATATGGACAAATTCCTTTCGACATCAAAAGCAGCAAGCAACTTATCGCCGCAATAAAAAAATGTCATAATTATTGGGGTTGTGGTTGTCAACAGAGCAACAAAGTAAATGTGACAATTATCGTTGCAGCCGGTCAATGGGCAGCGATGACAACATCTGTGATCGAAAAGATCGCTGCAATCCACAATTGGAATAAAAAATGTTTTCTAACGATTTAAAGCTTTTTCTTCGGTTTTATGTAGACTCGTACTTTTTACAATTGTGTGGCGTTTATTAGACGCGCAATATGTATGATTTTCCAATAACGGCTGGAGTTATTTAACCCCACAGGCGAAGGGTGCAGAAAATGGGAAATGATCGATGAAGCATAGCTGAAATAACAGCAAACAGCTACGACCAAACGGAAAAACGAAAAATGGAAAAATGTAACAACAACAAATTGCAGTCGGTATATATTTCACCATGACGAATGGATGCTCACCCACAAAAAGTACGGCTGATGTTGAGTTGCTTTGTCATTCATTGCAAGCCGTCGAATACGATAACTATTGTGGGCTTGACTAGACTTGGGCAGTTGTTATTTATAGCGGAGAACACTCATTGAAATATATTATGTATATGGTTTCATATAAATACATACATACATAGATACTTATACGCACACATTTATTTGTCGCGGCGGAATTATGAATCCAAGTATGTTTCATACCCGACTTGGAAAACAGATAAATGCCTGGCAGGCGACTCAGTTGACCTGTGCTGGGGGTGTTAGAGAGGAATTTGGTGGGGACGTCTGGTTGAGCCACAACAAGCCACTGCTAACCGATATAAACAAAGGGACAGGGGAAGTACAAATAGATCGCATCTTATAGTGGAGAGCATCGGCATACAAATAAAGAAAAGGGTGTAGTCGAAGCCATAAGAAGTTCAGCATGATCACTGGAGGAACTGCATTACTAAACACTCAGTAGAATGTTCGAATGCTTAGATGATGTACGCACTAGTCGCGTGAGCCGGCAGTGAAGAGACGACAAAAGAAATGGAAATAAATACTCTTCTTCTTAATTCCCGCTATAACCGCCTAGGCGATTTTGGCCAAATCGACCTAGTACGCTAGTCATTCCTTTGTCTTGCCAAGTCCTTCTTTCAAACCTAAGACTTAGAGGAACCGCCACCACCACATTTTATATAATCCAAAGGAAAGCAGATCTTATAGGGCTGTAAATAATGCGATTTCTAGCGAACCACAAAATAGTCGTTTTTTGTTAGATAATACAGCATACCGGCTGTAGATTGAAGATGATAAGAATCTAAACACATCCTATGTAATCAGACATATTGACTTCTCGCGTTCATTAGGGAGGCAGAAGGCTTGTTAGGAAATCAGTAGTAGGAACATGCACAGGGGTACAAAAAATATTTCAAAAGTATTGTTTGTTCATTTCCAATGTACACTATCATCTACGAGGGGCGGCTGATAAGTTCAACGTCTAAGGGACTTAATATGGTTTTATATATTTAATTTTCAATGCATTCTCCTCAAGTGAAATACACTTTTCACATCGTGATTATAACGTCTTTATGGCACTGAAGAAATATTATCTAGATTTCTCTTCAAAATGGTTTTCTGCAATCGTCTTCGCCTCACTGTCGTCTAAACATCTTTGTCACCGTTACTCCCTTTTAAAAGCTTTTATTCATTTTCACTATTCCGGTCTAGCAAGTTAAATACGGACCACTTCCAAGGCACCGATTGTCCGTTGACAATACACTATAACCTTAATGCCGCCATTTTTAATTCAATATGGCCGGCCACAAACGGGATATTTATAATTTTACATTAACCCCCATGATATGGGTATTTTATAAATGAAAAGGGTTGATGAGCAAAACGCAATAAGTAAAGTGATGTCATTCGAAATCAAATATGGTGGACATCACCAAATGGCGATTTATCATTTTCATAGTAGCCCCTATGATTTGGGTATCAAATAAAAGCAATTGGTAAGCGAAATACGATGAGTATAGTGATGTCATTATAATGAAAGGTGCATGCTGGAGAATTCATGCACACAATAAAGGGTACTGCTGTAGATTATTTATCTTGGTTCCAAACGTTGTGCTACAGGTCAAGCTTACGTGACTTAAAGCCGATATTACTTAACATCATTATTTAATACTAAAAAGCAAAAAATAAATAAGCGAAGAATTTTTGTAACACTCTTTTATTAGTTGTTAATATAAAAATAACTAAAAGGTTAGAAATAATTTTATTCGGATTGGAAGTAAGTTATTTTATAGTTCATATATTTACACGATAGTGGCGATGTTTTTATTTGAAACTTCAGACTGTGAAAAGTGAACAAAGATTTAATATATGTATGCTATGAACTTCAAGATATGAAATCATGTAATTATGATAGGCAATGATAGGCTATGATTTTCACATTGACGAAGGAAGCTTCATTATCGTTTAAAGGCTAAGTAATATAAAATGGCTTATTAGAATTACATTGGTAAAGTTCGTTTTTTTTAAACCACCTAATAAAAGCTTGTTAAATAAAATCCTTTATTTATATAAATTTGAAAAAAAAAATGATAAAAGCCGTTCGCACTACAGCGTAAATTACTTATTTTCATCCAAATTACGTCGCATAAACCAAGTTCGTCCGCACTTGTCATTCTTAACTTACCTTGGCAGCTCTTTAGCCACAGGGTTGCTCAGTCCTTTGATTAACGGAGAAGGCGAATTTATATAAAGGTGGTGTTACAAGTACAACTAAAAAATTCCATGTATTTTCTTTTTGCTTTGACGTAAAAGTTGTCAAAATTTACATGCAAGGCGTCCATTCCTCTATTCTCTTTTATCGTGACATCCTAAAGTTTAAAAAATGTGCTTCTGTGGGTTATGAATTCGCCTTGCTATCGCTGTAATAAATAAACAATGATGTTTTCCAAAGTAATTTTGTACAATTTGGGATAGTTTTTTATAGCAAACATCCGAGTGTATTAAAAAACTTCTCACAGAAATCTTACGCCGTTTGGACTCGGCGAGAAATCCAAGACCGGAGGATGCTTATCAAAAATTGGGGCAGGGTTTTCAAACTTTGAAAATAAAAAAATTAATTTATTCTGGTCAAAAGGAAAACCTTCATTTAATAAACTTTTGAAATAGTAAAACCATAGTCATTTTTTCGGCAATACATTCACAAAGGTTTTGGCTCCATGTGGTGTTTGACACAAATAACCTTTCATTCGGTTAGCAGATGGATAGAAGTTGACCCTATGCCGGATCTTATACTGTATATATATATGTATGTATGTATGTATATACCTGTATTATTTCAGAGGAAAGCGTGGAAATACATATGCACATAAATACATATTTGTTCATCGACAATATCTTTGCGTATTTTAAAATAATTTGAAATTTAACCTCTAAACTTTAAACTACGTCAACTGAAAATAAAAATCAAATAACTTACGGAACAACATAACCCACTTTTCTCACCGATAAATCCTACTTTTTCACATGCAATATTTAGTTTCCGCTTTGCTACGTTTTTTTTTTATTACTTGCTTTTTTCTTTTTTTTTTGTGTATTAAAAACGAGGTCAAAATCCCTCAGCGAGAACTAAAACAGCTTTGCCACCTGTTGGGAAAACAAGCTGAAAAAAATTTCTCGTCTCGAAGCAACAAATATGCAAATTAAACTTTACCAAAAAAAAAAAACTTAAATCTGCGACGTAGCCCTTTTTTCATTTGCTTTTATTTGTTTCTTATTGTAGCTGTGTGATATTGTTATTGTTGCAAACTTAACCCACTTCTCATTGTGTTTGGTAGCAAATATGTACACGCAAGCAACTAAACAACAATTATAATACAATAAAAAAAAATACTAAACATAAAATAAAATAAAAGAAAAAACTTGAATAAAAGGCAAAAAAGCCAACAATAAAAATCAAGTTTAAGCGCCAAACTGCGCTTAATTTATGACTACAAAATGCATCAGCAAAAATACGAAACAAATCAGCAGCAGCAACAACAACATACTTTGCCGAAATTCTGTTAGTTTAAAATTTGGCATATTTTATTTTTTTTCATTGGGATTTTTTTTGTAAATTTTGTTGCCGTTCTTGCTGGCTTTTTGATTACATTTTGCCGCCGCATACTGTGTTGTTAATGAAAACTCTCGGAGAAAAAATTGCATACATATAAAATAACAAATAATGGTGCTCTAAAGTCGCATACAGTGAAAATGAAATGCCAACAACAGCAACAACAAACAAACATTAATTAGAAAACACATGTGAATACCGCACTTTGGGGGTTATGCGCTCACGAGTGGAGGGAGGGGGTGTGCTCACAAAAAACAACTGTTCGATAAGCATGCACATTTCTTTCTCTCTGGCATGCTGAAAAAAAGAGTGCACGATCGTAAGAGATCAAGAGCCTAATTCAATTAGCATTGACTCGGTGATATAGTCGTAGAAGGTGGCGTAAAGTGAGAGGATCCAATTTGCATGAAAAAAAAGTAAAAATGTTCACAATAAATGACAGCGAAAGGGAGCCAGAGGCCCATAATTGATAATAGCTGTTACTGAGAGGCATTGAGAGCATCTGCATTACGCCAACATTCATTCATTCATACACCTCTCACTCGCCGCATTTTCAGCTCAAATTATAGTAGTATTATATTGAGAAACGTTATAAAATATAACTGTTACTGAGAAATGAACAGTTATGTGGGCTTGTTTGTGTACAAAAAAAAACAAAAAAAAACAAAAAAAAAACAATACAAAAACACACATATTTCAAACGAAAATGGAAATGGTGGAATACCGAAGTAAGAGAAGCGACAAAAGGCAAGTGAATAAGCAGTTGCTTGAGTAGCGGCGATAAACCGCTAAATAAACACAACAAATCCATTTGATAGCACAAGAAGTGACAACAAAAGTCGTAAGTAGACAAAACAACATAACAGCCGATCAAATTCACCTGCATACCTACGTACATATGTACCTCACAATATATCGCTGCCTAACAAGTCTGGCCGAGTGCAGCTACACCCACTTCTTGAGCCGACCCTATTTTCTGTGTGGCTGTGTTGACAAAAGCGAAGATTTGTCTGCAAAATCAAGATATTTTCTTATAAATTTTCCAAAAATCCTAAAATGACGATAATAAAAATAAATCAAAACTTCATACAAAATATCTTACTATTGAAGATATTTGGCGGTGTTGAAAATTGCTTTGAATTTGTCTTCATATACACACATATGTACATATGTATGTATGTACATAGCTTGAAATTTTCTGGGCATTTCTTTTCAATTTAAAGAAAATGACAATTCAGTCTGGTTCCCCGTTTTGTATAAAATTAAAATATTTAAATTAGAATCTTCAAAAAAGATATTTACAGTGTAAAAGATGTTTTCCCAATTGTACTTTGTGGGGAATTATATTTTTTTTTCTTTTTTTTTTTAATGTTAACCTTTGAGAGTAACCATCCCCCTTTCAAACCTGGAGAAAATTTGTGGATCGTCTATTAGTTGACCTAAACACCATTTTGATGGCAAATTAACTTTCAGATATTTCCAGCTTATGACTGTCCCGGGATACCTTCAGATGTAGCCGAAACACCACCTCCGAAGCGTAACGTACAAGCAGTTTTTGTTGATTCGTTTTCGAAGACACTTGCTGAAAGCTGAGACACTTTGTAGACACATCGGCTATCATCTCGTTCAGATTAAAGACCAGTTTCAGTACTACTCTCAAAAAAAAATTACGTGTATTGAAAAAAACTGCTATTACACGAAAGAAAATGGAAATGAAAGCGGACTTAAGAAATCATTTACTACTTTTGAAGAAACCAGATTTTATTTTATCTAGATTTTTGTACATTTTGAAAAAATCTTTACTCAATCTGGAGAAACAATCACAATTTGAAGAAAAAGATACATCAATATAAGCAACAGTTTTCATACATTACTTTATTTTTTCAGTGTAGATATCCGAGTAATACTGATACAATTCCGTTCATGATATCCGAGTACGATGTGTGTAGACCACGACACGTCTAATTCTCGTATACGTGCGTCAATAGCACCATCTTTCCACGTTCACTTAACGCAACACATCTAACCCATTGAAGGCGAAGAACTTCCAGTTCCTCTTGAGACCCACTTAAGGTTGGTACATAGTAAGTTTCAAAATTGTGTGCCTGAATTATAAAATTAAGGTTGAATTTTAAACCATTATTATTTCTCAATACAGTTTCCAATTTTTTCACACTAAAAGTCTGAAATTTTGCCGTCAAAATATCCACAATACACTGATTTCACCATCAGTATTCATTTTTTCCCCCTCGCAAGTTAGATTTCTATTTAGAGAATAAATAATAGTCGCTTTAACCTAAGTCGGGAGTATACGGCAAATGATATTGATATTGATGGCAGCCTTACCAACACCAGATGTATGGACTACCGCATTATAATGAAGCGACAAAGCTCTTCGCGAAAGTTTTCCTCGACGTTTACCTTTAATAGCAACTTGCAATTAAGGAGGCAAGAAAGCGTAGTAATCGCTCGCTACTGTTGCTAAGCGATCTTTAAGCCTGCGGGAGAGCTCTTCGAAATCACAAAATATTCTATCCACACTCTTTTTCTGAAATTGAGTGATATTTGCCTTTCTTTAGTCGCGGAGAGTTCGGACGCCATTCTATCGATTTATTTTGTAAAAGAGGATCGTTACAAAAGGTCATAGTTAGGTCACCAGTACCAATTCGATTAAAAATTCCTTTCCTGTCGGCCTTCATGAAGAGATACAAACTGATTACAGCAATTCAATCGTTTCTGTTTTTGAACAGTGGAAAGAAATGCATACCCATATGCTCAGAGCTGAAGTTTGTTACTTCATTTGTTTAATCTCCTTACACAAAAATTCATAGCTTGGTTTTAAAGGTGTTTTAGAAGTTCACCTCCAACTTTATTTGGTAAGATTAATAAACTATAATATCGTGTAAAATTCGAGAAGAGAATTGTCGATTTGTTCTGGCAAGCTACATATATAACATCAACAACGTAACGTAATTACATAAAAATTACCTTTGTTTGGGTGGCTGGGACCAAAGGGATATTAAGGAACAAATCCGCTACCGAACTTGATGGGCTCTGAAGGGAATAGGTCCCGAGCCATCACTTGGTTTGTTTACAACATCAAGGAAATCGCGCATGCAGATATGTGTGGCTGGAACTGCTCTCTCTCATATCTGAATCTTCTACGTATACGATTGCGCCTCCCGAGCTGAGAGTAACTGAAAGTGACATAATAAAATGTAGAGAATGAGAAAGCAAAGAAGAAATGCTAAAGAAAAAGGGAAAGAAGCGAACAGATGACAGAACCTTGGAAAGTTTTGTTAGTATTGTTTGAGTAAAAATATGCCAACATAAAATAAAAATAAATTTCTTTCGTTAGCGAATGTGAAGAATTAAGAACACACTATGAGGATTAAATATCTAGCTATTGGCTATTGACCATGAATAAGTCGAAGAAGACTCAAACAGATGATTTTTCTAAGCTTGATTCACTCAAGTATGTAACATCGTAACCAAGTTGCCCAGACCGTAGAATATTGTCAAGTCATTTATTTGATTAATTTTTTAACTGCGATTCTTGAAACTTGAAAGTCAATTTCAAAGCTTCGATTACATTCCTACAAAGATCAAATATCCAAGCGTACCGCAGTTTTGAAAGCTCGAGCGACAAGTATCAGATTTTATTCACCAGACAGTTATAAAATTAAATGTATATTTTAAATAAAACATATTATCATTTAAGATGCAATAATTTTAGTTCCAGCTGATAGTTTTTATTTCCTTATTAAAATATATTTTCTATGTAAGTATCGTCTTACATATGTATTATAGTTGTCTAAGATTTTTTACCGGCATATTTTTGCTATTTAAGTTTTTTTCTTTCCTACAACTCGTTTTTAGCACCACTTGTTTCAGCGTCATATGTTCGCTAATAACAATCGCTTTTAATTACATACAGTCACAGTAATTAAATGATTAATACATTTATATTAATAAACATAAATTCATCTTCAAATATTAAATAATACTCGTTTATGTATAAATTATGTCCACGGTGGACTGAATACAGAAGGTGGCGACGCCAGTGGTACCGCTACTTTGATTTTGCCGATTATGACAATTCTCAAGTACAAGTAGACCAAGGCGGTAAAGTGTCACTTTTTTTAGTATTTCGTAGATTCATTTATTAAATCTCTACGTATAAATTATATTTCTTACACTTTAGCAAAGTTAAAACACGTTTCTCACTGAAATATTTGAAGTGATTCATTCTCCTTTCTCCCATATTCTTTGTTTGTTTGGGATCTGTGGCAATCTTGAATTACATACATATGTCGTACTTTTTTTAAGGCGTTTGTGGGTTTTAGATTTGCTTGCTGCATCTGTTTCTTTATACATCTCGTCAAATGACGTACATAGATGACACAGAAGTTGCATTACTCCTACCTTCCACTAAAAGAAAATTTCGTCTTGGTTTTTTTGATCAATCGGGTTATGCCGGTCATTGTACTTATAATCAAAAATCTCTCTTAGCATCTCTGCTGAGAAGCACCCCATTGTTGGTTGTTGGGCGCTCACAGAGGTGAAGCATTGTCGTTTCCTTACTGCTTTCGATTTGTGCAACTACGGCAACGATTGTTATATAATAGATTACTTTTAGCTGCATATTGTCCAATGGATCATAAATGTTAAGTTCTCGGCGTGATTCTTTTTTTGATGGCAATACAGTATGAAACTTGAATTAAACCACAAGATGACACTGGTGTGATTTTCAGCCCGCCCTTTTTAGATAATTCCAAACTACGATCCCATCTCCTAGCAGCTTGAATGCCGTCCTGGCTTCACCAGCTACGAAATTCGATCGACTTTTCCATTGATTGCACAGCCTGAGTAGTCACAGTAAAGATTCAGTCGACTCGAAAGTTAGTACCAATTTGTTTACATAATTTTCAATGGGATATCTTCCAAATAAAGTTGCAACTAGCTTCAGAGTCAACTTTATCTCGACTGTGACTAATGGGCATTGGTTTTAACTGCATATATATTTAGAGCTTATCAGACTTGAATTGGTTAAGTAAGGTAGATGTGGTAGTCTCCTCAGGGGACTCACTTAAAAATATAAAAGAAGTTCATTGTGATACCACATATCATTTAAACGGTAACGTACTATGTAACCGAAAAGTTAACAGTGGAAATGTTGTATAAGGAGCTCATCTGGGGTAACTTATACCTCAGCCTCGCATAGCTGAGGAGAAAGTGAAAGATGATTTCACCTTGTCATCCTCAAAAAAGTTGCAACAAAGAAGGTCGGAAACTATATTCAGCCTAACCGCACGGGAATCTATCGAAAAATTCCCGGTCAGAACTCTAGCGAAAATCGATAGTTGTCACCTTGTTAACGACCGGAGCTCCTTCAAATACCCATGGTCCACCACCGGCCAGAGGGTCTTTGCAATACTGCATGTCGTTGTATTAGCCCAGCACTCGCTGAGCCGACACAGAGTCCATCTGTGCAATAGAAATCTGTAGACCAGAGGAGCTCCCACTCTCTCCCTGTGTCATAACTTCACTGATGCCCTGCCGAGCCAGCTCATCAGCCATGCAGTGCCCTGCAATGTCGCAATAGCCCGACTCCCAAATCAGTCCGATAGGAAAGTACTCAGAGACGGCTAAGAGAGAATTCAGGCACTCCCCGGCCAGTTTCGATCTGAAAATTAAAGACCCTAAGACCTTGATTGCCAGCCGGCCAGCAGAATAGATTTGAACTAAGTCGGACAGCAAATATGGATTTTCTGGAAATCTTCGCTACCAAGCCACGTAATAGATTTGTATATATATATGTATATACTGATGTATGTATGTTTTCTATGTCCTCTAAGCCTAATATTAAAATATTTATAATCGCACCTGTAGTATACTTTTCTAATAACATCGATATCAGTCCAAAAATAAGAATTTTCTATTCTAGCGCCACCTAGCGGATCCATTTTACATGAAAATATTTCTCTTATAATTGGAGTGGTTGAAAAAAGAGCTCGCACATTTTCGTCGTCCGTGGTCAGAATTACACTGTCAAATAACTCAATGCATTCAAGGCGTTAAATAAGTACTTCCAAATATTCCTCATTCTATTTCAATGCTGACAATCTATTCAACTTATGCCAGTTGCTAACAGCGAATGGAATACATTTCGTTTCCTGTGACAAGAGCTCTCTTCACATCATTCAGCACATCAGAAGCCAATTGGATCCTATCAGATTCTAATATCAATCAGCAAAAGTAAAATTAGTTCTGGAATAGTGAAATCGGATAAGACTTTACATATATTAGAGGAACGGTGGGAGTGATGCCACTTCTACGTTGTTTGGTTACGGGAAAAGTAAAAATCCCTATGGATCATACTAACCATTCCTATTTCGTTTTATCACGTAAATCCGTTGAAAAAAGCTTAGCATGGAGAACTATTTCCATTCTAATGCGCTCTATTAATAAATTACTTAGTATAAATATGAATAATAAGCTGAAGTGAAAGGCAGAAGCCTAATATGAATGCCTAAATTCGTTAGTCTTACTTTAACTTTTACTGTTCGCAATGGTCATTGGACACTGCGCCTGCATTTGATTAAAGAAAAGTTTTGAATTAACTTTTACTGTCTTTCCGATTGAGTGACAAGCTGACTGAATTGTTGCTAATGAACGGACTTTAAGCACAAATACATACATACTACTAAGTGCATTAACATGCAAACACTCATAGGCATTCCTACGAGGCAAACGTTACGCATGCGCGTGCAGATATTGGTTAGTAAGTTGATTTTATGATTGGTCACTCGATTGTTAGATGATAGCTGCTAGCCACTAGCCATTATTAACTGTTAACAAGTCCACTTACCGCCTTGCACGCATCCCCAATACGGCTAGCTCGTGCAAAACTCATACAAATGGTAAATATGTAAATAGAGCCAAGAAACGGTTTTTTTTTTAAATAACATCGACGAAAGCACGCCAACAATGCGACAGAGAGGACGAACAAAATATTGCTGGTGGAAGAGCCGGTCAGTAGGAAAAAAGCAACTATAAACATCCAAAAACATTGCAGTGTGGGGGGAGAGGAAATGTTCATGTTGATTTGTCTTTTATCGCCTTGATGGTCTATACAGACGTAAGTCATGAAATTTACTGAAAAGAGTTTTGATCAAATTACGTAATTACGTCATTATGTATTATTTGAATAGAAAATCAATTAATCGGGGTTTTCAGTAACGATTTTTTAATGAAAAATGTTTTGATATAGCTCATTATATTAATAGAGATAACGCCTTTTATCGGTCTAACGCTTAAAACCGATTAGTCGAAGCCTCATGTATCGAATTTACCTCAATATAGCTTTAGAGATGGTACGTGTAGAATCGATTAATCAAGACCATATGCATTTTTATTGAGAAGAGTTTTGATCAAAAAAGAATGGCCTCACTATGTTATAAGAGATTTCGTGTGTAGATCGGTGTAATCGAAAATTGTTTATCGATTTTTTATTGAGAAGAGTTTTGATCAAAATGCAAAAACTTTCTCATTATGCTATTAGAGATGACGTGTTTGGTTTGATTCGATTGAAAATTAATCGCGGCCTTCAGTAACGATATTTTACGATTTCTGACTTGCGATTAGATTTAGTTTCATTTAAAAAATGCAGTGACTTAAACAATTGACCACGTGGTGATATTTCGAGATAGATTTATTGACAATTCTGCCACATGTATCTCAGAAAGAAATAAATGGAGGAAGGCCGGAAACCTAATATGAGAGATAGTGGAATTCACTCGAACGAACTCTCAGTACACCTACGCTTGCCTCTCCCCGACAACGGTATATATTTCGGCCTGAGAGCAAAAACTTTAGCCTTTCTACTCACTTGATATATTCTAATAGCCAAGCTCACATTAAGTAGTTAAATTATAGTAGAATGGCATCCAAGAACGATATCGACTGGAGGGAGCTCTAAACGAGCTAGCGCAGAAATACAACATGTGCTTAGGCTGGGGCGCTGGGCACAGAAACGTCCCTAGAAACTGCTCAGATGAGCTGGCTAGAAAGGAAACCGAATTGCCCGTGCTCCGCAAAGATCCACATTAGAAAACTAGGTCAGTAGTAAATAATGATTATCGCCTTTTTGGATGATCCAGTTTTGATTTAATCGCAAAATAACACAAAGTCCAACAAAGAATGGACCCTGCACTTGGATTGCCCTGTACCATCATTGCATATACATGAAGAACTACGAACATTTTATTTTATTTCCACTAATCATGTTACATGCCCGCATTGACATTTGTATGCCAAGCACACTGTGAACATACAGTAAGTCCACGGAGCCGTGTACATTGTTGGCAAAGCACACGGAGCAGTTGAACAACATTCGCGCAAACACCTACAGACATCGGACCGGTAAACCGGACAACTTTGAATGGCGCGCATGCGTGGAGTACGTTGCGCATTAATCCAGCTAACAACCCGTTGACTTCGTTTTTTCGTCGCGCCTGCTTCTTAGCGTATTTGTTTTTCCCATTTTTGTTTAAGTTTTATTTTCTTAGTATTTTTAAGCCTTTTATTTCCTTCATTGCATTATTTTCAGCCACAGTGCTTTCTTTAGACATCCAGTCCGTACGTGCCGCCGTCGAACCGCGCACCATTCAATCTGTCGGTGCTCTCATTCAATTCATTTCTTGTTGCTGTTCTTGCGTTTTATTTTTTTCTTTCACTATACTCGTACGCTGCTAGTTGATTGTCAACAGAGGCAAACGTCAAAAATCATTTATTCAATTTCACATGGCCTATTGCGCCATCAAGCCATCAAAGTGTTGCATTCCTACCATCTCGACATGCCTTCCACTTCGCATACCTCTACGTCGTCTTAGCCTGGCTTACCTTTCTTACAAACGGTGGACTTTCAACACGTTCTTACTCTCCAAATCGCCCACCTCCCATTTTGTCTCTTCCACGTTTTCCTCTCTTTTCATTACAAAACATAATTTGGTCAGTGACCTTTTTTGCCTCATTTCTCCATAGCGACTGTAAACACACAAACTCACACACTATGGCGGCCGTTGTAGCGTTGCGACGAGACGAGTCGCGACGCATTGTCTCCACGTTTTGTGTGTGTTCCACTTTTTATTTGCGTTGTTACCACCTTTATCCCCTCTATGCGCTCAACACCACCGGTACTTACTAATTTCTCTGGCTATTTAATTCTTACATTCGTTTCTTCGCAGCCCCGCTGTTTGTTTGTTTTCTTTTTCGTTCGAGCTCTTGTAGAACTTTACTGCTTTCTTTATCTCTTGTTTGTTGTTTTTTCTCAGATTATAATTCTTGCACTGTGATTTTGTTCGCCTGTTGTTACCCGCTACCCCGTTACGGAATCCTTAAGTGTGTTGAGTTGTCGTCGTTGTTTATCGTCAGCTTTTGAGGAGTCCGGTGAAAGTGGGTTGGGCTCTGCCTTCTTTTTTTTTTTGTATGTAAAATAAAAAGAAAGAATCATAAGTTACGTCTACATGGTAGTGTGCAGATCGTCCGCAATCGAAATGGATACAGATTGGCGTAATTTGATTAAGCGGGTTAAGAACTTGCAACTGAGTATCAAAAGTAGTTAAGTGAAAGGCTAACAGAGATATTACCTGGATATCTTTGATTTTATTAATTTGTAGATAGGCAAGCGCGTATAAAAGTAAACAGAAATCGATATGGTGTAACATCTGTATATATGGCCAACAAATTCGTCATCTTGGACAAGTAAAAGTTCTGCTAAAGCAAAGAAATTGATCCAGGCAAGTGTTTTTCTTATAGGTATTTTTCCTAGAGGCGGGCGCCGTAGCCGAGTATGTAGCGTGAGCGCGTATCATTCGGAGTGGCCAGAGTTCGAATCCTGGCCGGTCACCCCTCGGCAGGCAATGGCAAACCTCCGAGTGTATTTCTGTCACGAAAGAATGTCTCCCAAAAATTATTTGTCGTTCGGAGTAAAACTGTAGGTCCCTCAGTTTGTGTTTCAACATCAAGACTCACACTCCAAATTGTAAGAGAAGTTCGGTCAAATATCAAGCTATGATAAAGGCACCAAATTGTTATTATTATTATTAAAAATTTAAATAAAATAATTACACTAGATAATTTCAAACCCAAAATTGACGCTACACCAGTCTTTTCAGACTTTGCCGCATACGGAGCCTAGGAATCAAAAGTTAAATTAGTGTATATGAAAACGCTTCCATAACCAAATTTCGAACTTATTTCTGGTCTCCGTGAATAAAGAGTGAACACACCGAAATTGCGGGCTCCTGTACCTTACGACCCCCAAACCATGGGACATCCAATTTCCGACACTCTCCTCTTAAACCCAGCTCCTCTGCTAAGGAGTTATCAACTGTGGTCACTGAAGATCCCTCATCAAACAAGGCATAGGTACTGATGCTCTTAATTCCGTTGTGTAATGTCACCGGTAAAATTCTAAAGAGAAGCTTACTTAGTTTGACTGGTTTTCTATAAGCTCTTCGGGGCGTTCGAATCAAAAGCGTAGCCACTCGTCGATGACGTTGACATCATTCGGAAGTATCAACAGAGACTTCACAATCTCTTTCGCTTCGTCTTTGTGGCATATCTGCAGATGCTGGTTATTCCCAAGGTTAGTGTAACCATACGCTGCATAAAGGCAGCTAGCTATACACGGCGGCCAGTCTTCAGCCAGTCCACTGAACTCTGGCAAATCTTGTAACTTTCTCGGAAAATTAATATTGCTGGGAATACTTGCACAATAGTCAACACTCGATGGGGCTGGAGTATTTCCATCAAGGTTACGGAAACGGGGCACACACACCGTCCGAAAACAGTGATGGACCAACGAAGGCGTTGACAGCGGCTATATCGGCTCTGTTTAAAATGGCGTTGACTAAAGTAACAGCGGTAACTTTGCAGGTTACAGCAGGTGGAGAGGCGGCGTAATTCGCTGCATTCCTTATATGGAGAAAATTACCAACACCGCCAAAAAAAAAAGTTATAAATAATCAAGGCAAATATCGAATGAGCTATAAAACGCAAACATTGTCTAAAATGCTGATTAAAAAGTTTGAAATTTGAATGAACTTTTTTGAATTGTACTAAAATTTAAACAAAGTTTAAACCTTGAATTTATACGGTTTTTACTGTACAATGAAATGATGTATTTAAAAAAAAGGTAACAAACTTAATTAGAGATAAATAAATTTGTCGAAACTTGTCAGTAAATCTGTGTCCTATAGTTATGATAATCTCTATGTTACTCAATAACCTAATTAATACAGAGAACTGATGTAAATTTCCTGCAATTTGCATAAGGTATTGACTTTTCCCCCCACCCACATACATACATACATGGAAATATATACAATATATGTAACAATTGTACAATGCATGCGATGGCCCTAATAACCACAAGAGCCTAAAAGGATTTGTGCGATTTTCTTTTGTTTTGTGCACTTCTTTTTCTTCATAAACAGTACTTGAATTGGATTTGCCAGTTGGATCGATAGATTCGTTGGCTTCGGCCTCGGGCGGCTTCCTTCTTCAACAAATGCACAGACAACGCCTTGCGGGCACTTAAGCCTTCCGCAGGCTACCGCACTGTCGCCATTGTGGCATCCACATATGATGATGCACTTAATTCAATTAGCAATGTGTGGCATGAGGCATGCAGCGTGTGGTGTGTGGCATGGCATGGCATGGCATAGCATGACCGACTAGCTTGGTCAGCCAACAGCAAGGCCCGCCTGGCCAAACAGGCAAAGCTCAATGTCCCAATGACTGAGCAGTGACCACCGTTTTTTTTTGTTTTTGTATGAGTGTGCTGTGGCGCGTAAAAAAGGCATAGAAATGCAGTAAAAAATTAAAATTGCTACTTCCTATTAACATACATACATACATACATCACGGCACACGTGTGTGCTACGGTTGCTAGCAAAATGCCCTCAGTTGTGGGCCATCCGATGGTCGGATGCGCTGATAGAGACCGCCATGGCGCAGGAAAAAGCCTGGCTGAATGTAATGTCATTATTATGTTATGTGCGGGCAGAGATAAATGCGGACAAGCGTGTCTAGCTCACATATGAGTGGTTTTTGTGTTTATGTGCGTAAGTATACGGGTGGGTGTTTTGTTTTTTTTTTTTGTTTTGTTGTAGAAAAGGCAAAGTTTACACTTACGAGTATTATTGGAGGCAGCAAATACCTAATAATTCTGTTGCCAAAACATTTTTTAGCTCGTCAAATATTGTAGGGGTTTTGTACGTTTTTAGGCTCAGCGGATATCGCGTCCTCTTTTTCAACCCTGACATTAAATACTTCCATGCAAAAACATACCTGCGCAAATATAAATTCTTAAGCAATGGCACTCTTCGAATTCAACTTTTATTTATTATTATTTTTCATTATTATTTTTCCCTCAGCTTAAATTGCCAGAGCATTTGATGTACATATTTAAATACGAATTATTGGCGATTTAAATAAGATTTAACGTTCGAGTTAATGTGCAATTTTTCAAACACAGAAATTCTTTGACGAAATGTTATACTTTATGTCTCTCGACATTGTTATCGTTACCGATATCACTTTCGATATCACACTCCATGTCAATACGGTTTTGGGCTGGTTATCGTTATTTTTGTAATTAGTTTTAATTATTGGCATTATCGCTTTCGATATCCATATCACTATCGGCATCGGTTGGTCTGGTTATCGTTATTGTTGTTTAAGTCATTATCACCATCAAGGTTTTACTTTCGAAAAACGTAAAAATGCAGTTCAATGTAGGCATGATGCGGGCCAGATGACATCTGTTAAAGGTTTTATAGCCGTTGCAATGGTATATTATTATTGAATAGGGACCTAAGACAGATTATTAGTGCTAACCTTTTAAAATAAGATCACTTTGAACCTTTCAGACATATAAACCCTTTGGAGAGTCATGTAGTCCAATTTTTTGTGTTCTATTCACATCGCTACCAATTCTGGCTACTTAAAATATTTACCACTTTGGGGAATGCCATTTTCCAGATTTTGGATGTAGATAATAATCGCTCTCGATGCCACAAAATCTACAGCCCGTTTCTTCAGCTAGTTTGATCACAGAGAAATAATATCTTAACTTGCAGTGATCTGTTAGGTAGCCAGTAAAATATTTTAGATGCTCCCGGTTGAGACTTAGAATCCGTTCAAAGATCGTCCTTGAGGGAGATATTAACCTTTTAGATTGCCTTCTGCTCTTTGACTGACGCCAGGGGGTTGCAAACTAAAACTTCTCTGCTCTTCTTATTGGTAATGACGGCGTAACCCTAGGTTGTTTTACGGAAAGGCTTTGGACTATACAAAAGAAAGAAAGCGATTTTGCCTTGGTTTTTAGCTTTCCCTGCAGTTTGACTGTTGTTTTCACAAACAAATTACCCAAATCAGACGAATTAAATGTTGATTCGGTCCTGAACTTCGCGGTGACGAGATTTTTAAATCACTTTTTATATTGCGAAATCTTTTTTTTTGCGCAAGATATTTTAACTTTATAGCAGTGAAATTTTTTAATGTGGCAGCATCGAAAGTACATAAGTACATACATATGTGCTGCCTGAAAATAATCAGCTGTTTGCTATGTCGCCGTCGTCTTTAAATCCCATCTCTAAACTGCCGCGTCAAGCGTCAACAAACTGTCAAAATTCCCCTTGCCCACAAAATCTATATGAGGCATCGGACAATAACGCGGCGCTAGCGGCAAGCAAATCGAATTTTTATTTTTGACAGCACGTTAAGTCCTGAAGTTGGGAGCGAAAGGTAGAAATAAAAAAGAAAGAAGATTAAAAAATGACAAAGAGGAAACAGCAAATAGAATAAAACACCATTCAACGAACTTCGAGGAAATGAGAAAATGTCGAAAATTTGAAGCAGTTTGTGGGGTATGACGCTGGTATACGGATAGATCAAAGACTCCGGAGGGTATAGGGGCCGGGGTCTTCGGCCCCAGAACACACTTGTCTGTGCCAATGGGTAAGATGTCAAGCATCTTCCAAGCGCAGGTGTACGCCATCCTCCTGTGTGCAGAGGTTAACCTAAATAGGAACTATCGCAATGAGTGGATAGTCATTTCAAGTGACAGCCAAGCAGCACTCAAGCCCCTATTATCACATGAGATCAGATCCTCATTGGTGCTTGCGTGTGTAGAAAGACTCAACCCTCTAGCAACCCACAATCACATCGAGCTCCTCTTCCGGTTCCGGGCCACAAAAGTATTTAGGGTAACGAGCAGGCCGATCGATTAGCTAGAGGAGCGGCGGAAAAAACACCCATAGGACCCGAGCCATTCCGTGAAGTCGCTGTCAGTGGAGCAAACTTGGTATCCTTTGGAGATATATGGTATTATCGCTCCGCAGCAAAAATTGTCTCCACCGACACCAAAGGGTTTACCAGCAAAAAAGAAAAGGTTTCGGAAGTTATGTTAGGTCAAATATTCGGTCAAGTATGAATCCAATGAGATATAGTACCTACACAAATAGGATGTATGTAAATGCTTAACAGTTTTAACATTCACAATATCGATCCGCTATAGCTTTCAGCTGTGTATACCGGTACGTTTGTACTACATTTAGAAAAATCACAAGGCTTTTTAGTCGCACACTATATTTGCTTGTCCATCCAACACACATACAGACAGACTATCTACGTACGTCTTACCTCATCCCCACTGACAGTGCTGCCCACGCAGCGACGTCGGCACTAAAAGCGCCTGCAATAGTTAACAACAACAATAACAACGTCGCGACGATTCGCTTGCTTTTTGGCCTGCTCGCATTTAATCCTCTCAAAGAGGATTTCTTCATGCTTTTTGCACGCGGCACCAATATGTTCATTTGTATGTAAGTATGTAAATTGACTAAGCGGAAAAAGCGCTCACAACACAGGAACAACAACAATTGTACATTCGTGTGCCGATAACAGCAGCCTGTCGAATACATACAAATAAAACAAATGCAAAAGCAATAACAAAATTCAGCGTCCACCATGACGAACACCCTGAAAATAAGTACAACTACAAAGATACTCAGGCACACAAACACACACACCCGCACATACAATTTATAAATACACACATATGTAAATAGTATGTAAATAAATAGCATTCAAGGAGAATGCAGGAAAGTCACCTTAAAATAAAAATTTTCTGTTTAACAGCCAGGCGAATAAAATCAGCAACAATACCAAAGCATCCGTAGAGAGGGCGGCAAAACAACAACTGAGAAAAAAAATAACATTATGAAAAATCCCCAATACAGGCAAAGAGAAAATACAAACAACTGAACGAAGGCAAAACAGGCGCTGCCACTACACGCAAGGAGGATGACGAAAAAGAGAGTGCGATTGGCGTTCGCGTTGGTGGTGAAAGTGGCGGCTGTGGTGGTTGAGGTTGCGCGTTTGGGGTTAGGAGGTGGGGGAGGCTTGTTTTTTATTTATGCGGGCAGTCGTTGGCGATAAGCACCGAATAAATACGAATTGCGCTGAGCGAACAAAAAAACAAAACGGAGGACATTGATTGTGAGGAGTGCGAATGAGACCGCAGGAAATGCTATTGACGCGACACGGCTGCAAGGCGACAGCAATGTAGGCGAACATCAGGCGAAATGCTGAGCTGGCGAATAAATTTTATCAGCAATGAACGAAACGAATAAACCGCAATAAAATAAATGAAATTTATACAAGTACCTGCATATATTTATATATGGAAGTATGTATGTACATTAGAGTGAGTTACTCTCCTTATACAAAAAAAAAATTGAAGAAAATTTATTATCTTTTAAGACATCGAGCAAAATATTTCAAAAAAAAAAATTCAGATTTGGGTCAATAGTAGCTCCAACAGATATGTAAATATAACTTTTTTCTAAAAAAAATACCGTCAGATTAATCTTAAAAAGATAATCATAAAGGTATTTAAAAATTTTTTAACAATGAGATTTGTTGATACCTACTATTTTTGAGCTTTTTTGATAGATTGGTTTAAGAAAGACTTTTTTATTTATCAAAAACTTCATTTTCATTTTTGGAGCCACATACGCTCAAATCGGTCCAATTCGCGTAAATCTTAATATTTTTAATTTAAAATTTAGATTTTTTTTGGGGTGAAGCACCCTAATGCACTACGTATGTATGTACTTATGTATATGTATGCAGAAATGTATCTACAAACGTAAAATAAATAGGAGAAAATTGAAACATACGAGTACAATTCGTCGGTGGGGATATGTTGATAGCCGCCTCGCGATACAAGCTACGAAAGAACTGCAAGGAACAGGCATTCGTTTGTACAAATGTACCATATAGTATGTACATATATGTACATATGGACATATGTAGATATGTACTATTATATTGGGTCCATAGCTACATGTAGAAATAGTATACGCACAACTCCTGTGTAGCTAAATTGCTGAGAATTCTTTTAAATATTGTTTTTTACAATTTTTCAATTTAGGCACCCTATACATATGTACATATTTACATAGGTATGGGTACATTGTATAAAAAAATTAATATGACCCTCACGTACGAATTAAGTACTTTTTCAATACAATGTTAGGGACAATCGTTTCGGCGATGATTACAAAAGATTTGTAAGATTTATATACGATTTGTCCGTTGACCCAAAGCCCCAGGTCAATTCCACCAAGTTTTGACCAAATTATAAGGAATTAAAGTTGAAATTTGGGCCAAATTGACGGTTAGAATGGAGGTTAAAAACCCCCTAACATCTTTTCTGTCTGTTTCTAGCGCGCACCTTCGAAGTTGCATTTTATTTACTGAATGAAAATTTGTATTAAAAAGTTTACATATCTTTTAGTTTTGCGTAAGTCTAAAATTTTTTATTTATATGGTTTTTGCAATAAAATGATATGTTAGTCCTAAACAGTAAGTTTAACTAATGACAAGTTTATGTTATCGATTATTTCTACACTACTACATACATATGTATATCGAAATTAATCGCATTGAGCAGGCGAATTAATATAAGATGATAGCATCCCATGAGCTGAATGCTTGTTCTACCTTCGCTTTGCGCGGTGAAAATGTCAAAATCTTTCTTTTTGTTTACATTTTTCCTTTCTATTTGCGTTATAGTTTGAAACTTCACGGCATAGGGAATAAATTCACGCTTTCTCTCTTCTATTTGACATTCCATCCGTTCGTTTATGATAGATTTTCTTCGTTTACCGAAAACCAAAAATAGTAAGCAGTAAGTACTCGTAGTTATAGGAATTTTTGCATTAAACCTAAATATACAGCGTTGTCATCATTTGTCTTGCCACGCCCAAGCTTCGGCGTGTCTATATTCAGGTTCAGTTCAGATTTGAATAGCTGTTAAATTTGAAATTTCTCATAAAACCTTATAGGGTTTCCCCTCTAATTTGCCACATTTTTAGAGGACATCTGTAATTAGAGGAATGTGTAATGGCGAAATGATGAAAACTTTGGGGAAACTAAACTGTTATGTTTAAATAATTTTGTCGATTTCTGGCAGAATCACAAAATTGTCGATTAAAGTGATGTCACAACGATTCGATCCAAATGTAGTTCTCACCACCTCAGAACCCCATCCCATTGAGTAATCCTGCTAAAATGGAATGCAAAGCGTCCGCAGACAAGTGAGAGATACGTCATTATGATACCGAATTGACTATTGCAATTTAAAAATTGATTGAAAAAACTTACGAAAGACATTTCAATAAAATCATTTCATTTCTGCAATTAGCTATTAATTTTCTGAAACCGAAAGCCATACCAAATTTAAAAAGAAACTTTCTTTTAAAATTCCACGTTATTACAATATAATAAAAATAAAAAATAAACTGTTTGCCACTGGTTTTGTTAGTAAGAAGTAAAAGTTCTGTTAGCGAAGTCATTTATAGGGTAGTGCGCGAGAATGACAGAATACAAAATCGCGCCTTCCCACGTTTAAATAACAGCTCACGCCATTTGTAAACAAGTATACGGGAGGAAGAAGAATGGATAACTTCGAACATTTCAGTGAGAAACGTTTTTAAATTATGCTAAGGTGTAGAAAGATGATTGAAAGGCAGAGATTTAATAAAAAAAAACTGCATAATTCTAAAAAAAGTTCTCTTTGTGCCAATTTGTAAAAAAAAAAGCTTTGTCTAGATGCAGTTGAGAATTGTCAAAATCGGCAAAGCAAAAGCAGCGGTACCTCTAAAGATATCACCTCCTGCATTCAGTACACAGTGGGTAGTACGCTAAATGCATGGCCACCACTGTATCCACAAAAAATATTCATTCGAAAACAAAACTTATCGCGATTTAGTATTTTTTCGTAACAATCATCAAATATAATTAATCTAATGAAATTTTAAAACCACAATACTTTTAGAAAGAAGCTGTAGTTTAAGAATCCCATGCTTTGAAGATAAATTACAATACGTACATATTCAATTTGCCTATGAAAGATCACGATAGCAGCTACATATGAGCGAGAGCGGGCACACATCCGATCACCGAAATGGGTGGCAGAAAATCTAAATCGCTCTCCCACACTATCCTCGTTTGTCATTCGTTTACAGCGCGACTGGCAACCGAGTCACAGTAAGCAACTTGTTTGCTCCTTATTTGTTGTTTTCAGCTTTTTTTTCTTATCGTAGATACATACACGAGTGTGATACGATTTTTCAAGCAACACGGCCATAGCACAAAAGGAAGATCAAGTAAATGAAAAAGAAAGATTTGGCGCGAGAGAAAAATCTATATACATACATACAAATATGGGTGGGGTGGCTGGATACGAAGTAAAGATCCGCGATTGCTACTTTGATCAGATGTTTGCTTGAAGAGCAGGAAGCGCTGCAGTGAGCATCTGCACTTATTTATATGTACATAGATACATATGTATGTATGTATGTATGTATAGTACATATTAGTAGGAATTTCATTTGAGTGTCATTCACTCAACAATAGGATGCGACTGTGCGCTGAGGAAGTCGAAATATATGTAGATGTAGTATGGATGTACTACATTAATGCAGACAGATGCCACAGCTGAGGAATTTTAAATAAACTTTATATGTATATGTATGTATGTATGTATGTATGTATGTATAAATATAGAAAGTGTTGGCGCGGTGATCATTATGTGGTATGTGTGTGTGTCTGTGTTAAATTGTTTGTGGTGTTCGTCAAGAGGATCGTTGTGCGTCCGTCGCCTGATTGGATCTAGGTCAGTGCATAAAAATAAAAAATTGTATGTTTGTATACCTTAAGTGAAAGCCGAAAAGGAGACGGAATAAACTTTTGGGCGACCTCAATTTAAAGTGAAACAAAAATTACATTAAAAGTCCAATCTGCATCTAGGATCCGAAATTGCCTTACGAGAATTTCCGTATGATGTCATAAAATTAACCGGGTGCAATGGTGAAAGCTGCAATCGCCAGCTACAACCCAATCTCGACCTTCTACGAGCGTGAAGATCAGGGCATATCAAAAAGGAATGAAACGTCTGATTAAAGAATGGAGCGATTGATTAAAGTCATCTTCACAAATCAGCTGATCAAAAGCAGCAGAAAATTAGCAGCATAAAATTAATAAAACTTTTGCTGACGTATAGTTGATCTCAGGTAGTTTTACCGGTCCTAACATGCCGGATGTATGTACGTCGGCGAAAAAAATGCAATTTTTTTATGTTTAAACCCAAGACGTTAAAACGGGGTTTTCTTTTTTCTTGTAGCTCCAAATAGCTTTATGTAGGCGGTACAGTTTCTCCTAGCCTCGCAATAATTCCAAACTCTCTACTTGATTCGCTGAAATGGAACGTAAATTTGTGATATACAAGGGAGCCATTAGAGGGGAGGGTTGAATTTATTAATTTTTTTATAAAGTTTTGCTTAATTTACTTTCTTTGTCGTATGTTTGGTGCAAATCTTACGATCGATTTCACGCTAACTTACTGTTGTGCTAGATACTTGAAATTTTCACCGTAAAAAGGTTAGATCTCGATGTTATGTTAATCACTAGATGGCGCTGAAGTCGGAATATCGTGTTAGGATGCGATTTGGTAATTGAAAATTTACCAGCTAGAGTCGGTATATTCGTGAAAACCGTTTTTGTGATCTAGTTTGATTCATATCCAAAATGTGATCATTTACCATCTGAGCAGTGGAGAATATGTCGGGCTCATATGAAGAACATATAGAAATATTATATACCCTGCGCATGGTTTTACTGGCTATAAATATTCGAATAATATTCTTCATTTTGAAAACTATAATGTTTTTTTTTATTTATTTAAGCATAAACCGAAAGGAATTATGCTCTTAACGATTTTAACCACGCCCATTTTCAAATTCTTTTTAATATTTCTACATTTCCCTCTCTAATTAAATTTGAGCGAAAGTGCTACAGGATTTAATAAAATATCGAATAATAAAAATTTTGTAATATGATGATTGTGCGCATGGGTTTTCCACTGATTTCTATAATTTTCGAAATTGTGCCTACAGAGCAGAAATGAAAATTTTCTATTTCTAACATTTTTTAACACACGTCTTTTTCTCCCATCCAAATCCTGCGTATAAAATTTAAACAAATTACCTTTTTTGTAATATAAAGTGGATATGATTTCTATCCGATTTCGTCCCGTTTTCAATACCATACCACCTTGGGTTAATGTGTGTAATAATTTTCCCCTCAAAATTTATTATTTTGAATTTGATATATTATACATATGTATGTATGTATATAGAAAAAGTTCTTGTATAATTTAAACCGTTAAGATTGAACTGATAACTTATGATTTCAAAGTTACACTTGTCATGTGTATATAAAATGAACCTGTACACAAATTAGTATAATTTAAAAACAAAAACCTTTTTCTTTCCTTTATAGGTACACGCTAAAAATTTCTTGGACTTCATTAAATTAAAAATTGGAATACATATTGCAAAAGTTCTTCATGAAGACGCATTTAAAGGTATGACATTTAGAAAAAAAGCGAGTTATGGTATACCCTTAAACCGTTTTTGCGAGGATTACTCCTTTGGTCTGCAAATCCATCATTAAAATCGTGTTTTTGTAGCTTTTTAACTTCCAAAATAAATGCATTAATTTCCAGGAGAATAAAAGCTTTAAATTTCCCTCTTACGAAGTAAATAAAGATCACAATAATCGTTACTGAATTTTGGTGCCCCTCAGTAAAGGCTGGGTTCGCTCCTATTGCCTGTCTGCTTTTTATAAAACCTCTTGTTTTAATTTAATTAAAGCTGTTAAATCTCCCATTTTAGAATTTTTTCAGTACAATAATTTTAAGTTGTAAATTGTGTAGATCTTCGGCAATTTCGACCTTTGACAGCGGCGAATTCATTACGATTTTGTCCGTAATTTTCTAGCATCAAAAAGGATCAAAAAGAAATCTTTAACACTACTTGAAAATAGCTGTAAGATAATATGTTATTCGTGGCATATGCCTTCTAGAGATCGCAGAGCTTTTGCATTTGTTTAAGTGGCCGTCGAAAGTCGTAAAAAATTGCATGGCAAAGTAATTGTTGTGTTTCTGGTGGAATTTATAGAGCCCTTTCCCGAGTAAAGTTATTTTCACATCTCCACTCTAAGCGATATTTCTAAAAAATTCAAAATTAAATTTTCATTAAAGTATTTAATTTAATGTTTGGGGTACTAACTACAAATTTACAAAATGAAAATGTAATATGCGATTTTCAAATCAATTGACTACAAAAACTTTACATTAAGGACAAAACCGACCAGCATACTTACCATATTCGCTCTCACATAGCAACCCCACATCAAGCTGTTGATGTTTGTGTGCACATATTTACATATATTCATATATACATATTTTTCTGTATTACACAAGGCGTTCAACCATTAAATTGCTATCAACAAAAGCCAACTACCCGCACGCAATCAGCCAGCCAATAGAAAATATTGACGTGCGCAAAAAATGCTCGCCACCTTAAGGACAACCACCCTGCAAGACATGGCATTCGTTTATAGCTGTATATTTATATACATATATACTCGTAGAGTAGTATGAAATAAAGAGGCATACGTAGTAAGGTCCAAAAGTTGCTGACCTGCCCTATTATAAAATTATTCAAAAACAAAAAGAAACTTTTTAAGCAAACTTTAAGCTCTTTTTATAAAATAATTGTTCCCTGTCACATATAGTAGGTCTAGCTTTGTCATTTTTCTCCGAATATTTGTGATTTTGGAGTTTAATTAGCTTCGCCACCTAGCGAAAATAAGTTAAGTGAAACCTTTCAAAGTGAAGTGAACATCTCAAAACTAGTTTTATTTTTTCTTAATCTTTAAATCTTCATCTTTAATATCCATTTATTTCAATTCACTTTTCCAAGCGCTTTGCTTATATTTATATAGTCTTAATAAATAGTCTGAATTTTAGCCTCCGTATGTCGGATTTCAATTTAGGGAATGAATAATTGCAGCTAAATCGGGACCACTTAGGGAATGGTGAAGCCAAGTTCAACGGCAGTCTTGCGAACATCCGATATACTGGCGGGTTGTCGTGAAGCAACAACACTCCTGGCAATAGTTTTCTTTGACGTATTTATTTAATAAGAACTCGCAATTTATATGATTAGAAAGTGTTGTTGTTGTTGTTGTTGTTGAACCAGCAGAAAACATTCCCCATAAAATGTTAGGGAATGCTGCTGAAGTGGCATTCCTTCCTTGACCGGATATAAATCCGTGACATTCCGGTATCGTAGAACCGACTGTCGTGGGACTTTAAAATATATAGTAAAATTCCTTTGGAATTCCAACAGATTATTGTCATACTTTTACCTAAGATAGAGTCACCTTTGCCTTTTTTGTTCACGAGCTCAGCCAAAGCCACTCCTTTTTGACAGAGGATCATGATAAAACCCCATAGTTTCATCGCCAGTAATAGTTGAATCCAAAACTTCGCTCTGTCGGCATTTAAAGATAAATAAAAACTGAGTACAGTAAAGGAAATAAATTTTGGGGTACACCTTGCACTGACCTCATTTATACCCAGATAGTTCATATAGAATTCAAAACATTGTTGTTGTTGAAAGACAGTCATTACTGCTAATTTTTTGGATGTCTACTTTCCATTTTCGTCCTGGTCATTAATTGATTTTCTACCCAGACCAAATTGTTGCATCAACCTAACGTTATTTGATTTACGACGGTGTCTTCGCCTTTAATCGCTGCTCGATTCTAAATTTTATGCATTTCGAATGTTTATTCTACAGTCAGAATTTTTGTAAAAAATGAAAAAAAATCTAATATTTTTTGTTGTAGATAGGTAACGACAAATTTAGTAATTTAATAATATTAAAATTGTACATATATGGCCGAGAAATCCAATCTGGATAGACCAGCAACTTTTTGACCGCACTTTTGTGCGTACTTATATAAAATATAATTTGGATACATGAATTCATATGCTTTTCACTGGATACAGTGTACCAATCAAGACAAGCCAACACGCGTTTGCGCTCTCTCAAATGTCTTTCGTGTAATACCAATACCTTAATATTTAATTTAGCTTACTAAAATATTTTATAAATTTTCACTTTTATAATAGGTGGCAACACTTTACAAAATATTACCTTATAATATTTTCTTTAATCTACATTATTTATTTATTTGAGTTTTCAATATAAGTCTGGTTTAAATATTAAAAAAATTTTGCAATTTCGTTACAAATGTTTTTGTTTATTTCAAAAAAATATGTTTGGCAAATTAATTTTTTATTCACTTATGACAGAATGTGACAAACTTAAAAATTTAACCCTGGATAATTGCTAGTTTAAATATTTATGATTTTAACTTTGAGTTGAAGCCTAGCATAATGCTGTGCAAGCAAATTTATCAATTAAACCGGTAAAAAATGGGCCTTAGAAAAATTTAAAAAAATTTAACTTACAGAGTCAAACGTCATCAACATCATGAACGGATTAATGCCTTTTTTTTGTAAGAATAGAGAGCACTGTATAGCTTTTTATCCTTGTGTTTCGTTTTCAATTACCAGTTTAATTCCGTTCCTAGCGGAAGACCTTCTAGCGACTTTCCTTTACTAGAGCGTATAACAACCTCGCTACTTTGCGCTTGAAATTCCCAGACTGTTTTATCGCCTCTGCGGTCACGGTAAATGAAAATTAAAATGCAGATTTCACAGCGCCAATATCGGTTTGACCAGGAAACAAATTTTGACAAGGTTTTTCTGCGTGGTCCAATTTTCAAAGACTCTTCCGCAAAGATCTCGCTGAGCCTGAGCTATGATCCGGTTATGTTGATTTTACGAGCACCGATCGCTTGCGGCGTATTGGCATAGGACAGCGACTTCAGAAAACCCTGCAATAAAAACTCACCGCTCACCGTCACCACTGCGAAGGATAACAATACCCACAAATTATTCATATGGAATGCCGATGTTGTCGTTGTTCTTGTTATTGTAACAGCATAAAACATGCCCCATGAGTGACAGTTCTTGGACGGATATAAATCCGGATCATTCCGGTATTGTAGAACCAACTGTCGTTACGCCCATCGTTGCGCTCACTGTGTGACACGTAGTAACGTTCTGCTGAAATTAAATGCTGCCTACTTCAATGCCGCTAAATTTGGGTAAAAAAATAAATCGGTTGACATCATTCTGTAGTGGTCGCCGTTAACTATACTATACAAAATACGCACTAAACAGTAACTTTTAGAGAAAGCATTGCTACCGGGAAGGACCTCGTGTGGGTTGGTGTTGTCCCATATACGAAAATAACATATTACATACATACATACTATTAATAATATATATCCGCCGAAGTCTGAGTTTTTCAATGAATCTTATCGACTAAACAGATTACCCAAGTGATCTGTCCAACGAAATCGTGGGAGTCTTGTATTTTTCTCACTGATCGGAGGCCTTACGGCGACCAATGCTTCATTGTAAAGTTATTGTTTTTCATCGAGTGGAGTAAATGTTGTTCGAAATTTATCAACAGTTTGACGAATAAGCTGCTCTGATGCTCGATTATGTGGACCATAAAATTCACGACGTGCTCTATAAGTTTGGCGAACAGAACACTGATTTTTAAAGTAAATTTAAATAGATAAAACTTCGATGTTCATATTGAAGGTTTTATGTCTCAAGGAAACCAGACTTTGACATTCTCACAGGAAATAAAATAGAGTTTCTTTGCTCTCTATACGTGCTATCCTAGCTGCCAATGACGGCTAAGGTCATAAAGCGTACTTATCAGCTCTGGTGTTTTTTCCTGTTATAGTCAGGTCAAAGTTCACGTGCTATTTTACTCGTCATTCTCCAGAAATCGCAAATGGATCTCCAATTGCATCGGCCTGAGTAGGTATCCCAGTACGAAAGCTACAACTTCATCCGAATGAGTTCCCACTTTGTTCAATTCCTCAGCTATCTGATTGCCTTCTATGTTCATATGGCCGAGAACCTGGACAAGATAGACAACAAGCTCCTCGGAACAGACTCCTGTCTCCACACCGCAGTACATCTTGGGCCGATCCGAGTAGATACAGATAGCTTTTTTATCGGCAGCTTAAGGCTTAGGGTTGAGCTGTGTCCAATGTTTCTCATTTTCCACAGCACCGACTCTCTGAATTTTACAGTTGAGTACATCGCGATCTAATTTAGGTAGTATAGGCCAATGGAAATCAAATTGAGGTTGACATTCACTGTTAGCGTGATGCAGGATTTCAGTGCCCCTGTCATTCCCGAACAAGCCCTCCATTGTAAGCTACTCAACCACCGCAGTAGGGTGCCGTATGTAAGGATTAGTCTCATTGGAGAGCGGTGTAGATCCACATCACAAGTTTCCTTGCTTTTGGTTTAATATTACGAGGGATTTATGGAGAAGATTTGGAAGACCTTTTAGAAAGTTGTTTCATTTAAACAAGTAGTAGATCTAGGTGTGTATACATACATATGTATATGTACATCACGTGCTTACGTATCTACATACATATGTGCGATCATTTTGCAATAAAAACATTTATAACAATCAACTTAGCAATAACAACAGTAACAACGGCCCAAACAAACCGACACAGAGCAGCGTTAGAAGTTGGTAAATAATCCAATAAAATACGTGGAATAATGGAACTAGAAATAGAAATAGATGACTCGCTAATGGCAGGCAGAAAGCAGAACCTCGGATGAGGTAAAAAATATGAAGGAAGGAAAAATAAACTTATTTGTTTCTATGTATTGTATGTAGTATATATGTAGATATATGTACATACATATACATATGAGTTGTATTTTTATCTGTTTATAATAGATATAAACCGACAAACAGGTTGAACGCAGAAACAGCACCAAGCCTTGTTGTCGATGCCACTGAGCTGCGAAAGCGCCACAATTTTGTTATTGTTATTACTGCTGTTTTTGTTTTTTACAATAAATATCTAGCCGCCAGCCTGGCAGCCAGACATGCAAGCTTACAAACACACATGTGTACCATTGTCATATGTAGCTAGGCTATGTAGAGAAAAAAAGCTTCAAAGCCACAGTTCAATACCAGAAATAGAAATGGAATTAGAAAAATATGTATCTATGTTCATACTTAGCTACATAGTACATATTTTTGTTTTTGTGTTCGTTTCTAAGAGCAGTTAGAAAAACAGGCGAAGCCGATCAACCAACCGAAGCATTGCGATGTGATGCGGGCTGTACGCTCGGTAGTTGCGTAGATATGTAGATACCCTTTGTCCCCACTCGAACATTTTGTTTTGAAACCCACATACCAACAACAATAACTAATAGGGCGTAAAAATACATACATACATATGTATATATGTACATATGTACATACATATGAACATCAACAAAGAAGCCTGGTACGAATATACTAATTGAAAGCAAGGCTGCTGCGCAGGCGAGCTTTGCCCCACACTGTGCCTAGGTGTATGAGCAAGCCGTTTGATCATTAAATGTAGAAATGTATGGAAGTGCAGTAGGCCGGGTCGGCCGCGATAGCAAAAACTAAAATTATAGTTTCTCAGATGTGTAAAAAAAATGGCATAATAAATCCGTAAAGTAATTTTTTCCTTAAAAAAAAAGAAAGAATATCTACAAATTTCTGCATAAAGTACATACAAACAAGCTCAACCACGATAACTCAGATTCAAGGCGATTTTTTATCAGGTGTCGTCGAATGCCCAACAACCCAATTCATGTGTGTGTATTTTGTTTTTGCTTCTACGGCCAGAGCTGTCAAAGGTTATATGTGTGTATGTATTCTGTGTCCTTATATGAATTTACTTTGCCAGATTTCAGCTGAGTTTGACGTTGTTCAAATAGCACAAATTATTCTCTCGGAAAAACAGAAGATCGAAAAGATCAAATTCATAGTTACTCTCTGATTTCTGCTCTCATTATGACTTCAAGAAAGGAACGCGAACGAACGAACTGATAGTTGATTTGGAAATCTGGCAACGTATATCACAGGTTGGGTTAGGTAAGACGGCAGTACCTGGAGGAACTCACTAGAGTGACCCCTGCTCCAAGAAAAAATTACTTCTTATTCCATAGGAACTTCGACAGATCTCTAATCACGATTGTCTTGAGATCGTCCAGCTAAAAGAAATAACTACCGACTGCTTCAGCTCTCCTTCTAGGTAATGCCAGACAGAGGCAGAGTAGGTGATTTATGGTCTTTTCATCCTCCGATACAGCCCCTGTAGCAGTCTCGCCAGGGGCTGCTAGCATATACCCATATTAAAATTTCTAATTAATCAGTAACAAGTAGATCACCGATATCAGTTTCTAGCAGAGTCGTGTCTTGGCCAAGGAATCCGCTTCACAGTCTCCGCATATGTTGCGATGACCGGGAACCCAAACGATATGTTTTGGAAATGTCTCAGCCAACACGTTAATCGATCGACGGCGTTCCGCAGATACCCTAAGTATCAGCGACGTTTTGGTTTGGAATTTGATAGCTGCTTGGCTATCAGTAAAAATATAGATTTATTTGCCTTGAATCGTATCACACCGTACCACTGATGTGGCCTTTGAAATTTCCATTAGCGTTGCCCCGAACATAGTACAATAATCATTCGCTACTAACTCTCTCGCCAAGCTTGAACCCATAAGTTGGATCCACATTTCTTAACGTCCAATATCCTCTCCTCTCTTTCGGGCAGCCGGGTCATGAACTTGGTTTCGGTCGAGCCGATCGACAGCCCGTATTCGGTTGCCGTAGTCAAGATGTAATTAAATTTAGAATAATGTGAGTATTGAGTGCAACTTTTTAGTATATAGTTCTATCGAGAGGAGATTAACTTACCTTTTGGAGTCTGATGGGAGACTACTATGAGTAGAAGAGGATTGATCTCGCAATCACCATGTAGACGCATGAAACAATTTTCGATCCTAAGCCCCAGAAGTGATGAAATAACTACATCTGGAATATTATGGTTAAATACACTCTCTATGTCTGGAAAGACCGCTAAAGAGTATTATTTGTTCCTTTTTTATCTTTTGTTTTTTCGACAGGGTGATAAGATGACGTATATTGGAACGATTTACCGTCATCCCTTGTCAAGTTTGGTTTGTAGACAAACCGTTTCGGTATTAAACTCTAGAGGGCGGTTGTCACACCTTTACCTTCAGTGTTAGCCTGTTGGGCATCCGATAGTTCCGGTCCCATATTCTATTATATCTTATGTCTAAGATGCGGTCCAATATCTTTAAAAAGGAAAGATGAGAAGCTTATTTATCTGAAATCTTTTATGTGAAGTTTAAGCCAATTTATTTATGTACATGGACGCTGGCTTTGTAGCACATCTCTGCGTTTTAAAAGTGCTTATTCTGACGAGCCTAGAAATATAACTAGTTCTAATTTTTTATGTGTATTTCTTGTTTATAAGGAACGCATTTGTTACGTATTTTAGCGTAATAGAAATTTCCGCTCTAGCTACAAGCAAAAAGTTCTTGTAGTGCGGAAAATTTCACTTGTCATTTTCAGCTACGACCCTCCTACGTACCACGTTGTATATTTCTAAATTTAAAAAGTATTGGTGGCATATCTTTATTTCTTGATTTCTTTTTTGTTGGCAAAATCCTGAGTAGGTTTCACTAAATAACGTTCCACATTTGCACCCGTCTCTAAATCGGAGAACAGTAGGTAGTGTGTATAATAATTTTAAGGACTGGGAGGGGCGTGGCGTTTGGGACTGTTCGAAGTTGAATGGAAAGATTGTAGGGAGTGTATTCGGCAAGGATCTCTCCCTCAGCCAAAAATGTAAGCTTCCGGACTACTCAAAGAGCCAATCGATTGGCTACTCACCAACGTAATGCCTTTCAGATGGGCAAACATCTATTCTGATAGCCAGACAGCAACCAATACCTTAGGGTCTTTAATGGTCAGGCCGAAACCAGTTGGGGAGTGCCTGACTTCTCTGAATACTTTCATATTGGTCTGAATTGCAAAAACCCTCTGGCCGATGGTGAGGTTTGGAAGGAGCTCCGGTCGCTAACAAAGCGACAACTCCCAATCCTCGTAGAAGTTCTGGCCGGGCATAGTCCAACAGGTATTCATGCGGTTACGCTGAATATAGTACCTAACCTAAGCTTACTGGTCGAAGTTATTACTTTAGATCAATATGAGGAATATATAAGTAGGTATTAGAGAAAATTTGTATGACGTAAAATCCTCTCTCAAATAGCTTTCCAGTAATTACAAACTGTTTTATTGCGAACCAGTCTAATGTGAATCCATGTATGGGCTAACTCCTACATACATACATACATACACTCAGAAATAAACATGTACATACATATTAGTTTGTAATACATATGCACCTATCCATATCCATATGTGGTTACTTAATATCCGTTAACACAACATAATTTATCTTAGATGAAATCATTTTGGTGTTCAGTTCGGTTGTTGTAAAAAATCTTGGAGGGTAAAAAAAACACATCATTGTATGGCATATAACATGCTGCATTTGATGTATTTATGTAGTTAGCTATTTTACGGGGCTTTAATAGATTTTTCTATATTCTAATTTCTATGAAGATTTATTTTTTATTCTTTGAATGGCAATGCAACCCATTGGCCAAGTGGTTAACGTAACTGGATTTCCCTCTACATCCCCATCAGGGATAAGCGAAAACTAATTTAAAAAAATGTAACCTTTCCTTTCAATAAATTTCTTCGAAGAATTTTCTAAAATGTTTTTGCCGAACATTGCATCTAGGTACCTTTGGGAACCTAATACTTCGATGCCGGTTCTTTTAATGGTTGTCTATTCTTTAAGTGCATATTTAGTACTTTTTTAAATAAATATTAGCAGATTTGAGGTCATTAATCTTAACCATTTTGCCTTTTGTTAAAAATATAGGCTTCCTTGGTGCGTCGAAGAATATTTTCGTAGATAGATTATGTGCCACATTTGATTCAATCTTAAACTTTTAATAAGTACTTTGGATAAATTAAGCTTGGTAGTATGACTGGCTCCCCACCTTTAGTTCCACCGAAAATTCTAAGGAGCTTAAAACCCATTTGTGTTTGATTTTTCAAACAGCTAGCAACCCTCTTTAAAAATAAAGCTTATTCATTGCACGACAGTGTTATAACATTTATTTTTTTTCATTCGAATGTTTATTAGCTTGTATTTAATTTGTTTAAAAGGTGGCAAATATCTCCAAAAAATATGTTTTAAATTACGCTATCTGCAACCTTTTTCAAGTTAACCACTTATTGCCATATTTTTCATGGATTCAAATTTTTAAAAGAGGTAGCAACCCTCGTCGTACGTATTTTTGTACAAACATTATTTTCACATTAATAAATTTGATACCCATTTTGCTATAGTAGATTTAACTCATTAAACAGGTGGCAACTCTCTGTAAAAAATATCCTTTATAGTAATCCAGATTTTAACTATTTATGTATCAAAATTTTATTAAAATACATCATCGGGAAAAGGTGGGTATACTCCACCGTGGCCTCAATCGTTTAACTTAACCGTCTCTCAAATCCCATAAGAAGTTTCACTGCACTTCACTCCGACGCCGTTTAGTCCCACATTCGATATGAGCTGCAATTTATTCGTATGAAGCCAGAAACTCTAACGTAAAAAAAATCTACTTATTTAATATCTTCAGCGCTTAAAGATACTACTCATTCGTACCCGTAATAATAAGAATAATAACATATGCGCCTTTTTCTTAACGTTAGAAAAAATGTAATTTTTATGTGCTCATTATGAAAAATGTTCGATGTCACCACTCCATAAAGATCGATAAAAGCTATGACATGGCATTCGATGACCACTGAGTGAATATGAGTGAATTTAAAGAGACTACATACTCATCACATTGGGCTTTTATAGGAATAACATTTTGTCCGAAAGATGGGTCCCGCTTTGACAACAAGCAGTATTTGGCTGAGATAAATCGTAATAACCAGAAATAAAGTAGGACTGGAGACAATTATCTGAATCGAATTCAAACAGTCCAAGCTTAAGGCTCTTGGCCAACAAGGCCAAGACCATGTTGTATGGATATCCTTTCACCGTCGTTTAGAAAGCGATTAGGGACGCAGTATTCTGGGCGTGGGCATAAATGCTAAAAATTACTTAAAGTATATAAAAATATAAGATCTGAAAGAAATGGGATTTTTTTTCTTTTTCTTATTCAATGAAAGTGTATTGGTGATGCTGGTTCTGTTGCCAATACTCTTTAACTTAATTAACGGTAATTGTTCCCCTATTAAATCATTTGGCAAGTGCAGCATTGTTTTCTAATTCGCACCCATTTAATTTCAAAAATTGGTTAGACTTTGTTATTTTAACCATTTTTTTAAATTCATAACCGTGAGTGGCTAAATGTAGAAATTATTGTAAATCAATGAAACTATGCGCAGAGGGTTCATAGGGATATATTAAGAAAAATTTTAAATTAGCGCAAATTCTTATGAAGGACACGCCTACCTTCCATAGAACTGGAAACTAAAAACATCTGTTTTATATACCAAATTAAGTCCGATTGCAAGAAAATTTAATATTTTTGAAAGATAAAAAAAAACACAAATATTAGAATCGCTGCATAAATTAAAAAGATGCAACCATAGGCATAACTATTATAAGAGAAAAGAGTCGGAAGTAAATTAATAATTATTATTGTAAGATACAAATTGTTCGAGTAATCTATAATTATTATTCAATAATCTATAAAGACTTTTATTTTGGGACTTATGTTATAAAAATCTTTTCATAATAATTATCTGCGAGATGAACTTTTTTAAGTCTTCAAAGGCTCTTATTTTGAGATTGATATAATAAAAGTCTTCTCGTAATAATTATGAGTAAGAAATTTTTTTTTAAGTTTTAAAGGACGGGACTTTATTAGAACAATTTCAGGATAAGATCGGTACTACTGATATAATTTCGGGATCACTTCTGGACTAGTTCGGTGCTATTTTAGGCTCCGAAATAGTTCCGTTTTTATCATAATTATTTCAATATAATTTCGGGACCAGTTGGGGATCACTTCTGGACTAGTTCGGTGCTATTTTAGGCCCCAAAATAGTTCCGTCTTTATAATAATTATTATGCAAAAACTTTTATAATATATGTATGTAAGTATCAAAATAAAAGTCTTTGAAAGACGAATGGAAATGTATCTCGCTGATAATTATCAAAGAAAAACTTGTATAAGATAAGTCTCAAAATAATAGTTATTGTTGATTTAAAAAATTGTTCGCATTTCAGTTTCGAAATAATAAATATCGAGAACTTAAAAAATTTGTCTGACTTATAATTATTATCAAAAGACTTGTATAGTTCTAATCAAAATTAGGATAATTTTTTTTAAAACTCAACAATCAAATAATTATTATTCTGGATCTCCTGTTACAACCTTTTTAAAACAGTGTTACTACATATGGAATATTTTATTTTATAAACTCTCAACTTTGGCAAACGATTAAAATTTCCAATTTTTCCGAATTTTCTTACTTAGTTTTTACTATTTTGCCGCACTCCTTACACTATGTGTCGTCGCCAGCAAAAACTGTATTAACAAGTTTTCACCGTCTCATATCGATAACAACATCAGTATTGCTTTGATTTGGCAACTACAATAGGGGTGATTATTTGGAGGGCAACAAAGCGGAGCTCATATTAATAATATTTCCCCCCAAATAGGCTGCTCGCACTTTTAATTCTCAATTCTGTCTAACGGAGAGATCACGAATTTTCGTAATAAATATTTATTTTACCAAATAGATCTGTAAACAATTTGAAACCCTAAGTTTTACGATCGTTTAATGTTGTAAATTCTGTCTTGCAATCTTCTTTTTCTCATTCCTTTCTAAAAAGAATTTCTAGTCAATGTTTCTATCTATCTAAATTTTATTACAGTATTTATGTATAAGTACAATGTATGTTTGTATGTTTGTATTTATATCCCATTACCTCCGGTGAGCGTGCTCTATTTCGTCACTTCCTGCATTCACTTCCCTCTTTAAATAAAAACAAAATATACACAATTTCCTTTCGTTCCCTTCGCCATTGCAACTATCTAGTAAATGACGATTACTATTTTCTAATTACAGTATAAATACACACACACACATATGTACATATGTATGTACATACATACACGCATACACCAGATCATCATTACCGCTAAAGCAGAGAGCGGCAAGGCGCTTCCGAAAACTCATACCCGCTAGACAAAATGTTTACCACTGTTCGAGCGCAAAGTGCTGATGCAGCTTCGAGCTTTAGATTGACTGCTAGGTTTTCTAGAGCCTACACTCATATCCATGTAAACGCTTACCCTCGTACTAAGTACCGCTGGGTCACTGGTACCGGCTATTCATACTATGTACTGCGTTGTCAATGTGTTTGTTGTTATTATTGTTGATGATGGCGTTGATGTTGATGTTGGTGGTGGTGGTAGTGCTGCTATTGCCATTAGTACCTTGCTTGCTTTCCGCGCCACAATTGTACTCTCCGTTCGTTGATTCGCAGCGTAGTCACTGAGTCGTATCGTGAATTCCGTGCCGCCGGCCTAGCCTGTGCAATCTCGCCTGTCTGCCAACCAGCCTGTTTGCTTGGCTGACTGGCTGGTCGACTCTTGCCACCCCACCCAGCTGCTCATCCATCAACGTTCCAACACAGCGCCGATCTAGCGATCTAGCGATCTAGCGATCTAGCTATAGCTAGCTACATACATACTACAGAGCTGCAAACTTGTACACATCAACCAATTTGCCTGTTTGCCTTGCCCTATTGCGTGCTGTGTTTTCGAGTCTGTTTTTCACCTCACATTCCACTCTTGCGTCGCGTCTTCTCAATTACTTCCTCTCGACTATTGGTTAGACCTAAGCGCTAATGTACGAATGCCTGTTTTTTTTTATCAGCAGCACAGTCACAACACCAGCGAAAACAACAACTACTACATACATATAAAGAACGGAGGGAGCAGCGAAAGCTAAACAAATGCGGCGGCAAGCAAAGCGACAAAGGCGACAACCGAATTGAGTTGAGCTGGCTACGAACGCATTGGCTTCGATGTCATCTATGTATGTGCATACGTCGCTATCGCCATTCCATCGTGACAAAGTGACTCGACGTCAGGCGCGTGTACCTATACGTTCCTAGGCACCGAAGCGATCGTCTGAAATTATCGTCGTCGTCCCTCTACTAGTCAACAGCTAGAGAATGAAGGAGGAAAGTAACTACATTATGACTTTGGCATGCCTATGCTCTACCCCTACATATGCACAGTAGGCTGGGTCGGGGAAAAAATAGTTTATAATATACATACATTTGTATGTATTTATGTACGTAGCTCCTTCGATTGAAAGGTGGCACCAGGAACGATGGAATAACGAGCTGTGAGCAACTGAACGTGACGTCATAAAAGTGAGACCATGAGAGTGCTTTGAAGAATGTCAGCAAACAAGGAAAATACTCGTTTGACGTCGGCGAAAGTGGTGAATGTTGTGAAATCGACAAAGAGAGGGCAAGCGATCCGAGGGTAAAAGACGCAATCTTGTATATTACGTTATTCTTGAGATTGCACCGTAAAGAGTTTAGCATCCCACCCATTTTTCCTCTAGCTGAATACTTACATAAACCACAATTCTTTTTTCTCCATCACACTTCCCGATCCGATTTTTAAGTGTCACTAAAGGTGACCTAAAAGCCATCCTTCGCTAAAAAAGCAGCTCATCGAGCCAACGTTACCGCTGGACCTTAATTTGATGGATTATGTCTCATCTCATGTTGCCATATTTCGCAGAGTCTTTCTCCAAGGGCTATATCATCGGATGTTGTCATCGTCCAAGATGATCCGTTGTACTTGATGGGGTACTCATAAAGTCTAATTTTTTTACTGTTCATTTGCCTGCCTACTCAGCCCAAAATCGCCCTTGATGGTTTGAAAAAGTTTCCATTGGGCTGGCATTGTAATCGGCCTTATTTTTAGTAACTAATCAGATGAGTCCCATTGGCCAATCCAATGAAAGATGATTTGACCTTTATGAGCTCGTCTACTGCGCAATTTTTAGGAACGTCGCGGTGCCCTGGTTATTGTTTGGAGTAGTCGACCACTACCTGAGAGGAGGTGCTGCCACACTGAAGTAATAGTAGTAATGAATTAAATAATAATCGTTTATAAAGATACTGAGGTCCTTATTAAACAGAGGGCGGCCTCTCTTGTAGCCATTAGTTCGGTGCGCAAAACTGTAAAGCCGCAGGTTGAGGTTTATTGAGAAATCTCTGGAGTGTTACATTCTTGCGTTCCAGCTAGTGATATACACACCATAAAGATAGGCAGGAAGAAGATTTAGCAATTTCTATATTTTGGGTTCGTCGATTTTGCCAGAAGGTAAGGGTCCAAGTCAAGGTTAGCACTGAGGAATGTAAGTGCGTCCAAGACATTGGAACCATGTCTTCCGGTCTATTATAATAAGGAGGATATCGAATATATAAAAAGTGATCGGGCTTTAAAAGAAGGTTATTTAAAAAACTTTCTACGTTATTACAAATTTCATTTTTTATAAGCTCTGACCCGGTCTAATACACATTAACAAGTATGCACGTTGATGAGTGGGCTCCGTCGGCCAAACATCTAATACGCCAAGTGGTGCTGCGCCAATAGCTCTCATCGTCCTAAAGCTTACGAGTACTCGATCCAGCTAATGTGACTAAGCGACTGACGATGTTGTTGCTTGGTTGCTTGGTTGCTCGGTTGGCTGACTAGCTGGTTGGTTGCTGGTTTGTTACGGCATCCATCCTCCGCCTCGAATGATCTATGAATTATATATGTATGTATGTATGTAAATTTTACAGATGGTGAGTGTGTGTGCGTGGTTTTGTTTGCCTTGAATACCTTGAATGCCTCGCATGAGACAACACTTTGCAGCCCACGGATGACAGCAGCAGTGAGAGGCAAATACAGAATGTAATAGATGAAAAGATAGACAAATAGATAGATGCCTGCATAGTGATGAAGACTTTGTGGTGGATACCGGTGTGAAAAGGAAAACTAAAACGAAAAAGAAATATCTGTAAAAGCTACGTGGAGCGAATAATAGCAGCAATAAATGAAAAAAAAATGCCTTCAAAATAACAATCATATGTATACCTGACGGATATTAGATACTAGTGACTTCATACGTACATATCTAACTACAGTCATAGAATGTGTATGTATGTATGTATGTATGTATGTACATTTATATGTAGCTATGTAGGTGTAATCACATATATATGTACATATCTATACTTTGCCTTCAGTCGGAGCTTTTTCTGCCTCAAATACGCCTGTTGATCGCTACGCTGAGATCGCTGCCTACGTGTAAAGGAATTTTTTCCTCTACAACAAAGCACATGATACCAACAAAATTACACTCACTCCTCAAACCACTACAACGAAACCTTTATGGCAGAGAAGAACGTTCTTGTTTACGCTCTCATACAGCCGGCCCGCAGCCGGTGCTCCACAAGCGTGAGAATCCGTAACAATTCAGAACAGTACAGTGGAGCCGCTTAACATATGTTGATGACCAAAATTCTGCGGACAAGGCTTTTATACTGAAAAGCGTGCTGTAACGATTATATCGTAGTAAAATCTTGATATATTGATTTTGAAGAGGTTGGACGAATACTTTGTTATATTTACAGATTTTTTATTTTATTTCGGTCAGGATACGTTGAGAGCAGCAGGATAACAATCACCAGTATTTCGTTGTTGTCTGTTGCCAATCTGAAATGCTAAATATTTGTAAACTTATGTTTTGATAAAATTTAAACCAAGTTTATAACGTAAACAAACTTAGTACACTCTTGAAGTGAAAACGGTCAAAAAATCCACCTTACTGCTGCCACCGGTTTAATATGCTTAAAATATATGTATGTAGGTGTTATATCTGACCTGATCTTTATGATTTCCATTAAATACTTTTTATTCGTGATAAGTGAAGGGAGTGCAAATTTCATGTTCTTAGCTGCTTTTGTGTTGGAGTTATAAAACATAATCTCATTTCTGTACAATTAGTTACAGCGATATATGGTTCGATCTTGCCATTCAAATACAATACTTTTTCTTACTTCTCATTAGAAATTTTTTATTAAACTTTCAAAAGAGCGGACGCCGCGAAGTGGATTTTTTGCGTCTTTTTTTACAGAATTGTTTATAAAATCAAATACTTTGTATCAAATTTTAACAACGCAACTCCTCCCGCTAACTATTTATTAACAAATACACCATACTGAGTGCATTTACACTCATCTTTTTTAATTAGATCAATTATTAACTTTTTGGGCACTAACTTTTTTAGGGAGGCCCATTGTGAACCACAAACGAGAGCAAAAGAGAGTAAGTGTTATGCGCTGCTCACCAGCCCCACTAGCGCGTTCGAGCTCAAAGCAACGGGGACAAAAAGTTAATTAACTTCAAGTGCATGTTTGTATTTTATGTATATACATATGTGAATGCGTGTGTGTGCATAAGGCCATTAGAAAAGGAAGTGGGGAAGCTAGAAAAAAGCGCTAATGGTATGCAGCAAACCGCTGAAACAGTGGCATTAGAAAACGGCGTAGAATGCGAGTAGCAAGTGGGGAGCAAATGAAAGCTTATAAAAAGTCACTGGTAGTATTTAGCCGATCCCCGCCTATTCATAGCCACACAAATACATACATACATACATACATAAGTATGTGTATACATACGTAGATGTATGAGTAAAAATGCAAGAGTGTATGTGTTGAAGTGAAAAAGGCTAGAAACTATTGGAAGTTATTAGAAAAAACGCAATAATGGCCAACGTTTCAAAAGCAACTCAATGAATAGAAAGGCGCAGGGCAAATAGCGTTCGCAACGAAACTTTAAATGGCATAAGCGATCACCTCATGCCCGAGTACATGCATATGTACATACATACATATGTGTATACAATGTATGAAAAGATTAGTAAATTGATTTCGCTGGTCAACGATTTACTATCTCCGGAAACGTAGATGGCGATGTCTTAGGCAGTGTGGATTCATTGATGAACTCTAACGTAAGTAGCCTCGATCTCAGTCCAAATAGGATTCATATACAAGATCATTCAGCACCAATATTAATTTTTTAACGAATCGCCGTTTGGAATCCTGATACAATTTTATGAGAACATCCAATCTCCAATTTTGTTTATAAATAAATAACACTATAATACAAAATTGTGGTTTATGTATCCGTATTTGATTTAACCAAAAGTAAATGATGCTTGACACCTCCCATAGCAAAATCCCGAAAGATATATCGATGGTTTTAGTTATTCGTATTCGAAATTGGTGACTTTTGGAATGCCCTGTATACTGAAAAAAATTTTTCAAATTCGCTCAAATTATGGTTTCACTCGAAATTCTTCAAAAAGGTTATGATATCTTACTGTTGGAAGATTTCGTTTTTGAGCTTGATTCCACTTATAAAATTAAGATAGGTGGCGTAACTTATCAAACTTATCCTGATACATATCATTACTTTGTTTAGAAATTTACACGACGATATCAGTAATGGTGTACATTTTTTTTTTATTAAGCGCTATTTTTGTCATACAATTTTTTTCAGGATAATTCTATTTTTCTGATAAAAGTAATGAAACGTGAACTAACCATTTTATAAAGACAAACTGCAGATACACATAAACTTTTTTTAAATTTTTTTCTACCTCTTTATTTACCTTACCTATCCAATGTACCTTGATATCAGCTGATTTTTATTTACATTATGTTCACTTTTGTCAACTGTCAATTTTAGCTCTGATTAGCAGCTAATCGGCAATTATTTTGCCATCATTTTTGCATAATCTAATACCCTCCTGAAAACAATTTTTAGTATAGCCCTTTTACACCATAGATTGTATTGACAAAAATTCTCACAAAAATCAAGACGCGAATGCGACTGTCTATTTGATGGCTGGAGGTACTCCGTTTTGTCCTCTTTCACCTCCAGACTCATTCGCTTTGCTTCTTTATTCAGTTTGGAAATGGCAGAATTATCGGCGCGATTATAGAGGCCAATGATGTCAATATCATTAGCTCCGGTTGAATTCTTCGGTGTGTCCACTTCAATCCTTCTGCCGTTTGTCCGCTTCTTCCTCTTTTTTAGCATTTTTTGTTTGCTCTCCCCTTCTCTTGCTATTATTACGAATCATTCAGTCGCTCTCATCGAGGAAGACGTGATCTTGATTCCTATCATTTTTGCAACTAGCTGAGGCTCTCAACGTCGAATAAAAATTGTTTGAACTTTTTTCGGTATATTATTAGTTTATTCTAGAGAAAGGCCGACCTTCTGCTTCGGCTTCGGCCATATTCGGCCACCAAAGTTCGGTTCGGCCAAGAAATTAATCATACTAAGCCAAATTCAATTCAGGTGGTGTTGAACGTACAGAAACAAAAATTTACTCTAAAAAGTTGTACGCGCAATGACAGTATAATTTACAACAAAGACTTTATTTTGACATTACTTTCACCAAACGAATTCAGCTCCTTGGCTAACATCTTTTTTCTCAATGAACATCTGCTGCCAAGGAATTGTGAAAATTTTGAATACTGATTTTCTGTTGAAGAAAATTGTTTTAAAACAACTGTCTGGAATACGGTTTTATACATGTGGCTACCTCGATCGGGTTCGGAGTAGCGCAACCTGTTAACCCACTTTTCTCTCTACCTCGCGAATGCCTTGCTCGGTATGAATTGTTAATGGATCATTCGCATAACATACATACATATGTACATAGGTACTTCCTTCAATCAAAAAATCCAAAGGCGTCAAAATGCAGCTCCGAGTTCGACATTTTGTCATTCAGACCCAAGAATGATAGAAAACCAGCGTACATGTCACAGCGGTTGCTGTCACAGGAAAAGCGAGAAGAAAAGGAAGATGATAACTGCACTTGGGCGTTTTATTTGCACCGCAACTGCTAGAATGCATAGCTCGGCACTTCACATTTACTATTCTGTGTTTAACTTTTTGTAAAAATTACTCAAAACTTTGAAAAATCAACTTTTAAAAGCACGTTGTGACGTCAATCCTTCAAACGAGGCAAGCACGAAGTAACGGAAGCGCTTTTGTCGCCACCTTCTTTTCTCTGCATCGTGATATGGACCACCTTACATATAAATACGTTCATATGTATGTATGTATGTACATAGTTACTACGGGATTGATTTATTCATTGGAACAATGAAAAGAATTTGCTGTATCTGCATTTTGAGTTTTCAATGTCCACCTCAAGGTAAATTATACGACTAAGAAATTCGTGCAATGATCGGATTTCGCTTAAAAATTCATTGTCTTTTCGAGGCAAATCATCCCCTTATTTCAACAAAAAATGGCCGATCGAATTACTGTTAAAAGCATACAAATACAGCCCACAACATCTGAGCTTACATACATATGTATATCCATAGAAATAGGAATAAAAACACACACACTTCTCCACTAATCCATATAGTATATGTTTGGTTGAGCGATCATTTTCTGTGTCTCAATTGGAGACTTCACGCTCAAAAGCTTCTAATTCATTGAGAAAATTCATTTACAAATTGACCAGAGAGCACAGCGATAGAAAAGAGTTGAAAATTTAAAAACAAAATGTACTATGTATGCTTATAGAAAAGGTCAGCTGGGAATACAATTATCTACAAAAGAATTTAATTGAATAACGAACAGAGCAAATGTGAGAAACTCTACAAAATACGAATGCAAAGAGTGCACAGTCAGAGAGCGCTAGACGGCTAGAGAATTAGGCAGCGTGGCAAAACATTGCGCGCTCAATTCGTATACGCTGTGGAGCTTTCAAGCGGAACGGCAAGTGCATGCATGCGAATGGGGTTATGAAGAAAACGAGTAAAAAAAAACGAGTTTTATAACAGCACACATGTAAAATAAATGAGAAGTAGAAGAGCGAGCGGGATGTGGTGTGATAGGGGTAACATAGCGATGCAGAGAATGAGTACAGTGATGTCTGATGTGCGCTGACAGCGCAAACAAACAAAGCTGCAACCGAGCAGCGAAACTAATAAGAATGTTATGGCTTGATCGCGGCCGTCTTATAAGAGCCAAGATATGCCACCCTTGCTGTCTGTTGGCTTACAGGCTGCTGCTGTTGCTGCCAGTTGGAAAATGCATGTTTTCTCCCTGAAGTTTTTTCTGATTTTCAGCCCTCCCATTCACACACAACCAACACAAAAAAAACACTTATGAGAGCGCCTATGCTATCTCTCCTGCTTGCACATTCACCGCATTACGCGCAGCAGGAAAAGGAGATTGCTGAGTTGATCGGCAGAGCCCAACATTCATACATTGTGGTTGATGTTGGTGTGCGTCGTGTCGGCGTATCTGCTTTGCTATTGTGTTTTTGTTGGTGTACACTTTGTAGGATTTCTATGCTTCGCTATGCCTTTTCTGTTAAAGTGCCACCTCGACGACTAGCCTAGGCTAGGCCACAGAGAGGGGACGCAAGAAAACGAGGCCGCATAAAGGCGAAAACGCGTAGGACTGATTGCTGCGGTCGCTGCCGCTGCTGCGAAGGAGAACAACAAAAGGCAACAGGCAATTGTGTGTTGGCAGTCAAGTCAGCAGAAGTGACTTTTTGACTTCGACACACATTCGCGTACGCACACAGCCATACGAACGTGCCTCGTCGCTTGAGTACCTTGAATGGCTGTTTGTCTGTTTGTTTGTTTGCTGTGTGCGCGTTTTGTGCTGGCATTAATTTCCCTTTTTCGAGAGGACTGAGGGTCGCGCTGTTGCCGTGCTGCCCCCTTCACATCACACTGCACTGCATGATTCGAGCGTTCGTTTCGTCATCGATTGCCATTGCTGCTGTTGTTGGCTGTCAACGTCACGACGCTTTGCAGCGTTTGTTCCACAGGCTCGGCAAGCAGTATGAATTTAGTCGCCGTGTGTTGTAGTAGTTTTTATGGGTCGTCCAGCATGCGCGCGTGCATTGTATACTTAAGGGGAGAGAAGTGAAGTGAAAAGCACAAGCAAAGTTAGTTGTAAAACAAGAAAAACAATATTTAAAAATCCCCCTTTCTTACTACTATATTTAATATATTTTTCTAAGCCAATTCCAATATAATAGTGTAACAACAAAAACGTAGCGCTCAATTCACAAAGAGTGTTATGAAAACGTAATAAAAAATGTTATACCTACAAAGAAATTGATGAAAAAGATATTTGTGTTAAAAGAAAATCTAAGCTGTGTTGAAAGCCTAAATAACGCGAAAAGTATCTGGCGATTTCTAATTGTGAAATACTTATTTGCATACAACATACATACATATGAAGTGTTTTAAAGTTTGTGGATGGATACCTTTCAACAAAAAATTGCATACGTAAGAGTTCAAAACCTGGCAATCGAGGCTTAAATGGAAGCAATATTTTTTTTTGTGTAAGTCTTATCTTTATCGTTGCAAAACAAATATGCATCTATGTATGCCCTTATAAGTTTTATGCTGTAATGCACAGAATTTTGTTTTTAACTATTTTGCGCTCAGAAGAATGAACAAAATCAAATTAGGCACCATGCTCTTTCATATTCAAATATTCATTAAATAAAATGTGTATTGATAAATGATAGGTTTTAACAATTTCTTTGTTTTTAATAATTTTTTTTTTTAAATGAAACAATTAAAGTAAAGGGCACGTTGTGCGTAAAAGGGGGAGCAAAGGCGATATTTTCAATATTTTTTTAAGCTTAAATTTCAAAATACTGGTGCAGTTGGAAAGGTAATAAAAAGGCCTTTCGCCAGCTATTTGTATATACTTGTACATATAATAAATGTATAAATATTTTGATAAAAACAAAAAAAAATATGGTTGCCCATTATTTTGATAAAAACTATATTTTTCTGTAAAATCTACGTAATCAACTATATGTTAAAACATATTTAATTAAAATAACACAAAAAATAGCTATCATTTGATATAAATTCTCCCTTTACTTCTCTAAATAGCCGTCTTTATTAATTTGTACCAAACAATTTGTACCTACACCACAAGAATCAGTAGAAAAAGACGAACCATGCCTACTCTTGTTTTTCAAGCTCAATGGGTCCTATTCTTTACATATACCAAAAAAAAAAATGGGTTAATTCTAAAAACCTAAAATGTATGTAGATCAATGACCCAAAAAAGTATATATATTCGCATTAAAATTCCAAAATTTTTAATCAGAGTCTTGTATCTTAATATTAGTCTGCCTCTGATAATCTCGATTTTGTTTTTTGCTGGATGTGTGTATTTTCTTATAAAACGAATACTAGCACGATATTTAGTTGATTTGTTTTTTTTTTTTAATTTGCACAGTTTAAAACTAGGTTTACATGATTTTTGTCGTAATATGGGCCATGCTTTTATTTTAAAAAAATTTAATTAAATAAAAAATTAATTGTCAAAATTATTATTCATGCGTTATATGGAACTAAATGAGCAAACTCATTAGCAAAAAAAAACAATTACCTATGTGCTACAAATTTGATATTTTTTTTAGTTGGTATGAATGGGCTACAAAACTCTTTATCCGAAAACTATCGAAAAAGCGATATTTCTTATCAATTAATACAATCCCCCCATAACCGGACAAATACACTGCGACGGTGAGAGTCCCGTTATGCGGAATTCCACTGTACTATATTTATATTGAAAAAATGTATGAAACAATTCAATCAAAATCCCTGTGGATATTGTAGTTAAATGACCTAACCATGTTTTAAGTTTAAAGGGCTTGAAAATAGACAATTTTTATTCAATCAAATATTTTGTTACTTTCACATTTCATTTAGTAAATAGAAAACTTTTCCACTCAATCCTCGAAGTGACTTCCGCCCATTGAAGCTTTTATTTATCATTCATATATGTATGTATGTACATATGTAGTTTATGTACACCCCATTTTGGTAAAAGTGCTTGCGTGTCAGCCCCTCTACAAAAGACACACACAAACACACGCACTCACTTCACTTAAATGGGGGGGAAACAGCAACAGGCACACGTGCACACACATAACCATATGTACCTATGAGTAGCATTGGGTCGCCCTTTTTTTGTATGAAACTGAAAAGCAACAGGCGAAAGCAGCGCCGCTCTCAGCAACAGCAACAGCGACAGCGGCGGTCAACGGCAACTGAATTTACCCTCTTCAATCAATCCCTATGCTACGGCGAGTGGCACTAGAAGAAATTGTTTTTGTTGTTGTAGTCACACATACACACACACACACACGCTCTCAGAACTATAGTGGTGTGAAAAGGAGGCGCAGTTAAAAAGTCGTCCACGTACACCCTCTCCCCGCCTGACTTAAATCTTCCACATACGGGGTGGTATACACAAACAAACGAACGTACACTTGAGAAACTGAATGTATCAGATCGTGAAGCCTGCGCGTATGAGTAACTCAAACGAACGATCATAGTCTGCAAGTAAAATTGAATGCGCCGAGTCCCATTCGTGTAGTACCCCGAATACAATAAAATTAACAAAACAATGAGGGCGGTGGTGGTTGGTGGTGTTCTCAAGTAAATTTTTTTCTACGCTTTTATGTCTCCTTCGCCTGTAGGACGTAGCCGTGTGCACACAAACATAGCCATAGAAATTTATATACATATGCAGTACATATACATATATATGTATATATGTATCTATACAAAGGTATGCACATACATACACACATCCATATATTACATACATATGTACATATATCATGTGTACGAGCGATCGCCGTTTTTGCCTTGTCTGACTTTGCTTTGCTTCGTGGCTTTTCGTTAATTCATTCCACTTCGTTCGTGTCCACTGCGTCAAACGGGACGTCGTTGAGCGTCGCTGATTGTGCTGCTGTGAGTTGCTGCTTGTTGGTGTTGTTGCTTGTAGCTGACAAGGCAGCGTTGCTGTTTGCGACGGCAGTAGTGGTGAGCAGCGCAGGAGAGCCGCGACCAACAGGCATTCACATTTTGTGCCTGCGCGTGTAAGGACGTATTTCTCCTCGTCGTTGACTTGTTCGCCTCGATCCATACATAATAAGTGATTACAAAAACAAGTTATACCCAGTGGAGAGCTTTTGAAGCAACAACAAATACGAACAAACTGTGTTGAATAAAAATATAAAAAAAGATTTTGCTATTTTTGCTGATAAAGGAATTTCAGGCGAAAAGTAAATGAAACTTAGAACTTAGTGGGAAAAGATGTGTGATATGTACAATTTGTAGATGGAAATAATATAATGGACTAAAAAGTATGCGTTTATGTGTAAAACAAATTTTTATTAAAGAAAAGAAAGTAGTAGTGTCTTAATTAAATACACAGTTTGAGAATTAGAGTTGATTATTAAAATTTCCTTAAGTGCTTCCAAGGAAAATGAACTCTAAAACGTGGAGAATTGAAAATACATATGTAATTGTGATAATGATTTCTTAATGCCAAGGTAATATTTTGAAAAGTTTTTAGTAAATTAAAATGAATTTATTAAATATATTTACAAAAAAAAATTTAAAGTAGGAAAATTTGTGAAAGCAATGAAAACTGTTCTCAAAACTTTATGAAAATCATCGAAAAAATGTTAATCCCATCTGCGTGCTTATATTTATTAAAAATCATTTTAAAAAATGTAACGGGGCCCGATCCGTGTTTCTACAAAACAACGAAACAAATCTTGCGAAAAGCTTTTGACGAAAATAAATTTATCATGGCTCTATGTTCTAAAATTTTATATAATCCAAATTCATTACTGCGAAGCCTAGAATTCGGAAAATCTATTTAACAAAAACTTTGTATTATACGCGCATTCCAAATATGTGTAGTGTGAGTTAAAAAATAGTTGATATTCAAAGACAACTAAAGAACTTAAAAAATTGCAATTGTCAGAAAATAAGTGAAACTCGGCACTACCAGCGTTTATAAAAATGTTAGCTGTTTTAAGTATTTTTTTTTGTGTGTAAAATGTGTTTCCAAGTTAAATTTATAAGTGCGCACTATTTTTTTTAACACCCAAAAATTGTTAATTAACTGATATTTCGAATAATGATAAAATATTTTTGAATAAATAGCTTATGGAAACACGCCAGTAAATTACTTCATCTTAAATAATTTATTTTGTTTCGCTTATTTAAAATCGCACTTGTTAAAAAAAAAACTTATAACCCACAGTAATCTTTCTGTAAAATTTGTTCATTTTTACAGGCAAAATCTCGAGAATTTTTGAAATGTTTAAATAAAAAAAATATTTCTCTTTTAAAACGCACTAAAATTTTGTTCGAATATTTGTTAAACCGAGTTCATCTCGCAATATCCTGGATATACTTTAAATTATGTATGTATCTAATTATCGGCTTTAAAAAAATTTAATTTAAATACTTATGTTTATTTTTGTTTTAATTTTGAATTTATTGACAAGTGATGTAAAAATGTCCAGTTTTGGAGAAATGCTCGTTTCTAAGTTTTTACAAATATATGTAAACATACAAATTTAAAAGTTTTTCAAAAATCACTTATTTAGGCCTATTCTGAATAGAATTGTCCTGGATTTTTTCCTTTCTCCCATTGCTTTAACATGTGGAAAGCGAGAAAAAATCCCGGAGGTTTCTATACAGAATTTGCTTGACTATAACTTAAGTCCTGTGCCAAACCTGTGGCAAAGTTCCCTGGAATGAAAATTTTAACAGTTATAAAGTGAATATAATTTGTGGTTCGTTGTAAAATTAATGCTATTTACTTTATTAATACCAATTAAATGCCACAGCTTTCAATTCTAAAAGAATTGAAAAGAGTAAAAGAAAGTATTTTCTGTACACATAAGTAGTTATGTACATATGTGCTTCATTTTTCCTTTATGAACATTCTTTTCTTGTTCTCTGTAGAAAAGGACAATTTGCTCAATTTTCGTAGTAAAAAAAATAGCTCACCATGGAACTTTGCTACCGTTTGGCTTAGGCCCTTAACCGGTGAATTATTTTACTATTATATTCAACAGGTTTGAGCTTTCAAATTTATTCGTCATTTAATTGAAATTATTACATTCCATATTGCACATTCCATATAGATTAAATTTCATTAAATACCAGAAAGTTCAGCTAATGGCATTTTGATAAACATAAAAATGTTCTCTAATTTTTAAGCTTTTTTTTCAAGTTCGTAATTTACTGTTTTGCTGTGTTGGCATTATCGAATTCCTGTTAAAAAAAAAATAATAATTCCAAAGATCACCCTGCTGTCGCCGCGCTTTAATTATCGCCGCTGTCGTAAGGCTCTCCACAAACAAATGTGTTTATAAAATGCTCACACACACACACACACACGCGAACCAAGTCAAAACGACCAAGTCAGACGTAAATTCCTTTCAGAACTTGTGACTATACTACATACATACATACATACATACAACGAAGTTAAATACTTACTTAAATAAAAGTCGAAAGCTACATTGAAACAAAAAATATTGTAATACAAATATCCTGCTGTTATGCTTCAAACTAAATTAAAAATCTTTTTGTTAAAGCGAAATTGAAAAAAAGGAAAGCATTCAAACAAATCAAACATTCTGATTTCTGCTTCTCTTTGTCGCTTTGCAAACACTTTCTTTCTACACCTCACCAAACTCTTTCCACATCTCTCCAATTTCTTTCTCATGCTCCCACCAATTCACAACTGATCTCTTGCCCCACACGATCGGCTTGTGCTCTTACAATCTATTGTATGTACATGTATGTGTGTATTTGTGTGTATGTAAATAAACCTCATGCATTACTCATGCACTCATTCAACGTAAATTTGATTAGCTATTCAAAGTTATCAATTGTACAGAGAATTGCCGCTTTTGGATTTTTAGTTGCTGTCACTTTAGTGTTTCACTTTTCTGTTTTTTTTTTGTTTTTTTGTTTTTTTATTATGTTCGTTTTCCATTTCTTTTTTCTTTTTTGGAGTCCCAATAAAGGTATTCATTGATTATTTCTCTCTTCGTAGTAGCCTTATCAGTGCGCTCACCTTATGGCATTTATATTCTTACCACTGTTTCTACAATTAGTAGCGGTGATCAGTAAGTGAAATAGTGTTGACAAAATTGTAATGTTCTTTCTTACGTAGGCAATACTACTTGTCTTTTATTTATGTATGTATGTGTACATAGGGTGCTTCACCAAAAAATTTGCTGGTTTCAGCCGGAATTATAAATTATTATTATGTTCTAAGCCTTCCATCAAAATATTCCGGAGAAATATTAAAATTTACGTGAGCTGGACCGATTTGAAAACATCTCTAAAAATCTCATTATTATGATTGTTTTTTTTTTATATTTATTCAAGTACTAAAAGCGCTTTGATTAACATCCCACGTTTAAAACGTGTTTCGAGATCTCTATTTAAATTTCAACCAATTAATGGAAAGATATTTTTAATATAAACAAATCATTTAGTTTAGCTTTCAGACTAAACGTAGCAGGCGAGGTTAAATAGCGCAAACTTTATTTTTTTATTTAAGTAAAATTAGTTACGGCGACCAATCGTCGTCTTCTATTTTAAAACAGAATTACTTTTTTTTATCGTCCTTATTCATTGTTTCTACTTCTGTCAATTATTTCTTAAATTTTCATTATTTAAAGCTTTGCATTCTCTAAAACGCTAAATTCTCCGCTTTTGTACAACTGACCTAGCTAAGAGAAATGTACTCAAAAAAAAAAATAGATTCAGGACCAATTCAGAACTGTTTCCCATGTGATCCCGAGCACATGCTAAAACGATTCCCAAACAGTCTATTAATGATTTCAAACTACAAAAAAGTTCCGAATTTCAAGACTTTATATGTATATTTTTTCACTCATAATTATTATGAAAATACTTTTATTATAAAATTATCATATTTATCTGTGATTTAACCAATTTTTCTCAGTCATAATTATTATCAATTAATCGAGTTTTAAGTAGCGTCTTAATACGAATGTTTTTTTTAACATCTTCTCTTGAACTTGGACGGGTGACACAATTGTCAGATAATAACCAACGTGGTCTCAGAAGCGCTAGACAATACTAGTTCAGTGTCGATATCAACACGAAGTGATGTCGAATATGCCAACCACAATAGGGCTGATTACTTTTGGCGCTGTGACTTTTGACCTGTACACACATTTTGTATTTGTAGTTAATGTTCTGCTACTCTATATGGCTAAGCTGGGCTTACTTGCAGTAAGGGAACGAAAAAGTTGCTTAATTGCGAAGCGTTTCGTCTCTCGACGTCCTAGCTACTTACCTGTAGCTGACATGGAGACAAAGTCAGCGAGCCAAAAACTAGACAAAGAGCTTGGTTTTCAAGTGGGAAAAGTTGGAAATGAATGACAGGGATCTGAAACTTTTTCCACTAAAACAAACGTACACAAATTTCTACATATTTTTTTTTTTTAGATTAATAGATTTGCAAAGCTACAATTGGCTTGTGCTAGAAATTATACCATACTCCAATTTGTTTTGAACTCACTTCGCTCGGTCCATGCGCACGATAATATTTATCAAAATTTCATGTATATTTCAAGAAATTTGCGTCAAAGGAATCAGAAGCATTTATTCCTCCAAAACCGCCTTATCTCGTCGTGGTCGTAAATTGAACAAATAAAAACTAACCAAAAATTATTATTTTTTTTTTTTTAATATTCTCTGTATGTCCCTTTGCTCGTGCTGCTGGCATGCGGATCATAAAGTTTCGAATTTCACAACTTGTTGGTATTTGACTTTCAACACAAGCAAATGAAAACGATGCCGATATTTCGTAGCCTTTTGACGATGGCGGTGACTGCGACACCACAAAGCCTTATCATGACTTAACAAAAAAAAAAAAACAACAACAAAAATAAGGTATCATTATTAACAATCGAGCAGCGCCACTTGTGTTCAGTAAGCAAAAAAAAAACAACAACAGTATCTACAATACAAATACTCGTAAATGCCTGTTACTGTAGTTGCCCATTTCAAAAGCGCATTGCCTGGAATTTTGGGGCGTTCTGTTTTAGAACTGTACAGCTGCGGAGCTGGCTATGCGTAAGCAGCAGGAAAGCCAAACAAACCGACAGTACATATGTACATAATACGAGTTTACATACAAGTGTCTCTTTTCATTAAAATATTTACTTTCTTTCTTGTAAATGGCATGGTATGGCTTGAACCCGGGCGACTGACTGTGACTGTTTTGTCTCGACGTAACAACACACTACCTATAAGGAACAAAAAAAAAAAATATGAGCACATACTTGTATGGAAAAAGTCTTGAAGTACGCACCTACATATGTACAAACATACATACATACATACACTTTCAATACTGCGATAAGATAATTTTCAACAAGTGTTTGCGCTATGTTGACTTTTGCGACCATTCCTGCTGCCTTGTATTCGCCTTACTACAATGCCTTGTGTGCAGGCGTGTGTGCGTAAAGGCACGTGTGTGAGTGTGTGTGTGTGTGTGTGTGTGTGTGTGTGTGTCTTTGACGGTGATCGTGCTCCAATCAATCCCCTGTCATGCCATGCTTTTTCATCACCATATGAGGCTAAAGCGTACGCTTACCCAACACACATTCGCATTTTTCGTACGATCACCCCCAAAGTTGTTTTACCAACCCTACAATACACATCCTCTTGATTGGATGCATGTCACCAATGGAGCCTCACGTTCCGCCATGGCACGATCAATGCAACCAAACGTCGTCACTGACGGCCCCAAAGTAAATGCTAATATGTAAAATATATACATACGTACATACATACATACATATGTATGTACCTAAACATAGATATATTTTGCTTCAACATTTTCTGTGCTTCCAGCTTTTATGTAGCTTATTTACATCTCCTAGTTTTGCCACGTATCCACCGCACAAACACAACCACGCAACCATATGTACATACATACATACATATGTATATTAGGGGCATCACAAAAAATATTGCGATTTTTCCACTGGAATGATAAAATTTATTATGTTTTAAAACTTCCGCCCAAATGCTTTAAGATTTACGTGAGCTGGACCGATTATGAAATACTTCCAAAAATGGAAATTTTTATAAATAATTGGGTGATTCACAAGGTCTCATAAATCGTAAGGTCATAAAATTTTAGCTTTCAAAAGTTATGTTTTTGGGTTGCATTGAAACAATTAATTAAAACTAAGCTATTTTGTATTTTTTTTTTAATTTCATGACTTTGTGACTTATGACACATTACCTTGTGAATCCCCCAAATATTTTTTTTTCAATATTTTTTCAAAAAACTCAGCTAAGATGAAACAGTTTAAGCTTGACAGGTCTGCATACGAATATTTAAAAATTGATTCAACGTAATCATAATAGATGATGAGAATAGATGAGATTTGCGAAAAAAAATTGGACGAAATGGTTGCAAATACAGTGTGTTTCACAAAACAGATTTGGCAAACATATAGACAGAGTAAGATAACCAACAAAGCAGTAAGTTTTAAAGTGGGTACATTTAAATTCTTCAAATTCTTAAATTAGCGAAAAAATTTAAAGGCAATGAGCGCTATTTACAAGAAACGTTTTGAAGCTGTGTTCCTCGCAATCCTTTCTAAAGGACTGGAAGTGTCCACAACGGAGGTCGCTGGCAGGAGTTTGACTAAAACTACCTCAAGAACGGAGGAGCGTGCCATTACAAATTTATTAAAAACAAAAAACCTGTTCTTATTCTAAGGCAAGCGAAATAAAAGTGATGTACCCTCATGTAGTACATGTACACTTGTAGAGTTTGTCCATTTTTTCCTAGACATTTTTCACCATGAACATTTTCAGCTGCATTGTAGCCTGCCACCTATCATTTTCATATTTTCCTTTGTGCTTATTCATAACTTTTTCCCCAACTGCTTGCCCTTATACTTTGTTATTTGAGTGGGCTTTCCATTTCTGCTTTACTTCGTTCAGGCCATTACTAAGCGTCGTACCAGCCCACACCGATCGTTAGCTGGGAATAACCATCACTTGCGCTCAAACTTTGCTCGCCTCGCCGCACTTCGCCTAGGCATGCCTTTCCTTTTGTCGGCAAATTTACTGGTGGAAAAAATGTTTTACCTTCATTTGGCCTCACTGCCGTTGTTGTTATTGTTGTTGTTGTGCTTTTCATTAATTTAGTCATATATGTACATACATATGTATGTATGTACGTTCGTATATATGTATGTATATATTGATATCTAAGTATGATTTTTATTTATTTATTTAATTAGTTCCTGCAGTTGTTGTACACCAATTTTCTACCGTCGCCTGCCTGGTTGCCTTTTTAAGAGTCATGCCGATAGGCTCCACACCTTTTTGGTGCTCGCATTAGTTAATATCTCTATGAGCTTGAAAGTACACTTACACATACATATGTACATGCATACATACCCTGTAGGAAAAGTGAGTTTCCATTTGAAAGTAAAGTGGAAACATTACTTTTCGCTTCTCATGGAAACTCAAGAGTAGTATTGAAATTTACAATATTTATTCTCAGTTCTTGAAGAATGGCGGAGGAAGCCTTCCATGTCGAAATGAATGTTAAAACATTCCTTATTCTTGCGGTAACTCTGTATCTGCACTTTCTGCAACCGGTAAGCGGAATGCTCGCATTTCGTATAGGCCTTTGTTTCTGATCTTTTTACACATATGTAGTTGGTAGCTATGTCAGTACAAAATTGGAATAAAAACTATGGGATCGTTGGAACCAATACATACATATATATATATACTGAAAAATCAGTATAACATTATTACAGAATCCCGTTCCGAGAAGTTTCTTTTAAAAGTTATTTAAAATTCAATCTCAACATTGCGAGCATAAAAAGCAGTTTGCTCTCGACTCACGTCATGTAAAGCTCATATTAGTCATAGTTTAAGAGCTTAAAGGCCTTCAAATCTTTAAGACACTTTTCACATAATATCGTCATAAATATTTATCTAAAGAAAAATCTTCAAAGCTTTAAACACTTATAAAAAGTGTTGGCATTAGAAACCTTGTTTATTAGTTTAACATTAATTTAATATTTGTATTGTTCATTATTTGAACTTCTTACATACATACATATGTACATACATATGTATATTCAGTTTCTAAAACATAGATAACGACTGGAGTAAACATTCGAAGCTTTAAAAGCTTTTCGGTACACTTGAAAAGGCTTTCATTGTATTATTTTCTTTGATTTATTTTACATAACTTAATAAATTATTATCAAATGACAGGCTATTGCAGAGTAATAACAAGTGTATTGGACAAGGTTTTCGTTAAATCTTCACTTTTACACTTTTATATTTTAAGATTCCTAGGCTTAATAGCTTTAAAAGCTTTTTGATTTTTGAAAAATATCTATCGGCAAAATATTGAGCTCTATAGAATAAATTAGCAGCTTAGCTTATGTTTCAAAAAGTTCATTTTATTAAATAAATTTTGCCATTTGCATAATTAAAACTTAAAAGCTGAAAAGTATTTTATAAGTACATATGTGCGTGTATTTCTAAATGCAGTTGGAGTTCTAATTTATAAAGATTGCGCTTTTTAAAGCTTTACCCTAAGCTTTTCTTCGAGCGAAAGCTTTTGAACAAGAGCAATTCTGCTTACATTTTGAACTTGAAGGTCGTAAAAAATGCTGAACAAAGTTTGGTTGAAGAACGTATATTATATATGTACGTACTTTAATAGTAGTCCTCGTCTAAGATTGTTGTTTATCGAATAAAACAATACCTATAGAGTTCGCTCGAAATTTCCCATGTATTTTAGAAAAAGCCTTGAAAAACAATATATTTTTATCGAGAAACTCTATTTCACTTCACTGTTTTCCAATGTGGAATAACCCTATAGCTTGGAATCCCGACTTCGCTTCTTTTTTTTTTTTGACCACCCTAATGTGCACAGTATTTAAATAGAAAAAGAGCTACGTATAAACGTGGAAGCTACCCCCACTCACTTGATGCAATTATATGAACTCGCACGAGCTTATGAAAGCTTCAAACCGAAGTAGTAAAATTAAATTAGAAATTTTATGCAGTTCAGAATTATACGAATTTTGTAAGTGCCTGCATATTTTTCAATGAAAATATTATGAGACATATGTATGTATGTACATAAAAGCTTTTAAATGACAGCAGGAATGCTTCATAATTGTGCGTCTGATAATCCGCTGAACCGCTCCCCAACCCCTTTGCTTTTTCATCAGTTGGCGCTGGAAAGGACAGTGCGGGTGAGGCTCGATGTGCCAAGCTAACGACGATCAATGATCGATTGTTGTTTATGCGTAATGCCATTTTTTTTTAGTAAAATCTGTTTGCTTCTCTGTAAAATATAAATGCCATTACTGGAAAACTCGAGAAAAACGGCTTTAAAGTTTTCCATATGTATGTTCCCATAATAAAAATTAATACAAATTTGTACACAACATAAATAAAGGCGTGGGAGTCGTTGCTATATGTATATTAAATGCTTACCTAAAAAAAATTATTGTTGTTTTAAATATGCCACTCTTCCAGCAAACGCGCAGGGTACGTATAAAAGCACATATGTACATATGTATCTACATTTATAAGCAATTTAGTATCTGTGTGAATGCTTACTTACTGTCCATTTGACATTTATAGTTGGCGTCGGCGATGGCTGCTTTAAGCTTTCGATTAGGTCATGCTACTGTGGCAAGCAGTTTTTTAAGCAACGTTTCGATCTCCTTTAGTTTTAGATGGATGCGTATTGGTTCAAGAATATACATAACTACAGTTGTGTTCACAAAATAGTAGCAAAATGTATTGACAAGTTTTGGCAATTTTGTCTCCCTTTATTTAATTGTAATTATGTTTTATAAAAAATTATAGTAAACCCCAAAAAAATTTCTAACTTTCTTATTTTTAGAAAATTTTCGAGTATGCACTTTTGTAGCCCATTTGATTTTACTATAAAAAACTGCATGTTTCAATTAGCTAAACACTCTTGTTGATTTTTAATAATTTGTTTTTTTTTTTTTTTTGCTGACGGTATTCGCCATTTTCTTCCATACAAAAGTAAACTTTCTTCATGCGGTATATTGGAAAAAAAAAAATCAAAAATCCACCATAGAACTTGAAAAGCTTGGAGCTGGCACTTTATTGTAGTAAAATTGTATGGGCTACAAACTGCGTACTCTAAAAATTTGGATTAAAAAGTTAGATATTTTGATGGTATTTTTTTTATTTAATTTATCGAATTTTCATAGGTAGTTTGAGTCTACGATTTACATATTTTTTGTTATACAATTATATATATTTTTATAAAAAAAAATTATTAAAATTAAATAAATAAAGACATAGTTGCCAAAACTTGTATATACATTTTCTGCTATTTTTGTGAGCACAGGTGTGTTCCTTTGGCAGTACTCAGGCACACATACATATATCCATACATACATACATGCGTACACATACACAAATTCGTTCACATTTACAACAAATTCTAATTGATGACATCTTATATATTTGTCTCAAATGAACTTTGACTAGTGATTTCCGCTTTGAGTCATTGCATTGGCATACTTCACCTATTCACGCACACACATACACCACATACAGTCACATTTATTAGTCTCAGAAATTCCCACCAAAAATTTTAATTTTCCTACGTTTACTTTTATTTAGTATTAATTTGTTGCATTCTCCTTCCTCTAAATACCACACAAATACTACAATGCAACTCCAATACTTCCGTTTTCTAATTTTCCATACTATCTTTAGTATAGATACATACATATGAATATCTGCCTAGCTTTGTGTGAGTTTTAGCTTTGCGCTCATGCTCCCTTATTTCAAATCTTCTTAAATTTCAAATCACTCTTCTTACTCGCCCATTTGAATTAATAGCTTAGAAACCTGTTCTATACAACTTTTGAATAACTCGCTTTTGAATTTAGTTATCGTGCGCAGCACCTTCACTACATTTACTATATGTACATATATTGTATGTTTGTATGGTGAATACCGATTTGCTAGCCTGGCTTGTCCACCGGTGTCTCTCGTTTCACGTGTAAAGCGGTTGTTCGTTTTGTTGATCACCGATCACCGATCACCGATTGCCGTTCAATGTTCCAAGATCACAGCAAGTACTACTACCTATAACGATGACGTGACACACTTGTTGTTGGCAGGCTGTAGCCGCAGTAGATATTAAAATTAAAATAAAAATCCACTTCTATTTGGTGAAACAATTGCTGGCGCTTCTAGGAATCACGTACTCACACAAATTTACCCTACGGAGGGAAATTACTTGTAATTAGAGGTTTCCAGTTATTTGTGGTTTATAATAATGTCTTTCTTTATGTGATTTTTTCATAAGCGAATTGATTTATGGGGTTAAATTATACGGGATGCTGCGAATGAGATTTTCCGTAACACTGGAGATTTTGCTAAGTTTTAGTAAGAATATAGGAGATGAAAATAGCATTCTAGAAATAAATGCTCGACTCAAAAAATTTGAGTTTATTAGTCGCAATCTAGTTCTCTCATAGTTCTCTAATATGTTTATATTTAAAATGATTTCAATCAAATCCAAATCAAGTCCTGATATTGTTCTCTAACGTGGTGCTCGACTCGACTACGAGGGTACTATCAAAAGCTCGGCAAGTTGATATTCTTTATGTTTTTGAAAATTTCAAAGCTAGTTGATGTTGATAAGATTGGAGACGAGAAAATATAAAATTATTGACGTTAGGTCGGTTGAAATTCCTCTACCAAGGCAACATAAAATTCGTCACGTCTGCAATATGACTCGGAAAGCCGGGACAAGCTTAAATATGGCGAATGCGAGAAAAAATCTATAAAACTAGGTGCTTAGCATTTGTTATAAAATTCAGCACAGACCGCAGAGTAGAAGCTGACTGGGTTCGTGAGTAAGACTGATCTCATAAGACCAGTTGTACATTGAACATTTTGTCTCGAGAAAGGCGGCCGAACTCTTCGAGCAAGGAGACAAATGTCCTGGTGGAGGTGAAAATCCGGGAATGAGACAAGAAGAATGTGGCTTGAATTTCATGGTATTATCGCGAAATAATCTAAGTTCGAAAACTGAGAGTTCAGCAACTTTAGTATGTTCGCTATAGGTAACAAACGAAAACTAAAAAACAGTCTATTGAACTTCACAGATCAAAAGCGGTTGCTTTTATTCTTGTATGGTGATACTGTTCAGACAGTAGCTATCAAATGGTATGTTTGAAAATTTCTTGGGAAACCAAAAAAAAAGAGGAACTGTTTCACTACATTTTGCACTACGATAATGCCTCAGCTCACATTTCTGAAATGACAAGCAGCATATTTCCTTGATCTGGTGGCGTGCATATGCTAGTTATTTCGGAAAAAGTTATGGGGACATTTTTTATACAATAGCTATGCAGAGATAATTAAATATGGAACTACAGATTAAAGAAATGTGTTGAAATTAATGGAGATTATCTAAAAAATATTTATAAAAAAAGAAATATTTTTGCATGATTTTTTCTGTAACATTAAGAAAAAGTTCTGAAGATTCTAACGCTAGTATCTGACTAGTATCACGATTGCCATTTTGATTTTTTGCCAAAGGTTCTTTCTACATATGAAGCACATTTTTTCATTGAAGAGTAATGAGTACATAGTGACGATATGTATCGCAGACTTTGGAATGATGACCCCTATCAGTATATTTTATGATATTACAACAACAACATCGTCCAATTGATGCAATTATGCGGTTATTCTACTCACAAGCGATGAAAGGAGCCTTCAGAAGTTTTCCTTTGGACGCTAAGCGTCTTTTGCATCTCACTCTTTAAATTTTCATCATAACAAAATACTGAAAAGTGTGAACAAGTTATTTCGCAAAATATTAACTTAAATACTGCACTTAAAATCCGCATTGCAATAATAGAACCCTCTATAATCTGACTCATTTAAAATGACTCATAGAAATCGCGGCATTACAAAAATTATTGGCGATCGCTTGGCTAATTGGCAAAAGAACATTATAATGACACAAACCGTTCGACGTTCAACTCAAACCTTGGTATCGATAGAATTTCTAAGCTGCTGCGAATGCAAAAAAACTAGAAACAGACAGTTTATGCTAGCAGGTACGATAGTCTTATGAAAAATGTGTTTTTACTTTTTAATTCAAACCTTTCTTTTGAATACCAATACTTAAGTAAGCGACATTGAAACCGCAGCAGATGCTTTGGAATAATTGCAAAGAAACAAATATGCTGAATTTATAAAATGATCATTATATGCGCAAACCTGTTAATAAGCTACGAACATAGATTCATACATATGAGTGTACATAAGTATGTATGTACATAGTTGGGTTGTGATGCTATTTTTAAATGCGAGTTGTTGTTGTGGGCGCAATTTATGTGTGAATATCAACTGGCAAAGTATTTAGAACGTGTGAATTTTTTAGTGGTGTTATTATTAATGTGGTTGGTTACTAAATTTTGCACATTAATTATATTATTAACTACAAACAAAACCAGTGGAGTTGTAGACAGGCACTTCATATTTTCTGGCTTTAAAAAGTTAAAACTTGGAAAATATTATATTATACATACATATGTATGTATCTCTATCCAAAATGTGAATTTGGAGCGTGATTCAATTATTAAAGGTTTGCTCACTTGTGACATTCGATTTTTGTTGACACTCCCTTACCAAAAGTTCTTTTCATGTTACCTAAGCAAAACCTCTCCTGAACAGCAATTTTATTATTTTATTCGAGGAGAACATATAAATATTTTTTTTACGTTGATTAAGGTTGAATTTACTTAAATTTGCACGTAAATTTGATGTTCTAGCAACACAACGCCTTGCTAAGGGAGTTGATTTTGTCAAGATTATGATTTTCAGTTGTCTTACAGGCGGTGCCGATGAAATAGTAATGACTCTTTAATTTCTCCTTGTGGTTAGTTCTGTTATTATATTCCAAGTTGTCTAGAATTCTTGCAAACAAACAAAGTTTTTGTGTCATCGTATCCCAAAGTCTAGGGGAGGAAATTGAGAGAGTTAATTGACATTTTATTTTGCAAATTTCTGCTGGAAAAAATTTTATTTTTTTGGCTGTCAATGTGCAGTTAGCTAAGTTCAGCCAATTCGGATGAGACTTGCAAAGAGTAAACCCAATTGTTTATTTAACCATTTTCTTATGGCTGTTTTGGATTAGGTAATTTTTCCTGACAAAAATTTATATAACAATAAAACCAATAAAAATATTGACATATTTCGATTTGATAGCAATATAAAGTTATAAAATGTGAACATGTTGCCATTTTTAGTATGTATTTCGTCGTTGAAAATTTGGCCTAATGAAAATGGGGCATTATCTACGCGTCTACGTCAAATATTGAAGGTACCTTATCATTTCGCCGATCACTTTATCTGCCTTTGAGAACGAATATCTCAAAATTCTCAGGAAGCAATTGATAATATTGATATTCGTAATTATTCCATACTAAAACTGAGATATTGAGTTTGAAAAAATGTTTAGACTGAATACGCGGTTTTCCTTACATAATGCAGAAAACTGTATAATTATGTATGAGTACATATGTACATACATACCTACATTTCATATATCAAACAGTATGCGTGCCACAAATTTCAATGGGAAATCCACCTGTTGTTAGTGATTTCCATTCAACACGATTCTTCTATTTTTCTTCTGTTTTTATGTTTTTTTTTTGTTTTGCTTTCACTCATTCCATTCGTTCGCTTTATCAGCGCACATTTTTATTTTTTACATTTTTTATTTAAAATACTACCCGCTTCGTAATCAATTATCTTTGGTATGCTTTGAAAAATTAGTCGGTATTATTGTAACTGAAAATAAACATACGAGTATGTTTTTCAACTTTCGCGAATGTGTACGCTCATCCATTCGTTGATCATTTGCATGCCATTCGTTGATCTTTTTTTTTCTTATTATCTACACCTTCTGCTCAAACAACGCTTTCCCTTGTACTCTCACGACGCTTGCTCAATTTCTCGCCAATTTTTTTTTTTGTGCTTTTAACTTTACATACGAATTGATTTATTTTTGTTTTTTTTTTACTTTAGCGACAACAACATTCATGGTTTTGAATGCTTGGCATGTGA